>CM040986.1:9751514-9765878 GCA_022985145.1 Pangasius djambal | reverse complement strand
CGGTGAAGAACAATGCATTTTCCAGCACGATGGCGCACCGTGCCATAAGGCAAAAGTGATAACTAAGTGGCTCGGGGACCAAAACGTTGAAATTTTGGGTCCATGGCCTGGAAACTCCCCAGATCTTTGAAGGGGTCCTGAAAAAGAAGGGCCAACACTGCAAATACTGACTCTTTGCATAAATGTCATGTAATTGTCGATAAAAGCCTTTGAAACGTATGAAGTGCTTGTAATTATATTTCAGTACATCACAGAAACAACTGAAACAAAGATCTAAAAGCAGTTTAGCAGCAAACTTTGTGAAAACTAATATTTGTGTCATTCTCAAAACTTTTGGCCACGACTTATTTGATATACACTGCAGCATAATGCTTTAAAGCAGACTGAACTACAACGCATTCAAAACTGTAACGTACCTCCTAAAAACAGTGTGTTAACTACTCAGATCAACATGTCCAGTTTACATATCCACTTTCTCATGTGCCTGAAACTGTTAACCCATATTCAGGATGAACTTGTACATAATTTCAGAAAGAAAACTAACTATGCAAAACTAGCTCAAAGTGATGTCTGAGGATAGTGAGAGTGCTTTAGGATCCATGTGAAGGAAAAACATATTTATTGGCTAGTCATGGTAAAGTAACAATCTATACTTATTTATTACAATTCAGTAAATGCATGTAGTTTAAATTATGCCCTTTATTCATACTTGTATGATTTCATCTCTTCTCTGATCATTTTTCATCATGGGTAATACAATCCAGTAGTACATAAAACATTGTTTTCCTGTGTGTGTGTTCAAACTGTTATACAGCATTATTTAATCACACAAAATTGAAAAGCTTGATATACATTGTTTACTAAGCATTATATACATACTATAAGAGCTAACACTTACAACTTACACTCATCGCTTAAGTTAACTTCCATTCTACTTTTCTTCCTCTGTGCTGAAAATCTTTTCAGAGTCCACACACTAATAGAAAAGACATCTGAACAGTTTTTTAGAGGACGGATAGCTTAGGTCACGGACAGTCTGTACACCCCTATTTATTGCTAGAGAAAATACCACATTACACATCACAAAAGCTTTTCTCTCTGTACACTGCTCAACAACATGCTTTGTATTTCAATCGAAAGACCATTGTACAGTGGATATAAATACGTTTACACACCCCTGCTAAACTGTCAGGTTTTTGGGACGTAAATAAGTGAAACCAAGATAAATCACGTCATATTTTTCCACCTTTAATGCGACATAACCAAAAATTCAAGTGAAAAATAAACAAAAACATTTTAGGAAGTAGGGAAAAAAACAAACCAAAACAAAAAAAAAACCTACAATAACCTGGTTGCATAAGTGTGCAGGTTGCACCTTTTTATAACGGGGCATGTGGTGGTGCTCAGAGTTAATCAATCACATTCAGTGAGTCAGAGTAACCCCAAATAAAGATCAGCTGTGTTTTTGTTTTTTTTTTTTAGGGGGGGTGGGGGTAGGGGCAGCACAGTGGTTTAGCGGTTAGCACGTTTGCCGCGCATCTCCAGGGTTGGGGGATCAAATCTCGGCTCCGCCCTGTGTGGGTGGAGTTTGCATGTTCTCCCTCTGCTTCAGGGGTTTCCTCTGGGTACTCAGGTTTCCTCCCCAGTCCAAAGACAATTTCCAAATTGTCCTGTGTGTGTTTGTGTGTGTGTGTGTGTGGGTGTGTGTGTGTGTGGGTGTGTGTGTGTGTGTGCGTGTGTGTGTGCGTGTGTGTGTGTGTGCGCGCGCGTGTGCGATGGGTATGCACCCTGTCCAGGGTGTCCCCCCGCCTTGTGCGCCGAGTCCCCTGGGACAGGCTCCAGGTTACCCCGTGACCCTGTGTAGGATAAGCGGTACAGAGTATGGATGGATGGATGGATGGATGGATGGATTTTCTTGACATCATCATCACGGTTTCATCTGACTGCTTTAACCATGTATACAAGTAGCTTACAAAGCATGTACGGGATCACATTTTCAAAACATATCAATCAGTATGAATGTACTATGTAACATCATGAAGGCCATCATCAACAAGTGGAGAAAATGGGGCACCACAGTGACATTACCAAGAACAGGATGTCCCTCCAAAACTGACTAAAGGACAAGATGAAATCATATCAGGGAGGCTACAATGAGGCCTACGACAACATTAAAGGAGCCGCAAGAGTGGTGGGTACTGCTCACTCCCAGCATGTGACAACAATCTCATATTCTTCACAAGTCTGCCATGTTTCTTCTCATTAAAAAAAAAAAAAAAAAGACAAAAAAAACAACATCAAAGCCCACCTACAATTTGCCAAAACATACATACAAATCACCCCAAACTATGCGGCAAAATGTTTTATGGTCTGATGAGACCAAAGGTAGAACTTTGTGGGCATAATTCTAAAAGATATGTTCGGAGCAAAAACAAGACAGCTTTTTACTCAAAGAACACCAAAACCTCGGTGAAGAATGGTGGTGGCAGCATTTATTTTGGCATAAAAACATGCAGGCCTCTGGTAAACAGCTGAAGATGGATAAAAATTTCACCTTCCAGCACAATAACAACCCAAAGCACAAATCCAAGTCTACAGTGGAATGGCTTCAGATTGGCTGCTAGGTCACTTTGATGGTGGAAAAAGAACTGACATCTTGGTTTGATTTTTAACATCACAAAAACCTACAATTTTAACAGGGGTGTCTACACTATATAACCTGTATCTGTAAACATACTTCACTAAACAAACCAGCAAGTAGAAATCCTTTAGAAATATAAAGGAATCCCATTCTCTTCCTGATCTGTTATTTTCTACTGTCTGAAATGAATTACGGCCTAGGTGCTTTATATACACGTTGCCTGCTTCTGTACAGATTTATAAATATTCTCCTAATATCCCATACAGCAAGTTCTTAGCAAACCTAATGCCAGAAAGGCATATAGTATGATGTGGCAAAAACAGCAAAAAAAAAAAAAAAAAAAAAAAACACAGGAAAAAAGGGGGGAGGGGCATATTGCAAAGAGAGTTGATAGATCAAATATTCTGTTTCTAGAGCACCTTCTTATGCACACCATATTATATGATAAACATGTTAAACTTACAAAAATTATTATGATCTTCTGGGGAAATAATTCACCCTGGCCAGTAGTATCAGAATCAGTCCACGGCTGCATCCAGCAGCATACTTGGTGCTCCTGCCGATTTCGACCTTTTCATCTTTTCAATGGCTTTTTGGAGGTCAGTCTGCTGGATGGGTCGGATGTAGTCTTCCTCTGAGCTACACAGAAATACAAGCTGGTTAAGAAAAAAACTATTTACACCACATGGGCCAAGAATGTCATTCAAGATAAACAGACATTGATGAGAACAGACAGGCCACAATAATTTAGCATAGTTATATTCTTGTGGCAAACAAAACAAGTTTGCTTTCTGCATTGTTCAGCATGACCTAACATAATACTGGATCTCCTGAAACTGCACACACCCTGACACTGCAAAGTGAAAAGAACAACTGGATCAATTAAAATACTGCTGCTGAATGACTGGATTGTTTTCCTACGTCAAGTCATTCTGAATAGACATGCCTGTCAAATGAATAAATGTACAGTGCATTCAGAAAAGTATTCAGACTCCTTCATTTTTTTCGCGTTTTGTTATGTTGCAGCCTTATGCTAAATGCTTTAACCACCCCCCCCAACACACACACACACCAGTCTACAATTCATACCCCATAATGACAAAGCAAAAACCAGATTTGGGATTATTCTGCAAATTTATTACAAAGAAAAAACTGAAGGGGGGGGGAAAGAATCACATTGACATAACTATTCAGACCCTTGACATTTAGCTCAGGTGCATCCCATTTCTCTAGATCATCTTTGAGATGTTTCTACACTTCGAAAGGAGTCCACCTGAGGCAAATTCAATTGATTGGACATGATTTGGAAAGGTAGACACCCGTCTGTATAAGGTCTAACAGCTGAAACTGCATATCAGAGCAAAGACCAAACCATGAGGTCAACAGAACTGCCTGCAGAGCTCAGAGACAGGACTGGGTTGAAGCACAGATCTGGGGACGGCTACAAAAGATTTCTGCTGCACTGAAGGTTCCCAAGAGTGCTCTGGCCTCCACAATTCTTAAATGGAAGAAGTTTGGAACAACCAGGTCACTTCCTAGAGCTGGCCATTTGGCCAAACTGAGCAATCGGCGAGAAGGGCCTTAGTAAGCGACGTGACCAAGAACCCCGATGGTCACACTGGTTGAGCTCCAGAGATCATGTGTGGCGATCGGGGAAACTTCTGCAAGTTTCTATCAGTGCAACACTCCACCGATCTGGGTTTTATGGCAAAGTGGCCAGACAGATGCCTCTCCTCAGTGCAAGACTCCTTAAAACTTCAAAAACGTCTTAAATTATCCTACTGACTGAGAAGTGGATCATGTATTTCATTTTCTTAACAAAGTCTACACTATGTTATGTTATTCATCAGAGTACAAACAGTGAAGACAATAGTATGATGAAAAAGTTATAGCATTTGTCTTCTTAAAAATAATAATAATAAAAAAAAAAAAGCCTTCAACCACCATTAGCCCAGACCTCATGTATACGAAACAGCCTGGAGAATTACCCTCCACAAGAGAGATGTTTTGCATTCCAACAGCAGCATGCACCATTTTCCAGCAATCCAAGGAAAGAAAAAAAAAAAAAAAAAAAAAAAAAAAAAAAAAAAAAAAAAAAAAAAAAAAAAAAAAAAAAAAAAAAAAAAAAAAAAAAAAAAAAAAAAAAAAAAAAAAAAAAAAAAAAAAAAAAAAAAAAAAAAGGCACTGAATGTCTGTTCAAAGTCATGGCATATCAGAATAACTGGTTATCACATCTACCCGAAAACAAAAGTGACACATTACCTGCATTTTTGGCTTGGGCTACTTCAGGATACACAGCAAGACGTTTCAATAACTTGTACTTATACAAGTCTCAAAACTCTGTTAATATCTCTCTCAGTTTCTCCATCTCTCAATAGTACTGCGAATTTCTCCAGACACACATCTTTTAAGCAATGTTGCTTTGGACGTCAGTTATTAGGTATGACAGATTGGCATTGTATACACAATACACAATGAGTTACAGAGACGGGAGTGTCTTCATGACGTGCACAAGGTCGTCACACAGAAAGTTCCATGCATACAATGTATACCTCTTCACGCTGATTGCTTTAACCTTAATTATACCCTGACCTTAAACATACCCTGCTTGTTGTAGGGTATGTAGACGCGCAAGTTGTTCTTGTTCGTCAGTACGTCCATCTTTCAACAGCCTTCATAATACAAAATATCAGCCTAAATAATACCAGGGCCTGAATTTCGTTTTTTTAAACCGGGGGGGAATTTCCCCCTTACATGGGTCACATGGGGGGATTTAAAGATTATGTGGGGGGGAGAATAAATTTTGACAGATCGGGCTAAATTAATAATCTTCATTTATTTATGTCTACAGATTTTAATGTATTGCGGTTTTCAAAACAGCTTAACAACAAAATCTGTCATGCTCTCCTCCAAAGTGACATTAAGAACTGCATTAAAACTAATTAATGCCTTTCAGAATCAGTGAATTTCATACATTACAGTTTCAGTTCAATTTCTTTGTTTTTTTTTTCTTCTTTTTTTTAAAAGCTTTATAAAAAATACATCATGCTCTGTTTAAACTCTGTTTAAACTAGATATTAATGTCTCTCAGTTTCAGTGTCTTTCATGTGTTTCAGTGCAATTTCAGTCACTTTTTTTTCCATTGCTTGTGACTTTTTTCCTGTGGCTTATTCCAAGTCTGAATGAAGAAGGAACGTCTCAGTTTTCTAAGATATAGCCTAATTATTTTTTTCTAATATTTAAGCGTTGTGAAATAATCTAGTCAGTGTGTCAGATTTTTTTATTTTAAGAAAAAAAAGCTCTCTAAGATTAAACACCATTTTAGTGAATTATGTTTATTTCGACATAAATTAAATAACAGTTAAGGAAAACTGCTGTTGGGTCTCCTCGCGGTTGAAACATGGGTCGTTACGTGAGAGATGATGAATATCAGTAAGCAGGAGACTATTTTTACATACTGTCTTATATTCATTCATGTTAACTTTCGATAAAACGCGCATTTTAAGACAGGGAGATGATGATTTACTCGCGCTTCGTTGCTGCTGTGTCGAGTCGGCAGGCGCTCTATCCGCTCACACTCTATAAAGAGCAAAACAGCATTTAAATGTTTGAATTCCGGGATTAAAATAATATAATTTGGAAGCCGATATTATCTTCACAAGCAGCTCATTATGACTCAGAATATTAGAGCGCGTCACACAGGCTTGTGTGAATAAGATCAGTGCCGATGCGCTGCAGGGCCCAACGCCAGTCAGAGATGGCCGCTGCAGCGCTGTTTGTGGAATTAAACTCTAAAATAAAGACAGACTGTTTGAACCGGTGATTTCTTTTTTCGCGTCTGTTGATATATTTCATAATTTGATCTGATATGAAGCAAATTTGTGCGGGAATTTCTCGCATTATAAAAGTTAAATGGTTTAAATTATGCGCAATCCCCGCACCGAAATTCAAGCCCTGAATACCATGCCTCATGCTCAATTTTTGTATATCAATACGTTATTAAAGAAAGACTGCATTAAGCAAGTACCAAAACCCCAATATCATTCGCTGTTCATTTTAAATGAATAATGAATGATACTGCTTGACATTCAAATGCCTTGAATATTGTCACTCCATAATTGCTCAGAATAATGTTACTGAAAATGAAGCCAGGGGTGTTGCCGGGTGTAACAACTTGCCAGCTAAAAGCAAGTGGTCACATTAGGCCAGTAAGATATTACATCCAAGGTCAATACTGGTAGTGCTTCATAGAGCTACAGTGAAATTACACCTTGAAAATCTGAACAAAGTCACAGATCAAAAATGACAGCGCAACAAAGTGAATCACTTCTTTATAAATCACTTGGTTCTGCAACCAAGACAGCATGACTAGATTAAAATGAAAATGGCCATGTCGTTTTCAGTATATTCATGAATGGTGTGCATCAGATAAACTGCACATTCTTTAATCACAAACAAATACAAGACAAGCGATAGTTTATTGAACTGTTATGTCCTGTGAGAAGTGTGCCATGCACGGGTGTCTGTTCCTGAAGTATATAGTGTACTTGAACCTGGGGCTACAGGGGCTACAGGGGCTACAGGAGGACATTTACACTCAGACTGCAGTCCACTGAACACAGTTTGCATTAAATGAAAGAACAGTGCCATATTACAGTGAGATATTTGATATACCGATTCGTTAAAATATTGAATTTCACCATGCGTAATGAATAATATAGACGCATAGATAAACATTTCAGTGTCACAATTTAATAAAATGCTTTTAGTAATATAGATAGTCAAACCAAGTATGTTCTTTATAATGTTTTGTTTCACTGCATAGCTGGTTAGTGTGGACTCTCCACAAAGAGCTACTTTGCTAACTACACTTTGCTGAAAACCTGAAAGTTAACAAAGCTTTAAACAATGCTTTAAAGTGATTAGTGTTTTGTGTGAAACACGTGTGCTCATAATTCTGACAACGAACTTTCTGCGTGTGACTGTACAATACAATTGTATTGACTGTGGAAGAAATCTTGTGTAGGACTTTTTTACTCTTCTATAATATATAGACAGATATAATATTTCTTACGTGCAAATGATTACTTTGTGTACAATCTGATATAACTACCTAAACTAGAAAATTTCCAAGGCTCACCTGGCCTCAGCATGCACAAGTTCCCGTACACAGAGCAGAGCTGCATCTCGACACATCTCTCGGAGGTCACTTCCTGAGAAGCCATCTGTGTGTTTTGCTATTTCACGCAGGTCTACGCCAGCTCCAATCTTCAGAATTGAAAAATGATTAGTGCATATATTTCCAGCACACCAGTCAGACCCAGGCTCAGTCTATGCATTTAACACTTACGTTCTCATTCTCCAGGATGAGCCTCAGTATCGATTCCCTCTGCTTGATATTCTGCATAGAAAAAAAGAAAAACAGGAACAGCTAATGAACAGAGCAGTGTGCCAGAGTTAATTCAATTAAACCTGAAACCTGTTCATATTGGAAACGTGCTGACACTTACAGGCTGATTAATGTGGAACCTAGTGGGCATTCTGCGAAGTATAGCCGAGTCCAGATCCTGAGGCCGGTTGGTGGCACCCATAATTATAACCTGAACAAACGGAAATCCATCTTACAAAAACTTGTAGTCAATTCATTGTTTGTTTGTTTTAAGACCTGCAGAGCCTGTTTCATTTATTACCCCAGATACTTTCAAGCAAACTACACCACAAAAACGCACAGACCTGCTCACTGTACCTGGCATTTGTAATCTGTGTCTAGTCCGTCCCATAAGCTCATGAACTGAGCCTTCATCATGGCAGTAGCCTCATGGTCCGAGCTGGAGCGGTTTCTTAAAAATGAGTCTACAGGAGAAAAGGAAGTAATATTTATTCTCAGGTTTAGCATTTACAGGTTTACTACTGGAGTGGGTCGTACATGCCAGACTCTTAGTACGGTCTTCTTGTCCTCTTTTGGTATCTAGGACAGTTTTCTAACGAGCTGCAAGGTGAAGGCAGCAATGACAATGACAGCTTTATTTACTCATAATTTTTCAAAAATCCCAGCCTAAGTGAGATATGTGCAATTTGATTTTCCTCAAACCAATACACAGAAAATGAACTGCAGATGACATATTATCTAGATTTGAGTTTTAAAAAAACAAACAAACAAACAAACAAACAAACAAACAAAAAACCCTCAAACCCTAATTTTGATTAATTCTAGGCAGACTGTTTATTTTTTGTTTACATGTATGTGCTCTTTGGACAATAAACTGGACTATATCCGTTTACTGCGTTCCACTCAGAAGATTGTAAGAGACTGTTGTGTTTTTGTATTCACGGAAACAGCAAGTCCTGCGGCGGCGGGCTTTGTGTTTACGTTAATGATGCTTGGTGCCGCGACGCTGTTGTGGTCTGCAGAAACTGCTCACCCCTGGCGGAGTTCATGAGTATTAAGTGCCGTCCGTTCTATCTACCGAGGGAATATACAGCCATACTGCTCGTTGCTGTATACATCCCTCCCAGCTCCAGTAACAACAACAGGAGTGAAGCACTGAATGAACTATACCAGCACATCAATGAGCAGCAGACAGCCCACCCTGATGCATTTCTCATCTTGGCTGGGGATTTCAACCACGCAGACCTAAAGAGTGTATTTTCTTAAATATATCAACACATAGACTTTCCAACTCGGGGAAACAACATACTGGACTTTGTTTACACCACCCAGAGAGGAGCTTACAAGGCCCTTCCCCTCCCCCACCTTGGTGCCTCAGACCACATCACTGTCATGCTAATGCCTTCATACAGACCACTTGTTAAAGTCACCAAACCAGTTCGCAAACAAATACTGGTGTGGCCAGTGGGGTCTTCAGAGGCTCTTCAGGACCGTTTCGCCACCACAGACCGGAATATGTTTAAGCAAGCTGCCACATACAACACCACTACTGACCTCCAGGAGTACACAGAGACTGTCACTGATTACATCACCAAGTGTATTGATGATGTAACGGTCACCAAGACCATCACTGTACGGGCCAATCAGAAGCCGTGGCTGACAGGCGAGGTCTACAGACTCCTGAAGGCTCGTAACGCTGCCTTCAGATCTGGAGATGAGGTGGGCCTGAGGACAGCTAGGGCCAACCTGTCCTGAGGCATCAGAGAGGCTAAGAGACAGTACTCTAGGAGGATAGTTCATCGTTTTAGCGACAGCAGAGACACTCTGAGCCTGTGGAGGGGCATACAGACCATTACAGACTACAAGCCCCCACCACAGACCTGTGACAGCACCATCTCCCTGCTGAACGAGCTGAATGCCTTCTTCGCTCGCTTTGAGGCACAAAACAGCACCACTGCACCACCACTCCACCTCCTCCTGGCGACCAGGTGATGACATTCTCCACTCAGCCCTCACTCATTTGGACAAAAAAGACTCATACGTTAGAATGCTGTTCATAGATTTCAGTTCAGCATTCAACACAATCATCCCTCAACAGATCATTCACAAATTGGTCCAGCTGGGACTCAACACCTCGCTGTGCAACTGGCTGTTGGACTTCCTGACTGGGAGACCTCAAGCGGTACGGGTCGGCGGCAACACATCCAGCACCATAACACTGAACACAGGGGCCCCTCTAGGATGCGTGCTGAGACCCCTTCTCTTCACTCTGCTGACCCATGACTGCACACCTTCACACAGCTCCAATCTCTTCATTACGTTTGCGGACGACACGACTGTGGTGGGTCTCATTAGCAACAAAGATGAGACAGACTACAGGAGCGAGGTGAGCCGCCTGGCCGGGTGGTACAAGACAACAATCTCTCTCTGAATGTGATGAAGACAATGGAGATTGTAGTCGACTTCAGGAGAGCGCACACTCAGCATGCTCCTCTGACAATCAACGGTGCGACTGTGGAAAGAGTGAGCAGCACTAAGTTTCTGGGTGTGCACATCACAGAAAACCTCTCCTGGACTGACAGCACTGCATCACTGGTCAAGAAATCACAGCAGCATCTCTATTCCTGCGCAAACTGAAGAGAGCCAGAGCCCCGGCCCCCATCATGCGCACCTTCTACAGAGGCACCATTGAGAGCATTCTGACGAGCTGCATCACTGTGTGGTATGGCGCCTGCAACGCGTCCTGCTGAAAGACCCTCCAACGCATTGCGAGAGCAACTGAGAAGATTGTTGGTGTCTCTCTCCCCTCCCTCCAAGACATTTACAGCACACGTCTCACCCGCAAAGCCCTCCGCATTGCGGGTGATCCCACCCACCCGACTCACAGCTTCTTCAGTCTGCTGCCATCAGGGAGGAGACTGCAGAGTCTTCAGGCCAGGACCAGCAGACTGAAGGACAGCTTCATCCACCAGGCTGTCAGGAAGCTTAACTCTCTCCCGGCTCTGCCTCCCCTCCCCTCTTCTGCCTCATGCACTGACAAACTCTGACACCCCCCCACCAGTCACCTGTGCAGCATTATCCCATGCTCTACCTCATACAGCATTGGACTATAATCTACCTCCTCGGTCACTTTAACAGTCTGATAAGCTCTTTGCACTACTCACTTTACATCTGCACTCTATCTGTTGTGCCTTTAGATATACTTTCTTACTTTATTAGATCTACAGTTATACTTTATTTATTGTTCCATTTGCATTTCCTCTTTTTTATTTATTTATTTTATTTTATTTTATTTTTTTGTGTGTGTGTGTGTGTGTGTGTGTGTTGTTATCTGTAAGCACCTTAGGTCTGAGAGTAACGTAATTTCAATTCTCTGTATGTGCTGAACATGTGGCAGAATTGACAGTAAAGCTGACTTTGACTTTGACTCACCAATTTCATCAATGAAGATGATAGAGGGCTGGAGCTTGATGGCCAGGGAGAAGACAGCTGCGGCCAGTTTCTGGGACTCGCCGTACCATTTATCTGTCAGAGTGGAGGGCTGCAGGTTGATGAACCGGAAACCAGCCTCTTTGGCTGTGGCTTTGGCTATCAGAGTTTTTCCACAGCCCGGGGGACCGTAGAGTAGCACTCCTGGTAAAGACAGGACTATCTGAGAACACTGTTTTCAGCATGGTTCGTAATAATGCACCATGACAATCAAACAGTTTCATCCATGTCCTCACCTTTGGGAGGCTGAAGAAGCTTTGACCTTTCAAACAGATGCCTTTTCTGGATGGGAAGAATGACCGAGTCCTTCAGCTCGGTTATAACGTCATCCAGGCCAGCTATATCACTCCACGTAATCTGAAAACACATCAAGCTTTTACAAAACAATTCTCTTCAGATACAAACAAGTCTTGTGATAACAAGACTCAATCATTACCTAATGACCTAATCACAATTATTCAAGATAATTGGGATTATTTCAGGTAATCACGATTAATCATTACTGTTAGGTCCAGAATTACTGCCACTCTCGGTAAGGATGGGTTTAAAAAAAAAAAAAAAAAAAAAAAAAAAAAAAAAAAAAAAAAAAAAAAAAAAAAAAAAAAAAAAAAAAAAAAAAAAAAAAAAAAAAAAAAAAGATTAAGAAAAAATGATTAATTAGCTGAATCGCACACTGAAAATGAGAGGAATCTAACCTTTAATTAAAAGGAAATTTATTCTAAGAAAGTGCTTTATCAAAAAATGTTTTTAACAAAACAGCATGTCACAATTATTGGCACCCCTGCATTTAGTACTTTGTGCAACCTGTCTTAAAAAAACATAACAGCACTGAGACTTCTATAAACCTAGATGAAACTGGAGAATACAGAGGTAGGAATCTAAGACAGCTTCCCAATACGGAATCTCTCCAGAGCCTCCAGCGTCCTCAGTCCTCTCTCCTCTTCACCTCTTCAGTTCATCCCACAGGCTTTCAATGGGCTTTAGATCAGGGGACTGGGGTGGCCATGTCAGAAGCTACATTCTGTGATCAGTGAACATTTTTGTATGGATTCGAATGTACATTTTTAATCACTGTCCTGCTGGAAGATCCAAGCGCAATCCATTTTTAGCTGTTTGGCAGAGCCACCCAGATTTTCATTTAAAATATCTTGGCACGTCATGGAGTCCATGATGTTACGCATCCTAACAAGGTTCTCAGGACGTATGGAAAAACAGACCCACAACAGCACAGATCCTCCACCACAGCTAACAGTGGGGATTATTTTTTTCTGTATAGCCATCCTTCTTTTTACACCAAATCCATCTCGAGTGTTTATTGCCAAAAAGCTCTGTCTCTTCCGACCATAGAACCCCATTCCAGTAGTATCTAGTGACCTCCAAATGCTTATGTTGGTGGTTAGATGAAAGAAAAGGCTGCCTTCTTGCACGCCTTCCAAATAGTTTGTTGGCATGCAGCTGGCATCTAGTGTAACCCCACTGACCACTGTGTAGCATCTCCTCTACAGGTGTTATCCCACAGGATGTATGTTATTGGTTGTCGTGTAACGCTGATTTACTCAGGATATGTGACAGCTTGTATTACATTGTACGTGTACATTGCAAAATGTTTCTTACTTTGCAGCAAGCAAAAATTATGATGTAACGGAAAGATACCGTTGGTGATATAGTCAAAAAAAAATAAAAAATCTCAACTGGCAAATTCACCACATAAACTATAGCTAAGAGTAAGAAGCTAACTGCGAAAATAAGTTATTACTTGTGCTATGTTTTTAATTGCAAGGCAATCAGAAATCTCATTTAATTCACTAATATGTTCATTTGTTGATAAACAGTGGTGTGTGTACATTATTGTTCGCAATTATCATCATCAGCCAAGACGCGGCTACATAGAGGATCCAAACATCAAGTCACAAACTCTGGAATAAAAACATAAGTTTAGGACTGAAGCTGAACAGCATCCTCACTTGCATACTTAACGGGTCCACCAGATGGGCTGCAATGCTCATCTCATACTCAGACAGCTTCACGTTGTGCACTCCAATCTGCTTCATGAGTTTCTCTGCCTGAAAGGAAGCAGGAATTTTTAATTAATTAGTCATTTCAACAAATCAAAATAAACTACAATTGTGCTGCTAATATGCAATATCATTAGGACATACAGTACTATGCGTATATATGTAGCAATTATAATTTGCATTAGGGCTGCAAAAAAAAAAAAAAGAAGAACATTTAAAGATAGTTGATTGTTCATGTGAATTAACTGACAAATATACATGAAAATGATAAACTAATTTCATTTTGCTTTTTTTTTTTTTTTTTTGCTTTTTTAAATAATATTGTGTATAACATATTTAAGTCAGCTGGTGAGTAGGAATTGGAAGAAGACAAAATTGGGGAAAAAGATGGCAAACAAACGAGCACGTCCCTTAGTACATTTAATGAAATTATGTCCGCTCGGCTTCTTCTTATCTAAGCACGAAGACTTTACATTGCAAAGGAAATCATTCAATCAGTTTTTTAAACCCATGAAGCCGTAGGAGTGTTGGGCCAGCGCTGTGTGCTGCCCCCAGCAGCTTCACTATCGTACTAAATTCTACCCAGGTACAGAGGCCAATGTGGTCTTACATTATAACACATTTCTGTGGTTGGTTAGGTAACTGACAAATCAGTAAATATAAAAATCTACTGTCGATAGATTTTCTTACACCACAGTGCAGATGAATTCTCGAATCTGGAGGTGCTGCTTGATTTCCTACAATAGCACAGGTCTGAGACTAGCTCTGTTTGTAACAAAAATAATAGGTTTATATTATTATGCTCATTCTAATATACTATCTTTTTATAT
>CM040986.1:9683645-9751414 GCA_022985145.1 Pangasius djambal | reverse complement strand
AGTTCCAGGTAAAAGAAAGCCCTTTAAAAGGAATGATGTCTGATGAAACGAAACGCAAAAAAAAAATAATAATAATAATTTAAAAAAAAGACAGAAAGAAAGAAGAAATGATCAGAGATTATTCATTTGGAGTTTATTTACCTGCTTCTGTGCTTCAACTTTTTGTTTTCTTGTTGGATCAATAGCATCCACCATCCACTTTATTGTAAAGTAGGTGACAGCACCAAATATCGTAAGGCGGAAGAGTAAACCAATGACCTCATTGCGACCCAAGGGACGGGTGATATTGTCTGTTGGTATCTCCTTCAACACCATAATTACCTAAGTGCCTGTGGGGGGGGGAAAGGCCACAGAACACAGCTGCATTCACAAACACAGGTGGCTCCCAAATTTATTTCTACATTTAAATCTTGGAGTGTGTGGTGTGTGATTAACAAATTACTTTGTTAGATAATACCTTGAGGCTTCAACAAAACATTTAAACCGTCTTATTTACTCTAACCCAGAACAATAAGGACGAGAGTGAACCCGTGCACAAACCTTTCCTAGTAATGCTGGAACACTGCCATCCTCAATCAATCATACTGTGCATTTCTCCTATTAATAGAATGCTTAACATTTCTTTTTGTTATTGGAGGTTTGAGAGAGGAGAGAACATGCACCACCTAAAAGAGTGGTTTTACAATGTAGAACGGCAATTTAAAATAAAAATAAGTGTATTTGTGCACTGCACGGTCCCGGTTTCTAGCTAAAAACACTACAAAAATGTTCATGCTATACTTGTGCTTACACTGAGATGTGATGTGTAAGCTCGACTTCATCCCCTGACTTTGATAAGCCCAGTCCTCTTATTAGATGCAGAGAGTACAGAGTGCCTGCAGTTGTGGGCTCTTCCACACAGTGACTCATAAAAGACTCATTACAAGTGTAAGCATAAAGAACTTGTGCCATTTTTCCAATCTTCTATATACTGATATTTTAATATCAATTTTAATCTTCACATAAGAAGGTTATATATAATTCTGTGACTTGTGCACTTATTTACAGTCATGCATTGTTAAAATAATAGACTACTCACTGACACACTAGGTTTGATCTGTCTCACTGAGAAATCCGGACCTAAAACAATGTGTTGCTTTGACTTTAAGGGTCAATTTAAAAAAAAAAAAAAAAAAAAAAAAGTAAACTGGCCCCTTGAGACAGAAATTCTTAGTATATTAATTAAAAAGCACCATATAATCAGGTCAGGTATTATGTGAGGATTGGATTGAACAAATTGTACAGTAAGGCCTTAATTCCTACTTTAGCGAGTGCTGCTTTCTATAGATGCAAACATCCAGAGTCACTTTAAAGTTTTAAGACTAAGAAAGTACTCTTTTCTGCAGAATCGTGTGCACTACTGTCCTAAGGAGCTATGCAGGAATGAGTGAAACTCTGTGGAGCCAACTTTAAATCTCCCTTTATAGATGATTAAGGATAAATACAATCAACAAGGAACACCAGTGACAAGCAGTGGAGTGAATATGGAGTGAATAAGTAAGTAAATAATAAGTGAACATGTAGCTTTATTTGTGTGGCCACATTTGATTCACACACACATCTCTTAAGCACATTTTGTGTGTGTGTGTGTGTGTGTGTGTGTGTGAGAGAGAGAGAGAACAGATCCTCTCCATGGCTCCGTGTGTGTGTGTGTGTGTGTGTGTGTGTGTGTGTGTGTGTGTGAGAGAGAGAGAGAACAGATCCTCTCCATGGCTCCGTGTGTGTGTGTGTGTGTGTGTGTGTGTGTGTGTGTGAGATCACAAGTAAACTGAAGTGTTTCGTGAAGCAACATTACAGCTCGTCTGTGTGGCATGACAGTGAGGTGGGCTGGCTAGCTCAGCAGCTAACTTAGCCCACTCAAAGCACTCAGCCAGATACATCACACGGCCTGACAGATGTAACATTAATGTCGGGAGTCGCTTCAAAAATCTTTTGATTCTCTCAATTTCGCACAGGTAATAGCGTTTTTGTTACTGTAGTGTAATTCATTCTGAAGCTGGACACTAAGCTATTGTCAGTTAGCTCAAAAGTGAAAGCTTGGCTTTTCTTGATTAGCGTTGACCTTTTCATTAGCACAGCACTAAAATACACACGTAAAGAGATTACTTTATGAATTAGACAGCAGATGAGTAAGTGTCACGCGTGAAGCTGGTTTATGACTTTTAAAATTGTACACTTCTATATTTATTTAGCTTAGAATAAAGCTATTTTCGAGTTCTACAGTAGGTGAAACTGTATAACACACTCACCTCGACGACTCGCCGATTCTTCCCCGTTTACTTCTTCGGTGGCTTTAATGAGCGGTTGCAAACCAACCGAACAGGTGCGCAGCGCCCCCTACTGCGTTAAAGGGTAACCTGCATACAGCCCAAACGGAGCGGATACGTGATGACCAGTTACACATTATTCATTCATTCATTCTTCATAAGTCTTTTCTACCAATTCCATGGTTTAATACGAGAATCGATATATGTAGGAAAATACAAGGTAACGCTAAAAAAAAAAAAACACCAAACCTGGCTCTTCCTCTGTGCGAAAGGCGCAAACAAACAAACAAACAAAAAAAACTGCTCCCTCTACTGGTGTGGCGCGTTCAGCCCGCTGCTGGGTGTCTGAGATGACGTCATTGTCCGGTCTGTACTGCGCATGCGCAGGCTGCTGGGCGCCGCATGGCCCTGTTAAAGAGCTAAGAGCAGTTTTCATGCAGTGACACAATAACATTAACATACACTAAACATGTTAAACATGTGGCAAAAAACCTCTTTAAAAAAAAAAAACACTGCATGCGTTACTTTTAACACATGTGATGGACACAGTTACTTGATGGCTGTGCAGTCTTCATTTATGTCCAAACACAAAACAAATCCGGAGTAAAGGTGCTGTTTAGGGAAATCACAGCGATTGTCTGTTTCATATGAAATATGTTTCATATAAAACTTCAAGGCAATGATAATAATTGATAGTTAATTGAACGTTAGTGTAAGCCCCATGAGAGTAAATTGACAATAAAGTGGACATATAATAAAAATATTAGGATATCTCTTTGCTGTTTCATTTGTGATTATAGCTGATTGTCCATTTATTGAGCTCATTTATTAAGCCTTTGTGTTTTGAGTAGTGTGAATAATCTGGCAGATGGCGCTAAAGAATAACGATTTGTCTTCAAAAAAAAAAAAAAAAAAAAACCGTGTGTGAAATGTTGGCCCTCTCTGTCCCGCCCTTCTGGGCCACAGAGCACAGCAGAGAGCTGCTCACTATGTGCAAGTCATCAATCCCACATCTAACTCAAGTCAGAAGTTAATACAGAAAAAACAAATCAGCTATATAAACCATCTGAACTTGTTACAACAAAACGGCTTTGTTTCATTTCGAGAGCCCTAAACTGCGGTTTCTGCTCTGACTTACTTTTCTGCTTGCGTAAGCATTTCAGTAATTTCCTGCCCTCTCTTGCAGAACTGTCCACCAAGGGGGCAACTGCACGCTTACTGAGATTTTTCTCTTCAGTGCAACACTCACACTGCCGACTCGCACAGATCTTCCACACAGATTTGTTCACAGGAAGACAATACAACGCTATCTGGAAGCGCAAGAGGCTCATTACACAGGATAAAGGCGATATTTTAAGTAATCTGATATAAAACACTGGACACTTCCCTCGTTTCAGAGAGACACGTGACTCAGGAACAAAAATGAGTTCGGATGAGTGTCGAGCCTGGTATCCCTCCGCCACCGGTGGGAAAAATATGGGTAAAATCGACATATAACACACTGTGCGTTTGAACCTAACCGCTTATCTATGGTTTTTTACAAAACTATTAATCGTGGCAGTGATTTTCTATACTATAACTGTTGAAAACGTTGTGTCTCGGGGAACTATTTTGTGCCGCGGAGCACTATTGTGGCTGAGCCTACCCCTTTTCTTATTGGAAGCCATGATGGAAGTTTAGCAGCGCAGGAGCCACTGAGAGGAAAAGCGGGGACGAGAGCTGGAGTCTAACGCAAACAGCTCCTTCTTTACAAATATAACCGAGGAGTTTTTTTTTTTTTAATTGTATGGTGGAGGCTGTCAAATTTCTCTTTATGCATTGGAATACTGACGACGACGTGGATGGTTGAATTTTGACGCGTTTTTATGTATTTTTAAGATGTACGTACCTGCTAACTCGCTAGCTAGCCAGCTAGCCGCTCGTTAGAGCCCCACGGAGCCGCCTGCCTGCTGCCGCCTGCCGCCTCCTCCTGCGCCGCCGCCGCCGCTGCTGCTGCTGCTGCTGCTCATATTCTGCTTTAGAAACGTCGGAGAGGATTTTCTCTCCGCATTTCGGGCACAATCACGGCGACTGCGGCGGATTCAGAGACTTGGCGTGCTTCGGAAACATCTCTCTGCGAGACGTGGAGACGCGTGTACCTTCGTAGCCGGAGGATTTCTGGCCGTGTCGGTGTGGATTTGGGCGGCCGGGCCTGCTCTAGGCCCTCCTTCTGTAGGAGCGAGCAGCAGCAGCAGCAGCCAGCACACGGCCGCTAGCTAGCAGGTGAAGCTAACGCTAACGCTAAAGCTAGCGCATCCGAAAGGACTGCGTTACAAAAAAAAAGCCCGAAGAGGAAAACAAGCCTTAACGACGGCATTTCACCCGGAGGCCACGATACTCTCGATTACTTTAAAAACCCTAAAGACTCCTTTCACAGCTATGGCTACGATCATACAGAAGATGGTCAGCCGAAACAAAAGGAGATACCAGGAGGATGGGTTTGATTTGGACTTGACGTGTATCCTCTTTATAATCACACATACTTCATGTGTTTCTTTCTTTATTAACATGAATATAAGGAGTGTGTAGGAGTGCGTGTATGTGTGTGTATAAGGTATGTGAATGAGGTTTTGACCCCCTGGTCTGATTAGCTCAGCTGAGCATCAGTGAAGGAAATGAAGTGAACATTAACCCTTTTGTGCTCAGACTGTTAGCAGTGAGAGTGGCAGGCTGTCAGAGCAAGCAGTGATCATACAGTCTGTCAGCATGACATCACATCTCCATCCAGTGGCAAAGTCTGCGTTATCAGGATCAGCACACATCAGCTCGGAAATGTCTCCGTTAATGGGTTTTAATTCGCCTGAAGTGATTGTTAAAGCTGCTGCTGGTCGCTTCAGTGTCTCTGTTCTGCCTGAGAGGTCGCAGACTAGCTGCTGAATATCCTGTCATCTGTTCGCCTACTGATTTCTTTCTTCTCTTTCTTCTGCTACTGCTGTTGCATGTGATGGTCGCTTCAGTGTTGGAGTGTGATCGTGAGCTCGCTGAAGCTAGCTGGGGTTTTGATCAGAAACAAAAGTGTAGTGATGTGTGTTGTGGTGTGATGTGATGCTGTGTTGTGGTGGTGGTGTGTTGTGGTGCGGTGTGGTGTGATGTGGTGGTGGTGGTGTGGTGCTGTGCGCAGAGGATCGGCTGGCCTACATAACGCAAGATTACACTCACCATCAGGGCTACACACAAAGGAGCATTGCATCAGCTGCTTGCAGAAAATGGCTGATGTTAAGAGCCCTTTTAAACCAAACCGATTGCCAAATTGGACAGCTTATATCCAAAAAAAAAATTACGGATTTTTTTTCGTTTTGAGTCTGACTACAGTTTCTTCTTTGCGATTTGTTCTATCCATTTACACGGAATAGTCCTTGTTGCCTTACGACTATTTGCGCGATGATCTTGTTAGTTTTTTTTTTTTTGGATCAGGTACATGAAAGGTTTGTCTTTGGCACGAGAACGGAGGCTTCACACACTTATCTGCATGTTGCAGTTCTGTATGGGGAACGCTTGCACTCATCCTTACCATCTGGCTTTATCATCCGATTCGTGTCCGAATGCCTTACAGGCTGGGACTGCACGCACACACAGCTCTTCACTTTACATTTACGGTTACTCATTAGGCAGACACTTTTATCCAGAGTGATTTACACTTGAGCTGAGCAGTTGAGGGTTAAGGGTCTTGTTCAGGGGCCAAACAGTAAAAGTAAGAATCCTCTGGTAAAGGGACTCGAACTCGTGACCACCGTTGTGAGACACGACCCTTCCAATCACTAGTGCAGTCCAATCACTAATGCCTGAGCCACCCTGCCTGTTAAATGAAGTGCCAATCCTTTTCCCATGTTCAGCTACTTAAAATTATATTGGCAGTTGTGGTAGATGTTAAAAGGTCATGGGTTTTCTTTTTTTTTTCCTCCTCTTTTTGTGTGTGTGTGTGTGTGTGTGTGTGTGTGTGTGTGTGGAGGGGGGTGAAGTGGCCGAGACTAGTTCCAAGGGTTCCGAGACTCCATTTGTGAATGATGGCCGTGGCACCGTCAGGATTTAGTGTTCTTACTCATTTAATCATCTACTTCAGCTCATCAGCTAATTACAAGACCTTCATAGACTGCAGTTTGTGTTAAAAGTGGGAACACACAAATCTCCAAACAACTGCCACCCTGAGTTATATTCATTACTACTCGACAGATAAGTGATGAATCGTATCGGCTTAGTGTTTGGCTGTCAAATGGAGCCGGTGAAACTTTAGGCTCATCACGCAAACTATTCCTTTTCACTTCACACATTGCTGCTTTGGTCATGAACTAGATATTTATGTAGTGGCATCTCATTCACCTTGCTTTCTAGGTGTAGCATTTCGTACAGCATTCCAGGGTAAATGTTGCGGTTAGTCGGCTGATTTATTAGCAGGATTTCTTCTTTCTGAAAGCACAAATTATCATCCATTTTATTTAGGCCTAGATTATATGATGCCTGAGCTTGCTACAGATTCAAATTCCCATCCAGAACTAATTAGTTGCTTTTATATAAGTAAACCTATCTGCTCTCACAGAAGTAGACCAGATGGTGCTCTTGAAACTATAGGCTCTAGCAGACCACATGGTGTTACTGAACCTAAAGGCTATAGTGTTACCGTTAAGAAAGAATTTTTTTTTTTTTCTTCTCTTTTTGCAGTGCATGTGTGCACAGTCATCCTTTCAAAATTTGCATTCATTTGCACTGTGCATAAAGCTGCTCTTGTACGCGTATGTGCGCTCTATTCACTGCATCAATAGCATATATATATTTTTCTTTGACGTTCATTTTGACATTTCCCTGTACTAAACAAGAATGGAAGATGCAAAACAGAAAGACATCTGAGAGCAGCTTTTGCATCTAAACGGTTTACAATAACTGTTAATAACTGTTTACAGTGTGCGACTATATGACGTAAAGTTGAAGCTATAACCTTTATTCTAACAATCCAGGTCTTAAAACGTCTTGCCATTGTGGACAAAACAAATATATTTAAAAATGACATTTTTTTCCAGATATTTTAATTTTGCATTTTATCATTTCCATGAGAACAGTGAAAGATTTTTGATGACTCATACTGTAATTGTCTGATTTGCCTCCGATCAGATGCTCTCTAGAAGGCATGTGTCCCACCCCTGTAAGCGTGGTCATTTGTGTAGTTTTGGTTGTACAGCTTTTGGCACATTGTTCCATTTAAAAAAAAAAAAAAAAAACATTCCTTGTGTGTTGAAAATCTGGAGTGTGTGTGTGTGTGTCTAGGTCTGCACTCATTCCTTCTCCAAAATCAGCTCAAACGTGACTTCACTTCTAAACATCATGGGCTGTGATGGTCTGTGTGTTGCGATGCAGATAGCATACACGTGTGTATGACACAGTGAACGAGCGAAGGTTGAGAGATTTTGAGGCTTGTTAGTGAAGCTTGTCTCTGTGGTACTGCTGCAGAGGTCCCAAACCAAGGCACGGCGGCTGGAAACCTCTGTTGTAGGATGGCGAACAACAAAGTCACAGTGGGCAAAGTGGCAGTGAGAAATCCTACGCAGCTGAAAACCGCAGTTAAAACTCTCAGTTGCTTATTTAGCTGGCTTGCTAAAAGTTTCTTTAGATTGGCTGTGAGTTGCAGTGCGTCTTGTCAGAATCACTCAAGCCCTTCAACACTCTCTCCTTGACTTCCCGTTTCGAAAGGAAATGCGTCAAAGTACAGAATCAATTTGCGACTCTCAATCCATCTCGTGCACTTTAACGCTTTCCCGACAGTTTTATAGGTTCTGTGCACAGATCCACGCGACTACTACTAAATGCTAACCCATAACCATCAGTGCTCTGCTCTGAAAAAGTAGTTCTACCTATGAAAGGATGACTTTTACAGACTTGGGCTGAAGTATTAGTGAATCCATTTTTACAAAACGTTTATTGTCCGCCCCAACAAGTGGCCCATGACTCATGAGTGAACTTTGAATGGTTAATGTACATGCAGTACAGGTGTACAGATAGAGCCCGGGTTGAAAACCGCTGGATTATTGCTTTAGTGTGCATTCGATATGAACTCTAATGTTTAGGCATGAAAGTAAATGGCACTGTTTGATTTTGATGATTTTTTTTTTAAACAATTGTGATGTTGACCTGGTGATTAATGACTGATTAGGAAGACTATTTATACCTGGGTTGGTGAAACAAACACCTTAGCTGAGGAAGGACATGGTCCTGTACCAGCATGTGTGGAAACATGTTTGCTCACTCAGGCTACATGAGATTTGTTAGAGGATTCAGTGGAAATCTGAGATTTGCCAGTACAGTGTCTGTGCTGTGAGTAAAACCCTAGCTATAAATATAGTTCGCATTACTACCTGCAGGTGAGGTTGGAAACGGTTCAGTTTTCTACCTGATTATGGCCTTAAACAGCTTTGTGGGGAAAAAATGGAGGATACTTCCATATTTGTAGCAACCTTTGAGAAAAGCACTTGTAACTTTTTTTTTTTTTTTCTTCTTCTTCCCCCCCCTTATTCATTTTATACTGCTCCTTCTTTCTCTCTTTCTTCAGATCTTGATGATTAGGGTGATTAGGGTGATTTTCATGCAAGTTAGATGTATATGAGGGTAAATTAGGACGTGTCATGTAAATAAGGGACTAGTGGGTGGCAGCTTGTCCATGCCCCTGAAGCTGATTCATCATTTACACTCCAATCACTGCTTGTTTGGATGTCGTGCGAGTTTCATGAATCAGACACAGATTTATTCAGACGTCATTCTGTACGCTCAAATCTGTGCAGCTTTGATGAGTGAAGGCCGGAGTATTGGCAGGATTGGATTAATTTCTAGAGCTTGTGTGCTTGTAGGGCAACGTAGGATAACTTCAGTCAGGATAGTGGAAGAAGATTAAAGACGTATGGGCTAATGTTGGAGTGGAAGTTCGAGTAGAAATTGAATGCAGAAGAGTTTCAGAGTTTGCCCTAAGAATTCTCTCTCTCTTTTTCTTTTCCCCTTCTAGTTGGGAAGCTGTACATATCAGCCTCATGCTGTCCAACTACAACAGTGACTCAAATGTCAGTTTTAAGCACAGCACTGTTTGTGTGAGAGGGAAAGCTCTTATTGCAGGCTAGCGTGTGCATCTTAAAGTCAGAAATGTGCAGTGGTGAGAGGATTAAACCGTGTGGAACAATGTAGTTAGGATACGATTTGCATTTTTGGCATGATACAGACGTCATGGTATTTATTCATGAGGAACACTGAAGTCTTGGGCTGTCTTTATGGACAGTGTACTATCTCACTATTTTGTGGTAGACATCACAGAAGTACTCTGGTTCTGTCCTTTTCTGTGTGACAAATAGCAATGCAATACAAACAATCTTGGTATCTTTTAGAGTAGGTGTCTGTAGTGCTTGGTTTTATGGCATATAAAGAGTTTCTGCACAGAAGGAAATCGCCGTCCTCAAGCTGTTCAGTTCAGAGACCCCTCTCGTAGTTGGTGCGTGTCAGTTTAAAAATGCCTCTTACCAAACAAGCTGCAGCGCCATTAGACCATAGAAACACCAGTTGTTAACAAGTTAAGTTCTGATTTTCTATGACTTGAGTATAAATGATGAAATAATAAATGAATATGACGTGTATAATGTTGAAAATAACAGAGGGCAGCGGGTGCCAGCTGGTCTGTGGGTAGGAGGACTGTGAATGTAGGATTTTTATTTCGAGTGCACACTGTTGTTGTATGTCTTTCTTATAAACTCACAAGGTATTTTTCTAGTGTTTGTTGGCAAAACATTTTTTCAGAAAATGTGGTATTTTGTGAACTCTACAATTGAGTTTCATCACTAAATATTCCCAGGCTGTTTGAGCAGTTATCTGTACAGTAATCATTTCAACAGTGCTGAGCCTGAATGTTTACAAAATGGATCAGCTTTGCCATGTGCTCTTGGTTTATTCTTGTTTATAGTGGCCTTTTAAAACGATAAACGCTTCCTCTTTGGTCTTTGCATTATCGTTCTTTTTATAATGAAAGGAAACGGTTCTGATATCAGAAAGCCCTTTTAATAGTTTTCAATAAGGGTCTGTCACGAAACAAACAGTACGCGTACGCAAAATGCAACGGTTTAGCTTTGGCCAGATATGGTGTTTTATGCCTGATTTCATTGGGAATATAAGAACATGGTGGAAGTGCATGCTAGTCTGGCTTTTAGTTGTGCGAACTCTTCTACACATGCTGTAGTCTGACAGTGAAATGAAGTCGAGGGAATTGCATTGGTGAGGTTAACAATGAATCTGGGAAAGGGCTTAACTTACAGAAGGCATTTCCTCTTCAGCATGTCCGTCTGATTCACTAGCTGTAAACGAACATGTTGCGTTTGAAGCATTTCCCTTCTGCCTGAGTGGAGTGGCTGACCTGATACGACAGAAATATCATGATTCTCGAATGCATTATTACGATACACAATTTGTCTCATTATACAGACCTGTAGGTTTGCTCACAACCTGCCGGCGATACAGTGTTGCATATAAAATCTCTTCTATATAAATAATAATTTTGTTTATTGTTGTTAAACATTTCATTTAAAAAATAAATAGCAACCGTAAGAGAGAAAATCTTTACTAATAGAAGAGATTTTTTTTATTTTGAAGATGAAGTACAGCATTTTAACATCAGCTCCTTCCAGTCAGTTTCTAATTATCAAAAATAAAAAATTTGAAAAGTGTATTGTGACACACTTTTTTTTTTTTTCTTCTTCTTCTCCTTTCCTTTTCCACTTTTATAACATATATCCCCCAGCGTTACAATGCAGTTTCTTCTCGCCTCTTTGTATACGTGTTTCTCTTTTGAGCTGAGCCCTGACATGAGGTGCCTCTGTCGTAAGACGTGTGTCTCCAGCCCTGCGTGTGTGCTGCTCCACTGCTCCGTGTGAATGTCAGGCAGCGAGGACTGATGAGCTCTCATGGCACTTGTTATAGAAAGGTGAGGAAGGAAAGCGATTCCAGGCCGGGCCGAGGCTCGGCGTGATTTATTTAGTGCCCCTGTGTGGCCTTCTGGGTTAGAGGTCCATGCATCAGTCTCTTACAGCGAGGCCCATCTGTTGTGTATTAGCCAGGAGTCTGTTCTCTGGCCTCTCGCCGCACGCTGAAAGTAGGATGCCACATTAGCTGAGTAGTTGAGGTTCTAGTTTGGCTTATTGTTGCTTTCGTGTGTTTGTGTCTGAAACGAAGTGTTTCTGTAACGTAATGTACCCCTTGGCTCACCCTTTTACGGTTCTACGGAGACGAAATATGCTTCTAAGCCGTAACAGGCTGAAAATGCAGTTACTTTCCAGAATGTGGCGATGGCCATTTTTGTTGGGTGCAACATTGTCAGCTCTCCAGAAACGTCTTTGCCGGTTTCCTTAATTCTGCAGAACAGATATTTATCCCAACATAATTGCAATGGGCTTTCCTGCTGAGAGACTCGAGGGGGTGTACAGAAACAACATAGACGACGTTGTACGGTAAGCAGCTCTCACATGATATAACAGAAAGGCTCACACAGTGTTAAACTTGATTTTCAAGCTTTTTGGGGTCATTCTTAGGTTATGACGCGGAAGAGATGTTGACGTTGCTTTTAAATCTGAAACCCAGCAAAACAGTCAACAATAAAATCAGTGCATGCTTTTAATGATGCTTTTGTTTAATGTCTAAAATAATTCATTACTGGACACTGAAAATGAAGAGCGGGGAATTCTGTAAAAATGTTAAGATTTAATACCATCCAATCAGTTTATAATGGTAAAGTATTTTCTTTGTATATAATAATTCTAAAAAGAGACCACTATCTGCAGTCTCTCACAGGAGTGTATTGTGACTAGGGCTGCACAGTATATCGAAATTATCGAAATATCGCAAATGTAAATGTCGCGTAATGCGTATTGCAAGGGCTTGCCATAACTGAATGATTTTAATACTTCAAAAAGTTATGAAAAGTCATAGTTTTCCAGTGATGTAGATAGCAGAGAATGCTTTCTTTTCCTCAGAAGAACATGAAACATGTATGTTGGTTATGTCTTTCAGTTTTGAAATATATTTAAAAATAATTTAAATTGATTTTACACCCTTATAGCGTTAATGTACCATATATTGCGTTATTTAACAAGTTATCGCATTTTTCTTCAATATTGTACAGCCCTAATTGTGAAACTATATATATATATATATATATATATAATATTTTTCATTATATGTCATCATATTGCCCAGCCCTAGCTGGATGTTGGTTTACACTTAAACTTCTCTATCTCATTGACGTTGATCAGCTCTTCCCATCTGAACACAGTGCACTCAGCGATATTTGGAGACTGAGCACGTTTGGGGCAGGAAAAGAGCAGTATGACGCACGGCTCTGTCCCACTGTCTCACTGCAGATTGATGGAATTCTGCATAGATGCATCACATAATCTACACATGAAACTAGTTTATCTGAAGTTGGAGATGATCTCAAATGATTGACGCAGCAGAGGGAAGCTGCTTTTACAGGGGCAGGGGTCAGCACAGGAATTCATGCACACTTCAGTAAAATGTAATGTTGTCATCATTATTTTAACATAATGTGGGAGGAAAAAGAAATGATGTTTTAGTGACTTTTTGCCACAGATCATTTGTAGCCCTCATAGTATATAAATGGCACGAACTTCAGTGCATTTGACCGCTCTGAAGTGGTGTGTTTGTCAGAGTGGTACGGGTGTTGTAATGGCCTGCTGTGTGCCGAGAGCCACACTCATCAGACGGAGGCTTGGACAGAAGTAGTGAGGCGTAGAGACAGATGCAACTTTCAACATCGTATGCTTCTGGAAATGTAATTATCGCTTTCTCTCCACAGGTTTCTGGATTCGAAGCATAAAAATCATTACAAGATATATAATCTGTAAGTATATGTTAAATCATATAATTTTCTTATATAATTTTTTTGGAGAGATTGTGCCAACTGCTTTATTAGGTGGTTAGTAAATCAGTCCATAAAGTATCATATAAAATGGGACTACATGTGTTTTCTCCTAAAAATTAAATGTACTCCTCTCTACTGAGTTGTCTTTTTGGCTTAGTTAGTGATCTAAAAATCATGATGAGATTAATTTATAAATAGTCTGTTGTTTCATTTTGGGCTCACCTGCCTGAAATAAGTATTTCTCTTTTTTTCTTGGTTCTTTGAGTTTGCTAATACAGGCCATGTTTTTTTTTTTTTTTTTTTTTTTTTTTTTTTTTTTTTTTTTTTTTTTTTTTTTTTTCTCTCTCTTTTTCAGATGTGCAGAAAGACATTATGATGCTGCCAAATTTAATTGCAGAGGTAAGATGCCAAACACGCAAAGCCCAGCTCCCCCAACATAACACCCCCCCCCCAAACCCCTGAAATAATTAGGCTTTAGTAAGAAGTCATTGACCTTTCTGTTTGTCTCCTGCAGTTGCACAATACCCGTTTGAAGATCATAATCCTCCACAGTTGGAGCTCATCAAACCGTTCTGTGAAGACTTGGATAAGTGGCTCAGTGAAAATGACAATCATGTGGCTGCCATTCATTGTAAAGCTGGAAAGGGCCGGACGGGTGTAATGATCTGCGCATACTTATTACACCGAGGCAAGTTTGGAAAAGCAAAAGAGGCTCTGGACTTCTACGGAGAGGTCAGGACCAGAGACAAGAAGGTAATTACAGAGCCTTATCATTGTGTGTGTTCATGCACGAAGAAAAATTGGACTCTGTTTACATTTTTCACTGCAACAGATGGTTAATCAAGTTTACACATCATTGAATCTGATCAAATACAGTTAAGGTTTAATGCTACAGGAAGACTTGGAGTCATTAGCTTTGCTGAAGTAACGTCTGGGCTAGTCCATCAACTGAATTTAAGACAAGTTTCAGTGTTGTCTGTAATGTGAAGCAAACTGAGGAAGACCTTTTGGTAATTTGCTGTTTACAGGGTGTGACGATCCCCAGTCAGAGGCGATATGTCTACTACTACAGCTACCTTCTGAAGAACCAGCTTGACTACAAACCGGTGGCACTGCTCTTTCACAAGATGATGTTTGAGACGGTGCCCATGTTCAGTGGCGGGACCTGCAGTAAGTGCTTCGTTTTCACAGGCATCTGAGCTGCTATTAGTTCTTGAATTGTTACTTAACCTGTCGAGGCACTCTTGGTGCTCTAAGTATAGCCTCCCATCCCCACATCCATACTTCCTTCAAGCTCTGAATGATCATATTGGGTGACATTTTTACTGAAGTAGCCCTTGAGGCATAAGTTGGCATTTTTTTAATGTATGTTTTCTCTGACAAATCGTATGACTGCCAGGAGATCAGTTCAGTTCTCTTCTTGTGCGTACTTTGGTTTGCAATTGGAGCTATTGTGTGTACACCTCATAAACAGCCGACTCACTCACTTAGCCATAGATGAAGAAGGTTCACACTGAACATCATTATGATGTACTTACGCCATTTACTGAGACAGTCTGCCAAGACTCTGTCATAAAGGGACTGTGTGTATTTGTAAGATATCAGTTTGGCCATCATACTTATCGGTTTGCGTTGCATTCCCTTTCTTTATAGATGACATCTGTCCCTGAATCCATCCCAGACCTTTTTTTTTTTTTTTGGTTCTGTTTCTTTTTTTTCTCCATGAACATTAATAATTACACTCCATTAAATGGGTAGAATTGTACTATGAAGCTCATCCTCCATCAGTCAGGCAGAAACACATACACAGATATAATTTAGTAATTGTGTGTGTGTGTGTGTGTGTGTGTGTGTGTGTATACACCAATCAGCCATAACATTAAAACCACCTGCCTAATATCGTGTAGGTCCCCCTTGTGCTGCCAAAACAGCTCTGACCCGTCGAGGCATGGACTCCACAAGACCTTTTGAAGGTGTGCTGTGGTATCTGGCACCGCAACATTAGCAGTAGAGTCCCTTAAGTCCTGTAAGTTGTGAGCTGGGGCCTCCATGGATGGGACTTGTTTGTCCAGCACATCCTACAGATGCTCGATCAGATTCAGATCTGGGGAATTTGGAGGCCAAGTCAGCGCCTTCAATTATTTTGTCATATTCCTCAAACCATTCCTGAACAATTTTTGCAGTGTGGCGGGATGCGTTATCCTGCTGAAAAAGCCCACTGTCATTAGGGAATACCGGTGCCATGAAGGGTTGTACTTGGTCCACAACAATGTTTAGGTAGGTTGTCCGTGTCAAAGTAACATCCACATGAGTGCCAGGAATCAAAGTTTTCCCAGCAGAACATTGCCAAGAACATCATACTGCCTCCGCTGGCTTGACTTTTCCCCATAGTGCATCCTAGTGCCATCTCTTCCCCAGGTAAGCAACGCACACGCACCCGACCATCCACGCGATGTAAAAGAAAACGTGATTCATTAGACCAGGCCACCTTCTTTCTTTGCTCCATGCTCCATGCTCCAGTTCTGATGCTCACATGCCCCTTGTGGGTGGTTTCGGCGGTGGCTACACAGCCCCATACACAGCAAGCTGCGATAGACTGCGTGTTCGGACACCTTTCTATCCTAGCCTGCATACCAGGAACACTCCACAAGACCTGCCGTTTTGGAGATGCTCCGATCTAGTCACCTAGCCATGACAATTTGGCCCTTGTCAAAGTCGCTCAGATCCTTACCCTTGCCCATTTTTCCTGCTTCCAACACATCAACTTCGAGAACTGACTGTTCACTTGTTGCCTAATATATCCCACCCCTTGAGAGGTGCAACTGCAAAGAGATAATTAATGTTATTCACTTCACCTGTCAGTGGTTTTAATGTTACGGCTGGTGTGTGTGTGTGTGTGTGTGTGTGTGTGTGTGTGTGTGTGTGTGTGTGCTCTGAGGAGGGGAGGGAGAGTAACAGTATGAAAATGTCTCCCTCACAGATCCACAGTTTGTGGTGTACCAGCTGAAGGTGAAGATCCACACTTCTAACCCAGCACACATGCGGCGTGAAGACAAGTACATGCACTTTGAGTTTCCTCAGCCGCTGCCTGTGTGTGGAGACATCAAAGTGGAATTCTTCCACAAACAGAACATGATGAAGAAAAAGGTACGCAACTCTTAAATCAGCCACAGCACACAGCAAGTGCAGTCACATGTCACAGAGACGGCAAAGTTTTAATTGATGCTAAATTAAATATCGGGTGTAAAAGTCACCACGTTGTGTATTTTAAACAGGACAAGATGTTTCACTTTTGGGTGAACACTTTCTTCATCCCTGGACCAGAGGAGAACTCGGAGAAGGTAGAAAACGGGAGTTTACCGAAGGACCTGGATGGGATCCAGAGCACAGAGAGGGGGGAGAATGACAAGGATTATCTAATCCTGGTTTTAACAAAGAATGACCTGGATAAGGCCAACAAAGACAAAGCCAACAGATTATTTTCCCCAAACTTCAAGGTGAGTTCAGGCTCACACACAATACGCAGCAGTGTGGTATCTGGTAGTGAGATGTCGATGGGCTAGTCTAATTTGAGTAATGTCCATAACATGGGAAACGGTTCTAAACTACTTCAAAAGAAGCATCATTCATAAAAGGAGATTATTTTGCGTTGTCATTGTGGGCTTTTTAGTTCAAGCAAATACAAATGAATTTTAGTTTGCTTACGCACTGTCTTCAAATTCTGAGAGTTTTGCTTTCTCTCACAGGTGAAGCTATATTTCACAAAAACGGTGGAGGAACCATCCAACTCAGAGGCCAGCACTTCAGCATGTGTAACCCCGGACGTTAGTGACAATGAACCGGACCATTATCGATATTCTGACACAACAGACTCAGACCCAGAAAACGAACAGCTGGACGATGATCAACACACGCAGATAACGAAAGTTTGAACTTATTATTTTGTTTATGGGAAGACAAAAAAAGAATCTTTACATAAACCAGAGTTGTAAAAAGGAGAAAACTTGAATATGAACTGAAAGCAAGTCCTTTTTTTCTTTTTGCCTCTCCGAAACAGAAGTACATAAGTGGGACATTTCTCATGTAAGATGCCTCCGTTTTAGGGACACTATTCCTGACCAATTAGCTTTTTTTCGTTTGCCCATTTTATTGACAAAGTTGTTGACACCTCCATAGCTGGGAGCAGGGGGAGGGGGTGAAGTGTGCTGCTGCATCTCCTGTTCATAACAAGGCCAGTGCTAAAGTCAGTATCCATCCCCTACGTGTGCCCTCCTCTAGTGCACGAACGTCCATCCATCAGGCCTTCTGTTTTACCTACTGTGAAGCTTCTCGTGCTGTCCGCAGACTAACCCACCCCTTTAAAAAAAAAAAAAATAGTGCAGTGCAAACATTCATAGTCTGCTACCATCAATGCCACTAACATAGTAATAATGATTCTTCTGCATATTAGACTATATGACCTTTTAACTGCCCCCTCCCTCTTCCCCTTGTCTGTTAACCGCAAATGCAGCAGAAAAACACCGTAACCCCAATATTCTGTCAGTGATGTGATGTTTTTATGTTCAATTTACCACAGCAGGGAAACCAGTGTTGCAATAATGTTGACACAATAGTGGACAAAGGTTTGCATGCTAATTGAATTAGTATCCATGTTGATAAATAAATGTTATACAATTTTATTTTTCTCCCTTCATATGCGACTTTTCTGCTGGCATTAAGGTTTGGTTATGTTTAGTTACAAGGTGATGCCCCACGTCATTCTCTCACCAGGTGTATTAGTATTAATTGTTAAGCCATCGGCGGCATTATATTTTATATCACGTGGGTTTTTCCCTATTAAAACTGCTAACGTGTAATTAATCAGCTGGCATCGAGCAGATCTCTTCTGGGTTCTTGTTTTAAGCTCTTAACGTCAGACAGTCGGGCTGTTTACTGCGTCACTGAGTTAACAATACGAGACGGAACTTGTCTTGAGGTTTCTGCATGGCCACAGCGGGTCGAATCACATGCTAGGCAATGTGCTGAACATGCTTGAGCTCTCGTGTGCTTGACGGTCTGCCTGTGGTGAGGGGCTTGTGTTCGTGGTCTGGCTGTGTGGAGAATACCTGCCGAACGCGGTGTCTGAAAGAGACTTGAATGTAAGCTTGTGTTCCCCTAAGTGCTATAAGAAACCTCATCCAGAGTTTGATGCCATAGTTTCATTTTCTCCCCATCTGTTTTTTTTTTTTTTTTTCTTTCTTTCTTTTTTTTCTGGTCAGACATCAGATTCTTGGCTCCTCAAACTGTTTGTAGCCTTATTGTGTGGTCTAATGAAACCTGGATCATTTGCTTATTCAACATTGGTGCTTACAAACTGCCAAACTACAAACTCACAATGAACAATAATTTCAGAGCCAAGAATGTGTGTCTGTGTGGGGGTGCTTCTGTCAGATGTGCTACTTGTATGTGCTCTGACTGTCAGACGTCTCCTGTCTGACTGGCTGGGTTCTCTACATTTTTAAAGCCCCCCCCCTCCATTCTTGAACAGGATTCATTCCTTTTGGAATGAGGTGCAGCTACAGATTTTACATGTCTTGTGCTTGCTTCAGACATATTAAAGCCCTATAATATATATATATATATATACACACACAAACACACACAAGTATTTAAATATGTATAATTTTCCTTTTTTTTTTTTTTTTCTTCTTCTTTTTCCGCATGCCAAATTTTTACCATCTGTCTCACCGTGAGTCGTGAGCCAGAACAAAAAGAAAATAGACTCTCATCATCGCTGAGGGGTGAGGGGTAGTGAGCAAAGCTGCCTTTCTCCTGCTGTTGACGTCATGGCTTCACTCTTCTCACCGATTCTGCACACGTGCTGCACAAGTCGCTTTCTTTTAGAAAGAATACGCTCCAGAGGTTTGAGAACGAGGTTCTCTGTCTTCTGTAATGCAGCTGTACAGTAGCCAGCCCAGGAAAAAAAAAGACATCCTTACACATCAAGGGTTCAGTTTTTTTTGTTTACATTTTATCACTGAAAACCTGCCAAAATTAAGCTTGATGATCTTGTTTTTGTTTGTTCGTTTGTTTGTTTTCATCCAAAGGCAGTAGGGAGGTATTCTTTGCCTTACTTGAAGTTGACGATGCTTACTTTCTGCTCTTGCTTTCTACCATTCTGCCCAAGCACTGACTACATAGTACTTATTTAAAGCTACTATAACAGAGCAACATATTGTGCTAAACTTTTGCACAGTTACAGGTTTTTGCAGGGTTTCAGTCAGCAGTCCACAGTATTTTCCCTCAACACACAAACACACACACACACACACACTTCAGTAGCCCCCCCCAGTAAAAGCCATGCAAGCAGTGAAATATGTAGGACGAAAGATGGAATGAAGTGTCTTAGTATAATCTGTGCATCCCCCATAGAACCATGTAGTACCTTTTGACTGAACATGGAAAAAAGGATTATTCGACAGTATTCATAAGATCCTCTGCAGGTATTCTGATTTCTGAATATATGCTGTTTTAAATAGGACAAATCCATTCAAGGGCATCACAAGCTGGCATCAGGTCACAAACCATCCTTAGGACATCAGTACAAACCCTACTACCCCACCCCCATGTCAACTCCAACACATTCACACAACTTAGCTTCAGTACTGTAATTCATCAAATACAAACACCTCCTGAAACCATCTGCATCCTTTATGTGGCACGGGTTTAAAAAAACAAAACAAAAAAAAAACTTGTGTGGAGCTCACAGGCAGCATCAAAAAAAACTTTACGTTTCAGCTTTAATGATTTAAAAAAATATATTAAGGTGCCAGTGTGTAAGTTTCATGTCATTAGTTTTAGCTGATTTGTGCAATATGCTATGATGCCTGTGGTTACCACAAAGTGCCTCGTTTACTTAAATAAAAAGAAAAAAAAAGTGCTTGTTTTAGACCCAGTTTTAGAACATGGTGTCATGCATGTAGACGGACAGGATGGTACTGTGTACTAACTCACCTGGGCTTTACACACTGCAGAGGACCCACGGAGCTTTGGCCCCTGCCACATCCTCATTTTCCCCTCTCCACTTCTCCTCTGGGTTCAGTTCCACTTAGGCGCAATGTAAACTCGGTATATTTTCAGTCGTTTGAAGAAACAGAGCCTTATTCCATTTCAGCCTGTTCAGATAATTTTGTGATGTGCAACAGTTGCTCTGTGTGTAATGCTATGCACTGAGAATACACAACCAACAATGTATGAAATATTGTATAGGTTATGTACAGGTTATGATGCTCATACAAATCACTTGTTTGTTTGTAATTGTATGTGTAAACTCCCCTTTATCTTAGTGTTATAAACCCCACATAAATCCAATAAAGTCTCATTCTTGTCAACCGCTGCAGCCTTTATTAACAGATTATTTATGATACGAGAGTATTTCCTCAGGCTGGTATAGAATTTTGTTATAGAATGTCAACGCTATGCTCGAATGGTCCTCAAATTATTGGCAGTTTTCTATCAAATGAGCAGGCAGAGCCCTGACCGTGAAGTTGTGCGTTAGGTTCTCGGTGTTAAGCAGCCCACGAACTGGAGCTTTGCGATATTTACATTTCATGGCAGCATGCACCCGCTTGACTCCAACCCCAAGCCTTTTCTCTGTTGACTTCTCTGAAAATTCCTCTTGTGCATAATTTACGTTATTGGGACAGAACTGAAAAATATTTACAGCCACTTGTAAATAAGCTGCTCTTTGGATGCGATTTTTCCCTTATAAAAATACACTCGGAGATGTTTTCGACCATAAGTCCAGTAATCTAAGGCTTTAGAAATGTACCTGAGCAGAGCTTCAGCGTGCCATAGTGCTGGCCTGCAGATGTGTTAATGCTAATGACCTCTGATTTACCATCCGGACCTGCTGTCTGTAAATAACGGCGTCGCCGCTGGACCTAGTGGAGCCATCCAGGCTGAGTTTATGCAGGAACCATGAATGTATTCCTCAGTCACGGCCCAAGAAAACCATTTGGAGCGGCGTGATGAGTTCACTAACCGTCTGCAGTGCCGCAGGACGTATGGCTGCTTTTGGAAGACAGCGCAGATAATATGGTGCTAAACAAAACTCCAGGCTCATCAGAATCTAATGAACGATCATGTTGCAAACCTTAACTACATTCCAAAAAAACGCCAACTGCAAGATTGCTGAACATTTTGAGAGTGAAAGGCAAGAAACGTGGGCTATTGTTTAAATTCCCTCAAGGGGTGGAACTCGCTTGCATTGGATACTTACCAAGCGCCTGCTCTCATGTCTCTTGAAAAGCAGCTTACGACAGGTTTTATTTCAGCTACTGATTAGTGTTCATTCTGTATTTTCTATTCTGATTGAGCTGCTGCTGTGATTTTCCTGCTTTGCTTTTCTTTCATGGTGTATTCATTCTATTTACATATTTATTGGACAACCTCGGAATTCTAGCCTGCATGTTTTCATATTGAATTATTAATTACTGAATAAGCTACGTGTGTGTGTGTGTGTGTTCTCCACCTAGTGCAGGGGCCTTCAACTGGAGGACCATGGTCCAGATACAGACTCAGCAAAATATTTCAGGGGAAAGTTCCTTGTTTACTTAAATAAAAAGGAAAAAGTGCTTGTTTTAGACCCAGTTTTAGAACATGGTGTCATGCATGTAGACGGACAGGATGGTACTGTGCACTAACTCACCTGAACTTTACACACTGCAGAGGACCCACGGAGCTTTGGCCCCTGCCACATCCTCATTTCCCCTCTCCACAACCGAGCACTTGAAAAATACCGTAGCAGAGCTGTATGAAAAAATTGGCGGCTGTTCAGCTACATTTCGAAACACAAACCATCATGGTTTCTGTAGCAGATCCTGTGTTGCGGCATTTAAATAAATTACTTCGTTTACAGCAGCTCAGAGAGGGAAGTTTCACCAACTTTTTTTTTTTTTTTTTTTAATTTTCATGTGTCACATGACATTGTAAAACATTCAAAGGAACATGCTATCTGTCCTCTTCTGCATACATGAGGTCACACCCATGAGTGGCTAGTGCTGCTGTGATTGTGGAGAGGGAGAGGGAGAGAGAGAGAGAGCCATCCTTCCCGCTCACACGGTATATCCAGTACAGTCTGTGGGGAATCAAACTTGCAATCTCCCGGTAATAGTTGCACCACTCCTTTTTTTTTTTTTCCCCTTCACTGTCAAGATGACCATCCAAAAACAACAAAAAGACTAAATGACTAACAAAACTGACTTTCATAATTGAGTGCAACAGTAATGACTTAAAGAGAAAGCAGTGCTCTTCAACTAATCTCTAGTTATAAGGATGCACCAAAAAAAAAAAAAAAAGCAGATTTTCTCTAACATTAGAGGTTGCGCTAGTGGTCTGTCTAGACTAAGCATGTCTAATCTTGTTTCTATTAAACTATGAGTAACAAATGCAGTGTCTGCTACAGGATGAACGGGATTTCAGGCTGCTGGTCACCACATACCACACTGCATCATTGTGAAATGTGTGCGGTCAGTGGCTCTCATGCAACTGTATTTATTTGTGTCTTCCCGCATACATTGTATATCCTGACTGTATATTTTGAGAGGAAATCCATACGAGCTATGATTATGTCTGGATAAACATTCACCTCCATAAATTCACGTTACTAAACAGCCTCATAAAAGAACGTGCATTATTTTGCAATTTACATAATGTGTTCATAGGGGGAAAAAAAAGAACAGATTAGGCAGGAAAGCGAACGGGGGAAAAAAAGATTATTTCAGGGTGTGTGTGTTTAGAGAAGTGTGTCCTGCTCCTGGAGATAAGTGTTTACTGAGAGACAGACAGGTGGCCAGAACAATGCCGAGTCATCACTGGCCTCACTGCCAACGCGGCCTAGTGCGGAAGTGGAGGAAAAAGGGCTTTCGTAATTGGCCACATGTTAGTTTGATTGCATCCAAGGCCACATCCTAAACCACATACTACCATAGTAAGTAGTATGTAAAGAATAGTACACCACCACAACCATCATATTATTTTGACATATAGGAAAGCAGTATGCAATTTTTTATCTCTTTTTTTTTTTTTTTTTCCCCCATGGTTTCTGAGATTTCTGACTTGAAAACACTGAACTAAATTTTATTCCTAAATGTTTTTGAAACCCAAAATTCATGCTTCATAACTTGAAATTACAATGACAGCAAATACATTCCAGTTAATTAAGTTCTTCAGAAGGCATGGTGTTGCAGGGGGTAGCGTTGCTGCTTCACAGCTCCAGTTCAATCCTGACCTCGGGGTGCTGTCTGCGTGGAGTTGCGCATGTTTCCCCCATGTCCGCACTAGTTCTCCCGGTTCCTTCCACCGCCGAAAAGCATGACTGGCAGGTGGATGGGCTACTCTAAACTGTCCTGGATGGTAACTGTTCCATCCAGGGTGTATTCTTGGCTCACGGGCAGTGTTTCCGGGATTGGCTCCGGATCAACCGCGCCCTGACGAGGATGAAGCGCTTACTGAAGATAAATGAATGATATTCAGATTAAATGTAAGTAAGGGTGCAAGTGTAAAAGTGAACTAAGGTTTACTAAGTTCTTTTTCCTTCCACAGTTTTACATTCATTCCTTAACTTATTCCTAAAAAAAAAAAAAAACTGATAAAAAGGACAAACGGTTGTGAACATATTTACATATTTGCTATTTAAACAACCAACATCCTTGAGTTTGCAGGTACAATCCACTGCTCATGGAGTTATGCAGAGATTATACAACAATAATATGCAGCTCTATCAACAGCACCAAAACTGAGAAGATTACAAGAAAAGATTTCTGAGTAGAGTTCTGTTTGACAAGTAAGTGAAAAGCTGGTAGGAAGAATTTCTGATGTTTCAAAACCAGCTTCTCTGTAAAACATGGTGAATGTAGTCATGCCACACGATGCACGCATGACTGCAGAAGAGCGAACAGGAATCTTGTCTAGTTACTTGACTTAAAATACACTTGTAACTCACTGAGCTTTGTCTCATTACACATAAAGATGATCCTCACTATTAATACAAGCAAGATCTTACGGGCTTTTAAAACACTATTACGCTCAGGTCTTCACTTATTAGGGGCTGATTCCAACCTGCGTAATCTCAGGTACCATAAATGGTGGGAATCTGTACTGCTTTTCATTGTTGTCAATTATCTTTTTTATATTATCCAACGGACATTATAGCATGGGGTCCCAAATTTTTGCAGGCAGGAAAATAAATTTCACAGACCCCCCATCAGATTTATTTCATGAACATAATCCAACTATTCAAATATTAGGCTCATTATTTGAATGTGTACAATAATACCATGGAGCTTCTTATTCCTGAACCTTATACTGACAGAACGTGTTAGGACCAAGCTAACAAAATTTATACATTCTCAAATTAAAGGTACCAAAATATTTCTTATTGCTGGCATAATACCATTAATGATACATCTTTCCCCCCACAAGCTCCAGGTTCATGGTTCAATTCTGAGCATGGGTTACTGTCTGTGTGGAGTTTCACATGAGGCAAAAAAAAAAAAAAAAAAAAAAGCATGTAAGTAGACTATCTATGCTAAATTGCCTTTAGGTATGAATGAGTCCTGCCTTGTGCCTGGTATTCCCAGGATAGACTCTGGATCCACCACTGCTGACCAGGATAAAGCAGCTATTGAAGATAAATGAATGAATCAATCAGACCTTAATGACCAATCCTGTAAAAGCTTTACCATAAGCTAATTAAAGGTACGACATGTGCACCTCCCCAGGTAAAAGATACATACAAATGATCTCCCCTTGACGTTACCACCCCAGCGGCAATGAAAAGTACTATCTGGTGCCTTTATTTCTTGGAGTGTAAGCCTACTTGTTTTTGTTTTTGAGGTTTGGATTAAACCCATTCAATTATTCATCAATAATTCAATAGTAAAATATACCTTTGCTAATGGTGGGTTGTGATTTCCATCACTGTTAAAAAAAAAAAAAAAAGAAATCACAGACCCACTGACTATGCTTCATGAACACCTGACCCCACTTTGATCACTATTGCTCTATAACATATCAAAAATAGTCAAGTGTTGGAAGTACTGTCTATATTCAGCATAGTATATAGCCACAGCCATTTAACATCACTAAGTGGCTTAAGATCAAGTCAAATCGATGCTGGAAAACTCCTAACACATGTTTGGATGGATCATCTCAGCTCTCTACCCTCTGGCTTTATTGATTAACTGCACTCAGCTGCTTGTTTCAGAGGGACAAGTTTGATTCAATAACTAGACGTCTGAGCGCCGTCAATCTCGATCGTTACCTCAGCCCTATTAGTCTCATTTACAATGCAGACGGAGAGCAGGCATGTCACATGACATTACAGCGGGTCATGTCCATGCCAATGGCGTGTGCGCCATGCATGAATGCTCACGATTAGATTATTGATTCTGAATGGCACGCGTGTTTGCTGGAAGAGGGGGAAGAGCAGCAGCTTCTTTATCACAAGCAGTATCTTAACAAGGCAATAAATCTAATAAAAGTTCCTCATGACATTACTTATCCTGCCCAGCCCCTTTCTTGCCTACTCTTTTTTTATTTTGAGGCGTTGAGTTAAAGAATTTAGCTTTCTTTATGTTTCATAACTACATTTTTTGCATTATTTCTGAGTCATTTTGAGTTCATGCTCAATTTGTATTTACTGGTATAACAAAATGCTCTCTTCTAAGGTGGTTTTGGACTACAGTTTCAAGCAGCAGCAGTTCATCCACTTTCCCCCAAAGCTCCACTGCTGCAGGCCTGTGCCTTGCGACATCTGCCACTACAAGCGAATTCCTCTGAAGGTAGTATATCTGGACAATGGTCCCTGTGGTCTCTGGAGCCTTGTTGGAGGGATAGATGTTCTGTCTGGCCTAACATTTTGAATCTTCACTCCAGCCTCTAAATGCACTGACCTTGCAGATGTGTCCCACTACTCCACTCTCATCTAAAGGAAGTACTGGGACCAGAGGAACACAAACGGAGTAAAGTCTCCCCCTGGGGAGTCCACAACCTTTTAACCTCTCTACAAAAAAAGCATACTGCCCTCTTCCTTGCCAGGAGCAGACAACACAGAGAATAAAGAATAAGGTTATAAAACAATGTTCCCACTGGCCTTTCTTTGTTTTCACTTCTTTCTCTGTAAATCAAGTCATGACCTTGGCAGAATTCTAGATCAAAAGTTTGTGGTGGATGGGGCAGAAATGTACATTTCAGTGACTCAATTATTTTCTCTGCCTTTATGGAAGCTCGTGTCTTCCTGTTGTCTCCCGCTTTAATTATGCATCTGTTACGGTTATCCTGAGGAAGTGCTTGTAATGTTTCTTTCATAGTTGTGGTAAAATGTACAAGTGATTTTGCATTAAAATGTAGCATGATAATGTTAATAATCTTGCCAAGGTATGCATTGTTATGACATGCATGACTCAACCATTTCGTTGCTCTTTGGGAAGACGTTTACTGTAAACAATGTACACTGACTTTTTATTGAATCTTTAAATATCCCCAGTCATGCTGATTGCACAAACATTTCATACTGAAAAAAAAAGCCAAAGCTGTTCTCATGTTGCTCCGGGTCCTGCCTAGAGTCTGGGATGAACTTTGGAACAGATTGGGCCCTCTGTCCCAGCATGGAGGAGGTGTGTGTGTGTGTGTGCTCAGTAATGCTAAGTGTGGTCAAACGGCTGGAGCCTCATCCTGGGAACTTTAACCTTTAACACATATGCACACACACACCATGCCCTGCAGCAGAGCTTAATACTGCTCTCGTCTCTATAGAGTCTTTCAACCTGGGAAAACCGCTGAAGCGTTTTCTCTTTTCTCTGAACACTCTGCGGTCTGCCCGACCCTCTTCTTGCTGCACAGCTGTCTTGCATTTGGTTTGAGCCAGGAATAAAGCAGGAAGTGGAAATTAAACAAGAACTGGAGGAAAAAAAAACCCAAGACCTTGTTGGGTCTTCAGTTCCCCTGCACTGCACTTTTTCATATTCCCTGTGCTCTGAGCACCTGATTCAGCCTGGAGAGGAAAACAGATATGTTAGAACTGGGAAAAGTACCATACCAATGCTAGGAAACACTCCTGTCAGTTATCAAGGATTATCAAGGTAGGCAATAAGCTGGACATGAGTGCTTGTGACACTACACACACTCAGCCAAGCTACGACTGAAGCTTATCCTAATCAAGCTCCAAGCTAATATAGTTTTTGGTTTCGTTTTCTGAAAAGGCCTTTAGGAGGATAAAACTCTGGACCTTCTTTCTCTCTTTGTCACTGGGCATAACTCTGTTCCCTGTTTATAGAGTTAGAACACATTCAATCACTTGGAGTAAGGCAGAGATGATGCCACCTTGCTAAATTAATTATTACAGATTAGAAGCACTGCTTCCTCATTTAGTCACACTAGCATGTATGAGTGGGAACAGTCTGGCTCACTGAATGCCAACAAAGCCAGCATTAGAGTCTAAATTCTAATATTAGACAGACTGTCTTGGCTTTCTTAAATTAAGCTTAAGAGTCATTACTGACAATATAAGGTTTTAAATCAAAACATCCCTATCTAATAATAATAATCTTGTAAAAGAACTGCCTGATAAACAAATACAAATGATCCCAAATATGTCTTTTTGGTTAAACTGATTTGCCACAAATTCCTAGTTTCTTTGTTATTATGAAATTGCAGAGCCTTCAGTCTCCCCTGTCTCAGCCTATAATGATATACGCTAGGCATTCTTCCTATTCCGTTCACTGTATATCAGTGGAGAAGAATGATCTGGCCATTTTTTTTCCCCACAGGCTGAAGAATCACTGTGTACTTAGCACTTAGTGCTCAGCTTCTGCCCCATGAGATGTTGGGCAACACAGCTCCTCTTGTTCTCCTCGTGTCTCAGTGCTACCGGAGGTCGCAAGATGAGACACACTTGAAAGAAATGCGGGGAGGCAGCTGCAGCAGACATTTGCAGGTGAATAAATACCACACGAAAGCTGTGTGGCAGATGCGTGTGTGTGTCTGTATGGGCGGCTGCTTAAAGCCACAAAAGATAATCAGGAACATGGGGGCTTTGGCGGTCATTACTGTGACACGCAAGAACTTGCACTGGGTTTTCTTGTCCAGGGCTGTTTAGAAAGAAGACTGTTGACCTTTTAGAAGCAGCTTATGCAATATCTGTGAGCTATTAAGACCATTTGCCTAGATATATGTCTGAGATATTTGTCTGCCTAGAAGAGGACAATGCCATGCTTGGACTTTAGCTCATCTACAGACAACCTGAATATGCGACTGTGCATGCTATAGCCACTGGCATTTATTTGTATTATTTACTGCAGTTTTTTTCTTCTTCCAAGAACAAGAACACCATATTCTTATAGATCATATTTTCAAAACAACATGTACTCCAAGTGTTAGTTTAGTAGAGCTCGATCTGTAGGCCAGAGGCTTTCTGAGACACCATGCCCTAAAAGCTGGGTCAAGCCAAGTGAACTACCAACCCACTGAACTTTCAGCAGTCCTCTGACAATTCTAACCGTCTCCTCATTCCATGTGTGGAGCTCAAAGTTCACTGCAAGTGCAACAAAAATAGAAAGAGACACCGTGTGTGTGTGCATGTGTGTGTTCTGAAAAGCATCTGCATCAAGAGCAACTATGCAAAACAGGACAGACAGGATTCTTCCCGAGACATGAAGGTTATGCCTTCAGATTCAGACAGTGACAATATGAAGCTCGGAGTCTACCAAAAGAATGTAGGTATCTGCAGCTCACTGGAAATGCATGTTTTCTCAAAGGTTTTGTAATGTATACAAAATTGAATAAGGAGGTATTAATAAAACATGGAAACACAAGTGGTAATTTGCATCATTTAATTTTACTGTGCAACTAAGGAATGTTGACTATAGTGTAATTCTTGACCTCAATTTTCTTCTATTCTAATCTATTCTAGTGGATCTGGTGAGGTTTAAAATGGAAGGACCCCAGATTAAATGTCATTTGGCACAATAAACTGGATTGAGTTCAGATAACTCACATTATCAACCAGCAAGATGGAACCTTTTAGGCCCACAACAGTGTAATGAGTATCTAAGTATCAACCAGGCTATTAAAAACCATCTGCTAGGCTCCGGAGCAGACCTCCTGGCTGCAGCAAGCACAACATGTCAGAATGAGCCTGGGACAGGAGCATGACAAGAGAGAGACTGAGAACGACAGACAATGGGAGAAAGGATTTCAGATACATTGTTAAAATAATACTTTATTGTTCATATACTAATTCTCTTCTGCCATCCAGAGCACTTCTAACACTGAAGTACAATAATGGAGTCACTCAGGGAAAGGATGTCTGTATATGGCCACGAACTCATCTCATCCACTCAATTAGGCCAAGCAGCGGAGAACAGACAGCTCTCTCATGGAGGAGACGGAGGAAAAAGGCAGCCAGACAATGTCTGTATTTAGCTCTCCGTCTGCCTCCTGATTTCTGCTTGATGCTGCTGGTCTCTTTCTCTTTCTCTCTCCTTGTGTGTGTGTGTGTGTGTGTGTGTGTTGGTGACGTGGTGGGGCCGGGCCTCTACAGACGCCCGCAGCCCAGAGGAAGTCAGATCCGGTGGAAGGGATGAGGGGGTGGGTGAGAAAGTAAAGCTCCTGGGATGGTGAGAGTCCTTTGGGCCAGCCCCCTCATGCTTACTGCAAAATAAACGAACAGTGCATGTCCGCTGGATGTAGGAGGCCCTCCTCCACTTTCCACCATCATCAAACTCCGGTCCACTGCCAGGCCACAAAGATGAGATGCCAGCAACAGAGGTAGCAGTGAGGAAATCTGAACATAGTGCCTTTTTCTAGAATGGCTCAAATGTGTGTGGATATATTTACATGTGTAAAGTAATTGGTCAATTGGTATGCATCTGTGTGTGTGTGAAGGCCTGGGCAGTCCATTATACCAAGGAGCCATTTAAGGGTTAACCCACTTTTCCGGACTCCTGATGCCTAGCCTTTACCCGGCACCACTATGGTCCTCTTATCAGTGTTACCAGCATTCCCAACACCAAGGCCATTCCCTTCCTCTGTCCCCTTCTTTCTCTCTTTCTTTACCAGGTTGGCAAACCTTCTACATTTAGCAACATCTGTGTAAAAGATAAAAGTGGATGGCGAGTTCCTTTTCTCTGGAGCACCTGTGTAAAGTGAGGTCAAGCACAGTTCAGCCCTGTATCTCCCTTCCAGCGTTTTCTCCTCCCCTGTGTTCCAGCTCTATCAGACGCACTGTTTGTCTAAAGCCTCTTAAGGCTTCCATGCAGACCCCAGTACAGGATAGGAGCAAATGAGGAATTCAACCTTCTAAAGCTTGAGCTTGATCAAAGCTGCCCCAGTCTGCAGCCCTAGTCGATGTAATTAGGACTGCAGCCGTGCAAGCCTGCCCCTCTCTTCCTTTGCACAGAAAGTCCAGCTCCTAGTTTGTTTAAGGAATAATTACTGTGTCGGTTACAAATGCCACTCTCAATGCTGTAGTTTGTTTTAATATTAATGTCAGTGGGACATGTGGAATCAAATCCGTAGCCGTGTTTCAGCACCACCATCAGAAAGTGGGAGTGTGAGACAAGTTGGCCTGCTTTGATGCTCTCCTTCGCTTCACAGTCCAGCGACCACATTGTTATTCCTGAGCTGTCTGCTGGTAATGAGATTTCCAGGCAAGTTGAAGCCATGTTTTTCTTGTCCAGTCTTATGAAACTTAAGATGTACTGCTTTGTCCCCCTTCCCAAAAAAAGGCAGTGCAATAAATGAAGCCCACTGCATTCTCTCTATCCCTTCATTATTCAAAAGCCACACCAGCACTTTAGGAATCTGCATGGACCTTCTCCTGTGCTTGGACAATGTCACTCTTCTCTCACACAAACGGGACAGCAACGGCAGCAGCAGCAGGAGCCACTTCAGTGATCCCATGCAGAGAGGCCGCTCAGGGACCGGCTGCAGTTCCTGCCAAAGGCAACGGCAATGAACACAAGTAAAAATGGAGATTGTATATTCCCTAGGCTGTAGTGGAACCATGCAGTGGGAAGTGGGTAAAAGTAAACAAGGCATGTAGAGGATAGGGGAAAAAAGATTATGCTGAAATTGTTATTGCTAAAAAAAAAAAAGGCTGACGAAATTTAGGTGACCTGTTGGCCTTTCCCACAGCATTACAACCCCAGGCATTAAAGCTTGCATGCTTGCTCATCCACTCTTGCGTGCACTCACTCTTCTTCACGAAGATCCAATACTTATATAAGCTCTTTATCACCAACTATCCTTCTGATGATCTACCTTTGTGTTCTAACCCCAGTTTGAAATAGATTAAGTATGGCAGATCAGGGATAGATCTAAACCTCAAAAAAAAGAGACTGCTAAGATAAGGGCTAATGACTGCTGGTTTAGGAAGACAGTGTCTCTGACATGCAAATTTGTCACAGCATTAAAGAGTCTATGAGATGGTGTAGATATCCAGTGTATAAGTACAGCTATAAATCAGCTGTGGCTGAAGTCAGAGACACCACAAAAATTGATGACAGCCATTAAGAAGAAGCAGGAGGAATCGACCACTTCTGGACTCATGACAGAAGGCATATACATTTTTAGTGCATGACCAGCAGTGGCCTACACTGTGGCAACATATCACTCTGATTTGGAGTTCAACTGCACTTTACTCATTCTCAAACCTAAAAATGCAGTCTGTGGAACAGTCTGTGGTTAGCACCAACAGTGATAGTTGACAAATGACACTTCCTTTCATTGTGGGTTTTTTGAAAAAGGTGTGGTGTGAAGGAGTAAAGAAAAATATCACCTCAGATGCTGGTTTGCTTTTAGCTCCCTGGATATCAGCTGCTTTAGGTCTTTTTCTATGGCTTTCCTAAAGTGAAAATATACGTTGCCTGTCATATAAAAAAAAACTTCTATATATAAAGCTTAATACATATTAAAGGTACAAAAGATATGCCCATCACAGTACCACCCCAGTGACAAGGAAAAGTACAGTTGGTAACTTTATTTCTGAGAGTAATGAACAGAAAAACAAAGTACCACTTACACAGTGGAATCTCATAAATGATAGGTAATGCCTCCCAGACATATGTCTCTTTGTACTAACATTTCTTCCTAACAAAATCCTAAATATAATATCAATGCTCAGACTAGCTGTATTTCCATATTTCTGCCCCCTCTGACAGTCTAAAGTCCAGAGCTGTTACAGATTTACAACTTGGAAAGAAGCTTTTGAAAGAGTATTATACCAAGAGCTGGCTTAATCTGAGCTGAATAGGCTTTATCCTAGTGAAACACTGTCCTGTTAACTGCTGTGATTATGTGCTGCACTCAGTTCTCTCTATTTAACACCTAGTGTTTATCAGAGAGAGAGAGAGACAGAGAGAGAGAGACAGAGAGAGAGATTGTATTGAATGTTATGATTGTGATGTAGCCATGTGATAATCTAAATGCTCAAATTTTTGAGATTTATTTTGGGACTGCTTCAAAAAAAAAAAAAAAAAAAAAGGTTGCTAACTCCCTTATGACTGAAGCACATATTTACTTCATGAACATAACCCAAGTACAAAATATTACAAAAATTCACCCACAAACTTACTAACGTTTTAGACTAAAGTGGCCAGTCAATTCGCTATAACAACTAATATAACTTTGATAGTAGTTGATAGTGATCATAATGTCATTTGAAAAGTAATTTAATTGCAGACTCCCTGGCTATGTCACAGCTCCCTAGGGCCCCGTGGAACCTGCTTTGAGAACTGCAAATCTAAGTGACCTTCATTCTGCTTGTGACAATATACAATAGAATTACTAGAGGTGCCATTCTACTGACACACACCTTCTTAATATCAGGAAATTGTGACACTTGCTAAATAGGGGATACACACTAGAGGCCTAGCTGTTGTTTCTGTTTTTTTTTTTTTTTTTTTAACACTACCTGCTATAGATCAGTCCAACATATTTCCTCACTGAATTCTGAGAAACAAGCTAATAAAAATTCTACCCTAATAAAAAAAACTGTTGTCTGGCATCAGTGAAAAGGAAGTATGTGGTGTGTCAGACTTGAGACATTAATTGATGTGTGTGTGTGTGTGTGTGTGTGTGCATGTCTGGAGGATGACTACATTCCCCTGAGAGACTGAGTGTGCACACTGGGTGTGGCACACCATGTACTGTATATGTTTAACCAGCCCACTGCATGTTCTCTTGCTTTCTATCTCTCTCTCACACACATGTACACGCATACACACCCCGTGACTCCAACATGCACTACTGGCACAAAAGCCTCAGTTTGCTTCATGTTAATACTACATCCAGTAGATTGTTATTATTCATAGTGAGCTCTGTGATACTCACCCAAACTTTTAGCTAGAATGTACCTAGAATGCAAACTCTGCTAGTCTATAAATTATTTGTGCATTCTGGACAGCTACTTGCCTGTTACTTTTAACTTATAGAGTGAGACCCTATAGAATTCTCACTGTGAATAGTGTAGCCTATACAGGGTGTACCTATGTAGCTATGGTCACTTCAAAATGAACCACAACCATTGTCGAGTTAAAGGAAACGTGCTAGTTAGCTAATTTCCATTCAAATATCAGTGAGAAGCTTTTTTTTTTTTTTTTTTTTTCCTCCATTTTGCCAAGTTGGCTAGCACTGACAAGCATATTGTGTGTTTGATTTCCCATGTTGAAAGCACAAAATAATGAGTTCCATTTGAACACAGATATTCCTAAACAAAGCTTACTAATGTTAGAAAATAAATCTTGTCAGCCAGAGGACAGTTGATCTGGCTGAGGTTATTTACCTTTTTATATTTAAGAGGAAAAAAACAGGGCTAGGATCGCCATATGCCAAAAATTATGCCGTGTTTGGTGTTTTTTTTCAGGCATAGACTGAACTTCTACTTAAGGCTTATTTGAGTTGGCTAGAATCAGCAGAGTTGGAATGGCAGTGAAAACCAGTAAGTCTCTATTTTCTGTGCATCTATGGGGTCTAATAGGGCAATGGTCTGTTTGACCGTGTTGTTTGGTACACAAGACAAAAAGCCTGTCTGATCTGTCGGTTCTTCATCATGAGACTGTTCTTTGCAACTATGCAAGCCACAAACTAACATGATCCTCCCATTGCTTCTAGGAAACAAACTATCAGAAAGCATTTCAGTATTGAAACAACTCAAAGACTGCAGGAGGAACAATGAGAAAAGTGGGCGTGAAAAGAAGTGCACAACCAGATTCTTCTGTGGCACTGTGTAAATTAGAGACACACACATAACTGACAAAACCTACTTTGTGGTGTGGCATCATTTCATGAGCTACAGATGACACGAGTTCTTGGAGGGTTGCGCAAAAGCATGAGACTGTCAGTAACTTCTGTGCTCCCTCGAAAAAAAAAAAAACATGAGAAAAGCTAGATCTGTGCCGGTTGGATGGGTCATGCTGAAGTCACCTTGACATCTTGGCATTTTCCAAGTATTTTGACTGGCAGGACAAAGAGCTTACTGTGTGGCTGTTGAAAGAAGCCTGAAAATGACATGCTAGTGAACAGACTTCCTTCTCCTTTGTTTTAATAACCTTTGATAAAGTATTTGACAGGCACAGCTATCAGCGAAGTTGCATGGTTGAGTTGCACAGTAATGGCTGTTTTTGCAGAAGCTATATTGTAGCCATGTGGCTATTGCTGACCCTCCCAGATCAATAGCAGGCTTTAGGATATTGACTGTTGAGAGTACTGTGCTATTTGGACTGATACAGAGAAGGAGAGAGACGGAGAGACAAGTCGAGGACGTCAGCTCCCATTACCCATGGCACCGCCCCTCTAATTAAACAAGCCTGAGCTCCCCTGGGATCTAAAGCAGAGAGGAGTCTAAACATCCCAATCTCCTGTCTCCTTTACACACATGCACGTCCTCATATTCCTAAACCCAGACAGTATCTTTTTATTTCCTCCCAGAAAACATACCCTACTCCTTATCAAATATGAGAGAGAAAAAATGTCATGCCTAATTAGTGATGGCCTTGAATCTATCCACAGCTCTGAGTGGAATGACAGGGCCCTTTAAGCATCTTCAGGGGGGGTCCACATAAAGCGGACACACATGACTGCAATCCAGGCCTGCTGGCCCCCGTGTGGGGGATGGGCCTCATGTAACATGGTGCTGGTTTTGCTGTTGAGTTTTTGTGTATACATTGTGCATGTATGTGTGTGCTTGGCAGGGATTAACCTACTATCAACCTCTGGTGCCATCTGCTAGGGACCTTGCAAAAATGCGAGGGACATCCTTTGGAGCGCTGCATGTGAGTAGAGAATGTTCAATGTTTTTTAGTGATGCTTCTGTGTATATTAAAAGCTGGGGAACACTGCCATTCAGAGATGGTGAAATATAGAAGCTGGGGACAATTTTAAGGGAACATAAAGGCTTTAATTTACCAATCTGTCCATGAGCCACAAGGTTTTAACAACATTTCAGGGCTACCTAATGCCCTCAATACACTCGCTCTACTGAGCTCGTAATGTCCATCAACCACCCGAGTCAAATGACTGATGATTTCATCCCCTTGAGTGTTCAACCATAACCCATTCTTTCTTATCGGCTGCTATAAAAAGATCAAAGAGCCGGAGCTAGTAACGCGTGCGTTAATGAAAGCGAGACGCAGCTGATGCAACACTGTGGCAAGGCTACTGCAATCCAGGCAGCTGAGTTCTGTTTCTCAGAGGATGACTTGTATGAATTATGCATCCATAAGAAGTAATCTCTCTCTTTCTCCCTCTCTCTCTCTCCCTTTGCAGCCCAGTATCTTTACACAGCAGAGACAGACAGGCAGAGATACAGTATATTCATAGTAACACATATTTGTTCAGGTTCAAAGGTTGACACATGATGTTCTAAACATCAGTACAGTTTGAGGCTCACTATAGGCTACGGGCTTTTCAGTCTGCACTCACTCTGAATAATGATCAACATTGCCATTGTGTTGGTGCCACACAGTCAGAAGCTAGATCAGCCAATCACAGCAACTGGCAATCTTAGCAGATTTTGTCAAAGAAGAATACTTGCTGCTTACTAGTCATTGTTATCCGTGTTGGCTAGAGTGCTAATTAAAGCTGCATTACACAACAGTTAGTAGCGGTCCACTAATTTGAATCGTCGAGCGGTGTTCTAAGAGTGCTTATATTTAATATAGTGGCACTAGGACTATTCAGTATAACCACAATCTTGCTCGTTCGATATTGCTTAAATAATCATTTTAATCTGTCTTCACGTGACCTTTATGGTAGACATTACTAAAATAGATGCTCTGAAACCAGCAACAACATTTTAACCAAGCTGTTGTATCCCAAAAGCATCATATCTATCTGATAGAGTGTTCAGTCTGATGCTTGCTCTACCATTTAACAATGATGTCTCTCTGTCCTGTAATACTCAGCCCAGGATGCTTCACTGCAAGAAAGAGGTCCTCCCTGTCTATTAATTATTTTGAGCAAACATGGGCAGCGCATTCAGATGTAGGCTATAAAGAAACATGAAGTGAAGCGATGGTTTGATGCCAATTTATTGATATATGTTAGAAAGGCTATGCAAGAGAAAGCTACAAGTGTTGCAGTTCCAACATTTCTTACAGTATGAATGGGACCAAGAAAGGAAATGAATGGGACCAAGCAAGGGGAAAGACGAGAGTGACCACCGGTGTGGGTTTTCATTATCGAACACTCTGAGAGTGTCGAAGAGCTAGAAAAACCAGGGCCATGCTTACTTGGCTGCTTAAGAGGTAGAAAAATGTTGTTGTCCCAGATTCCAATAATATGAAATATACATGTGACATGTGACATATGACATACCAAATGTGTTTAGCTGTGAGTGTCATTTGCGTGGATGAGGCTTACAAAAGCTCCACTGGGGGTACATACTTTGGATCCAACCAAGCAGTTGCACTGAACTAATTCTATAAAACAGTGCAGGCATTTTTAAGTTTCTTGAATCTAGAATGAGGAGTGTATTTGCTTGTGTGCAACTAAAAAGCATGCACCCAGACCAGCACTTTTTGTATCATGATGCTATCATCACACTGTGTGTGTAGTGCGCTTTCGAGGAGGAGCTTTGTAGAATGGTTTGAATGGCTATGGAAGTCTGGTGAAAGCTACCAACAAAAATTTCAGTGACTTGAACAACCGCACTATACGGTGTTCATTCACATAATGCATACCCAAGCATTCAAAAGTATACATCTCTGTTTAAGTAATACATAGTGGTGATACATACTTCCCCATAGTGGTTATGCAGACCAACCAGCAGAAGAGTAGAATGTGAGAGTAATATAATACTGTGTCTGACATATTAGAATGGAGTGAGGGGGGGATGGGAAAGAGAGTGAGCAAGAGACAGACAGAGAGCATGGGGTAGGCAGACCCAGCTGTGCACTGGATCTGAGGCCCACCGAGCCATAATTATGGCTGGATTAAGAGAGGCTCTTTCACCATCCTGCCTGCCAAATATTTTGTCGCAGATTAAGGCCCAGCTGCAGCACCTCTAAACAGTGCACGTCGGTCAATATCAGCTCAGCAGCCTGGCAGAGTGTCCCCCCAAAACACACATTCACGCTCACCATGAGTCTGCTTTGCACAAATGATCTCTCAAGCTTTTTTACAATGAAACAACAACAACAAAAAAAAAAACAATGGAGAAACACTCAGATCAGGTGTTAAGGATTTTTTTTTTATTGCTTTCTTACATCTCAAACCCACAAATGGCAACAGGAAGACAAGATCATTCAACATTTACAGTTTACATGTTAGAAAATGTGTGAAGGCCTGTTTGTGCCCAACATTACCATTATATAAAATCAATATAAGGGGTATTTTTGCTACCCATACTTCACAGTTTATTCAGTTTTCTTCTAATTCTCTGAATCTCAGGCAGCGACGTAATTGGTTTTTCTGCCCAACAGTATCACTGTTCTTCATACAGTACATGCGTAGGAAGTGCTGTGTCTGAATCATCACTGGTAAACCCGTTCCAGTTCCCCGGCCCCCAAAAATACAGCATTCCCTCCCAACGCCCGCTTTAGAGAGAGGACTTCAGAACCTCGAAGAGCTTCAGGGCTGACTCGACGCAGCCGTCGAAATTGGAGTGTGTGAAGCCGTCGCCCCCGCACACCAGCAGAGGCTTGGCGAACAGTGTCATCTGCCCCGGGCAGCCAGCCACTGATCTTGTCACCTAACGACACAATTGAGCGTACGCTGCATTAGTGCTGCACTAACAATCCAGCTTCCAATAGCTGATGCAACCTCCATGTTGTGCTGCTATTGAGTGTGATTGTACACTACTGTCCCAGATACACTGTGCCTACATACAGCCTTGAAAGCCAGTTTGATAGAGCTGACTCATATCTGACAGTGTGGTTGTGTTCTTTTTACCATGATACAGTAGATACATTCGCACAGACTGTGTAAATATGACAACAGGGACATAAATGATAAAGAAACTGGAAAAGTAGGAGGGTATTCCAGACCTGTGATACAACAGTTCATTTGTAAAGCACACAGCACAATCAGTGAACAAGGACAAGATGCAGATGCTCAATTACTTGTACAAGTCTACCCATATGATTACACCATAGAAGCGAGACTGTTTTTTAATCATAGTTTCAGTATGTCTGGGCGTAGGGTGGGTCTGGCTCAGCATGGCAGGGGCTGCTCACTATGTTTTACATTGGCTTAGGAGAGCACACATATTAACAGCCTGATTACAAACCTGGCCCGGCAGACTGAAGCAGACGGCACATGGCTTTGCCAACACCTGGCCGATGGGTTTGACTCATGCCTACACTGAGGAGACGTTTCAATTCAGTGCTGACGTGTAAGTTTATCCAACAAAGAGTCACATACAATTATATGTGACAAAAAGTGATAAAATCCAAAGCCTTAATAACACAGGCGCTTGTCTATTAGTCTTCTAACCTAAAATTTAATGTGTTAATAAGTGGGAGAGATAGATTAAAAATCCTGGATGGAAAAGGAAAAATCTCTGACTGCCCAGGTCAAGACTGTATACCTTAAGAACTATCCTCTTGAAGTCTTTAATGCAGCCTAAGGTACCTGAATCTATTATTCATTCATACTCAGCAACCAATCCCTCCTTGACAGAGTCGAAGTTGATCTGGAGCCTATCCCCGGAACACTGGGAATGCACCGTGAATGTGATGCTACTCACATACACATTCACACTTAAGGGCAATTTAGCTTTACCAATCCAATCCAAAACATGGAAGAAACCCATACAAACTCAGGGAGACCATGCGCAGACTGAGCCAGGGACCGTGGAGCTGTGAGGCGGCAACGCTACTCAACGTACCATCGTGCCAATCTATTATTCAGACTAACTAAAACATGCAGATTATCTGGTAAGGTGTGTTCAATTACATGTCAGAACAAATTCTAAGAATAGAAGGTAAAATCTGTAGAAAATGACTGAAATGTTGGTATGTCATGAGTGAAATCTGTCAGAGCAAGGGGATTGCATGTTCTATAAGGGCGTCTAAGCCTTCCTGTGGGTATAGTGCTGTATGCCAGATGTGATATGACATTGCAGAAACTCCCATAGAAAGCTAGGAAACGCTTCCAATTTCTCCCTCTAAAACAAAATACACCCACTTGCGGATGACTCTTTACAGTGAATGACCTGCCTCCCTCTCTGTTGTACCTTGTGGAATATTTGAAGCATGCACTTCAATAGTTGCTGTTATGTTATGGGTGCTTTGGGGTTCAAAAACATCTCCTAAATCCTAATTTAAGAAAACATCAAAGCAAATGCTGCTTCAATCAGTACAGGCTAGAATGAAAAGCGCTTCAACTGCTCCTTCTATACAATGTTTAAGTAGTTAAGTGATTTGGTAAAGTAAAAAAATAAAAATGGAGTTTGTTAATGAGAGCTGGGAGTAAGCACATTCCTCCCGAGTGTACGGCCCATTGCTGAGGCTTCTGTTGGCCCCAGAACTCCTGATAAACATCGAGGTGCAGTGCACTAAAGCCAAGGAAATAGTATCCATTTCCTGGGGCTTTTAATAGGCATCTACAGACGACATGCTATTATCACTGCCTCCAAAAAAGTTTTTTTCTGCCCCCTCCCTCTTGTAGCTTTAAACGGTAATCTGTATGTAAATCAAATGATGAATGTTCCGGCTGAAACTTGGCCAAGAACAAATTGTTTGGTTTACTCAAGGAGTAAGTTGATATTAGCAGGGCTGACCTCCTCCACCTCCTCAAATGTATTTTGCTACACTCGTCGCCAGAATTCAGCAGAAGAGAGACAGATATTCAGAAATAGCTGGCTCTAGGACAACTTTACAACTACCAAGATAGATTTCATAGTACAAAATATTTGGGGGAAAAAAATATGAATGCAGTATGTGTAAACATAAACTAAACACTTCAGACATGCTTGAACCTGATCTGAAATGGTGGTGACAAAAAATTGCTATAATCTATCAAACATGAACCATGCAGCTTTCATAAATCTCTAAACATGAGGATTCCTCTGAACATGAGCAGTGTATACACAGGAATCACTCTGTGTCACACAGAGAACGTGTATACACCATGGAGCAAGTCAACGTGCTTGTGACATTTCCTAAACAAGTCACACTTTTGAATTGCGGTTATGTAATTTTTCTCCATTCACTTCCCTCTACACGTCTCTCTGACAGCAGGCAACAGCTGAAAGAAATTCTGACATTCTGTTCCCTGCAGGAAGGACTGCAGAAGGGACTGAATTACCATTTTCTGAAAAGCAATTAAGAGATTTTTTTCTAGCCTTTAAAACCTCTAGGCAGTAGACAACCCCTTTGACACATTCATACAGAGTGTGTGTGTGCGTGCGTATGTGTCCAAGAGAGTGTGTGCAGCCCAGACAGGCCTTGGCCCATTCTCTGGCCCACAGTGAGATGTGGGCTCCCACACAGATGTTCCATGTCCTCTGACCTTAAGCAGAGGCCCAGTGCTATGTGTGTCGCAGAGGAGCCCGGCATGGGGGTGGAGAGAGAGAGAAACAGAGAGAGCATGCAGAAGTGTGTGAGAAAGGGCGCACAGTGAACTACTGTAAGTGTATGTGCGTGTGAGCCAACTGTGTGGGGGTGAGCATGTATTTGTATATGTGTGTGTGTCAGTAAGAACACAACTTCGCTGTATGTCTCAGAGAAAACATCTCTGTGCATCATTAAAGTATAATATAATGCATTTTTACTCCAGCCCTCAGATAAAAGAGCTTCTTTGAGCTTTTCCTTCTACCAGCTCCTCACCACTCTAGCCTATAGCCCTCCATTATGCTTTACTCTATTAAATATGAATGCCATTCGCTGTATAGCAGAGCAGCTTTTCATTAGCAGCACTTAAGTGTGTTTGCAGAAGGAACTACAAGTTACGGCCTCCATCTTTCTTCCTTCAAGTTGAACGTGACCACAAAGCTCCTAGAGGATTTCTACGAGAAAAAAAAAAAACTTCCTTCTTTTAAGAACACATGAAAAGTGAACTGGAACACTGAACAAAACATAACAAAGAAGTTACAGGATGGACGACTATACACCCTGCACACAGATTTTAAACAAATGATGACCACACCTTGCTGATATTATATCAATTATTCATATTCATTACATTGGAAGAGTCGAATCTTTCTTAAATACAACTTTTGGTTGTTTTTGCACTACTTTCCGGATATAAAATTCATTTGCATTGAGACTTTGGAATGTTTGGTCAAGTGCGAAAGTAGTATTTGAACCTGGCTACGATCTAGAGAACTGATCTCTGGTCCACTTAAAAATGGCGCTCTGGGGTTCGGTTCAAGTGCAGTCAACATGTGTGAAAGTCATCTGTTCTCAGGGCCAGGCAACTAATAACATTTGCTAACATTTGTAAACTTGCCTTTTCCAACTGAAAACTATTAGAGTGAATTAAATAAACCTTATTTACTAGATTCATATAAATAAGAATAGAGGATTGTATCTATTAGTGCAGGCAAAATAAGATTTCACATTATACAGGAAACATGCCTGACACCCTCAACCACATGAGCCCAAAGTCCACCCAGCATTTGGGCCAAGCGTAAAAATCACTGTAACTATGATAAATTACATATTGTTAAAGGACCAAATTAAATAATGCTAAGATAGAAACAATGCAGACTCTGTTTTCTCACCTGAGAGTATCTCCATTTCTGGCACTTGATGGTCTCAGGTTCAGGGAGGCCTGGCATCACCTTCTGCAGCTCTTGCAGGATTATGGCCTGAACATCGTTTATTGCCTCCTCCAAGTGCTCCATGCCAAAGGGCACGCTGGTGTGCACCACCACAGAGGGGCCAATCTCTTCAGACATTGAACACACATAGAACTATCAAGCACAGCATACATCTATGAGTCTTTTTTAATCATGTGCATATTAGTACAAATGAAGAACAGGCATGAGTCAGTAAGTTTCTCAAGCAAACCTAGGCTTCACAAGCAAGAGCAAGTGTGGAGTTAAGCTTAGTGTGGTGAGACGCCGGACTGAGCTTGAGGCAAATAAGTCTGATAGCTCAGCAAAGAGTAGAAAGATGGGTTGGAAATGTCACAGTTATTTTCCTGAGTAACAAAAAACTTGCTTAGCAATTACCTTAGCCAAATTTTTAAAAGAAAGATATGGGAAACCAAATTAATGGACAACCCAATGCATGTAATGAGAGGCACCTTTTCTGACAAGTGTCAGGGCCGACATTTAGACAAATAATCTAGTGAGCAGAGCAGGTTAGCGCAAGCGTGGTGTTTAATAGGTGTTCATGATAGTGTCCAGGCCACGGTACACAGTGATATAATCCGTGGGCATTTGAGAAACCACATGAGCTAATGCCTTACAGACGCGGTCCCTCAGCATAGTTATGACTCGTGCATTTTTGGTCAGTCCTGATTTATTAGTCCATTGTGGCATGTAGTCATCTCTCTAATGACACCGTTTTAAAATGCACATATAACTTGATTTGGGGGGAATAAAGCTTTATTGTGCTCAATAAACATGCCGGATGTTTGAGCAGCTGGAGATGCTGTGGCCTAGTCAGCGCTCTGAAGCGGGACGGGTGATGCTATAACCCATTCTTGATGAGTACCTGGGGAAAGAGGGACGCCGCTAAATAGGAACAAAGTGGCTGAGCGAATCTAAATACTGAAGCCACTGGCAGTCACAGATGTTCGATTCATTGACTTTATAGTGACCCATGACAAAGAGCTTTTCATTTTATACCACCAGTTCAGTAAGATCTATTCTGTAAAAATGAGATCTGCTCTGCAAATGTTTGTAGACAGCGACAAAAAAGGTGAAATCAGGAATATTGGCACAGGAAAGCAGCATCTTGGTTCAGATGATTGTGCAGGAAGCTTGTATATGAGTTGGAGACCTTCCATTTAGTTAGAGGCATGGAGGCAAAAGAGGAAGTGACTTTCATCCGTAGTACACAGTCAGTTATTCTAATCTGCTGCTGAACTTTATCACAGTAGTATTGGAGCTAAATCTATAATGTCATTTCTGCATCGAAGCTTTGACACGTTGGCTAAACTTGCTACTTCAGCAAAATGGTGACTTCCAGTGAACAGGATTTAGCACAAAGGCGTTTGAGCCAAGGCTGGGCACAAAAGAACTGAATCACTGACCATTTCAATAGGCTTATCACCAGGTTTAGTGTGCACACTTATCAGTATGACGGCAATTACCTCTTTCTGAATAAGAGAATTAATGTCAACACATTGCAGTTGCAACATGGAGGGGGAGTCACTCGCTTAGGAACTTAGTGTCAAACAACCCAGGCACGTGGCACAAAGCCAAGTAAAGAGGAGTGGGACAGAGGGAGAGAGAGAGAATGAAAGACAGAGGGGCAGAGGGAAAAGTTAGGGAGTGTGTGTGTGTGTGTGTGAGAGAGAGAGAGAGAGAGAGAGAGTGACAGGTCATGGTGCGTGGGCAGAAGGCTGGCACCATGCCTGCTAGTTGAGTCACTTATTTGTCGGAGTGGGCAGCGCAGGTCACAAAGTTCACAGGGTAAGGAGAAGGCAGGCATTGCATGGCAGAAAATATCTTGGCCTGTAGAATAATAAATTGTTTCGTATGTTTTTAATGCCCAAGAAAGTGGACTGGGAACATTTCTGAAGCTTTTCCACTAATGAAGGATACAAGGAACACGTATGAAAATTCTAACTGAAGTGGCTCCATGTACCTAGCTGGCATGATAACTAGCTCACATTTGACACAGTTTTCCACAACTGGGATTTCAGGATCAGAGTCTCGAATTTGCATTGTCATGTTCTGAGTGATTCATTTAACAGTGGTCAAAATGGTCCAAACACATCATCATAATCACAGTTATGTTCATCTCCAACATAGTAAGTTAGCCAGCCAGCCAGCTTAGCATGCTGGTCCTGTTGCTAAGAGCTTGTTTTGTGAGATTACAAATAGGGCACATACTGTACAGTGTATAACAATCTCTGAATCAGTTTTCTTTAAAGATTTACTGAGAAAGTTTTAAATGAGGAAATACTAAAAAGACTTTTAGTGACCCTGAAATAAAAACTGGTGTCTTTTTGTACCTGCCTCTTATCCTTGTGATCGTCCAATTAAATAATTTCTAGAATGTGTATGTCCCATACCTGGAGGTGGGCCCTGCTCTACAGTAGCAGTGCATTATCAGCGAACATGGTCTGTCAGGTTTGTTTGGAAAGGGGGCGGGGGTGTGGTGTGTCTCAACCGCTACTGGCTATTGTGCAAGTCAGTCAAGCACTTCAGCACAACGTCACTCTGATTCCCTGTCTGATTTTCAGAAGGAAATATGTCAAGATATGGAATCAAATGATAGTTAAGAAGCCTTTCATGGGGACTTTAATGACAGATTCACCAACTGGATATTGAGTCTTTCGAGTAGGTACACTGGTATAGGATCAGATTTGATCTATTTTTTGATCCAATACACTGATGTTTTTTAGGTTGTGAATGTGTGTGATTTTGACTGACAAAACATGAAGGAGCATGAAAATACCTATAACTGTCCTAATGCATGTCGCCTTGACATCGGTAATGTTTCGCATTCTTCATAGTAGCAGCAGTTCAGCTACTATGAAGAACTTGTATGGGATCAGTATCAGGTATTACTAATACTCATAACCATGATATCAGGTATGTGATTTGGATATTTTATGAATAATACACCACTGCTAGATTTAGAGCAGCTAAATCTTAAAGGCTTTTATTACATATGCTGTACTTTAGTCTTTATGTGGCAGCAATTTGAGACATTTCAAAACAAAGAGTCTACTCTATGAACTCCTACCCAGATATACTTACTGGAGCTACAAGCTAAATACATTACAGCGATGAAAGTGGAGATTACAGCACAGCAGTAGAGAGGCAGAGGAGGATTGCAGGGAGCCGTCCAGCCTGAAAGAACACTGCAGCCCAATGCAAAATTCAACAGGCCCACTAATTACGATGTTGCTTTCAGAACCGTGGAGTGAATAAGAGGTGGCAGGTGTGGCAGTCCTTGTGATGAGGCTAACTCTGTCTGGCAGATCTATGTACGTACACAATAATTACACACACTTTCTCTATGTAACATTCACATACACGTTCTCTATTAATTTCATGTACATTATGAATTTATGACTGATTAGCAGCAGTATGAGTTATATATTTATATCGTAAAACTATGATGAGTTTGAGTTTAGTGAAGCTTAATGAAGTGGTCTAATGTGCATGCAGGAAACGGGTCACACAGCCAGGCAGCAGCTAAGCCAATCACAAATAGAGGAAATCTCCCCTTCACTCCATCCTCACACTGTCTCCATTTTATTTCTGCTCCTGTAGTCCTTTGTACATGCAAATGCCTGACAGAAGTGGGGTTGACAGGAAGAAGCATGAAGCCTCAATTAGACAAAGATGGTCATGTGACGCATGCATTAAACATCTCCCATTTATGGAGTGGGAAAGTATGAAGAGCATCAAGAGGATGAAGATTGCAGGAAAAGGACAGAGTAACCCGAGAGAATAAGACAGAGAGGGGAAGATAAGGTAGTAGTGCGAGAAATTGTCTAAAATGTTCAGAAACGGAAAGGGAGTTAAAGCAGGGTAGAGTGTGTCACAGAGAGAGGGGAGAAAGAAAAACTGAGGCACTGACCTAAATTGTGCTTTTTATCATCTGTAGCGATGTAGCGAATGCAGGGATTATTGGAGACATACTTGGCCACCCAGGGGACGCTGATCTGCACGCCGGCTTTGTAGAAAAGCCCCAAGGCGTAGCGAGAGGAATAGCTGACATCCTCTAGTTTCTGCCTCTCACTCTCACTCAGCACTATATACTCACACAGACAGACAGACAGAGAGACAGACAGAAAGACAGCACAAGATCAAGACATCTGCCAGCCTTTTCCATCACATCACTTCTCCACTTATCCTGTCAGACAGCTGTGTGTGTGAGGAGCCTCCAGGCCTTCATGAACAAAATAAGAGAAAATGTGTGACTTCTCTCTAAGTCGAGTCGGAAATGTGTTGCAAAAACCTTTACACAGAAATCAATATTACAGTGCCACAGGGGGACTAATTAAATTTTAAGGACTATATAGCTATAGACTGCAGGTGCGCTTGGCCACTTGAGGCTCTGACTGATGAGCTGTAGTACAAAGAGGATTTAATTCAGTGTGCTACATGGGAATCTGGAAACACTGAGGTTTATCCTTTGGATGTTTGTTCTTTTTGCTTCTTTTTTTTTTTTTTCCTTCTTTCTTTGAGAAAGCCCGTCCTTGTTTCCGGTCAGGAACATCTGTTGTTTATTGGTCCGAGCAACTCATGCTTGGCCCGTCTTTAGTCATCTACCCACGATTTCTGAGTATACCAAAGGTTAAAGTTCACTCCTGGAGGAGAGGATACTCAAACTCAAATGCACCCCTCCTACCACTGGCAATGTAAAAATTTGCAGAAAGTGAACAAAGAGCCTCAGGAAGGATTATTAACCAAAGCTCATCCTCCTCCCATGCTGACTTGCAGATGTTTCACAAGCTTGCTAAAAATAGTGAAATACAGTCCAAACATATCATGAGGCTTACAAACATGTGTGAATGCTCAAAAGAAAAAAAAATATCCCAGTGCTGCTTCTACAATGAATCAATGACCATATGAAACTTTTTTTTTTTTTCTTTTTATGCTGTGGCTGAGTGGTTTTGGACAACAAAGGAAAATGCCATGCGAGCTTCTCTCATATCTCCACTACAGGAATCCAGATGACACTGAGAACACTTTCCTCCATGTTCATGGAACTTTCCTCCATGTTCACGGCACAAAGAGTCCGACCACAGAAGAAGATGACAGCCAAAATCGACAGGTCACCTGACTGTCCCTGTACCTTCTAGGATTTTTTTTGTGTCATTGCATCACATCTGTGGTGAATTAAGAGCATGTAAATGTGCCCGTTGGTACAGAGAAATCTGGTGCTGAATCTGAGCGTGGGGTGTTTGGAAACAATGCAAACCCCGAGGGCAGGATTCATAAGAAGCCTTTTTTCTTCTCTTGTGGTGAAGGAATCTGGTTACGGAACATGTCATTTTTGCACAAATGGCACAAAAGACCCCAAAACACAAGACCCAATGAAACGAATATATCTATGTATTTCTTGCTATGATAAGTGGCTATGCATCAAAGCTGCACACTGGCTGGCTCTTTTAAATGAATCCATTCATCATAACCAATGCATCTACCTCTAAATGAATGGCTCCATAAACGATTACTTTTAGTTGAGATATGTCCGCCTTCGTAGAGATAGCCAAAGCCTGTAGAACTGTGGCAGGTTCTTTTCATATTGCAAACCTGACCTGGTCATGCAGGTTTCTTCTTTTAGACCTCAGGAGGATCTGGCCATTTCTCACCATGGAGGCCACTCAAGTGCTTGTTCAGTCCCTTGTCAGCTCAAGAATGGACTCACTCCTGGCAGGTCTTCCCTTGTATGCCATCCAGCCGATCCATAATACAGTTGCATGACTTGGTTTCAATCTCCCCAAGTTGTCCCATACCACTCCATTGCTGCATTCCCTCCACCGCATTCATGTAGCTGCTTGCAGCAGGTTCAAAACACTGATCCTTGCCTTAAAAGCCAAAAATGGACCAGCTCCTACTTACCTTAAGGCACTTATTAAACCTCTGTACCACATTCCCTTCAAGCCTGTAGCACGGCCAGATTTGACTCACCATCCCTCAAGATACAAGGAACACATTCATCATGACTCTTCGCTGTCCTGGCACCCAGGTGGTGGAATGAACTTCCTCTGGCTGTCCGAACAGCTGAGTCACTGCCTACCTCTTCACCAAATGCTTAAATTAGCACTGATTAAAAAAAAAACCCTTGACTTGTGTGTTTTTGTTGCTGTCTAACAGGGTTTTACCTTGATACTATTCTTAGACCCTGAGCTATTTGTACTAGCATGAGGAGGTGTTTTTGATGGAGAATACAAAGCACTTCTGTAAGTCACTCTGGATAAGGGGCATCTGCTAAATGCTGTAAATGTGAATTTAAATGTAAAATTAAGTCCCTCGAGATTATTGGAAGAACGTACCAGCCAAATCACTTACAAAACTGCATGAGGGAGCACATAAGAGAACTGATGCAATTTTAAAAGTGGAAGAGGTCACATCAAATATTGATTTGATTTAGATTTTTAATGTTTATTGCTTTCTGAGACATTTAGAAACTTTAAATGTAGTTATAACACAAGATATGGTTTACGTGCCATTTTACAAGTTTATACCGTCTAAAAAGGACCGTCCAATTATTCATCATGTGTCAGTCAGAAAAGCTGCCATGATAGAATGGTGTCCAATACTGTAGCAGGCTCACACTGTGCTTCTTCTGGATTGCACTTCAACCACATGCCACATTTGCAGGGTTTAATACAATCCTGAATCAAATGAAAACACAAAGCAAAAGTGTCGATTCTTTTCAGCCAGATCAAGGCTTCTATATTTCACCTTTACATTTTCAGCATATCCAGATGCCCTTATCCAGAGCAGAGTGCTTTCTAGTCTCCTAATTCAATAGGCCAGGCCCTAAGAATACCATCAAGCTTCTCTCCCGCCTTCATCAATACTTATTTTCAGATGTTTATTACATAACCAGCTGTGTCTGGTGTCATATCACTGTTGAAGAAAAGCTGCTCGTTGATTTTTTTTTATCAACATCGGACCTCTGATGTGTATTTGTGCTTTTCTTGCACTGGTTAAGATTAGGATTTCAATAAAGGAGTTAGTTCTAGAGGAGTGTTAAAAAGCTCATGAAAAGTTTGGTTCTACCCACAGCAAGACAATCGAGAACTGAACCTCAGCTACAGAGTTCTTAGTTCTGCACCCCCTCTGGGTGGTGGAAGAAATGGCGTTCCAGCAGTTTGTTGTAGGTGGACCTGATGGAATGGTTTGCATTTTTCCAGATGGATGTTCAATTGCCTTCATCTGGAGGAATATTTAGCTCTGCTGCCCTTTTCATTACACAGCTGTCCAACAGGTGGGGAGCACAGTTTTGCGCTGAGAGGAACAATACTCACTCCCAGTTTGAATTTTTTTTTCTTTCTGTACAATCATCATGTCTCAGAACAGTGCAGACTCAATTCTAACACTCAGATATGGCTGTGTGATGTTCTGTCTGTTTGGGAGTCCAGGGGAAAATGCAATTTTCACTGAGTTTCACTGTCACTCATTTCCTCCACAGGGGAAGAAAATGTTTCAGCTGTGTCTCCACATAGTCAGGAAGATAGTTAAGTGGTTAGGACACTAAAGGTTTGTTGAGAAACATTGTAATTCTGTGTGGCTGAAGTCTCAAAAAAGCAGCGATGACACAGTGCACGGGGCATTCTTCCAAATTTACACAATAAGAAAGTGTAAAGAAAACTCAAATTCACAGGGGGCCTCTCACAAGCTCTGAAAGAGAGAAATTGAGCAGAGCATAAATCTCAAGAGTATTCACATCCTGAGGTGCAGAAACTCCCTCACACACCTTTTGTCTTCTTCCTCTTTGCACACTTGTCACCACAGAACTCTCAGGAGCGTAGGAGCCTGCTCTGTGTCTGCCTATACTTTATAAATCTGCCTAGTACAAATGCCTTTACCACTCCTTTACACTCCTAAAACCATCTTGGAGATATTCCCCAACACTGGCTGAGAGTTTACACTTCCTCTCTCACTCACTCGCGCTCACACACGAGCTAACACGTGCTGCTTATGTGTTCCCATCGCCTGACTGGTAGTGCCTCATTTCCCCAACCTGCAAAAGTAAACCCCTGCAGCAAGAACATTAGTCCTTCACATGTCCGAGTAGGAGAGTGATTACATTAGAGGATGTGTGTGTGTCTGTGTGTGAGATGACAAGGTTAAAGTTTTCCAGTCTGCAGCTCGGTGGCTGGCAGCTCGTTGCCCCTGGATCTTTGATGTGGGGAATGAGTGCAGGACCGCTTAGGCCCAGCGTGTTGACAAAGCGTGGCCTGATCAATGCAGGCCATAGCATACACTCAGCCTTGCACTCCAGCATGGGGGAAGCAGCTGCTCTCTCTCTCTCTCTCTCTCTCCCTCCCTCTCTCTCTCTCTGTTTTTCCCTGAGCCTTTTATACCCCCACAGCCGGAATACTGCATTGCAGGAAAGCTGCACTTTTCCAAGTACAGTCAATGACAAAAGCTGTGAAGTGCACTAGTTTGTAGTTTGTAGTGTCGCACTGCTCTGACAAGTTAGAGGAAGATGTAACAGATGGTATCAAATCCATCAGAAGGAACCTCAACTGCATGAGCTGCGATTCAAAAACGAAATCTAGAAGTTGAATAGAATACAGAAGTTGCACTTGAACAGCTCCCAAACACACGGTCTGTTGGTCTCATGTTATAACATGAGGTATGAGGTTTCCTCATAGAGCTTCCTCTCTAAGCACGTGTGTGTGTGTGTGTGTGTGTGTGTGTGTGTGCTTGAGTATTAATCAGAGGTCAGAGAGCTGAAGTATAAGTGAAGGTATTGAGGTCTGGCTTCGCCCCAGGTAGCTCCACACAACTGAATTACTCACACACACACACACACACACACACAGAAAAATATGTGTACAGACAACTACCCAAAATTTAATAGAATTTTGCTGATAGGCCATTTTTCGTTGTGTGTATTTTCTGAAGACTATGGGTTTAAGAAATACAGAATATAAATGTAATTATAATAATAATTATAATTCTGTGCTTCTTTACAATGCAATGAATAGACTACTATTTAACTTTTTTAAGGCCTCATACAGGTACAGTACAGAGACTAGAGTTGCATGTTTGCATGCCAGGTTGGTAACACATTATGAACAGTGTGGTCTCCTCCCATCTGGCAGGGGCACAACTATAAAAATGTTATTGTGAAACATGCTCTATGGCTCAGTGGCAATCAATGGGGTGCAAAAGAGAGAGGAGTGAGAGAAGGGAATAACAGCACAAGGGCGTTTTCTCACAAAGTTCATCTTCTGGTTAACTACTAGGAAACCAAATTTCCCTACTTGCTTAATTGTCCTCTGAGAGAACACTTGGGATGGGGGCGCAGGCCACAGAGTGAGTAAGAGTCACCTACTGTAAGCTAGGCTTGATGAGCATGCCTTTCTCCAACAAAGCGGTAGATACGTCTCTGAAGGAGATTTAAGCACAGGGCATAGTCAGAAATCATGCCATGAGCATGTGGTGATCTATAGTATGGATCCCTGCTTGCTTTGGGAGGTGTGTCTGTGGTGTCGCGTGGAGTAGTGTGTGGACTTAAAAGCTTCACATTTCAAAAATTTTGCAAAAAACACTATCAACATAGCATAGCGCCAGTATATAACACTCTCACTCACTCAGTAGCCCCAATCCTCATTCACTGGTTTGAGAAAGCACAACAGAAATAAAGGTGGTTCAATTTTTCATTAAGACTGAAGGTGCACAGTACACATGGTGAAACAGTGAATATTTAAAAGCACTACCCAAAACACAAAGGCAAAAGTTTATTTTTGAACGCGGGTGCTTGATTTATGCAGGGTCGGTATTGTTCAAGGAAATATTGTTTTAAGAGAGCACACCAACTCCCATGTATTTTTCATTGTTCCCAGGCCAAGACTGGCCTTTGTCGCTATCCTCAGGGACTTGGTCCACACGGCAGTGCAGCATACTGGAAATCTATTCACAGTGCTTGAGAGAACTGCACCGTTTCACAATTTATGATCTCTCTTAGCCCTTTAAAAGTTGTTTTAATAGTTGCCGGAGAGGTTCTGGAAAGCATCCCAAAAACTAGAAATAAATAAATAAATAAATTGTGTCGGAAGTTGTTTTTTCTAACTTTTAATGCACTCGGTGAACTGTGCCCAAAGATAAGTAAAGCATTTTTAGGGGCAGGGTGAACTGTTGCAGTGTTTCGAGATTGGGTCCAGCTTTAGTCAGGGCAAGGGGAGGGGATGATGTGCGGGTGTGAGAGGGCTGTCATTAGCTAAGATTCCTAACGGACCCTTTTTCAACACCCATTTGATCAAATAATATTTGACAGTGATGATATACATATGCGTTTGGGACAGAGACCTGAATTACTTTTCCAACTGCACATTCAGAGTCAGGTTAAATCATTGGCTGTGTGGCTGATGAGATCCGTTCTGCACCGGGCCAGGCTGAGATTTCAACAGCCAAACCACCTGGAAGAGAAAACACTTTATTTCATGTAGCCAATTAAACGGATGAAGACCAGCATCACAGATGCCTCCGAGCTAACCCTTGGCAAGCAGCAGCAAATCCAAAACACTGATAAAACACTACTCTCATTTATTAAATAATGAAACACATATAGTAAAAGCTGGGCTTACTTACCTCACATGAAAGAGGTTTAAACTCAGAGCTCTTTGGCTGAGATTTGGTTCTCAAAAACAATTAACCCTTTAGCAGGTTCGGCGAGTCCTTCTCAACAATTAGAGAAGGACTCGAGAAAACAAAAACGACACAGGAATGAGTAAAGAATTGTCCAATATGCAACTGCACTGTCAAAAGTGATGGTGCACCCCTTAAAACCGAAGCAGTTAATCAGCACACATCAGTGTTTAAGCAGTCACTGTTTTGCAAACCATAAAAGTCCCATGGACTAAATACAGAAGTTCTGTGAAACACAAGCTTTGCCTCAGGATAGTAAATAAAACTTTGCTTTATTCCTTAATTGTGCATGCACCTACACATTTACAGGAATGTTTATTCATCTCTTCACTTCAGGGAATTTTTACCCATCCTTCCTCCATCCTGCAAACAGGATGCCTTTGTGCAGGCAGGTATACGGAGCTGGCATGGTTCTGATGTCAGCTAAAATATCTGGATGGGTAAACATGACTGCTCACAGGCAGGCTTATTTCAAAGAAAGCTCGAGTTTAATTCAGGACCAAACAGAGACATTTAGGGCAGCAACCTGAGGGCTTCACCGCTGACGTCAAGCCACATGCTTTATTTTAAGCAGCTGGTCAAAGGTAGCCTGTTAGACAGGCCCTTTTTAGAGAAATGCAACACTGACATGAGAAACACATCCAAGACCCAAGTTACAGGACATCTGTCACCTTATTAATGAATAAATCAAGAGCCCATTTCATCTAGTTGCACAGCGTGTTGACAAGTGCTGCAGTGGACATTCAGTGATTGTCTATAGGAAATCAATATGTCCCAATTCTGACTCCAGACTAATTCAGGCAGCAAATGAAATCAGCTCTACTGTGACAACAAGATCAATTTAGTTATCTAATTTACAGTAAATTCATTTAGGGGCATTGCTTTGCAGGCTTGCCACTCCAAGCCAACTAAATCAAGCCAAATATTCGTGTAATCACACAGCAGTCTAAACCATTCTGTAACATGTCTGAAAGTGAATTAGGCTGCCATGGTGGCCCAAATTTGCTAATGTGTGAGCAGTCAGGCAAAGCACACATTTATAGAGTTGACATTTACCTAGGAAAAGAATGCGGCAAAATGTGTTTCCTCAGACATCTGACTAATTGTTGTAAAGACACACTTTGTTCCTGTATTTGAAAACCAAAGCACTTACCTCTCAGGGGACAGACTTTTTGTATGATGCCTATATTTAGGGGTGAGCATTTTATTTTCCTAGCATGCTTAAGTGAAAGAGGGAGTGCATGCTGAAACAGATTAAAAAGAGAATCGACACACAAATGTAAAGGCTGCCATTACTCATAATAAAAATCATTTTGGCAGTGACAGCAGATCCATCACGTTATCTAAACTTTTCCTTGCCTCTCTGTCAGGAAAAAAGCCTTCCTTAATCAGGAAATCAGAAACAGGCTTTTCAGAGGTCCTTTTAATTTAGAGGGTGATTCAGTGCTGAATCATCTTCCATTCTAATCCAAATAAAGATCAGCACAGTGTCCTGCAGGGAGGCGTTCAGTTCAGGGCCCGAGATTCTGATCTGGCCCTTTGCTCCAATTTTATACTGATTCAAACTTTACTCCAAATTTTCAGGAATAACACAATACAGGAGCTGATGGCAACATGATTTTACTAACATAAATAAAAAAATGTACTGTTAATCAAACATTGGTGCATTATTATTGCTATATATATAAAACCAACATCACAAGCTTTTGTACTACACAGTAATAGCATTTAATTAATAACTATATTTAACCTGGTACTTTCTGTTTACATGATCAAAACAGAAATAATAGCACCTTCTAACAACTGTATTTTCCAATTTCATTTTAATGAGCTTGATATTACGAAGTACTTAAAAATATTACGAAGTACTTATTTGGTCAAAGACAGCAGAAGTAAAGAACTATGAAATTCATTGCAAAATTTTTCTAATAGTTTAGCAGTCCTGTAGCAGTGGTGCTGTTTGAAATGTTACCGTCATTTCAGCCAAGCTGTCATTTACACCGGTTCCTGACTGGCCCTTTAAACCTGCGACTTCCTGCATGCCTATTGAATGGTGTAACTAGCGCTCTAAAAGCAACACTGCGACAGACCAGAGTTTATCTGTGCCCTTATAATGTCTCATCAGGTGAGCTATGACTCTCACGGTGTCTGCACATTAATGCAGTGGCCCTGTTTGCACCCAAATACAAGGTTGGACATGTACATACACATTCTTGGGATCAGATGAATCATTATGGCAGACTTGTCCTATTATTAGAGTTTGTGCACTGATACAGTGACAGACTGCACAGAATAAATGGCAGCCCATATTGCCAGTGATATAGAAGTATTTAAAATACCAACTTCTGCCATATGTTATTACATTGCTCTCATATTGTTATGAGTGGTAGTTCTGCAGACAGAAATGCTTTGTTGATGAGAGAGGTCAGAAGAGAACAGCCAGGCTGGTTTGAGCTGACAGGCAGTCTACTGTAACTCAAATAACCACTCTTTACAACCGTGATGAGCAGAAAAGCATCTCAGAACACACAACACATCGAACCAGGCGGATGGGCTACAACAGCAGAAAAGCACAGTGGGTTCCAACTCCTGTCAGCCAAGAACAGGAATCTGATGCAGGGCATTTGAAGATAGAAAAAAAGACCAAGCGATATTTTTTCAATCTTCCACCACCCAGTTTCGGCGAGCCTGTGCTTTAAATTTGAAATCTGACCTTTAAATTGTTTAGGTTATTGCAATCTTTTCTGACAACTACCTGATCCTTCCTTTGTGCAGGTAAATATGCAATCATATACATCTATTCAAAATTCATGAACCAAGGCTAAAATAATATCGACTCTTGTTCCTGTCACAAGGTCATTAGACTCTAAACTGAACATTGCGGTAAAGATTGCATTATAAAGAACACCTACATTGTTGAGTCTTCTAAACTGCTGAGACAGAGAGCATCCATTTAAATCCAAGAAGCCAGACAGTATGGGGGGGGGGGAAACAAGCCATACATCTCTGTCAGGAGTCAGAAAAAGGATTACATCATGCCAGACTCGCAGACTTAAAAGCAGCAAAGCCAGACAGCCACACACTTGACGGGAAACAAAAAGAGACTCCCTATCTTGGAGGAAGATGATGCAACTCGACACATTAATTGTATTCCAAGGATGGACTGGAGCTCGAGGTAATTGGTTGGAAAATGATACGCTCGGATATTTATGTATGGCGGTGGGGACAGAATGGCTACATTGTGAGGACGCTGCATCTTCCCATCATACCTGTTATAATATCAGCTGATAAATGATTGCTTTTAAACAGTAGAAAAAAGTACGGTACTTATCTCATAGTCGAGCCCCAAATTGAATAACGCAGCCAGGCAGACTGATTACCACGCAAGAGAGTTGGCCTGACAAAAATAGAGCTTAGATTTCATTAGAAATGAAGAATCATGTTTCTCAATATCAGCAGAGTTTCAAGGCCGGCAGGAGGATGAATCTTCGTTGAAAAAAATCCACGCAAACTTAACTGTTGGGCACATGGGGTACACTAGAGAGAAAAAAGCTACAGCAGCCATTCAAATGTCTGCAAAATGACGTAATCTGAAAAAAGGCTTGCATGCTCTGGGAGTTCAGTGCAAGCTCACAGTGCACGAGTAGGCTGAAGCGGTCAGGAAATAAAAGAAAGGGCTTGACAGTAGGAAAGGGTGTGAGCTCGCCATCACTCAGTGGCTAAGCGGACACCCGAGGCACGGGTAATGAAACGAGCTCTGGAGTTCACGGCTGCTCATCCCCTGGACAGCTGTAAGTGATAAAAGGGATGTGCAACCCCCATCTCCACATATCAAGTCATACTTTGAACAAGACTGAATCTGGGTACAGGATTTGCAGCACATTTATCCGTTCACTTTGGACGCAGTCATCTGGATCTTCAAAGGTCAACACTGATTTACATAGAATTGTAAAACTAGTTTGGGGGAAACAGAAAGTGATAATCTTACACAAATGTTGTTAGTCTGCTTAAGAGGTTTCAAAAATTGGATTAAAATAACAGATAGCGAATATTTTATTTTATGAAATGCAACACATCAAATATATTAAAAACCACAAAGATGAAAACTTTTGGAAGTAGCACAAAACCTCAGAAGCATAGCCTGTTAAGTTTTTCTAGGCTGAGGGTTAGCTTCCTCTTTTATGTCTTCTCTGTCTCTACCCACAAAAGCAGAACTAGCTCCTTACATGCTCACACGTTCTAATTTTGAAACTGACACACTATGCCTTTCTCTGCATTACTGAAGAACAAGCCTGATCACCTGTGATCAATTACATTCTCCGATCAGAAGCAGACACGGACCATTTTTAGCACAGTTCAAAATTAAATTTAACCTAGCAGGTCATCAGAACAACGTGTGTCTGTCCCACAATTTCAGTTAAACATATTTACTGTATGTGCGCAAATGTTTCCTGAGTCAGTATTCTGAGTAAGTGAATGGGAGAAAAAGTGGAGTCACCACAAATGAGGTTCTGAGGTCTGAGAACACTCAAATGTTCTTATGTCATTCACATTCACCCAAACTGTGCCAACTCTCGCAAAGGCTGCATTCTGTTCACTTTTGTTCATTTCTGGCAGCTGGAGGAGAATGTCAGTGACAGCATGCATTTAGGCTTAACCAAGAAATAAAAGCAGAACGTCGGCAATAAAACGATGAAAAACATCCAAACATTATGGAGAGAGGGCAGGTTCTGTCCAAAAAAGCAAACAGAATCCATCAGGGATTTGGCTGTAGCTAAATGCATTAAAGTTTTGGCACTGTAATTGGCATGGCTCTGTGTATGAAAAGACACCTCTCCCCTGAGCTCGCGCTCCAGGAACCAAGTCAAACCACTGACCCAAAATGTTCAGTTATATATTATGGGGAACAAATAGAGCCGAGTTCTGCATTGATTTACATCAGGCGTGTCACAGCCCGGCAGAGTTCCTCGAGTTCATTCATCTTTTACAAATGATACACAACCATATTTCCTTTCCCTACACATGGAAATCCAGTGAAAGGGCCAAAGTATTAAAGTAAACGATGTCGAAGCAGCTCTGCAGCAGTCTCAGGCTCACTGCATTCACAGTACGTTCAATAATTTACACTGAGGCCTCTCTCCAAATGTCACACTGCGCCGTGGCGAATGGAACGATTTATACAACGTTCACTTTTTAATTAATGTTCACATTTGTACAGCAGATACTGTATGTTGTAAAATTGATGGTGTTCATTTAAGGATTAGTGGGTCTGCTGTTTCACAGTCAGCTTAGGAAACAACTGAATAGCTTTGTATTAACTCTGAAGCACAAAACCTGGAAAATAAATATAAAAAAATCAGCTCCCCTCTGAACTTTCATATTTGAGAATGAAATAAAACAACATTTTATATAAATTTGATTTAAGTCAGCAAGGTGGTGCAGCAGGCTTCCTGGTTTGATCCTGAGCTCAAGTTTCTGTCTGTATGGAATTTCACATGTTCGCCCTGTGTCCACGTGGGTTTTCTCTAGGTTCTCTGGTTTCCTCCCTCTGTCCAAAAAACACACCTGTAGATGGACTGGCTTGTCTAACCTGCTGATAGGTGTAAATGAGTTTCACATCATTTATCAAAGCAAATTACCGATTAGCAAATGTAGAGAATCATTTGTAATTAGTGACATGTTAGCACTGACTACTAAAAGTACTCCAAAAGGAGACCGAAGACTGAACAATACCGAATCATTTTATTGATTATACCGTGTGATATATAATTGCAGCAGTTCAGTATCAATCATAAAAGCTAAAGTTTCCTATTCAACATCCGTCTGGATTTTGAAAAGTAGTCCAATCCCAGTGGTACCTCTTTGAAGGTCTACTTTATTTTCTGAGATAAAACTTGCACTGCTTAATAGGATCTCGCAAGGGAAGTCCACTCTTTTATTTTGGGGGAAATACTAAGAGATGAAAAAGATGATAAAATGTAATTCTGCATATTGGCCCACATGTTAGCCCACACATATACCCATTCTTCCTCTATTTCACATACAGCCCACATATCCTTTGCATGAGTGCAGAGCAACTCTTGAGCCAGCAACAGGCACTACTGAGAATGACATAACCTATTCAATCGATTGTAAAGACATATCTGCATACTGATTTCTAGAAAGTGGATAGGGATCATGGAGAATAAACTAAAAAAAAAGAAGTTATATAAAGTACATACATAAAATCAACATTCTGTTGAGATTTTTAAATATTTTGTTGAGTATACAGGAAGTGTGAGTCATTTTTTTTGGTGTATATCTTAAATCGGTGTAAATTGGTTCCAGATTGCATCTCTGTGACTTTTCAGACAGGGAGGCTTCACACCTGGCTGCTGCCCCCAACTGTCCACCGTGTGCCACTGCAAAATTGCGACCGGGTGACATCATTCCTAGCACAATTCACTGGGAATATCTTCGACCAGCTTTCTACTGCTACGTTACACACATGAATGTAGGACACAGCAGGTACAGCAGTAATAAAGTGAGTATCTATCAAGATTTTCTCTCATATTTATATCTGCTTATCTTCTATCACACATTCTGTCTAATGTAACACATGTATGATGAGCTTATAGATTAACATACACATGAGACTGACTGGTTTGCACTATGATTAAATAAGAACAAAATGTTCATGCAAACTAAAAGTCACATATTATACTTACAATGAAAGGACAAAGTGTGATAAGGAATGTACAGGAATGACTCCAGGAATGACAGCAGACGCCCCAACAACAACAAAGAGACAATACGTAGGTAGGTTGTGGCTTTAAAAGGCTCTAAAAATCATGGCTTGACAATTAACCATTTAAATAATGTATCTATTGGAGCTTCCCAAATGCTAAATCACCCATTTTCCTTCAAGACTCGTGTTGAAGAGAACTTACCACAAAGTGAAGAATGAACACCAAAGGAGGAACAATTTAAGCCATTACCTCTGAATCTTAACAGTGTCTCTGCTCAGCAAGCCACCTAAGAGAAACTGAAATGACACCCCCCACCCCTGCCCTAACCATCCTCCTCCAGCTCCCAGTGAAAATGATTACTGAGCATTACTGGACTTCATATCTATGTTTGATGCTTACTATAAGGTTGCACCATGACACTTATACTCACTTACATATTGTCATTCTTGTCAGTGATTGGTGTTCACACTCATTGCACAACACTGTGCCATTTTCACTGATACTTCAGTTATGATACTGGTTGATTGCAGTCTTTTTTTTATGTAGTCATACAGTCAGGTCCATAAGTAGTTGGACAATGACACAATTTTCATAATTTTGCCTGTGTACACCACCACAATGGATTTGAAATGAGGCAATCAAGATGTGATTGAAGTGTAATTTAATTCAAGGGGTTTAACAAAAATATTGCATTAATTGTTTAGGAATTACAGCCATCTTTACATAGTCCCTCCATTTTCACAGGCTCAAAAGTAATTGGAGAACTGGCTGATAAGCAGTTTAATGGTCAGGTGTGGCCTGTTTCTTTATTATTTTATGAATTAAGGAGATAAAAGGTCTGGAGTGTTGAATTTGCATTTGGTAGCTGTTCATGGGAACTCTCACTATGTGTGTCAATGCAAGTGAAGGAAGCCATCATTAGGTTGAAAAAAACAAAAAAGACCTATCAGAGAGACAGTAGAAACTTTACGAGTGGCCAAATCAACAATTTGATACATTCTTAAAAATGCACTGGCGAGCTCAGCAACACCAAAAGGCCTGGAAGACCATGGAAGACAACTAAAGTGGATGACTGCAGAATAATAAGTCAATAACTCATCTCATAAGGAGGTAGGCGTATCATTGTCAAAGTCTACATCAAGAGATGCCTTCATGAATGTAAATACAGAGGGTTTATCTCAAGATGCAAACCAGTGGTAACAGTCAAGAAAAGAAAGGCCAGATTAACCTCTAATAAAAAAGCCTGACCAGTTCTGATGCAAGATTAACAAGTATACCACATCATCTGTCAAACATGTGGAGGCAGTGTTATGGCATGGGCATGTGTGGCTGCCAATGGAACTGGGTCATTGGTGTTTATTGATGTGACTCATTTTAATTTATTTGCTATTTGCACTACTGGTTGGATGCTAACTGCATTTTGTTGTTTCTGTGCTTGTACTCTGACGACGACAATAAAGTTGAACCTAACCTAATCTAAAACTGAACCCACAAACAAGCAGCAACTGAAGGTGGCTGCAGTAAAGGCCTGGCAAAGCATCTCAAGGGAGGAACCTCAGCATTTGGTGATGTCCATGGGTTCCAGACTTCAGGCAGTCATTAACTGCAAAGGGTTTGCGTCCAAGTATTAAAAATAATCCTAATATTTATGATTATTTTAGTTTGTCCAATTATTTTTGATGGAGGAGCTATGTAAAAAATGGCTTTAATTCCTGAACGGTAAATGCATTATTTTTGTTAAACCCCTTGAATTAAAGCTGAAAGTCTACACTTCAATCACACCTTGATTGCTTCATTTCAAATCCACTGTGGTGGTGTACAGAGGCAAAATTACGAAAATTGTGTCACTGTCCAAATACTTATGGACCCTACTGTAAATAAAATGCTATGTCATATGCCTGTATGGGTATATAATATGTTGGTGTATGTATGATTTACCGAATCATATACCTGTCCTGTGTATACATTTTGCTTCTAACACAGTTCAACTTCCTAATTTCTCCACAGTTTATGCTGAAGCCCCATACACATGTCCTTTAACAGTAATGACACAGTCCTCCATCTCCATCCAGACCACTTTACATGAATTTTTCAGCAACTACAGCCTAGTCATTTGGGATTGTGTCAACAGTGTCGAAAAGGCAACTGACTCTGCCCTTCTTCTTCTCCCTGATAGCAATTCCACCACCGTTTTCAGCTGTCTCATTCCATTTTCCTTCCACTATCTAATTTGTGATGCGGCTTTTCCCCCCTACTTTTCGCTCCAGATGCAATGACATTCTGCTCTCTCCTTCCATTATTCACTGTTTCCCAGAACCACCACGCACCCCAGAGGCCTTGGCCTGCCTCCCCGCCCCATTTCCATATTTGGCCTTATGGACTCCTGTTTTACCATTTCAAATAAGCGTGTTGGATTTAGGACTTCATTCTGCGAATACCAATTTGGATGCCGATGAGAGGTTTGCAGTGCAGCCAGACAGCTGGAGACCAATTTAAAGATGCAGACAGAAGGAGCCAGCACTCTCAGCAGTCCCACTCCAGCCGCTGGGCAATCAGCTGACTGTCAGGAGAGGCAGGAGAATACCTCTGAAACCAGGGAGGAGGCTAATGGACACACAGTCTAACTGCCATGTGTGACCATGCCACTCAAAGTGATGGATTCCAACATTTTTATGGAAATAAAGTGGGATTAGTGTGTTATTGTTTTGGAGGTGCTGGACACAGAACTATAAAACTCATTTTGTCTCAGTGGGATAGGTGAATAATGTTTCTTCCATTTTGCAGGTGACAGCACTGTGATGTTTGGACAGAGACTATTCATCCAAAGTGTTATATATACATCTGGAAAGGTTAAAATGAGGAAAATTTTCTGTAGTAGTTTCATGAGAAACAGGAGTTCAGGGATAAAAGTTCTTCATCAGCTGTGCAAGTGAAGTGCTTCTTCATGAGGTGAAACCAGTTAATATTAACAAGATTCCTAAGATGGCAAAAGCAAAAACGTTCATTTTGTCGGATTCCAGCCTGCAGATTACTTTGTCTCTTATTAATCTCTTCCTTACTTTATTACTAGTATAGCACCACCTAGCAATGCCAAGAGTGTCGTGAATATCATGCCCAATGCTTCAAAGGTCCTCAATTCTGATGATGAAAAAATGGGCTTAAAAACATTAGCCATTCTTTCTTTATTCTTTATTTTCACATACAACAGTCTGTAGAGTTTACAGAGTGTTATTAAAAACATCCAGTGAGCAGCAGTTCTGCGGGCAGAAACTCCTTGTGGATGAGAGGGATCAAAGGAGAATGGCCAGACCGGTTCGTGTTGACAGGAAGTTTACAGTAACTTATATAACCAATATTTACAACTGTGGTGAGCAGAAAAGCATCTCAGAACCTTGAGGCAAATGGGCTATTACAGCAGAAGACCACATGGGGTTCTGCTCCTGTCAGCCGAGAACAGGAATCTAAGGCTACAGTGGCCACGGGCTCACCCAAACTGGACAGTTGAAAATTGTGAAAATACCAGACATCATTTTTCTAGTCTTCAACCTCACTGGGTTTTTTTTTGTGTTTTTTTGCAAACCAAAAGCTTTTAACTGAGTACAATTTTGGCACATCTTCTATGCTCTATAATTTATCAGTACTTTTCTACCCTTGTTTATATAAAAATATAAATACTTAAACACTATGCAGTCATCTACTGCATCGCTATCCTAACAAAATTTTTAACAGTGAGCACAGTTAAGTACTGTAATTACACAATAATGGTGTGTGTGTATGCGCATGTCGTATAAGGTACTTACAAGAGCCAATGTCTCCTTGTAATTGTAGTATCTGTGGGATGGGCATAGTTAAAACCACCACATCAAACTGCTCTGGTGAACCCTCTTTCCGGTGCACCTCCCAGCATGGCCCTCTGCGGTAAACGTGGGTGATTTGATGACCGAAGAGCACCTCTGCTCCTGCTTGGGTGCAGAGAGGCAGAGTTGGCAATATTTTTGGGATATAAGAAGGAAAGAGGGGGGCCGTAGAAGAACGAACACAAGAGAAGACACGTTCATCACACATGCTAAGAGCTGAACATGCTAAATTACTCCCCCATTCTGAAACAAGAGTAGAAAACACCCACTGTTATGAATCAAGCCATGAAAGGCTTAAACAAGCAGCGGTGCAAGTGAAGGAGTATTTGAGCATGCAGCAATACAAAATAAAATTTAATTGTCTGTATTTAAATTTTGGGGGGAGGATAATGGACTTTAAAAAATACTTAAGGTACTTAACATCCACATGTGCTATGGTCAGATAGGTTGGATGATAACTCTAATGTCTGAAAATTATTAAGGACATCTTTAAACATATACATCTTAATATGTGAGACCTTAATATCAAATTTCTACTGTTAGTGTAAAAGGAAATTATTTAATATGCTTCACACACAATTTTGCCTTAATATAAACTAGGCTAGATATAAAGACATAAACTACTTTTTCTCACATCTTGGTCTTTATTCTTGCACATGTAAAATATAAAAACATCCTACGCTGCCTAATAAGTGTAACCTCAGCTTATAAACTTTCTCTATGATCTCAGTGGCCATAAATCAGTGTACATAGCCTTGCCAAATGGCCTTTTGCTCTCTCTAGGAAACTGGAATTAGATTTCAAAAGAAGTGAAATGTTGCTTGAATAACATTCCTGATTCAAATTTGCTTTCAGGCAACACAGTCCTCTAGTAGGGGCCAAAGTACATATGGTCATATGGACAGGGAGAGAATGACATCTACTACATAAAAACACAGACAATATACATACTGTGAATATATATATATATATATATATATATATATATATATATATATATATATATATATATATATATGTGTGTGTTATATATATATATATATATATATATATATATATATATATATATATATATATATATATATATATATATATATATATAAATAAATATATATACCATCATACTGCTATTTTGTTTTGCTGGAACTACCCTCAAACATAAGTAGAAATATTATATAGTTACATTTCTTAACTACTAACTGTGGTTGTAATCATTTCAGGAACAATGAGCTCATATTACACTCGTTAAAAAGACGCTTCTTTGGTTCTTATGGTTGCTTAATGATTCGAACTTTTGCAAAAGGGAAACTGTCTGTTGTGGGTGTCCACATAGAACCTTTAAGGATTCCCCAATAGGGACAAACCAATGAATCCATTAGAGTGACAGATTATGTAACACATTGTATGTGTTAATTTACAGCTGAGGAAGACCAACCTGACTCTTTGAGATAGTGCTTAACAATGGATGATGTCCCAGATGGGGTTACATAGTTTACAGTGCCTTGCTCCAGTGCCATCATGCCCTCCACTGTGGCCTCAAGTGGTTTGAAAATACCATGCTTTAGGAGTTCTTGATAAAAACTAGATAGAGGAAAAATAAAAATGAAAATACTGCCTGACTACAACGAGAAATGCGAAATGATTCGAAAAGCATGAGAACAGAAACAGTACTACCTTTTGTGAATTTTGGAATAATATGGTGTGGCAGTGATGTACTGAGCACCGAGGTCCGCTGTGCACAACGGATTGCTTGGACTTCTGCTTGTAGACATTCTTCCCCCTGGAACACACACATTTATATTCTATTAGGAACTTATGAACAACTTAATTAGAAGACTTATTTAGCACTGTGATTTAGTGTTAGTTAGAGTAGAAGTGGTTAATCACATGTGTACTGGTTTCACAGTTAGAAACTGCTGCCTCAGAAAAGCTACATGTCAAACTGGCTCATAGTAACGGGCCAGTTGAAGATGGTCTTTTTCCAAATTTCAAATGTCTAGTTTCGGTGAGCCTGTGCCCACTGTAGACTCAGATTCCTGTTCTTGGCTGACAGAAGTGGAACCTGATGTGGTCTTCTGCTGTTGTAGCCCACCCACCTCGAGCTTTGACATTTTGTGCATGCTGAGATGCTTTTCTGCTTATCATGGTTTAGAATGGTTATTTGAGTTACCATAGTCTTCCTCTCAGCTTGAACCAGTCTGGCAATTCTCCTCTGACTTTGCTCATCAACAAGGCGATTCTGTCCACCGAACTGCTGGATATTTTTTTGTTTTACACCATTCTGTGTAAAATCTAGAGACTGTTGTTGTGCATGAAAATGCCAGAAGCTCAGCAGCCAGCCTGTCTGGCACCAACAACCATGCTACGGTCAAAGTCACCGAGATCACATTTTTCCCCATTCTGATGTTAGATGTGAACATTAACAAAAGCTCTTGACTGTAATCTGTAGGATTTTATGCATTGTGCTGCTCGGGAAGAGATCTTCCTAATAAAGTCGCCAGTGAGTGTTTTTGATTAGACAGTTTAAAAACAACCACAAATATTCCGTCACTATTAATATTAACAGCTGCAGCTGCCAGTATTTCAATAATGTCAGTAAAAAAAATCTATGTATTTGTTTCACGGCATTCAGGAAAGGTGCTAAAATAATACAATAATAATTGTTGGCCCTATCAACAGTAATGTAATCTACATGCATTTTATACTGGAAATGTAAGAAAGAAATGTTTGCAAACTATACTTTCAGAACCAGTAACATACTGTTAATTGTACAGTGTACATTTTCTTACAGTGTATGTATCCTGTAAATTGTGTTGGTTTCAATTATTCAATGATTGTTGCACTTTTGCAGTCTAGGGTGTGTCGCCTGTATAAACCCAATCTTGCTGGCGTTCATTGAGCTACACCATGAGCAGTGTTCATTAAGTAACATCAGCTGATTGAGCCCTGTCATGCAATGCTGACAGCGTAGCAACACTGTCGCCAGATTTGGTGATTTTTTTTAGACCCTTTTAGACTATATTTTTAAAAAGAGCCTAGCAACACATCTAACGACTTTTTGAGCAGACCTTAGCGACTGCCTTGCACTCAACAGCTCTCCAGCTTACAATACAGCTGGTGGTTATAGGAGTTGAGAGAAGGTTTGGTTGAATGTGTGAAGCCTGACTGGGTTACGCTTGTGTCAGCCCAGCAAACAAACAGTGACTGTTCCATTAGGAACAAAGGTAATCTTGATAGAAATTATAATATTTGGTAAATGTGTAAAAAGTTAGGGTTAGCGTTTGAGATATAATCTATTATTTTCTATTCTGATTAAAACTCTATTCTATCCTAAGTGTCTTCAGAAAAACTCCCTTCTTCATCTAACACATTTTGATATGCAAATGACCTTGACGAGCCAATGAAAATGAAAAAAGAATCTATGATGTCACCTTGCGATTTCTAGCGACATTTTGTGCACGCTTTCATTGTTGCCAACTCAGCGCTAGATTTAGCGACTTTTCAGACCCCTTCAGCGACTTTTTTTAGCGACAAATCTAGCGACTTTTTGGACAAACCTGGGCTGTGTGAGAAAAAAAATAATAGACATTCTGTCGCTTCTAACTGTCTCTCTGAGTGATTTTACATGTAAAGATAGCTGAAATCACATCACAGCCACTGTCTTTAACTTATGTGTATGGCGATTTTATCAGATTATGATGCCGTGGTTATAAAATCGGGATTTTAGCAGTGCAGAGCAGCAGCTTGGAAGTGACTGCTGGTTAACATAAGGTCTTTACGGGCAGCGTTTCAGTCACTATTTCCTACTCGCTCCATTCTCTGACAACAGAAACAGAAAAAATATGTAAATGAGAACAGCTTTATTGGGAATTTGGCTGTATTAAAATACAGTATGTGAGCACAGAGATTAGGAGAGATGTAAACATGTATTGTATTGTATTGCATTGTATTTTATATTTTGTGTGTGTACGTGTTGTATCTTGCTACTGACCATGT
>CM040986.1:9668645-9681145 GCA_022985145.1 Pangasius djambal | reverse complement strand
CATATTTATGGAGCAAAATGGACTAAAATATGTTTTTATTTTTGTTTAAATTAGATTTTCTTACCTTTCCTAAACTTGAAATAAAAATACATATTCAGGCATAAAGTATCATTTATGAATGGGGTTTTGAGAAAACTATATTAAGCCAATGTTAGTGTAGTGTAATGCACTTTTTAAAATATCTATCTATCTATCTATCTATCTATCTATCTATCTATCTATCGCTCTGCCAGTCTTTTGTCGTTAGATCCGCAGACATCATGTGGCTACAGTTATGTTTGGGACTGTTTGCTTTGTGCCTGGTACAAGCTACTCAGCCCGCCTTCAAAAACACCAAAAAGCTCGATCCTGAAGTCAATATGAATATTGTAAGTATTCCGTATCTGTTGGTAGGATGCATTTCAGAAATTACACACTGTTACTTTCTGTATTTATTCACTGTATTCTCTATATTCACACATTCTCATTCTTTACATTATTATTTAAGCTTTACCCCAATTTAGTTAATTACATTTAAAAACAATAAAGTGTTTCTCAGAAAAAAAAAAAAAAAAATCTTAGCATTTTTTGACCCATGCTGTTCCTTTACGTGGGACATTATGTCCCCACTTTATCATGTTATCTCCATGGGACTGTGCTTTCATGGGGAGATCTCTCTTTTTTGAAACCTTTTGTTCTTTGACCCTGAGCTCCACTGCTGCATACAGAGCACACCTTTTATCACTAAAAGTCTTATCATGCTGTGTGCTCCGGCTACCGGCCTTCCGAGTCATGCGCGAGCATGTCACACACAGAGAGGGGCTCAAAAATCATATTTTGCAACTGTGGTACTTTTAGTAACCTTTGAAGATTGTAGTTGCAAAAGAGGATTGAACATCTTATTGAACCAGAAGCCTTTTTAAACCATCTCCTGTGTTTGTGTGAGAGAGAGCTAGAGAGAGCAGATATTTATTTAGCATTTTTGGAAAGAGTCTCCGGTGTCTGTGTTTTGTAACAGGCAGAAGTAAAGCTGCAACTTTCCGTCATGAGTCTTCGTGATGGATGGCTTTGTGATTTCTTGGTGACATGGCAAACTGCATTTTATTGTCTTATTATCTTCCAGAGAAAGAAAAAAAAGAGAGGTTGGTGTGGCAACGATGGTTTGCAGCTGTTATAAGATAAGAGATAACAGGAACTTTAGACATAAGACATGTCATTCAGATCATTATCATTTTGACTTTTATATCAGTCCATCCAAGTGAATTGCAGCTACGTATCAATGACCCTTACAAGTAATAATAAGTAAAGGTAGGTAGTTACATTGCTGTGGGATACGAAGAATAAAACATTAATGCTATAGTAAGAAAATAATAACTTCAGCATGGTTACAGTAGGTACTGTTGTGTTTTATTCCTTATATATCAAATATTCAAGAATGTTAATAAATAATGATTTAGGCTTTTTCATAATATTCTGGACCCTGGACACTGAAGGGCACTTAGTTAAAGGCTGTATATGCTGAGTTTGTCAGCACAAATGAAGAAATTCTGTGCCCTGTATGTCAGTTCTTTGGGGAAAAAAAAAAGAAAATCAAGTGCAGTGCAAACCAGGTAAAGCTGTGGATTTGTAACTCATTTTGTTACTTGTAAGTCATATGAAGCCATGTGAAGAGGGGGAATATTTGAATATTATTTGAATAATAACTTGGAAAACTTGACTGAAAATCTGTAATACATAACATATTATAAAAATAAATAAATATTTTACTAACCAACGATTGCGCTGTAGGTAAAAACACTGTGAACGTGCGTAATGAAGCGAAACCAGCCAAAGTGCCTTTCTGTTGAAACTGCTGGATAAACCACAATCACTGTTTAAACATTTACACAGTTAAACAACCAATTTATAGCAAATCAAGGAATCTAAATCAGATAAAGGTATTGATTTATATGTCAAAGGATTTCCCCGAAACACAGAACAGTTGGCTGTATTATATTTCTTTCAGCTGTAAATTTGTTCAAGGTCTTTCTTCTGGCTTTCAGTGTTTGAGACCTGCTTTTTTTCCATCAGCGCTGCCGCTGTTCATGCTCAGAACGAGAAGCGAGCAGAGACAGAGAGAGATAAGCGTGAGGCAGCAGTGGGTTTATCCTAAAGTGGCCTAAAGTAGAGCGTGCAGACTGCAGGCCCCGGGGGGAGTGGGAAATTGCGGGGCCTTTAATTATGCATGAGGAGATGGCACGGCGGCCCTGGAACCAACAGGCTCACACAATTTCTTTGAAGTTCCTGATTAGAATGCATTTCATATTTAGAGCGAGGGGGAAAGTTGACTCCAGACAACAGAATTAAAACTGCTCCCGAAGTGACAAATGGATTACTTCTCAATGCAGAAGTGTGGAAATGTGTTCTATTTATAGGGATTTTGCTGGTGCTGTTGTGTAATAATGTGCAGAGTGAACTGTTATTATGTGGTAGGAGTAATCGGATAAATCATTAAATGGATGCATCACATTTCAAATACACTTAAATATTTGGCTTCAACTGCACTGGCAGTCAAACAGTAATCAAAAGATAGTCAACCATGTATTAACATCATCAGTAAGTGCTTTATCCTGGTCAGGGTCGCAGTACACACACACACACACACATTCACACGTAGGGGCAATGTAGCATAGTCAGTCTGCCTACCGGGACATTTTTTGGGAGATGGGATGAAACCGGGGAACCCAAAGGAAACCCACATAGACAAAGGTAGAACCACTGAAACTCCATATAGACAGTAACACGAGCTCAGGATCGACCCGGGAACCCTGTGAAGCAGCAACCCTGCCACTACGCCACTGTATTAACATTTTTGGTTAAATTTGAAGAAATGGCTTTAAATGAAATACTCTAGAATTATCGAGAAGTCTAAGTAAGAAATAGGTGTAAGTAAACAGAGAAATGTTTGTAACTGAAAAAAAGTTGATTTGAGTTCAGTCTAATTAGGCACTTCTCTGTCTGACAGTGGATACTAACACTTAATTATTGTATATATGGTGAAAAAATATATCATGATGCCTGAATATTTTTTCACAATATTCAGCCATCATGATATATTTGCTATATCATGATATATCATCATCTATTTTTGCATGTCTCTACATGGTGCACTTCTGGTTTCACCATGACTGAAACACTGTACCAGTGTGTATACAGTTGAGATACTGACTCCGAGGCCTTTCCTCCACAGAGCTAGTGTGATTCACAGATTTATTTATAGCATATTACAATAAATGACATCATAGACCAGAGTGTGGAAAAAAAAAAGCTGTTCATATCATATGATATAAAGAATTGCATTTGAAACCATTTGCTATACTTTGTATTATAATAATAATAATTATAATAATAATTATTATTATTATAGAATATCGATACCAAGTACAATATTCGATAATAATAATAATATAAAGTTTTGTATTATTATAATAGAATATTGATACAATATGATTATTGATTAGTGATTTCTGTTGATTTTCCATTTGCATTTACACTGATATCTGTGTGCTGATGTGCCGCTTGGACTTTGCTCAGTTTTACTGATTGTGTCTGCATTTGACAGAGTGAGATCATTAGACACTGGGGATATCCGGCAGAAGAGTTCGAGGTGGTCACGGAGGATGGCTACATTCTGAGCGTCAACAGGATCCCACACGGCATCCAGAGTAAATTCCGGCAAGGTGAGATTTTAGAGATTTTAGATATGGAGTGCTCTTAAACCCCTTAAACAGACACCTTAATCTTGATATGTGAGCACACACTTTGATTACAAATGTTACACTGATTACACTGACACTTATTACTTCCTCTGTAAAAGGGCAGAAGTAATAGCAAGCTCGAACATGATTTCACACATGCTCAAGCCCTCCATTTCAAAATAGTCACACCACAAAGCAAAAGAGAAGTGGGTTTTGGATTAGTCAGCTTTCTGTGTGCAGGGGAGGATCACTCATGCTATTATAAAACCATGCCTGAATAGAAGGTGCAGCCCACGCGTGACCTTGGTTTTAAGTAACATTTTAATTTTGTACTTGTGAGAGACAGTTTCCTAGGACATTTTTGTATTTCATATGGATGTTGATTAAATGAATAAAATAAAACTTATCAGGTCAGACCACTTTACGTATATTTTAGCTATTCGCAGGCTGATGGTTCATACTTAAGTACAGCCAGTAGTGTTATTCATTGCAACAGGACAGAAAAAAAACAGGAGGCGCTGTAATACATTTTTGATAACCAGGTTTTATAGTGACATTTTTCTGATTCAGGGATGATTATGAATTTAGTTTTTTTGGCATAAAATACACAAGGCTGCATGCATTGTATTATTTCTGTGTCTACAGTTCAGTAATATATCACTGGCGGAAATTGCCCTTTTGTTCCTTTATCATTTATATTCTCCATTTTTCATTAATGAGCATAGTGATTTCTAAAAGCTGCATGCATTTAACATTTTCACCAGGGGAAAACTGCTGGAGTGGAAAAACCAATTCAGCTGTTGTTTATCAGCCTCCTTTCTTTACACCAACATGAAGTGATTTCACCAACACAAATCTGCTAGAAGATTTCAGGTCTGCAAGGAACCTCGACCATGTGTTTTTTTTTTTAGTTAATGAAATTAGACATGCGATGCTATGTATTTAAGCTTATTGAAAATAAGTTTGTGCTTTGAAACGATTCCTGTATGTTCACGAGGCCTCTGGTAGTCGCGTAAGATGGATAAACTATCTGGTAACTGCAAATAATGAATTCCGATATGTGATAAGTAAAAATCTCATCGAACAGTTTACGTTGGTAGATGAGCGTAGTGGCACCGAGCGTATTCAGCGTGATAAGCTCTAGAGCTCGGCAGCAGCTCTGGAGACGCATCTCATTTCCTGCTGTCCCACTTCTCCATGCCACATGGGATGGATAGAGTACAACATGCCTCAGAGGAGCACAAGAGCAAAACTAAACAATATCTGGAAGAAAGAAGAGATTTCTTTCAGGCTTATCAGTTAAAAATGACAGAAAATTAAATTAAAAACCTAAGGGAGCTGCTACAGAATGGCAGACGTCCATCTAGAATTCTGATGTATTTTAAACTCAACATTTCTCTTTAGTTCCTTAATTGTCTTAAATGCAGAAGTAAATTAAAATGTAGTTTGAATCAACATTTTCTCATGACTGCACTTCCCTTCCCACGTGTGGTGTGGCTAAATCTTGTGCAATTATCGCTTTCACATGAGATTACCAGTCGATTATGCAAAGTTTCGCAGGTCAAGCTGTGACTTGGGGTTATGGGTTATGGGTTATGGGATGGGGGATGGAGCACCAAGAATGGCTGGTATGAACTAAAACAATCCTATCAGGTCAGGCTCTGTTTGTGCTCCAGAGAGGACCAGCTTACTTCCTGTTTCTGATGGAGATCAGTGATAAAGCTTCCAAAAAGAAAATGTGGAAATGCAGCGGGCAGCTGACTTTTGCCTAAAGTTGGTACACATATTCCCTCTGCTGGCTGCACACAAAATCACTGCTTTGTGGGACATTTTGGAAGCAAGACCACAAAGGCATAATGTCTGTAGCATAAGCATTACTTATTTGAAGAAGAAAGCCTTTATTGTCACATATACACTGCCCGGGCCAAAAAAAAAGTCGCTGTTTAGATTTTAATAGGCAAATACATGAGAGTGTATGAATGGATCATTATTAGAGTGATTATAATGTTTCTAGCATGTTATATGTTTGGCAACAGTTCTTTTAACAGTTCTTTTACCTCTCGATGGAAATAACATCACAACATTTATTTCCATCAAGCGGTGCATCAGTTTTTGGTCAAGATCTTGTGCGGACATTCACTCTGTAAAGTCTCCTCCAGCACGTCCCAAAGACTTTCACTGAGGTTAAGCTCAGGACTCAGAGGTGCCAATTCATGTGTGAAAATGATTCTTTATGCTCTCTGAGCCATTCTTTCACTATTTTAACCCTGATGAATCTTGGCAGTGTCGTCCTGGAATATGGCAATGATACGTCTTTCTGCATGGTTATTGAAGAACTAAAAAGCTACACACTTCATCTTTTAAGATTAAAAGAACTGTTGCCAAATATATAACATGCTAGAAACAATATCATCACTCTAATAATGATCCATTCATAGACTCTCATGTATTTGCCTATTAAAATCTAACAGCGACTGTTTTTTTTTTTGGCCGGGCAGTGTATGTATATTATAGTACAAAAATGTTTTTTTTCCCGCATATCCCAGCTTTAGTAAAGCCCTGACTTTCTGATCAGTAACCTAGAGCCTTTATGACTAATCCGGCACTGTCCCTGGCTTCTCTTTCCTCTTTGTGGCAGAGCCCAAGCCTGTGGTGTACCTTCAGCATGGGCTCCTGGCCGCAGGAAGTAACTGGGTGACCAACCTTCCCAACACTAGCCTTGGCTTTTTGCTAGCTGATGCTGGATTTGATGTGTGGATCGGAAACAGCCGTGGGAACACCTGGTCAAGAAAACACGTCAGCCTCACCCCTGACCAAAAAGAGTACTGGCGGTTTAGGTGAGTTTCCATTTTACTGTCTTCATTTCCCACACATATTCATTTTGCCTTTTATCCAATGTGATTACACATAAATAATAATAATAATAATTTATAGAGCACATTTCAGACAAGTGGCTCAGAGTGCAGTACAATCGAGTATGAATGATGAAATGATTAAAATATATAATAGAAGGCAAATGATTAAAATAAAACGATAAAATACCAGATGAAGTGAAACCGCTTCGAATGTAAGCGTGAGGAGATAAGAAATACCCAAATATAGAAATAAAATGAAACTATAAATACCAAAACAGAGGAAGTACTTTCAGTTTAAATCCACATTAAAATATGTTTTTACATGCTTCTTTTAAGCATTTAAATACAGAAAACAGAACTGAAAATTGAGTGGTTAAGGGTCTATTTAATACTGGTTATGTAATACTGATTCATTAACGAGAGCTGCATAATAGCTTTTAGTTTAATCAGCATCCTCCTCGAGCAACTAAGTAATGTTTCAGGTGAACCCACGTCTCACAGTTCTTTCCTTTTTTTTTGTTGTTGTTGTGTGTCTTGGTGGCAGCCATGATGAAATGGCTAAGAAGGACCTTCCCGCAGTAATAAACTTCATCACAAAAACCACAGGACAAGAGCAGATTTTCTATGTTGGCCATTCTCAGGGAACCACCATTGGTAATATATTAAGATCCCGTCCTCTGACGCGATGCTGAATAAACAGAGCACAATTTCTTACAAAGTCAGATGTGGCTTGTGATCTAGTTTTGTTATTGCTTAATTCTGTACTTTGAACCACAAAACGTGTGCTTAGATTTAGAAATCATTTATTATTTCAACGTTACGGAAGTGTTTGAAAGAAACATGTAGGTTTTAATATGCTATTCCTAATCTCTGACCTGATCTTTTTGTGCCATTGTAGCCTTTATGGCTTTTTCCACAATGCCAGAGCTGGCTAGCAAAATCAAGATGTTTTTCGCACTGGCTCCTGTAGCCACAGTAGCCTTCACAAAAAGTCCCATGGGCAAGCTGAGTATCCTTCCGGAGTTTGTCATCTGGGTGAGTATGAGCACTTCAAATCCACCGTTGCACATACGTACATGTTCATCACTAACACATGGCAATCCTCTCAAATATTGTATATTTTTCTTCAATTCTCAGAAATTATTCGGGAGCAAAAACTTTTTGCCTCAGAGTGCTCTCATCAAGTTTTTTGCCACTCACTTCTGCAGCAAGAAACCAGTCAGCGTGTTGTGTGGAAACATATTTTTCCTCCTGTGTGGTTTCGATGAGAAAAACCTGAACATGGTAAGTTTTCTGCCGCACGTCTTCGGCCTGGGCCAAGAAAAACTTAGGTATGGTTTTGTATTTCTTCCAGGCCAGAAAGATTTCCATTGCTAATACATAGCCATAGCATTTCCTTTCTCCTTTCTCTCACCAGACCCGAACACCTGTGTACACGACACACTGCCCAGCTGGAACCTCCGTCCAGAACATGGTGCACTGGGCTCAGGTCAGCACAGCTCCCATCATCTCAAGTCTATATTCATTTCTACTCTACACCTCAACATGTTCGGAATACAAAATTTCGTAATAGAGAAGTAAAAATTTAGGAAGGAGCTAGCTACTTCATCATCTGCTACTTGATTAGCCCTAATGACACGTCAGTGTAAATGTCTTTACCCAACTGGTTATGAAAAGACTGCAGATAGTTCAAATCATTCTGGCTGGAAAGTTGCACAAAATGTGTAAAGTATTAGTTATATGTGTATAATGCAATGACAATAGCATTAAAATGTTTTCTACATAAATATTAAAGCAGGTTTGGAGGCTAATTGCTTTTAGGGATTACAGATTACTTTCAAGAAAATTTATAGTTAAACTTAATAACGTAATGGTTTTATTAAAAGTAATCTGTACTCATCTCCAGTGCTCCTTGGGGATATTTCATGCAATAAACATAGAAAGGTTATGCATAACACGCACCAACAAAGCCCTGTATTTATCTCTAATAAAGATCCTCAGTAGATGAGGATTCATGCAGCTTCTCTATTACTGTTGAGACGGTGACAAACCTTTCATGAAGAATTCTTTTAACAGGCTATAAAGTATAAGCAACTGATGGCATATGACTATGGAAAGGCTGGAAATATTGCTCATTATAATCAGGTGAGTAAGAATACACTATAAAAGTATCATAAAAGCAAATATCCATTATATCACAGGTTTCCAACACATTATAAGCAGAAATCTTTATACATCGCATTTTTTAAGTGCTTAAGATCTTTCATAGCGAATTCTGTTAACTTCTTCTGTCTCACATCAGACATTCCCTCCTCTGTACAACGTGCGGGACATGAAGGTGCCTACAGCGCTGTGGTCTGGGGGACACGACACGCTGGCAGACCCAGTGGACATGGCATTGCTGCTCACACAGATCCCTAACCTGGTGTTCCATCGCAACATCAAGCACTGGGAGCACCTGGACTTCATCTGGGGCCTGGACGCCCCGCAGGAGATGTACGAACCGATGATCAAGCTGATGAAACAGAATGTCTGACCTCCTTTTAGCTCTTAGCACTAGGACCGATTTTTATGCCTTTTTTATGTGGAGTTTTAGTTTATAACTATACAACAACTAGCACTATGCATTCCTTAATGATACCTTAGCAGGGAATTATGGCAAAGACCAGCTAACACTTTACTTCCTTTTATATTATTTGTTTTACCTCAAATTTGTCTTATCGCATCTAACATTATTTGATTAGTAAATATGCTGTTAACAAGAGCTGCCTTCTCATATGAATGTGGCCGAGTGCTTACTGAGCCAACTGTTGATTCTTTCCCCAATGTGTTTTACTGGATACACTGCGTTTAATGTGAATGTTGGATTTTAGCCTCTGATTATAGAGTAATCTTTGATTCTTTTTTTTTTTCCACTGAGATATTGTATTTTGAATTTTCTAAAGGCACTGCCTGAAGCATACTTATTTTTCAGAAGGATCAACTGACTTACTTTATATGAATAAACATTCATAAGAAAATAAAAATGGGTATCACATTCATTTTAGACCTCAACAACCTCAAGTTCAAACATTAATTGTACAACATTAATACCTTTACGTATTATAGAATTACTGGTAAAGCGAGTAGTACTAACATTACTTATTTGAGAAATGGCTGTTGGATTTGTGTTCCTTGTGACAGAGAGGGGCTTAACATGACATTTGAAGCATTGTAAATCAGTAAAAACCATACAGCTTTTAATGTTTATAACACATATATTTAGAATCCAATAATACAAAAATGGGGTTTAACCATTTTTAGAACATTTCACATGAATTGCCACCATAGTGAAAAAAGTATCGTCAACCCTGACACATTAAACACAAAACATCAGTAACACTAAACATTTTAAACCTGAAGAATACAGTCAGTCTTCTCCTAATGACCCTGTGTAACATTCTATACCTAATACTGGTAAGTAGTGGTATAAAATTTTACTATTTCCCCCCAAAAGCTAAACAGAAAATGTACGTCTGTGTCCCTTAAGTGTCCAAATGAGAAAATAATAAAAAGCATGTGCAGTCACGTTTTAATGTTAAGAGTTCTTGTGAATGCTGATTTATTGACCTAAGTACAGCTTTTCATTGTAGACATTGGAGTATAAACCATTTCATATCACAGCTGTACACCATATCAAAACGTATTAAAAAAAAAAAAAAATCACTCATTTAGATTTTTCCAGCATTGCTACAATTGTGTTGAATTTTAGTCTGATTGCAATATCCAGTGGTGTTTCACCATCCTGTAAGAAAAAGACAACCGTAACCATAAGCATAGTTAGTGTTCACTCTTAAAATGTAGTCCTTATACATATGTAAGACATACTATACCTACATTTAATAAAACTTTTAATAAAAGACTTTCAAAATGCATGACTTCTATAAATGCGTTGCCACTCCTATCCATTTCAACTCCTTACAATTCCTCAAAATTAGTGAATCACTATTTATCTGATTATGTCCTACACTCGAGACATCCTATTTACTTTATATAAGCAACTAATGAGTTATGCTTTAGGTACATTTTATTCTTATATACCACAGCATTGTTGAATGCTTGATTCTTGGTAAGAAGGCGATGATAAATTTTTGATAACAGAACAGCAAGGCTGCAAGGTTTCTATCAATGTGCTCGTTCTAATCCATTATCGTTTCTCTTGTAACTTACACAAGGACCTTTATGGCAGATGCTCCACATAAACAAATTAAAAAAAAGAAAATGTGTAATTATGGTTAAGATTTCTGTTTTTGTCTTATCAACTTCAAGAGAGAGAAAAAGAGAGGCTGGTGAGGAAATGACTGTTCATAGCTGCTATAATGCAAGTGAATAAGAGGAACATGTTTCCCAGACATTCCACAACACTGTATGTAAATGTAAACTGATAAAGTGTATGGTGTGTTCTTCAATTAATAAAAACATTGTAATCGTTGGCCAGTTGCTGTGGTAAGGTAAGGTGCGCACTCGCTGTTTTCCTGGTGCTCGTTCTCGATGTCGCTGCACGGGTACCCGCGATACTGAATAAGAAGAACATCGGAGTTGTGGTCGTCCGTGTTGGCACGAACGACACTAGGCTGAGGCAGACGGAGATCCTGAAGAAGGACTTCAGAAGCCTGGTCGAGAAGGTACGCAGCACATCGCCCACGACGAGGATCATCGTGTCAGGACCGCTTCCCATGTTCCAGCGAGGAATCGAGAGGTTCAGTAGGCTATTTGCTTTTAATGAATGGTTACAGTCATGGTGTCAAGACCAGAAATTACCCTTTGTTGATAACTGGAATATTTTCTGGGAGCGTCCTAGACTCTACCATACTGACGGCCTGCACCCAAGCAGAGCTGGAGCAGCGGTCTTCTCGGACAACATTTCCAGGACACTACGCACCATCTGACTGGTAAGTCATACCTCAGATCGCAATTATAATAGCTACTGTTCAACTCACCAGACTGATACAAGTGCACACATAGCTCGTCTTATAGAAACTGTGTCTGTTCCCCGAATAGTGAGGTCAAAGAATAAATTCACTACAAGTTCTCGAAGTAATCTAATCACCATTAAACCTGAAAAAGGCCAAACAGGTAAACAAAAACAATTTCTAAAGTTTGGGCTTCTCAACCTTTGACGGCATCCTGTGATGTAGTCCAGCCTAAAGCTCCACATTTAGTGCTAAAATGCTTTACAGGTATAGGACAGGAAGAGCTTTATAAACTTATCAGCATGGCTAATTCAACGTGTTTGTTAGATCCAATCCCAACTAGATTGCTGAAAGAAGTGATACCTACAGCTGGAGAGCCTCTTCTCAACATTATTAATTCCTCGTTATATTTAGGCCACATCCCAAAACCTCTCAAGTTAGCAGTTATTAAGCCCCTTCTTAAGAAACCTAAACTAGACCCTAATGAATTATCAAATTACAGACCAATTTCAAACCTTCCGTTTATATCTAAAATATTAGAAAAGTTTGTGTCTGCTCAATTATGCTCCTTCTTACAGGAAAACAATATCCTTGAAGAATTTCAGTCAGGTTTCAGGCTCCATCATAGCACAGAAACTGCGTTAATAAAAATCACAAATGACTTGTTTTTAGCTTCGGACCAAGGCTGCATCTCAATATTAGTCTTACTTGATCTTAGTGCTGCATTCGACACCATAGATCATAACATTCTCATAGATCGCTTACAAAATCACATAGATATTCAGGGACAGGCATTAAAATGGTTTAGATCCTACCTGTCTGATCGATACCATTTTGTAGATTTAAATGGAGAACTATCCAGTGTAATGCCAGTGAAATATGGGGTTCCACAAGGATCAGTTTTAGGACCTCTGCTGTTCTCAATTTACATGCTTCCCTTGGGTAACATCATTAGAAGACATGGGATTAGTTTCCAT
>CM040986.1:9647878-9668545 GCA_022985145.1 Pangasius djambal | reverse complement strand
CTTCTTCCACCTTAGAAACATTGCCAAGCTTAGGAACATTTTATCTGTATCTGATGCAGAAAAGCTAGTTCATGCATTCATGACCTCCAGACTGGACTATTGTAATGCATTGCTAGGTGGTTGTCCTGCGTCTTCAATAAACAAGCTACAGTTAGTCCAGAATGCAGCCGCCAGAGTTCTTACTAGGTCAAGAAAAGATAATCACATAACCCCAATGTTATCATCCCTGCACTGGCTACCTGTTAAGTTTAGAATTGATCATAAACTAGCACTACTTACATATAAGGCTTTAAATGGTTTAGCTCCCATGTATCTAGCCAGTCTTTTAACACGTCACAATCCACCTCGCGCCTTAAGATCTCAAAACTCCGGACCTCTGGTAGTTCCCAGAATATCAAAGTCTACAAAAGGGGGGAGAATGTTTTCGTATTTAGCTCCTAAACTTTGGAATAGCCTTCCTGACAGTGTTCGGGGCTCAGACACAGTCTCCCAGTTAGCCAAGCATACACTTAATACATACATTGATTTTGTGCTTGCTAATATTATGAACAGCAGCTACGCTAATTCCTTTCTACTTGTTTCCCTTCTTCTGCCAATCCCGAGGCACATAGAGATTGTGCCAGCTCCAGTAGACAGAGGCCAACCCTACGAGGATCCTGAGGCATCCAGAGATTTGGGTATTTAAAGCAACGCTGCCAACCCTATGTGGACTTTGAGGAAGACAACAACCTCCAAATCAATATACACATAAAACGCTACATGACTATACATAAATGCAGAAAGGACATTGTTCTGTCGCACTCTCCAGTGTCACCCAAATGAGGATGGGTTCCCTTTTGAGTCTGGTTCCTCTCAAGGTTTCTTGCTCATATCATCTAAGGGAGTTTTTCCTTGCCGCAGTCGCCTCAGTCGCCTCAGGCTTGCTCACTAGGGATCATTTTGTCTAACATCTAGGACTGTTGCATGTTTTGTTTGTTTGCATGTTTTTCTGTTTCTTATGTTCTGTAAAGCTGCTTTGAGACAATGTCCATTGTTAAAAGCGCTATACAAATAAAATTGAATTGAACTGAATTGAATTGGTATAAGAGGAACAAAACACTTCAGGACATTGTTATTGGAAAATAATCATGTCAGGCTACATCACACCACTCTGTTTCGTTCCTTATTTATTTCTCTGCGACTGATATGGAACAAGAGACCTACAGTTTATACCTGCTGCATTCAGTCATGCATTAAAAAAAATGAGAACTTACTTTGTTTTGTATCAAAATATCTGCATTCGCCTCCAGTAACAATGGGACGAGTTGGTGACTTTTACACTGGCAAGCATAGTGAAGTGCAGTGTTGCCTTTCTGTTAAAGAAACGTACATGAAGAACACAGCAAACATGTCCATGAACATCATTTGGGGCTACAACTAAATGTTTGGCATTACTCACATAGTCTACGGCATGAACGTCTGCTTTACTGTTTAACACCATCTCCAGCATCTCCACATGCTGCTTCTGTTTCTTGTTCTGTTAAAGTGGTGAAACCAGTTATCTGGTGTATCTTGATGAAACAACATACCGTCATAACTGATGTGCAAGTCAAGCTTATCAGCATGAATGTGCTTTTCTACAATAATACTTTTTCCACATTCTCAAGCAGATTCCTGTAAAGAGCATGACACCGCTGATAGTAAAAGTATACTGTACCAATATAAGAAACCCAATCAATAGGATGGGCATGAGAATAATAATCATGAGGTAATCCAAGAAGGAAAATGTCCTTTTTGCAACATAGTGCAGGCAAGTCCTTTGTTTCTAAAGACAGAAAAGTATGCCATTATTCCATGCAAGCAAACACAAATACATTCACACAACATAAATTTCATTTAAAATAAAACTTTAAAAAGTCACTACATTGGTTACTGTATAAGGTTGAGAGACAAACCGCATACAATACCTTGTTTCTTATGGATATATCAGCTTTTTGATCTAAAAGGTATTTGACAATGCTGACGTTTCCACCCTTACAGGCAGCTATGAGTGGTGTGTCTCCAAATAATTTATCTTGAACATTTAAATTCTTGGCATCAGCCTTGAGCAGTTGGTACACCTGGTGGAGTTCACCATTGTAAGCTGCTTGGCAAATGGGCTACGGAAAAAAGAGGACAAATCCGTGTGAATATATGCTGTTAGATCCTATAACAACAAAATCAACAGTATAGTTATCATCTGAAGAACTAATTGTTATAATCAAGCACATAATACAGATGAAAGTGGGCTACAAAGTCATTTTAATACAAATGAAAATGGAAAAAAAAATAAAATAAAAAAATTCCCCACACACAAACTCATGCTAGAACTTTTCTCTTACACAGAAGCAATGTTACAATTCAATACATAAACCTTTGTCAGGTCTAACACAGCCAATATACCCCTACATTTTAGATTATGTCTATCACCTATTCCAACCTGTACAGGCGGAGTCATGTATCACACATTCACTGTTCACAGCAATTTGCCAACTCTCTTTAATTTATTACTGAATGACATGTATATTTTACCGATACATACTAACATTTCCTGTTGCAGAATGTCCTTGAAACAAGTTAGTTCCTGTCATCACTTTTAGAACACTTTACATTACAACCAACAGCTGTATTATATGGCCAAATGTATGTGGACACCTGGCCATCACGCCCATAAGTGCCCACTCCAAAAGCGTGGGCATTAACATGGAGTTGGTCCCCCTTTGCTGTTATAAGAGCCTCCACACTTCTGGGAAGACTAGATTTTGGAGCTTAGCTGTGGGAGTTTGTGCCACAAGAGCATTAGTGATGTCACTCACTGATGTCAAGTGAGAAGGTCTGGTACACAGTCAGGATTCAAATTCATCCCAACAGTGTTCAGTGGGGTCGAGGTCACGGCTAGGGCAACTCGATTTTTTTTCATACCAACCTTGGCAAACCATGTCTTCATGGAGCTCGCTTTGTGCACAGGGGTATTGTCATGCTGGAACATATTTGGGCCTCTTAGTTCCAGTGAAGGGAAACTGTAATGCTACAGCATACGAAGACATTCTATACAATTGTGCACTTAAATCAGCCAATCGTGTGACAGCAGCACAATGCATAAAATCATGCAGATACAGGTCAAGAGCTTCAATTAATGTTCACATCCAACTTCAGAATGAAGAAAAAGTGTGATCTCTGTGACTTTGATTGGGGCATGGATGTTAGTAGCAGAAGTGCTAGTTTGAGTATTTCATAAACTGCTGATCTCCTGGAATTGTGCAAAAAAAGAAAGAAAAAAAAAAAACACTGAGTAAGAGACAGTTCTGTGGGTGGAAAGTCCTTATTGATAAGAGAGGTCAGAGGAAAACGGCCAGATTGGTTCGAGCTGCCAGAAGGATAAAGTAACTCATATAATCACTCTTTACAACCGTGGTTAGCAGAAAAGTATGTCGGCATGCATAACACATCAAACCTTTAGGTGGATGTTCTGCGAGAGCAGAAGACCACATCAGGTTCCACTCCTGTCAGCCAAGAACCAGAATCTGAGGCTATCATGGGCACAGACTCACCCAAACTGGACAGCTGAAGATTAGAAAAAAAAAAAAATCACTTGATCTTCAACTGTCCAGTTTGGGTGAGTCTGCATTTCCACCCACAGAACTGTCGCTCACTCAATGTTTTTTGTTTTTTGCACCATTCTGTGTAAACTCTAGAGACTGATGTATATGAAATTCCCAGGAGATCAGCAGTTTCTGAAATACTCAAACCAGCCCATCTCAAAAACCACCCCAACCAACCCCCATGATACAGTTAAAGTCACAGAGATCACACTTTTTCCTCATTCTGATGTTTGATGTGAACATTAACTGTAGCTCTTGACCCGGATATGCATGATTTTTGCTTTGTGCTGCTGCCACATGATTGGCTGATTAGATAACTGCATGAACGTGCAGGTGTACAGGTGTTTCTAATAAAGTGAACAGTGAGTGTATGTCTTTTTATAAAAAGTGATGTATGACTTGAAATATCCACGTGTTATGTTGTATGTGGGGAAAACAAGGAGAGGGTTGAAAATAAAACCCGCTGAAGACAGAAGTGAAATAAGAAATAAGTCATTGGAAAATCCAAAGTTATTTTCAGATTGACTAACTACAACAGATTGAGAAAACGAGAGAGAGAGATTACAGAGATGTGAAATTAGACATCTTTAATAGAGGTTTAAACAAAGGATTTTTGCATTAATTATTTTGTATTATGTAGATAACCACTGAAAGTCTGTGACTTGGTTTTTAGTCATAGCACTGCCATGAATGACTCATGTTCCTGCTTAGAAGTGATGAGAAGAATGGGTCTTTTCAGGGATTCAGATCAATCTACTCATTTCACCAATAAGAGCCGACTCTTTTGACTTCCAAACAGCTCACTGTCAAGTGTTTTCCCCTCCAAAAGACATCCAAAGCTATTGGTCTTTGCTTATCAATCACTTCAACTGTTCAATACATTTCATTATAATGTTGAATACATTATTCAATTATATATACACATATATACATATATACACACATACACAAGCTGCAAGGGAAACTGGAAGTCAACCATTTAATCAGTAGAGTCAAGTTTCTTCTCTAATATATGCTGCTAGTATAAGACCCTGGTTTTCAATGGTGGTGTTCGAAGACCCCCAGGGGCCTGCCATTTTACACACACACACACACACACACACACACTATAATATATTTACATTTCATTACAGTGGTGAAAATCACAAACAGCTATTATTATTCTAGAGTTCTTACCCTCTTTACCATTGAACTAAATAGAATTCGCTTAATCCAAACCTCAGTAACGCAATACATTGTAGGCCTATAAATAGTCTCGACTTGAATCAAATGTCAGTTTTAATAAAAATGGGTTCTGCAAGCGCAAAAAATTCAGGAATTAAAAAAAAACTATATGGCTCTTCTCCACTAAACAGCCAATATAATATTATACACATTGAAATAATGAGTCTGATATTTGAAAAGTAAATTCATCTGTACTGATGGGTTCCTCTGCTTGTTTTATTTAAAGGGGTTGCAGACTGTTTTAAGTTTGAGAACCCCAGGTATAAGAGTTAGAAGAGATCAGTGAGTGTGAGTGTGAGTGTGTGTGTGTGTGTGTGGACATTAGCTATAAGCTACACAGTGCTAACAGCAGAGGACATTCAGTAACCACAAAATGAAGTGTGTAATTACACCTGGAGTGCAGCTGGAGCACTAACCTCAATCATACACACAAGGTCAATAAAAGATCAGCTGTTAAAAATGATATTTCCTGGACATTTATGTAAACCATGGCGTCCTAATCAGCACACAGGTGAGTGTAGTGTGGAGTGGAGTGTAGCTTCATGTTTACACACCTCTGAATACAGGATCCCCATAGCGCTGTGTCAGGCTCAGGCTCAGGCTCAGGCACGTGCGGTGTGTGGGAATGTTCCTCTAGATGAATGAAGGTGCTTCCTGGATCTCCGCTTTGAAGGCTGTGACAAAGTAGTAATGCTGTTTTTTTTTTTTTTTTTTTTTTTTTTTGGTTAATGGATACTCTGAAACTTCTGAGCGCTCAGTTACCTCTGTTGCAATCCTGGAAAATGAAACCGGAATATGTCATCAGGCCCATGAAAAGTGTCACAACCACACCGCCCCCCCCAGCAGGCACATGGAGGTTGTCACAACCCCAACCCCCCCGGCAACTGAATGTCGTAACACCCGGAAATAGTCATCAGCTTGGTCACGCCACACAGGTGCAGGCAACATGTACAGGTAGACGTCATCCACGTGCGTGTATGGGTATGTCTCAATACCTGGCTAGTGACTCTTTAATGAAGATGTTCAACCAAAACTAGTCTAATTTCTCATTTCCTTTTTGGACACTGATCATTTAAAACTGTCTGTTAATGAGCATATTTATGAACAAGCAGGATTGCACGCCATATAGCGAGTCTATTAAGAGATGATCAGTGTGTGCAGTGTGTAGACCTTAAATATGGCCTAGATAGCTAGAAAAAGTCAAAACAGCATCAGAAAGGAAAATTGGCTCAAGTTCAGGTTTATTAAAACATCACTGCATGACACATGTGCATGAAATAAGACGTTTTGTACATTCAGGACTTGTACATTCAGGAGAACAAAACTAGAAGGTGTAATACATCCATCCATCCATCCATCCATCCATCCATCCTCTGTTCCCCTCATCCTACACAGGGTCACAGGGAGCCTGGAGCCTATCCCAGGGGACATGGGGCACAAGGTGAGGAAACCCCCTGGACGGGGTGCCAACCCATCACAGGGCACAATTGCACACCCATTCGCACACTATGGACAATTTAGAGATGCCGCTCAGCCTACAACGCATGTCTTTGGACTGGCGGAGGAAACCAGAGTACCCGGAGGAAACCCCCAAAGCACAGGGAGAACATGCAAGCTCTGGCACACAGGGCGGAGGCGGGAATTGAACCTCCAAACCTGGAGGTGCAAGGCAACAGTGCTGACCACTAAGCTACTGTGCCCCCTAGTCTAATAAATATCAGTAATAGATATGATATTAAATATGAATAGTGTGATTTTTCACTGGCCAGAGGTGGTCGCTGTCGCAGCAGCAGCAGTAGTGGTAGTAGTAGAAAGTCTATGGAAGGCCACTGGTGCCAAAACTCCAACAGTCAGCTACACACAACCTTTAACCACAAAACATTAGGGCCAATATATGTGAAAATATTAGCATTGCCACATGAATATACAGTTTAGTCTTAACACAGTACATTTGTATTGCAAGCAATTCTGGCCAGTATATGTACAAAAAGAGAAAGTTTGTTTTAGTAACCTAATTAACATAAAATTAATTCATACAGAATAACAGCCAGCCTGCAACATTGATCTGAAGCTAGGACTGACTAAATATTAGATCTCTTACATCTAAAGCACTTGTCGTTACTCAAACTTTACTGATCAGGGATTTAATGTACTGTGTTTAACAGTACCTTGGATTTAGACCAAATACGTATGTAGCATTAAATGAAGCTAATCCTCCCGGATACAGCTATATACACCACCTTCTTCAAACTGGCAGTGGAAAAGGCATCACAGTTATTTATAATGTTATTCTAGGAGTGACACAAAAATCTGGAAATGAATTTAACTCATTTGAAGTTCGTTATACTGACATGACACACATAGCCACAAAAATTAAGTCTACTCAGTCGTTTCCACTAAATGGTATTTACACACCCTCAGCGATGTATTCTGAAATTCTACCTGAATTTACCGATTTCATCTTGAACCTGGTTGTTTCTGTTAATAAGTGATTGTTGTAATTCTGAAAATAAGTAATTGTTGGAGACTATAATATTCATTTTGCTAAACCACAAGACCCTCTAAGAACAGTGTTTGTGTTCATTCTAGACACAGGGGTAGGGGTTAATCAGAACATAATAGGACCCACTCATTATGACTAACATTTGGATTAAATATATAAAAGATAGTCGCATTACCCCAATCTGAAACTATCTCAGATTACTACCTCATTTCATTTAAAGTGTGTCTTTTTCATAGTATATGCACTTCACCATGCTGCTACGTCAAGCATAAAATCACATCAGCTACTTTAGTCAGTTTTATTGAAAATCTCGCAGAGTTGTTGACCTTGATTGGTTCACTGTCTGATCCCACAGAACTCTATCAGGTGACCGAATACTTAAAGTCAACATTCCACTACTCTCTAGATAATGTAGCCCCACTAGCATGGTATAACATGGTATAATCACACATGCACCTTAAAACAGACCACTTGAAAGTTGAAAGGCAAATGGCATAACACTAAATTTGTAGTATTTCAAATTGCAAGAAAGGAGATCTCTTGAGCTCTACAAAGGCTCTTACTGTTCCTAGATCAGCATATTTCTCTGCCTTAATAGAAGATAGCAAAAATAGTTTAATTAGATTAGATTCATAGAACAACAATAAAAAATATCCAAACTGTTTAGCCTTTTAAGACCTAGATTATTAGCAGTGGTGGAAAATACTTTATTACTATACTTAAGTATTATTTTGGCATATTTATACTTTATTTGAGTATTATAGAAATTCAGCACTTAGTGAATTACGTTTTTTTTAAAAAGTTACTTTTTACTCCTTACATTTTCATTTGGACCTTCAACATACTCATTATAAATGGTATTAACTTAATTTCATCAACTAAAAAACATTTACATTTTAATACATGACTTCATTTAAAACTAGCACATTCTTACCTTTATTTGAGTACATTTTGGCTAGATACGTCCACTTTCAGTACAGTTAGATTGTGTGTGTTATCGATACTTTCATTTTCACATAATTTGTCAGTGCTTATAACTACTAGAATTTTTTTATATATAAATTTTATTTTTATATATTACATATTACCAGATTCAACATAATTTGAGATAATTGCCATTCAGTAAAACCTTCTATACATTAAAAGTGAGGATTAGCCCATAAAACACACAACAAATATAATTTAGAAATGTTTTCATTTTACAGACTGAAAAACATGAAACCAACACACGAAACTCTGGCACTATAATAAAAATATCTGAACAATATGTCATTAAAATATATTACAATGCCATTTATAGTTTTCAACTTGTGTCACGTTTTGTGGGCAATGGGCGCCCCCATGTGGTCTTTTTGTCACACACACACACACACACACACACACTCTTGTGACTGCAAACACTCTCCAAACCGTTCAGATTCTCCTCCGCAAACACACCTCCTATCTCCTACTCACATACTTACTTTACATCTTCACTCCACAAAAGCTCTCACTCCAGTAACCTGTCTCACTTACCTGTCTCACTCTCTCTCTCTCTTTAACTTAAACTATTGCAGCGTATCACTGCTGTAAACACAGCGCGGTATTTTGTCTTGATGGCTGATCTCATAGAAGTGTATAAGGTTGCAAGTTTGCTAGAGCATCAGTGACAATGGCTAACTAACTGGATGGAGGTGATGGCCTGCTGGAGTCCCTTTGGCTGGAAAGATCCTGAGTAAAGAATCACATAAAGAATGACGTAAACACACATTTAGCTCCATACAGTCATTTACTTTTATAGGAACAGTTGCACAAATGTTTAAGCGTTAGGCCTTATCAGTGTGTAACCATTTCAACTCACACTGACAGTAAACAATATTGGTTTCCTCTGAAAACATGCAAAACTCATCATTCCATTTATGTTATTTAACACCCAAGTCCAAGAATAAACAAGATAAATACAATAAATAAATGGCGTGTACCACCATACTTATTCCCAGTGAACCTCACCTTATCTGTATTAAAAGGCAATGAAGGCACTTCAATTGTTAAACCAATCCAGAAATTCAAATTCAAATTCAGTTTTATTTGTATAGCGCTTTTAACAATGGACATTGTCACAAAGCAGCTTTACAGAAATAAATGGATTAACAAAAATATATTATAAATATTTGAATCTATCACTGTGAATTTATCCCTAATGAGCAAGCCAGTGGCGACGGTGGCGACGGTGGCAAGGAAAAACTCCCTGAGATGATATGAGGAAGAAACCTTGAGAGGAACCAGGCTCAAAAGGGAACCCATCCTCATCTGGGTGCAACAGATGGTGCGATTAAATAAATCCTGAAAAGATCCCGAGCCCAGTTCCCCACCTGCATTTACCACTTACTGAACTGCAGCAGTCAGTGTATGCATGTGCATTAACCTTTTTTTTTCTTTTTTTTCCCCCAAGTTGTCATGTCTAGCACAAACAGTTGCTTTAAGACTACATTGGGAAACCCAGCTTCCACTAAAATTTCATTAAAATGCAGCAATCAAATGTATACCAAAGTGTCTATTATTGAAATAGTATCTATATTATTCATCAAGCTTGGTGAAATTCGGTATTTTATTGAATCAAATGATCAAATATCTCACTACAATATCGTGAGATTCTTTCATGCAACACAAACCTTTTTGTTTTCGGTGGACAGCGCTGGCTGCACGAAAATCTCCTCAGAGATGCCGTGCTTCTTTTGTGTGCTATGGGAGATTCAAGTACAGTGTGTTTTAATGGGAGCAAAGATTAATGCTCACTGGACATCAGGCATCTCTGGGGATGAACGGGAGTGTGGGCATGTGAGTTTTGCATAGAAAAAAAAAACAATTTCAACTTTATTGTACAGTGCGCTCTTTGCTTACAAGCTTACACTTCTCCATATGATGATTGGTAGACCTCACAAAGTGGTGGAACCTCCTAACCAATTGCAAATCACTGAAATGGTAATGAACATGACTGAAGACTTTAAACATGTCAGCACCAGTCAGAATCACTTGGAGCTGTAGTAGCACTTAGTTGCGTAGCATAATCCAAAGCAGTTTTACACGCTAGTATATCTTATTTTAGCTTTGTATTTTGTTGTAAATAAACTGGAAGCATATTTATATACTTTACTTGGTCTACCAGCTCGACCAGCTCAGCCTGTGTTTTGACAGCTGGTAGCTCGCGAGACTAAGCACTGTAGCGTTAAATACTCCATGTCGCCATGTAGGGGGGCCACGGTTAACCACGGCTTAGTGGTTAGCATGTTTGCCTCGCACCTCCGGGGTTGGGGGGTATGAATCACGTCTCTGCCCTGTGTGCGTAGAGTTTACATGTTATCCTTGTGCTTCGGGGGTTTCCTCCGGGTAAACCGGTTTCCTCCAACAGTCCAAAGTCATTTGTAGGCTAACTGGCATTTCGAAAATTGTCGATAGTGTGTGAATGTGTCCAGAGTGTCCTCCGCTTTGTGCCCCGAGTTCCACGGGCCTGGCTCCAGGCACAGGTACGAAAAATGGATGGATGGATGGATGGATGGATGGATGTAGCCACGTAGTGCCAGAATGGTGGAGAAAGTTTGGCACTTGTGGCTTTCCATACAGCAGGACTCACTGTAGTGTCATTGGCTTTCTCCACCCACGTTATGTGTCAAAGAGCTGCTGTGCTGCTGATGCGCTCGTGTCCAAACGCTCATATTATAGCGCATTATTATGAGGTTAAAGAGCAAGTTTCAGGCATAGCTGCCCTAAACCTCGCCTGTCCTTTTGGCACAGAGAATAAGTACGCTGTTTATGAAGTGCAGAGGTGAAACGGATCGCAGCTTTTTTGTCAAGGGAAAGAGCCGAGCATTTTACTGAGACGGGTCTTGCGTTGTGTAAGCATGTGCTGCATGTGAGGAGGACAGGAGCGCGAGCACAGGAGCGCGAGAGGGATGCGGAGCATGGGACACCAGCAGTCCACCTACTGGTACATAGCTTTCAACTTATTTATTTATTTATTTATTTATTTATTTACCCTTTCATATAGTCTGAATCTATTGCCCTGATCAATCAGTTGATTTTTCCCCCCCTTTAATGCAGGATCTCTTGTACTTGCTGGCATCAGTGCTTTTTGTCTAGGTTCATGTTACTGTGTACTTCAAACCATCTGGTGCTACTTACTCAGATTTGCAATAATTCATTATTCAGGAATAAGTCACATTAAGCAGGCTATTTGCCTCACATTATCACCAAATGTTTGTAAATTGAATCTAGGTGCCTTTAGTGTGTATTAGGTTAAGCACTGAAACTCTCAGAGCACCATCAGATTGTATATGTAAATCAGTGCATAAGAGCAGTGAGATATTTATTGTGAGCACACTGTCTACTCTTAGAAAGCAAAAGTAAAACCTGTTTACTTGTAAAGATTTAAAGGAAACTCTTAAAGGTTCGATGTAGTACCATACATCTGAGTGTTTCAGAAATGGTTCCAGACTAGGACCCTTTTAGGACGCTAATGATGAGAAAGGGTTCCCTTTTGTCAAGGTTTCTTCCTCCTATCGTCTCAGGGAGTTGTTCCTTGCCACCGTCGCCTCTGGCTTGCTCATTAGGGATAAATTCCCATACTTACAATTTATTTTGATTTAATTTGCATGTATTTATTTCTGTAAAGCTGCCTTGTGACAATGTCCGTTGTTAAAAGCGCTATATAAATACAATTGAATTGAATGGAAATTGAATTGAAGAACCCTTAATTACAAAGACCCAAAGTGAAGACTGGTAAGTGTGATGTTTGGAGTATGGTCCACGCTTGTCACCATGTTACAGAGAAATCCAGACTCTACTGCAGCTTTAGGAATACAGATCATGGAAGTTTCCTTTTTCACAAGAGTGCTTAGTATGTGTGGTGGTATTGTTTAGTCAGCACTAAAGGCATGCTGCACAACCACTTATTGCTTCACACACTTTGACAATGTCTCTTTTCTGACTGACTCTTTTAACAAGCTCAGAGGTATTCAAAAAGGTATTCTGTAAATGTGTATCAAATGATTTTTTGGGAATGCTAAGCCACTTTGTATGGCCTGCCTTGATGGTAATTACTTAGAAATAAATTATTCAGTAAATATTGGCTTTCCTAGTGTGTCATTTTCATTCCCTTGTTAAAAATGCCTCTAACTGGTTAGATGGTCTTGTACAATGTAGTATTAACAGAGTTCCTTAGTAAGTGAAAAGAATAAAATACAGACATCTGTGTATTTTCACACAAAAGCTCAAATTCAACTCTTTAAAGAGAATGCGGATCCCTTGTAAAATTTTGAGAGCATGGTCGTCTGCAAATGGACTGACCCAGTTTTTCATTACTAGTCATCCATGCACATGATTTTATGTAATTTATGTTGATGGAAAAGCTGTCAAATCAGATGTGTGAGGTGCTGGATGTGATTTGATCAGTGCCAAATTGCATGTATACATCTCCTTCGCGCTAGGTCTTTATTCTTACTCCACATCCATTTCATGTTGCCATGGCATCGTCAAACCTGAGTGCCACAGTGTTCGGTAACAAAACCGTTCTGCTGCATCTATCATAAATTCAAAAGTGTGGCTTGGTGATGGACGAGTAAAAAAGCCTCATAGAGGAGAAGTGTCTAAGGTTCGCTGAGTTGTGTGCTTTGTGCAAAAGCCCACCAAGTCTCTTTTTTTGTTCCACAACTGATATTCATGACTCACCATATTTTTCTGCATGGTTACAAGCTGTCATAGCAACTGTAGCACAGTTTCTGCCCTGAATAGAAGTATGCATAGCTGTTTTGGACCAAAATTCACTGTGTTTTAGTGAATAATATAATTAATAATCTCTCTAAGGAGATTGATGCACCCCCACATTGTATTCCTGTAAATGAATTAAGGAATACTATCTGAAGCAGGGGTGTCAAAATCAGGAGGACAACAGCTTAATTCAGCACCTAAAGGAGTCGAATCAGAAGGTTAAGTGAGCTATAAGACTAAACTCTGCAGTGCTGTGGACCTTGAGACTGGAGACCGACATACCTGATCTAAAAAAAAAAACGATAGAAGCTTTAGTATGAAGGTTGGTGTTAGTTTGAGTAATGGAAGGTGGAGTCAGAAGGTATAGTGAAAGGTCTGCATTTAGCAGGCTTTTATGGCCTTTTAGGAGGCTGTATCGACCCAGTGGCCTCGCAGCAGCCGGCTCATGATGTCATGATGTCAGAGCTGACACATGTATTTTTTTTCCCCTCAGTGAGGAATCATCTTGGGAGATGACAGATGGAGACATCGGGAGGATCGGAGCCTGCCAGCCTGCATCCTAAATGCGCCATGGAACAGGAGTTCAGCTTCAGCGCGCTGGTGAGTGATGGGGGATGGAGGGGTGTGTGTTGGGGTGGAGTGGTTAATGGGTCAGTTTTCTGAGTGCTGGGGAAGTGTGTGAGGGGGCAGAAGGGTTGGAGTGTGTATCTGACTCATCCATTAGCATGCTCAGTGCAGCTGCGCTGTCATTCACATCCTTCCATCCTGAAGTGGGAGGGAGTGGGGAAGGAAGGAGCGGATGTATGCCCCCTTCACACTTTGCTTCCCTTCTTCATGAATAGATGATTAAAGACAAAGAGAGTGTTATCATCGTTTGGTTTAGTAAATAAATGTGCCCTCTTGCCTCTTTCCCCTCGCTGACCAACAACTGTGGAGCTTTTTGTAGAACTTCAATTAAGCTCGGTATTGTTGTTCATTGTTGTGTACAGAAGTGAAACTGGTCGTCATTTCCAGCAAGTATAGAGTGCTGAGCCAATCTTCCTTCCAGCTCTGTGGTGTCATACTGAATGCTAATAAAAAGCCCTCTCTCCTCTATGACCATTCAAAAGCGGCTCTGTGTGGTTGTTAGAATGGGTGCTGAGGGCCACTGCTTGTGGCTTCCGGTCCGTCTCATTTCTGAAGGAGCACTGAGAACAAACAACAAACAGAGCTAATTGATGTGTGTGTCTGTGTTCTCATGTGGTGATTCAGCTCTGCTCTTTATTTGCAGAAGAAGCTGGCAGCTGAGCCGGACTATACGGATGTAACGCTGCCGGCAGTGGAGCGTGTGCGAGCGCTCAGTAAGATGGGCTACAACATTGAGATCAGTGAGGACATTGCGCCACGCCGCTACTTCCGCTCAGGGGTAGAGATGGAGCGCATGGCTGCCGTCTACCTGGAGGAGGGCAGTCTAGAGAACGCTTTCGTCCTCTACAACAAGTTTATCACGTACTTACCAAATAGAGCTTTCACACACCTTTTCCACTAGAGTAGAGAAAAACTGTGATACATTACATTACATACATCACTAGGGAAAAATATGAATGAAGTACACTTTATCAATAAGGCAGAGATTGAATGTGATACAGACTTGGACAAAGGATGAATTGTGGTGCATTTAATCATTAAGACAGCTGTAAGGCATTCATCTTTACAAGGATAATCCATATGAATCATCCACTTTTGTTATATTCACAAATTGTGATGCAATGTTGACATTTCTTAATATGGTGGAATCTATGATCAATTTGCAGTTAATACAAAGTGTACGTAAAGCTTTTTTAAGCCATAACATGTCTTTTCTTAGAAATTTACTGGCACTTCTCGGAGAATTGGTGATATTCTCAACAGTTTTTTCATGTTTCCATTGTCGCTAGGCCTTCAGATGGTCTGTATAAAATATTTAATGGCTATGAACTAGCTAGTTCGATTGTTAAATTCAGCTAGATTATGCTCAAAGCCCGTGTTTCTCAGTTGCCTAGCAAATAGTTCACTTATAATTTTAGTCAGTTCATATGTCGAAACTCCCAATCTTCATTTGAACTAGGCGTGCCATTTGTGAACAATTCAGTCTTTTTGAGCAAGTTGCTAAGGTGAATGAAAATAGTATCAGATCGGTCATTACTCTTTGTTCAGCTGCTGCTGACAGGCTTCACAATGCCACAAGGCAAAACTGATATGGAAGCCAAAGCGCTACATTTCTATACACATCCATAACCAACTGCATGATTATCAAATATAGATTTTACAAGAATTTGTTGTTCAGTGGTATATGCAAGTCTGTGTATGCCTGAACCAGCACCGTCCCTCTTTGTTGGCTGCCTTATGGTACATGCACACTGAACACAAATTCACCATCTGAATTTATCACCCATTCATTTTCAGTGGTATTGCAAGCAGCAAAAACTGTTGAGCTGAACTTAATGAATATTAGAAGGGGCAGCTGCATACCACTGACCAGTCATGAGACTCAGGCGCCAAAGTGCTGTTGGCTGACTGCAGATGATGGCCTGTGTAGAAAGTTCCATCTCTGAAAGAATCATGCACAAAAAAGTTATTAATAGCAGTAGCTCGGTTCTCTGCTCGGGTCTCATACAGGCTGCATGATTATGAAATTAGAAAATAAAAGAAACAAACAGCATCTAATCACTAATTTGAATGCACCAATTATTACAGAAGATGGATGTTGTATAGTTTTAAAGTGTTTTAATAATGGAAACTTTGAGAGATGTATTATTCATGGGTTTCTATGCTCTACCAGCTTGTAAGTAGAAATAATTATAATATAGTAGAAATAATTTTATATATTGAGAGCATAGTCTTCCATGACACTTTCACTGCTTTTAACGTACAATGCTTTTCACTGCGTTTAACATACAAGGCTGTTGTCACTTGCAGTTTATTTGTGGAGAAACTCCCCAGTCATCGGGACTATCAGCAGTGCAACGTCCCCGAGAAACAAGTCATAATGAAGGTAAGCCCCTGGCAGCCTGCACTGGGTGATGGAGCCCAGTGGCGCTGAGCCCACTGTAAATCTTATTAGCATTATGCTTCATTAGCACAGAGACACTAACGCACTCCCTCCCACTGAGACATCACAGAAAATGTCTTCAGTGTACTACTGTTGTTGCGTAGGCAGTTCAGTCTAGAAATGCAGACTCACTGCGTGGTGCATGTCAGGTCAAAATCTTTTTTTGGGCAAATTGAATACTTCTGTTTGCATGCTGCTAGAAAATCTATCACTTCCGCTTCTTGGGTTTATTGTTTTTTTATTCAGATTATTCTTGATTCGTGTCTCTGTCTGAAACTTTTTTTCTGTCGGAGAAGTGAGAGATTTGATAAACCCCCATGTCTCATGCTGGCATGAGCACCTATTAATGTGATGTGCCTTAGGGTGGGTGGGCAGAAATATCATACCTTTTAGGATAGCAGTGCCAGCAAAACTTTAAAAAGAAGGTGAATATTCCACCTTGGATACACTTCAAAGTCAACAAACCATCTCTAGACTTTCAACAATCTCTGTGATCACTATCATCAAACTGCTTGAAAACTTCATCACAATATCACTATTATATTGTCATGTTGCCTAACGGAGATATTCCTTAAATATAAATTTCTTTCACACTCTCATTTTTACACATTGCCTTTTTGTAGAAATTGCAAGAAGTGGCTTTTCCACGCAAGGATCAACTGAGGAAACTCCTTCATGAAAAATACAGCAAAGAGTACAGTGAATATCTGAAGAGGCAGGTAAGCTCATGGTGCACTTGAACAGATTAAACTCACATTGTACTGTCAGCTCTTTGTGACTCTAAGCCCCGTGTTTCACCATTTTGTAATCTAAGCTGCACTAGGTTTTACATACAGTAGAGACACATGCATGCTATTGAAGTAAGTAGAGCTAGAACTGATGCAGTACTTGTGTTTCTATATGTTTTGTTGTATTGCATTTTAAGTAATATTCTGTTTTTGTATGCGTGTGTGCTTTTAGAGCCAGGCCGTCCCTGTAGCTGTTTGTGGAGAACAGTTACAGAGGCTCTCTTTGCTGGAGGAAGAGAAACAGCGCGTGGCACAGTTGAGAAAGATGCAGCTTGAGTCAGAGCAGTTTCGCTACTTCGAGGACCAGCTGCGGCGGCAAGAGCAGGCCAACCGTAAACAGGATGCCGGCCCTAAAGAACCTGAACAAACGGATGGCTCGTGCCTGTCCCAGACTCCAAAAAACCACACACGCCTTGACCCCAACCGCAACAAACAAGCCACACCTCTCCCCAAACCTGCGGCCACGTTAGCTGCAGTCCAGAGTGAGTCACACAGAGAGAGTGCTTTTTGTCTACATCTGGCTGTGTGTGTAATCAGTGTGTGTGCAGTCAGTGAATGTGTATGTGTGTGTCTATCTAGATCAGCAGGTGGAAGGCCTGAGGCGGGTTCTAATTCCTCGAGACCTGACGTACAGGTTCCTCCTGCTGGCCGACCGCAACACAGCCAGAGGCATTGAGACATGTGGCGTGCTCTGCGGAAAACTGGTATTCAATTCAATTTTAATTGTCAAGGCTTTTAACAATGGGCATTGTCACCCAGCAGCTTTAAAAAAAAATATGGATATAAAATTCAAACTTAAATTTATCCCTATGGTATGAGCTCTGTCGCCCCAAACAACTATTTTTTGCTCCTCTTGTTCACTTTACGTTCTTTAGGTTACCAGCTCCATGATGCTTCCTTTTTCTGCATTCATTTGGTGAAATCTAATTAACATGTTCAAGGGAGTAGGCATATAAGAGTTCCAGTATTGTGAAAGAGCTCATTAGGTCATAGTTTTTTTGTTGCATGGTTATACATAGTCCAACCAGTTTCTCTGCATTTGCATTTTCTGGCATAAGTGCGGCTATGATTAGAGTAGCTGTGGTGATACTGAAACTGGGCGTGAGTGTATTCAGGGCTTACTCACTTCTCACACAATGGTTCTATAAACATTTGATAAAAGGTTGCACTTTGGCTTTGTTTGCTTAGTTGGCTAAAACGGCTTCACAATGGACAGAATGAAAAAAAAAAACCTCTTTGTTCTTTTATTCTTTCCTCCAGACTCACAACGAGTTCATGCTCACTCATGTGATCGTGCCCAAACAGTCATCTGGGCCAGACTACTGTGACATGGAGAATGTGGAGGAGCTGTTCAGTTATCAGGACCACCATAACCTACTGACCCTCGGCTGGATCCATGTAGGACACTCTGTGCCATTCTTATCGAATTGCCGTCTTTGTCTCGTTTGTTTTATATAATACCTTTTTTGTATTGGCAGAGAAAACAAAGTGTAGATTTGAAAGATGAGTCTTTTCTCAGAAAATAATGGGATGTTAGTGAAAAGCAGAGAGGTTTATTCAAAATGACCCCTTTGAGTTGCTCCTATTACCTGCTAGATCAAATATAATGGGGCTTCAGGCAGAAGGTCACCATGGTAACAACCCTAATCATTTTACAGAGTTATTCTCAGTCCCTGTCAAGTCACCTAGTGATCATACAAGAACTGATTATGTAAAGAAGTTGGTTATTAACGTGTGTGTGTTTCTGTGTTTATATATGCATGCCTACAGACGCATCCCACACAGACAGCTTTTCTGTCCAGTGTGGATCTGCATACACACAGCTCCTACCAACTGATGCTGCCCGAGGCCATTGCCATTGTCTGCTCACCCAAGCATAACGAGTGAGTGTAATCACACACTTTCCTCACCTCATAGCTGTCATGCAGGGAACATGACCAAGTTACTTTTTCAGAATGACAATGCTTATTATGAATAAACAAAGCATCAATAAGCCTCAATAAGATTATTTAGAACTTATATAAGATTATATAAGATTAATATGATTTATTTTAGAACAAATGACCAAAAATGTAACCTAAAACCCTGTTTGACACACATCACGGTTGTTATAATAATAAAACTACTACTACTACTACAATAATAATAATAATAATAATAATAATAATAATAATAATAATAATAATAATGAAATAAATAATAGCAGTACCAGAAAGAAGACAATAAAACAGAAAAATCTGTACAAGTAATGTAAAGGTAACATGCCAGTAAATATAAGACAAATAATAAAAGCCAAAGTAAATTAGTGATAGATGGAGCCAGATGAATGTTTATTTATAATGTGTTCCAGATCTGCATAAAGAATTGTATAGAAGGCTAGAATGAGATAATATTAAGACAGGATTTGGAACATTTATCAGTTTATCAGACTGTCAGAGATGCTTGAAAGTTCTAAACCATTAAGAGTGTGTGTTAATATCCATGCTGCTGTATTGTGCAACAAGTTGTAGTTTGTTTGTTGTAGTACTAGGACGCCCTGTGTGCAGTGCAGTAAAATAGTCAATAGTCAATATTTTTTAGCTCCTATGGTTGTGTGAGGGGAAAAAAATGCACTTTGTAAAAATGAAGATGGTCTTATCATTTTAACTTGCTTTTTGTCTGCCTCTCCACAGTACTGGAGTGTTCCGCCTCACCACCGCTGGAATGAGTGAGGTAGCTGGCTGCAGACTGAAAGGCTTTCACCCGCACTCGAAAGACCCTCCCCTCTTCACCGTAAGACCCTCAGCCATATGCCTTCTGATTAAATAGCAAAAGCATAGGTTTGGATCTAACATTGCAACCACTAGTACTGAATAGCTAAGGATGAAATACACATAAATATAAAAAAGTCTCCTAGCTAACATTAATGTTAATTAGCTAACCAGTCTAAGTAATAAATATGTGACTAGTTAGCTAGCTAGTACCAACTTTTCAGCTAGTCCTCTTCCTCTGGAAACCTGGGTAGCATATTTCTTACACATTTATTTGGTCCCATTTGTTAAACACAAAGCTCACTATAGCTGAAAGTCTACACTTTGATCACATCTTGATTGCTTTATTTCAAATCCATTGTGGTGGTGTATAAAGGCAAAATCACAAAAACTCTGTCATTGTCCAAATACTTCCGGACCTAACTATTTATACTGTATATATACACTGCTCGAAAAAATTAAAGGAACACTTTGAAAACACATCAGATCTCAATGGGGAAAAATGTCATGCTGGATATCTATACTGATATGGACTGGGTAATGTGTTAGGAACGAAACGATCCACATTGTTTGATGGAAATGAAAATTATCGACCTACAGAGGGCTGAATTCAAAGACACCCTGAAAATGAAAGTGAAAAAAATGATGCAGCAGGCTAGTCCATTTTGCTGAAATTTCATTGCAGCAACTCAAAATGATACTCAATAGTTTGTGTGTCCCCCACGTGCTTGTATGCATGCCTGACAACGTCGGGGCATGCTCCTAATGAGACGACGGATGGTGTCCTGGGGTATCTGGACCAGTGCATCACTGAACTCCTGGACAGTCTGAGGTGCAACCTGGCGGCGTCGGATGGACCGAAACATAATGTCCCAGAGGTGTTCTATTGGATTTAGGTCAGGCGAGCATGGGGGCCATTCAGTGGTATCAATTCCTCCAGGAACTGCCTGCATACTCTCCCCACATGAGC
>CM040986.1:9615523-9647778 GCA_022985145.1 Pangasius djambal | reverse complement strand
CTACTATTGAGAACAGTTCAGCACTCCTGATATATCTCTATTATCCATACCCAAATCTATGTCCAAGTTAAATAACATTTTATTACAGACTCTTGGCTCCTTAGACATGGGTCTGTAAGTGAGGACGTGAAGCACATAGCTCTTCTTTTAAGGGAAGTGAAAATCAAATGTGTGTGATTTACAGATCTGTAAGCACGTGGTTGTGAAGGATGCCAAAACGACAGTGCTGGACCTCAGGTGACAGATGAAGAGAGGACATGCTTCAGTAGAAGCCACAGGCCCAGACGTTTTATTTTTATCTTCAGCTACTTGAAGGCTTTTTTGTATTTATTTATTTATTAAAAAAAAAAGTACTGTGAAGTGGAGTTTGTGTTGCACAGGTTGCTGTTGGCATCTTGTAATGAAGCTGTAAAGCTTTTAAGTGGTGTTTTTTCCTGTGTCTCTATTTGGTTATGGAATTTTTAATAGCTTGCTTTAGCATTTGTGCCTGTTCAAAAGCAATCTTTTTGGACAGTTTTGTGATCTGATCTGACTGCTCGTCAGGTTTGATATTACAGTGTGTCCTGAAGGTGGCATCTTTTAGCTATTAATGCCACAACCAAAATGTGAACTTTTTACCAGGATGCAAAGTTATATTTAGACAGTTGCCTTATGTAAAATGATGTGATTAATTTTTTTTTTATTTCTTGCTATATACTCAGATATCTTTTACCCAAAATGTATTTGCAACGTTTGTATCTTGTCAATTATGCTGAAGCAAATTGTTACAGCTCCAATGTTTAGTTAAGGGACCTCAAACTATAATCAGTATGTATTATGTAGTGTATAGCTAAAAGCAACCATTTCCAGCTAGAGAACTTCAAGTCAGTGAAAGGTGATGTTTGACTTGAAGGAGTGGCTGAGTTACTGAAGCAATTTTATTATGTTGACCTATTTGGCATTAGTCTTGATGCTCAGGAGTTTGAACCTTACAATAAATGGTAAAGCTGAGCAGCATAAACAGACAGATGTCCCCCAGTTTTGCCTCACTTTCTCCTTAACCAAAGCACCTACTGTAGAATAAGCAAAGAAGCCTAATACGCCTTATTAGAGGAGCTACTGCCGTGGAACTAGAGGCTTGATAGAATCAGTGATCTCAGGTATCATCCTCTCATGCTAACATGCTAACTTAAATCAAACAGTGGCTCCTTCTCTGTTTTTCAACTTTCCATTCCATGGTGGTACAACAGAAAATGACAACTTTCCGAGTTTCGATATCCTCTTTGATGTTGAGTGAGTCATGGTAGCATATTGTGGATTTTGTGTGCTGTGGCATTGTATTTTTTCTCTTGTTTTCAGGTATGTTTTTGTCTGAGTTTCAGTAGTTCCTCTGAAACGTTTAGTGCTGTTTTACTCTGCAACAGGAACTTGTGGGCAATATGATGCAGTGACTGTACAATGTTTTTCCCCCTACTGCCATTTTTTTTTTAAATAAAAGAAGATAAAAAGGAGCTTTTGAGTTGGATGGTATCATTTAAAAAAAAACTAATCTAATTTTTAAGAAGACTTAACAATGAAATTATTTAATATTTAATTATTCAAAACTTGTTTCTTGGGTTTAATGAAGGTGCTACTGTCCTGCTCATAAACAAAAACATAATTTGTAAATCTGTGTGGGCTGTTGGTATTTAAATGGGCAAGTAATGAAATGAATAATTGACCTTTAGGTTTTAATTGACCTATAGATGGCTTATTTGTACAACACTGGTTTCATTTTTCTTCAGACATGGGAATACCTCTTGCAGGATGGTGTCAAACAATACATAGAATCACTTGTAATTTATTCTTATCATGGTCTAAAATGGAATCGTGCAGAGAAAAAAGACATTAAATACAGTTTCAGTATGCAGAGCTTTATTCGTTCCTGGGGTTATTGTATTAGATAGCCATACAAACTGTCTCAAAGCCCACAGCAGTGAGAAATCACATGCAAGGGGTATCTTATGGTGTTTGAAACACAAGAGGGAGTATGTGAGCTCTGTTCCTCTATAAACCATTACAAAACACCTTGTGTTTATTCTCTCTCCCTCCATCTGCAGCCTCACTAAACCCCAGGAATCTTCCCAATCTGTTCATGTTGGCGGCTTTGCTCATCCAATGTAACAAGAACAATCAATGACGAGAAAAAAAATCCAAACATTCACGCAAGTGTGGGCAGTGCAAAGACAAAACAGGAGAGAAACCAGAGGATACATTCACAGTTTACAGGCTAGGAAGCGAGAGCAGAGTTTTGAGGGCTTGGGGCTGTCGAGTTTAGAAGCACTTGCGATGCACAATGGATGGACCGGCCTCGTCATACTCCTGCTTGCTGATCCACATCTGCTGGAAGGTGGAGAGGGAAGCCAGAATGGAGCCGCCAATCCATACTGAATACTTTCTCTCTGGTGGGGCGATGATCTGCACACACACACAGCATCCACAGAGGACAACAATTACAAAAAAAAGTTCAGTGATATTATGATCTTCAGTAGTACCACAAGGACAGACTAACTAAAACTGAGCCAAAACTTTTATGATCTGAAAGTCCAGCCAGTCAGAGTACTCACCTTGATCTTCATGGTACTGGGGGCCAAAGCAGTGATCTCCTTCTGCATCCTGTCAGCAATGCCAGGGTACATGGTGGTACCACCAGACAGGACGTTGTTGGCATACAAGTCCTTACGGATGTCAATGTCACACTTCATGATGCTGTTGTAAGTAGTTTCATGGATACCAGCAGACTCCATACCTGTGAGGGAAAATCATAACTCAGAACCAGTGGATCAAATGGTGCAGGGAGAGACTGAGGAAAGAGACAGAAATTGAGGAAAAAGGAAAGTCATTACCGATGAAGGATGGTTGGAAGAGGGTCTCAGGACAGCGGAACCTCTCATTGCCAATGGTGATGACCTGCCCATCAGGAAGCTCATAGCTCTTCTCCAGAGAGGAAGAGGTGGCAGCAGTGGCCATCTCATTCTCAAAGTCCAATGCGACATAGCACAGCTTCTCCTTGATATCACGGACAATTTCTCTTTCAGCTGTATTAGACGGATTGCTTCAGTAAATTGGCACTTTTGTTTTCATGTAAAACATTTTGTGCTTCCATACACAACAGTACACATAAAAGTCTGTGTTTTAGAGTTTAACAGAGTACTGTGCAAATTAGAATATTCTCAGTCTAGTTCCATTGCTCTTTTTTCTTGATAGCACTATATTTTGGCTTAAAGTTACAACAGATATAAACAGAGAGTGTTTTAATAGTGTCTGCATTCACCAGTGGTCACGAAGGAGTAGCCACGTTCAGTCAGGATCTTCATGAGGTAGTCAGTGAGATCACGGCCAGCCAGGTCCAAACGCATGATGGCGTGAGGAAGAGCATAGCCCTCATAAATGGGCACGTTGTGGGTGACACCATCACCAGAATCAAGAACAATACCTGCATAAAACAAATGTTTCATCAGACAAATGTTCTGTCATGCTGAAGCTAAATGTGCTAAGGATTTTCCAAAGAGGACAAGAGAACTGACCTGTCGTACGTCCAGAGGCATAGAGGGATAGCACCGCCTGAATAGCTACGTACATGGCTGGAACATTGAAGGTCTCAAACATAATCTGAAGGAAGGGACAGTAATGTTTGCAGGTGAAAAGGAGCTTGGGTAATATCTTAATACTGTAATGTATTAGAAACTTCTTTTTAAGTTCCTTTGATCTTATAAAGGGTTTTGCTTTCTATCTAAAGATTGGTTGGTGTGAAAAGGTCCAAACTGAGCCTGACCTGGGTCATCTTCTCCCTGTTGGCTTTGGGGTTGAGAGGGGCCTCTGTCAGCAAGGTTGGGTGCTCCTCTGGAGCAACACGGAGCTCATTGTAGAAGGAGTGATGCCAGATCTTTCAAAAGAATGAAAGTAATTACCTTTTGGGCATATCAAGTCAGAGTGTCCAGATTATCATTAATCACTTACAAATGGGATGATGAAACTTTAATGGATCATCTATGAAAACCTGTAGTTTTCTTAATTGTAACACATGATGCTTATAATGAGTGAGATATAGAGTAGTCACAGAGAGCTAAGTGAATAATACCATCTGCTGCATGCATCTGCTAGTCGATGACAGTGTGTGCCTGAAGGATAGTGTTTGACACATTAGTGTGTGTGGGTGCGTACGTTCTTGTGCATGTGTGTGTGTGAGTCATGTGCACAGTGAGTCATAAGGCAGCTCTTCCAGGTATAAGTGGGGTCTATTTGAACACAAAGATGATCAAATAAAAAGTTTAGAGATAAGAGATTTCAGCGACATATCTAGCATAAGGCTCACATGCTACGTGTTACTATTTTGGGGAACTATTTGGTCTCTTGTTCTTGACAAGTTCTGGTTCGTAATGATGCCTAAATTAGCAAGGTCTGCTTACTTTTTCCATGTCGTCCCAGTTTGTGATGATGCCGTGCTCAATTGGGTACTTGAGGGTCAGGATACCTCTTTTGCTCTGTGCTTCATCACCAACATAACTGTCTTTCTGCCCCATCCCCACCATCACACCCTGAGAGCAGATGCAAAGGCATTCAACATCATATCTCATCGCACAAATGAAAAAAAAAACATTAATGTCTTCCATTCCACTAAGCTAAATGTCATGGTTCCTGTATAGTGTACTGTCCCTATGTGGTGTGGCTGGGGAAGGTTCACCTGGTGTCTGGGACGACCCACGATGGAGGGGAACACGGCTCGGGGGGCATCATCCCCGGCGAAGCCTGCCTTACACAGTCCTGAGCCGTTATCGCACACCAGAGCAGTGCTTTCTTCGTCGTCACACATGGTTCAACTCGGATTTCCTTCTTCACTCCAAAAGGAGACAATCACTGCAGATGCATCAGTCAAGCATCAGTAAATCTGCTTGATAGGCATGCAAAGAGCCTTGCTTTTTAAATATTTGTGATAAATTTGAATGGGTAATCTGAAATATCGTTTACTGAATTTTGAATAGCTAAAAATTAAGTGTGTGTGTGTGTGTGTGTGTGTGTGTGTGTGTGTGTGTGTGTGTGTGTGTGTGTGTGAGATAATGACCACACCCTACGCCACAAAATCATGAATGCATGGAATACTGTAACAGTTCCAGTTGTTACAAAAGAATAAACTAAGATTAAAAAAAAGGCTCTAGTAAAATTACTAATAGTAAAATATGCTAAAAGTAATCCAAATTGATAAAAAAATCAAGAATATCTCTGCAGAACTTATCCACTGCCCCCTGCCATGTATCCTGAATCCTGCACTCCTGTCCCTGATGAATGAATACTTCACCATGGGAAAAATTCCTAATTTGGAAATAATGGGGAGGCATGTCTGCCTTTGGACTTCACAAACTCTCCCTGGCCCTCCCTGTCTACAACAGTTCATCAAGGGGTGGGGGCGTGGGGGTGGGGGGGCTGTCTATGTGAGAGATTGAAAGGGAGAGAAAAGTTGGGGAGTCACACTGATGCCTCTGCTCCATTTAAGAAAACCATATTTAGGCATAAACCTCACAAATCACATGGACTTTAATCCAACATTTAGGGCCTCAACCATCTAGCTTCCAATCTATAACACACAGCCTATAAAGGTTATGCAGAGTTATTCAAAATTATTGAAATGCATGCATATAGCAACGTATTTATATGTATAGCAATGTAATAAACAGCAGATTTATTACAGATAAATCTGCATTGTAACTACTGTTAATGATACACATACACTATAGCACCATTATGGACAAATCTGCATTTTAATGGCATCAAGGATAAATCTGCATTATAACAATCCTCAATGACAGGCGTGCATTTTTACGCCATTACTGATATACCTGGATTATTATGGCACCAAAGATAAATGTGCATCCAACATATCGCATTCTAGCCAAGGTACCTCTATCCTATATCTTATTCAATGTTTTTTTTTTCATTCAGTGCCACACATTACTGAAACCACAAATCTCAGTTTCCATTTCAAACCAGTACAGTATAAACAGTATACACCTGTGTAAACCCACAAATTACCATAAGATGCAATCTGATGCCAAATTCCAGTAAGTTTTGATCTACTATCTGCATTCATCTGTAACAAATTACACTTCAGAACACAGCATGTCTCAGAAGGTGTGGAAAAAGACAGTGAAAGACAGAGAGATGGAGTGAAAGAAAGTGGGTGGAGGCCACTTACCCTGACAGTGCTGGGCCGGGGGGTTTAGCCACTTGGTGATGGTGTGGCCCTGACCAGTGTGTGGAGCTCTTATGTAGCTCCAGTCTGTGCTTTTCTGCCCCCTCCCACCTCCCAAACATGGAGCCAGGGCCGCATGCAGCCCACCGGGTTCACTCTACTACAGCCTTATAGGGATGACTGGGGGAGAACACTCCAATCCGGGCAGCCATCGCTCACGGCATTCCAGCCACTGTCTCTCTCTCTCTCTCTCTCTCTCTTTTTTTTTTTTTGCTCTGAAAGGATGGAGACCTCATCGTGCAGGAACATAAACAGAACTGAGGCTAGCCCTCCTAATACACACACCCACAAACACACACATGCACACACTCATTCTCAGTAGGCCATGCACAGATATACCTGAGAATGGGGCACGAGTTTGAATTGCATCAAGAAAACATACACACAAGCAACACAGTAGAAGTGTGTGACAGTATTATTGACACAATCCCAAAACCTGAGGGGAAATTACGTAACGCATGTGATCTACTGGCCCATTTAGTATTTTTAGTATATTATGGCATTGTCTCATACATGACTGTTCAAGGAGGACAGAATAAAAAAGAGCTGTGATTGACAAAGGAAATGATTCATGCTGATGTCACTGTGTTCACTGTGAAGGATCAAAAGCTGGATCCTAAAGCTGGATAATCTACTTTTCAGATATTACGAAGGTTATTTATATCCAGAAGTTAGTGCACCGTCAGCAAATACACCATGATATAAACTCATGGCAATGAAGGAATGGATGAAACATTATTTAGCTGATTTAAAAAAAAATTAACTGAAATATAGATTAAAAATGACAGTGACAGAAATTAAGTGACAAAGTAATATATCAGGAGTGATAAAACAATACGGATGCTGTAATTTCCTTTTGTCCACTATTCTGCGTCATCCACATCACGCAGGATATATAGTACAGTGAAGAACAAGTGAACAGTTCTTCAGAGTAAGAACACTTGAAGTGGCTTGGATGCCTCATCCCTTCTGTCCATGCGAGCTTAATAATAAGAACTGAGTGCTTGACAGGGTTCTGACACTAAACATTGACTCAGTATGTGTTCAGATTTCCTGACCTGTAACTGACAGAATGTGTGCTGTGTGTGGAGGGAATGAGCCCTTCTCTTGAAAAGCCTGGTAGGTCTGCCTGTGGTTCCCTGAGCAGCAGCTACAGTCAAGCTGATTCCTCCTTGTTTTTGCTATCAGGCTTGCCACGTGAAGTTCCTGCTCAACTATTTAATGGAAAATTGTGAGGAATGTACAAGATTAGCTATCAGTGACCAAAAAAAGAAGGAAAACATCTGCAGGACTACAATTATTGAGAGAAGTACACATGTGCACATGATTATGAACTTAGAATGCACACTATGTACTGTTACTACAGTACACTGCTCTTACTATGTGTTATTATACACAGTATGTACATATAAAAATAAGAATAAATAAGAAGAATAAATATTGGCTATGATACCCTTACTAGACTTAGCCCTTCACTTTGCGTTCATCCCTCACCGAGGGTTGGTCACTCTTTCTTTTTTGGATACATTCCTGTCTACAGATAGCCAAGTTAAGGATCTCTTTCTCATGTAAACACTTCACTAGCATGCGTCTGCCTTTCTTTTTTTTTTCTTTTTTTTTTGCCATGCTCTACACTCAGTGGTTCACAGTGAAATGCTACAGTTTTCTCCTCCCTGTTAGCTGTCTTTAATGCAGCACCAAAAAAGGAGCTGTTCGGTAAATAAGGCGAGACTTGGCAGCCTGCTCCTCTCTCAGGCATGTAAGGAAAGAAGAACCCTGCGGAAGGAGTGGGTTGGGAAAAAACACAGTCTAGCATGGAGAATTACAGAGTGTGTATATATGGATGAATGCCTAGCTGTCTACCTGTAGGTGTAATGCATGCTTAATTAGGAGGGGGAATAAGGACATAAGGCAAGGGAATGGGAATTATTGAGCCTGGGATGTGCATTATGGGAGGGCTAACCATAAATGAAAGCTTCAGAGCAGGATATCCTTGATACTATTCATGTTAGTAGGTCAGTGTGCACATTTTCATTGCCATGTTTAGATGTGCTCTCATCCAAGTTGAGGCTTCCTCTCACCATGCGACTGGCCTTCAGCACACTTACATGCTAAAACAAGGCCTCTGAGGCACTGTGCACATTATGAAGCTTTTCATGATTCAAGACATGAAGGGCCTGATAATTGCTGAATGGGGCTAATCAGCTGCGTTACAGGTGGGAAAACAGAAAACTGTACAATGCATGAGGTCCACATGACCAGGATTAAGAGCCACTAATGTTGTCCTTCACAGCTACTATCTGCATAAAAATGTTATGAATTTGGATTGACCTGCTGTATCGTTGCCACCTATTAACAAAGACTGCAGAACAAAAGTGTTATAAAAACTAGTGGTAAAGTGTGATAAATTGTCTTGAAACCTTTAAAATCAAACAGGACCAGCCTCAGATAATAACCTACCTGCAAAGGTCTGAATAACTGAATGAGTTCAGTGAATTATTTAACTGAAATGCTTACGTTCTGTTTCAGTAGGAAAGCACTTCATCAGAACCAGCAGCATCAGTGTGGAGTAATGTTTGCTACTGGGCGGCGGACGAACTTATGCTCTTTTGGCATGTGCTTTGACCGAAAATGGCAAGGCAGCTGTTCTCTTAAAGGACTCCTCCAGTCAGCATCTCATTGGATGACTAGGATTAACACGATTCAACTCAGAATAAGCATGAGAATGCCTTAGTGAAACGCCTGAATACTTTCCTGTCTTTCTCTCTCTGTGTCTGAATCTCTAAAATTCTCACTGTTCCCTTGTGGCTCTGGTATTCATCCTCTCTTTCTCTCTCTATCCAAAATACCTGAATTGTATATGTGTCAAGCTAAAAAATATTGTAACAGATTAAAACACAGTTCAAGTATGGCATTCTGTATTAAAAAATATACGCAGTAATACATTTTGTAGCAAAGTCGCAAGATGAGTAATGATAAAGTTCAGTAGTGATGTTTAAGGGTTTCACTATGATCACTACAAGATCAGTAGGTCAAGAGGTAGTTTTTTTTCTCTGGCATGTTGTGGCAAAGGCTAAACAAGTTCATAGCAGATTTGCCTGCTAGCATGTATTCAGTTTGATCTTATGATCAAAACGATGGCCAATAATGACCAATTACCGACCATATGAAACATTGTGAAACCCTTAAACATCCAGTAGGATCAGATTGTTGCAAAATGTGGGTTTTGCAACAATCTGGATACAAATGTGTCATTAACGCATCATGGTTTCCTCCCTGATGAGTCCAGGCATGAGTGGGTTTTAGTAAGAGCGGGGAAGAGTGACATATCTTCTAGATTTTAATTGATTCTTATCTCATTTAGTGTGATGATTGAGCGGACCCCAGAGCCACCTCTCAAACAACGCAGCAGACTGGATTATGCGTTCAAATAACTGGCATAAGATTGTAAAGGGTAAATCAGTATTGTAATTTGTTTTTCTTTATTGGATATAGTGCTCAAGTAGCCTTCTTGTTTAACTCATTCACTGCTATTCTGAATTAATTTACTATTTTCTCCCCCACTGTAGCTAACAATAAGACTTCTAAATACACTACATGGCCAAAAGTATGTGGACACCTGACCATCACACCCACAATTGTGCTAATGCTCTTTTGGCTGAATGGGCAAATGGCCACAATCCACTAGATTTTGGAGTGTGGTTGTGGGCATTTGCCCATTCAGCCAAAAGAGCATTAGTGAGGTCAGACAATGATGCTGGGTGAGGAGGCCTGGTGAGCAGTCGGTGTTCCAGTTCATCCCCAAGGTGCTCAGTGGGGTTGAGGTCAGGGCTCTGTGCAGGCCACTCAAACTCTTCCACTCAAACCTGTCTCCAAAATGTCAAAAATGTCTCCAAGGACCTCGCTTTGTGCACAGGGGCATTCCAGTTAACGGAAATTGTATATTCAAGATATTTTTACATGCTAAAATATCATTCAAGCAGCTTCTTTAACAAAAGAAGAGGATGTTTAGTAAAGTCAAAGCCAAATAAAGTTCCACTATATTTATGACCTTAAGCCAGACACACTTCCCTAAACGCAGCAGGTTACATCATCTGTACCAACAGATGTCAACTTGACATGATATCTTTCCATATGTTCATCTGTCTATATCAGATCAAAATACATTTCAGTGTCAAAGCTGATGAACTGAAAAGTAATGTTTAGAATAGAGTACTGGTCTCATTGGAGATGAGATGAAATGAGACCACTAGAGTACACATTTTTTAATACGTGTTAGATCAAATTCTGATTCTTCTGATTCAAAAAGAAAACCAGGTGACTAGATGTGCATAGACCCCACACAAACCCCTTCTTTCTGTGTATGACTCATGCATGGTTTTAGTTTGCCTCTTTTGCCACCCAGTGGCCAGATATGCTTATGTTAGATAAACGGAAAGTCCCCACTTTCGTTTACCTGGAACTTTCAGTGCAATACATAAATAGCACATGATTATGAAAAGATGACCTAATAAATATATACCCTATGGTTTATTTATTGATTTATTGTTTTATTTATTTAACATAAAATCAAGATAGTTAACATGTTTTAGTATATTAGCATGGCATACACTAATATACAGTATAGGTTTTAAATGGGTCAACTTTGTTCTAATTTTTTACATGATAAAATGTATTTATTATTATTATTATTATTATTATTATTATTATTATTATTATTATTATTATTATTGCTCTGCATAGGCAAACAGAAGTATCCACACCACACTGAAACAATAATACCTTCATTCATTCATTCATCTTCAGTAACCTCTCCTGGTCAGGGTCACGGTGAATCCAGAGCATACCCTGGAAACACTGGGCATAAAGTTGGAATACACCACGAATGGGATGCCATTTCATGGGAGGAAACTAAAGAACTTGTAGAAATCCTAGGCATACAGCAGGAGAACATGGGAGACAGTAACCTGAGCTCAGGATCAAACCTGGTGCAGCAACTCTACCAGCTGTGATAATGAGTACATCTTTTTGAAATATCCAATTACATGTGCTGTAGATACATAAGAAGAAATGAAATTTATCTACTATGTGATTATAACTGCATTTTCCCTTTCCCCTTGGTAGTATTCACAAGGTACACAACGATTTAATAATGTATTCATTATGTATAGCTTAGAACAAATAATCCCCAATCTGAATTACATATAAAAATAAATGAAGTCACTCATGCTGTTAAAATACTTATTCAGTTAAGTTTTTTTTATATAGTACATGTTAGACAAGTTGGTTGAGTTTATATATAAAGCAATTACAATTAGAACACACTGCATGTTTCATTGTTTTGCATAATGCTGGAGAGAATAGTGGGACTTTCCCCTTTTCAGTTTCCACTTCTATGCGCAATCACTTTCCACAAAGGGAGGGCAGGAGATTACGTTATCAGTCATGAGTACAAGTTTTAGGGAACTGGTGAAAATACACGTTTGTGTTCCCACCTATCACTGCTTGCCCAGGGTCTGGATCAAAATAAGTATACATCATGCACAATACATACGTTATCTATATGGCTCTGGGCTGAAAATGGATATGATAATCACATGAGTCATTATAAATAGGATAAAGCTGTACTGGTATGGAGGGAAAAAAGAGAAATTTTTCATTAAAAAAAAAAAAAAAAAGCATTTTGTAAACAATAACCTCCCACCTCTGGGCATGTTGCCAAATGTGATTATCATTTTCATCTGTCTACACAATGACTTCAGTGTTACTCAGTGTTGATCCAGTAAAACCTGTATTTATCATTAGAAAAAGTGTTACCTTACTTTAATAAATCTGATTCAACTCAACTCAGTAAGCTTGCTGTATATTTATAGTTTTTATAGTATAACATCTAGTATAATTTCTTATAATTTCTATTCTATAATAAAATAATTATGCAATTACAGAACAAGGCTTCAACTGGATATTCCTCGGTTCTTCAACTGGATAGTAGCAGTCACTCTGCTGAAAAAAAGGCAACTCCCTACATATAAATGGGCCTAACCATCTTTCCATCATGTAATGATTTTATTAGAATGGAATTTGAATGTAATGTAGTGAAATAGAATTTTAATGGGATGGAATTTTAATGGCTAATTTAGCATTGCAGTGAATATTGTTAAAAATTCTGATTAATGTAAAGTGTTACAGCTTGAGATATGCATAAGATCATTTCAATGCCATCCTGTTCCTAACTGCCGTAAAACACAATCTCTTTCTAAATTCTCCCCATTAATCAGTGTCAGTAATTGTGACATTCCTTACCTTATTTAATAAAGTAATTTTTTTTTCTTGCCTGCAATAAAAATCGTCCTATTTTTTATTACAGAGGCTACTTAATAGTTAGCTATGGGAATGGTTGTTCAGAGTCACAGCCCGTCTTGGGTGTGGGGTTCTTATGAACGTAACTGGAGATACCAACTCAGTCCTAGTCACTGTCAAATAAGTATATTTTTAAAAATCCAAATGAAAATAAAGAAAGACCAGTGTGGATAACAGCTGTTTGTCTTTTTAACTTTCATTCCAGCAACCAGTATGCCCTCTCTTCTGAGAATAAAACTCAGCTACTAATGGATCCCCAGGAGGCTCAGCCTCATCAACTACTTCAGCCATGTCAGCTGACCAGCAAGGCACCACTAGGCTCAAAAGACGGTTTCAGAAAATTCAGACAGAATATAAAGAAAAACCCAGAAAGGTTAATATGAAAATTAAATTTTTATTGATGAGATTTGTCAAATGACTCTGCTTCATGAGGGCTTGTTAAATGTTTGAAACCAAGAATGGGTTTGCTTTCAGTTTTTCTGATGAGTACTGGTAGTCAGGCTTTCTCTTCCATGAAGTCTAGTCAAACTGCATCAACCTTTTTCATCATCCATGTTCCATCATCCATGTTTTGTTGGTAGTTTGAAAGGTAAAACAACCAGAGTCAGAGAATGCCTACATATTAACAGTAACACCCCAAGCTGGTATTTCTACTTAATGGGCCACTCAATGATTTAATGATTAGCAGATGCTGGGTTTTTTAAAATTTTGATTAGCAATCCACAGATAGTTCAGGTTAACTCCTAGCTACATAGTGTTAGCAATACATTTTCCCTTCTGTTTTGCAGGTATAAATTGTATTTTCCAGAGTCAGCAGTTAGATTGAAGAAGTACAGAAGTCGTCTGAAGATAAAAAAAAAAAAAAAAAACAGAAGCAGAGACAGGGGGCATGCCATCTGGTCGAGTTAAATGCACTGCACACGGCAATGAAGAGAAGAAAAGGCTAGAATGCAAAAAATGGAAAATCACTGTAAAGGAGAAGAGAAGGGCCAACAGAAAAGTGAAGTTGGTAAAGGAAATGTTCAGCAACACAAAGCACTCACCCTCCCACATGTCTCAGATCCAGCTGCCAAAATCAGCAAAGATTTTGCTGAGGATGACACTTCCGACAGGGATGAAAACCACAACAACAATGGGACCAGAGTTGATGAAGTGGAACCTGAAGACCTTGATTCCGCCCATGATGCTGAGAACTGGGATGGGCCACAACCACAGGAATCGCAAGTAGAACCTACAGCCCTCAAGATCAATCCTCTTTGAGGACTGCTGTCACAGTAGAGAAACTTCTTAATACCTGTTCATCACACAAACGGGATGCTTTAAAGAAATGAGGATTCCACTTCGGAAACGAAGCAGCAGTTCATGGAAAGCTTTCAGAAGTTATACACAGCAGATTTGAAGAAATATGGGCTCATGAGAATGGCTAGTTCAGTGCTGGGGGTAAACCGGTCAAGTTTTCAGAGGATAGAAAAAGAGAGAAAAACACATGTTGCAGCCTTGTCCACCAGTGCAGTTGGAGAACATTCAACTCCTCTTCCATACAAAATAGCATACTCAAAGAAGCTAGTGAAGACAAAGGCTTTCTTAACCAGAACAATCGAAGACCTAACAATGAATTAAAATCGGAAACCCTAGATTCAGGACACACCATTGGAAGGGCTAAATTTGCCCAGCTTTTCCCAAAACATGTCATGCTAGCTAGAGACCAAATATTAGAGCAATGCCTTTCTGAATATTGTGCAAATAACTCACCAAAACTGGACCACCTCAGCTTCAGGGAGTGAAACAAAATCTACCGGAAGAGTGCTTAATAACAAAAGTGGTCCTCTTCATGACCTTGTAAGTGATCTAAAAAAAAAAAAAAAAAAAAAGTCAACTTCCTTGCAGTGCATCTTCATGTGGCAGCATGGCAGTACAACCAATTTTCAAAGATTAAGCAAAACCTATCCAAGGGTTATGTCTTGATGGTGATTCAAAAAGAAATTCAGTCAGCACACTGGCATCATCAACAGGCAACAGTACATCCAGTAGTCATATACTGCCAAGAGGTGGTCACAGAATCACTGGTGTTCATATCAGAAGACAACAAACATGACCATTTTGCCGTGGCTCATTTTGTCAATATGGCTAATAAACACCTGCAGGAGGTCAGACATGTGGACATAAAGTAGAAGATCCACTTCACTGATGGCTGTGGTGCCCAATACAAATCAAAGTAGGCTTTTTCACAATATTGCTGTGGAAAGATGTCAGTGGCTTTCCTATTGACTGTGCCTATTTTGGGTCCTGACATGGAAAAGGGCCCCCTCATGGAGAGAGCGCAGTAAGAAAATCACAATTGGCCACAGCACTGAAGGCATCCTGGGCGACGGTCTGAGATGCCTGTGAACTTTTCAGATTTTATGAAAAGAACCTCACCAAGGATTCAGCCAATGAGAACTGCTCCCATTGCAGAAGAACATGTTTTTGGGTTCCAGATGGAACAATTAATAGGACCTCAGCCTGTCCAAAATTGCAGCTGTCAAAGGAACCAGACACATCCACAGTGTACTTTCAGTCAGTCAAAGAAAGATTGCCACACCAAACCTCATCTGTTTCCGTCAGCCACGCCAAAAAGAGCCAACAGGCAAAAACTGTATGAACAAGGAGCAGGTAGAATTATGGAAATTTGAAGACCTGAAATTGACCCACGGCACACCAAATAATTCAGCAGAGAATTCTGGCTGTATCCTTATCTAGTATTAATATTATTTTGGTGCAATTTTTTCAGTGGTTCACACTGAAATGAGTAACCTGGAAGAATAATGGCAATGCCACCCACTGGTAAATCAAAGTACCATGTTCAATTTTAAGTTTGCATACTTAGCATTACATGGGTGTCTCTTCCTTTATTTTCTTCATTATTTTCCTACACCAGCGATGTTGCAAGAATGATCAACAATTTAGATGCTTCATCTATCCTTTTGCCAAAATTGTGCATTAACATGGTTCTCTCAGGTACCTCCCCTAATTGTACATGTACTAGTTGGCCTTAACGATGTCCAGATGATTTCATTCAGAATAAAATACTGGCTCTGAATTCAGTGGAGGCTGAGGACAATGAATAGGGTAATCTCACTGGAAAGTGAGAAACTACAGATTCTGTTGAGACATGTCAGCTCAGTTTCGGTAGAAGTGTTATTCCCTTGTGTGTGTGTGTTTAGATAAAAGCAGTTATGAAAGCAGCTTCTGATTTCACTCCTTCTGTCTAATACATTCCATTGATTTTTTAAAATTAGGAAATGTTCACCATAATAGAAGTTTTCTGATGTTTTGAAGTGAGTGATGACAAATATTAACTGAACCGCAGAGAATAATCTTACATCACACACGTAGCAGAATCTCCCTCCCATGCTGCTGTAGAGGCTCAGAAAGTTCCATGTCTTATAAGCTATCTAAGAGATGATAAAACAAGAGAGAAAGGAAAAACAAGAGAGGCCATTGAAAGGCCATATGTTGTGAGAAACTAGCTGAGCGACTTGAAATGTTGCTCAGACATGTTCAGGCTGGACATGTGGATTGTGAAATGGTGAAATTAAACACCTGCCATTTCAATGAAATGACAAAGGATGAGTTCAAGGTATTATATTTTTTTGTCGCAATACTGCTCCTACATGCATGTTGAAAATCATTAATCATGAAAAATCACTCTCTCACCCTCACTGACTTTATTTATTTATTTATTTATTTATTTATTTATTTATTTATTTATTTAACCGAGCCAATACACATTAATCAACATTAGTATTAATTATGTAAATGTGTCAGATTTAGCCAAATAGCTCATTTTCATCTGCTGTCCCTGGGCAGGAAAGGGAAAAAAATCGGACAAAAAATTTCACAAAGCAGCATTAAAAGAACATGGTTACGTGGCACTTAAAACTAACAACAAACACATACAAAACATATAACACAATCCATAATATAATCGTAACACCAATTCATGTGAACATTGCTATACATACTATACATTTATATATCATTTTGGCATTCCTGATTTACCAGCAACCATTTTTTTTGGAGAACAAATCACAGGATGAGCTTAATTCCTATCATGTGACGCATGAAAATGAAATTGCGATTGCATCAATGGGAAGTGCTGCTTGTAACAGCATGTTTTTTTAACTGTATTGTACAATCACCACAATCAGCCATTCAACAGCCCTTTGTGCTGATCATTTAGTATTTTAAACTAATAATACATTGGGAATTTTTTTTCTCATATTTACATAGAATGTTACAATTACTGTATAATATCGATTTGACTGTTAATCTAAAAGCTTTAAGGCTTGTTTATATACTGTCTCAATAGGCTTAAGAGTAACCTTACATGTTTGTGTCTACCTGGTTTGATAATAAGTTATATATGGAAAAATTATGGTGTGCATGATTTTTCCGCAACAATTTTGCTGCTTCTGTAGTCAGATGGTCTTCAATAACTCTCGAGTTAATCAAATTAAATTTCACTATATTCATAACTTTCTTTACATGATTTTTTGAATGAGAGCTCTGAGTCAAATATAATCTCTAGATTTTTAAACTCCTGTACTACCTCAAGGCTCTTTCCCTGTACAAATAGCCTAGATTTGGACCAGTATCATCATTTTCACTCCCTCTTTCACTCTTACTTACTCTTACTCATGCACTTACTCACTCACTGACATTTTATCTCTTTCACACATCTCAGTGCGATAAGCTTTACTGTCATGTCTACATACGTTTAATCTCACTCCCACTCACTTACTGAATCTTACCCCAGTCTCACTCACTGTCTCACGCTTTCTCACACCCTTTTAGGCTTTCACGCACTCACCTCACTCACTCTTACTCATTTTCATTCACTCACTCACTCACTCAACCTGGGAAGGTTGCTGATATTTAGATGAAGACAATATTTAATAGACCTTTATGCACTCTCAAACTGCGTGTATACCGTACGCAGTAAATGACCTGAAACACACCCTACATGAACTCAGGCTATATTTATTAAGGCTGTCATTGCTTTTCTAAAGTGTGTGCTGAGCTACTTACATCACGCCTAAATCACCGTTGACACATTGACCCATTATCTAAGTCACTAAAAGCAGAAAACCATTTTCTTACAAAGCAGACTGAGCTGCAAGTCATCAGTGAACAAAAATATTTACCAGCTTTCTTTATTGTAATGGTTTCACTCTCCTTAAATCAGTGTTTTCAAAAGCAACACAACTTCCGCTTTTTGAGCTTGAATTATTATATCTGTGAATATTCACGTCAGCCATCTCAATATTCAGCCCAGACCTGCATATTTCAGCCAGGCTGTACACATGGAAACAGTTAAGGGAAAAAGAATTAGCACCAAGATGCTGTGTGAGAGAGGTGCTTCACATCAAAGACACTGTGTGACACTGAATCCTTAATGGTTTATGACAATAGTGTCATAGAAAAGAAAATTGTGAATGTTCATTTCAAAATGGTTGGTCTATCTGCAGCATTCATGCTGTGAGTTCAAATCTCAGGGATGCTTGAGAACCTCTATTGTTCATATTGATATGCCCTATCAGGCGTTGGTAAACAAACACGGATCAAACACTGTTTCATCATAAAAAAGCACCACTCATACTTTACCAGAAACAGACAGATTTCCAGTTTTCATATTTCTACCGGGGCCTATAATCATTGATAAGCCACGCTGTGCTGTACTGATGATTGTTAGGAAACGGGCAGATGAATGACTCATGGGAGAATGAATACAGCCTCTCAGTGGATTTCTAATGAACTCTCATATCTCATTATTTTCCTCTATCATGCAACAGTTGACCTTTTCCACTGGGTCTGGTTAAATGGGTTCATATTTGGGGAGGGCTTATATGTGTTATGAATTTTCCAAACTGAAAGCAAAGAAAATTGAAGCAAAGAAAATTGAGTAATTAATGTTCCAAAGGACGCCGCGAGGGAAAACAGCAGAATGATTTTTTTTGTAGACTCCGTTTGTGGGGTTTCGTCTCATATGCATCAGATTAGCTGGAATATTTGCAGTCAGAAAAACAACTGCCTGAGGTTTTTGTGGTTTGTTAACACAACTCTGAGCTACACAGCTGGAATAGAGGACCAGTTGTTACTGTTTCACCCCTTTTTTTTTAGGGCAGTGGTGGCTCAGTGTTTAAGGCTCTGGTTTACTGGTCAGTGGTTCAAGCCCCAGCAATGTCAAGCAGACACTGTTGGGCCCTTAACCTACTCTACTCCAGGGGCACTGTATCATGACTGACCCTGTACTCTAACCCCAGCTTCCTAACAAGCTGGGACATGCCAAGAAACAAATTTCACTGTGCTGTAATGCTTATGTAACAAATGAAAATGCTTCTCCTTCTTTTTTTATCTAATCCAGGCTTCATTTCCCTTTCTGTTGAAACTGAGTCACTGACGTCAATCTTTCCTCTTCTGGGTGGCCATTCTTTCTCAAATGTCTGCAGTCTAGTAGCAGTGTTAAAGGCCAAGTCAAATGTGCAAATGTATATTTCTAGACTGATGTCATCATTGACCGCACTGCGATCAACTAAACCCCCTGAACACAACTTGGCAAAAGCAACTTAAGAAAATGAATGTGGGGCATATTTAAGGGTCACTGTTTCTTGATATCACGATATATCTCTTTATAATATTTAGTAAAGGTTTACTAAATTCTCTTTCTTTTGTAGCAAAGCTATTGTAACAGTAAGTTATCACTAAGTAGGAAAAGCATGAGTTCATGTTTACTGAGGTAAGTGAGTCAGTTCCTGTTTAATGATAAACTTAGAGGTTAGTAGAAGGGTTGGTCAGGGCCCATAAAATTCTGTAAAAGTTTGCAAGAAAAATGTAAAAGACCTACTGAGTACTGATACAATATATATTTTTTAAATGGATTATTTTTAATCATTGTAGATCAAAAACTAATGTTACTCAAAGTGTACTTTGCCGGATGACAAAGAAAACAATGAGGAGTGCTTTTCTTTTGCTTCAGCTGGGGCGAGATAATGATGAGTGGTGAGGGAGGCATGCACATCTTTAAATGGAGGGGGAAATATGCATGTTACACCGAGAAACCAAAATGTGGCAGATCTGTCAGAGAGCATACGTGAAATACGTGTTTTATTGATCATACAGAATGAGTGTTCAATAGAAAGAAACAACAACATTGCAGAAAGAATGACATTTTAGCAAGTGGAAATATAGTCAAGTTGAATAGTCAAGTCAAATTTCTGTAGTATATTACAATAAACCAAGTATATTATTATTAAACCTATATCTAGAATTTATTATTATTATTATTATTATTATTATTATTATTATTATTTACAAATTTCATGCTTGAAAAGTCTTTTTCTTTTCTATTTCTATTTCTGGCAGATTTTGCTAAATTATATGCCAACAGAATAAGAACATTTTTCTATAATCATGTGTTGCCTGTTCTGTAATATGTGATGTGTATATTTTATTTGCATTTGCTTATTTAATTGTAATGACCTTTAACCGTTTTCAAATCACATTATGTAATTATTTTACTTTCAGAGGTTCACGTGATGGGTTCAAGATTAGGGAAGCTACAATTGTATTCTTTTTGAGCAGGAGAAAGTGATAGTGTGCTTTCAATTGTTCAGTCTCATATATACTCAATTCTTTTGGACTCCTCTTCCTTTGGAAAATCCCAGAACATATTTTTTCTTATTGGTTCTATCTGCACTGAGAGCACAACCAGAGCACAGAGAAAAAGAACTAAAAAATAAGTGGGGAAATGGTATAACCTATAACTAACAGCATAACCTAATAGTGATCTATAAATTTAATCTATGTCTACAATCTATAAGCAATTTGCAGTAGTAGTTGATTATAACTTTTACATGTTACTTGAGAAGCCTGGGCACGAATGTGAAAAAGTGAAATGAGAAAGCTTGCCGTCAGAAAGAGGACCTTAGCCTGTCTATAATTCCTGCTATCCCTAAATAAAGCACAGTTTAAGAAGTGTTTAAAATTAGCAAAGGAGCAAAATGTCTAGAAATATGTTTAATAATCTTATTTATTTATTTATTTATAAGTCTTATAATAGGAGATACTAGATCAATTTGACTATATTCAAGATCTTTTCACTTGTTAAGATGCTAACATTTGTTGCAGTGAAAGATATCAGTAATCACCTGCTGCCATATGTGGTACATGGTATTTTATTTGTATTTGCTTATTTAATTATAATGACCTTTTAGGGCTTAAGCTTATGATTGTTACAGAAATATTGGTGGAAATATTTGTCCTGTCTAGCCTCACTCTTAGGCATGTGTAAAGTTTTTCTCTCTCGTGATCATACTAACTTATTTCTGACGTTTCTCTGTTTCAATAATTTTTTTTTTTTTTTAACAAACTAGATTTATTAAAATGGATGGTCTGAAAGAATGGTGTCCAGGAGAACGCCACATATTTCCAAATCAATAGTACATATGCCAGGTTCATTTGCCACTTAAGCCTGTATCTGTGGGACTCTTACAGACAGGGGATTTTATGACACTGACGTTATTTGAGGTGTGAACTCTGTATCATTAGAAAATCCCTGTTAAAAAGCTATAGTCTTTAAAGTCCTTAATAAAAACCTAATTAAAGTAATTAAGCAATTATAGTAATTATTAAATGTGTAATTTGCTCTGCTGTCATTTGCACACTGGTTCTGATCAGTTCTATAGCGTATTTGTATGAGCACTCCACACACCACCTACATACGTCATTCAAGACGGCCCTGCCTCTGTGCCTCCTGTACTAAAGAGAACCAAACCTCATTTTGGAATTATGCAAGAGATCTTGATTTGGCTTGGATTTCAATCACATGCACTTTACTTGAAATTACCAAAACAGGGCTTGCCTAAAGCCACTGATTTAGTTTTCAGGCTTTCATGGGTAATTTGTGTGTGTGTGTCCCCTCAACATTGGCGCAAATGCCACAAGCTGCTTCAAATAATTATGTAAAATCACAGCCTGCTCAATTAAATGTTCGCATCTTATGCTGTGTAGGTTTGAAAGACAGCTTTTTTTCGGTTATGTTTAATGAAAATTTTCAGTCACAAATCACTGTTACACCTTTTCGACTGGCCCATTTACCCACTTATCAAGAACTTGTCTTTGAGTATGAAAACATATTGGAGGATAAAAAATGCAAACTGATTAAGTAGATCAGATGTCATATACTGTAACTGTGACACATTTGTGCTTTGCTAAAACCCCACCCCATGGGAACGAATCGAGTGTAACCTCATAATGAAACACTGTACTGTTAGTCATTGAATCTAGAATCAGTCCAAGCATTCTCCAGTAACCGCATCTTCATGAATAAGGTCGCTGGGAATTTCCCCTCATGGGATTACTGGACACAAGACTGGCCACACTTTAGATAGGATGGCAGACACATGCATCTATACACATGTTATTTGAAACACATGCACATTTGAAAGTGAGGAGCTCCAATGTTGTTCAGTAAGGTAGCAAATGTTCAGCATTTCTTCTGAACTTCCAAACAATGGAGACCAACATAATTTTAGTGGGAAAGCTAATTTTTTTCTCATCTGTTATTGTCCTTCATATTGCCATTCTCCTAAATTACTGTATGTTATAAAGTGTAATAAAACAGGCATCATGGTGGTTAGCACAATACAAGCAACATACCAGTACACAGAGACATTCTTCAAAGTTCGTTCTCTTTGATTTACAATGCAGTTTCACAGTTTGTTGATATCTATGCAGGGACATTAACTATTAACTAGTATGAATAGAGTACTCTCTTAAATCTTGGCGACTGTACCACATGACGTTTCACCACTCCAAAACAGGGCTTTATCAGTTCTAAAGAACATGATACCAGGCATGAACTGGCATGAAATCAGTGTAGATAAGATAGATAAAAACGGCTTTTTTTCTGGCCTTTTTGATATGACTGTCTCATAAGATGTAGCAATATTGGTTTACTGTTTCTTTTGTTTTCTCTCTCTGTTTTGTTGTTACTGTTGAGTCTTGCTGCAATTTTGACAAAAAGTTCCAATTAGGGTGACCATAATATTTTAAAGCTTTTCTCACATGTTTTTGCACCCCTTATTCATGGATTAAGAGTAGGATTTCACGTTATCAGCTGAGTGGTGCTGTGTCCTGATCATGTCTCACTCGTGTTAGAGTGACTAGTAGGAGTCAAATAGGAGTCAAATTATGTGATTATTTTATTTTCAGAAATTCTTGTGATGTGAGTTCAAGATCGGCGAAGCTACACTTGTATTCTTTCGAGCCAGGAGAAAAGGATAGTCTCCTTACAATCTCATATATTTATTCAATTTACTTTGGACTCCTCTTCCTTTGAAAATCCCATGACATATCTTATAGTTTCTATCTGCACTGAGAGTACAACCAGGGCTCAGGATGGAAAAACAGAACTCAAAATAAGTGAAAAACAAAACCCTTATAATAATGATCTATAAATGTAATGTGGAGTATATCTATAATTTTTCAGCAACCTGTAATAGTAGACCATTATAACTTTCACATATTACCTAATAAGCCTTGGCTTGGCATAAATGCTAAAACTGAAATGAGAAAGCTTGCCATCAGGTAGAAGAACTTATACAGTGTTTACTGCTGTACCAAAATAAACCAGACATAGTTTTAAGACATAAGTATTTAAAAGAGTTCCTCAATAGACCAAATACATACCATTTCTGAAATGTTGAACATGTATTTTGGCTTCATTAACACTTTAATAGATTATATTTCTGTGCATCAACATGAACTGCACAAGAAATAGGCCTATAGCTAAAGAAAATGAGAATGATGTCCATAAGACCATCATACTGGCTCAGTCCCACGTAGGTTCTGGGAAATAAGTAAAAGCTATGAAAAACACACCTTACTGTGATCATCTCATTCATTCCAGAGATCTTTTGTCCCAATATTGAGTCAGTATTGAGCGGAAACAGCTCTGACACAATGCGGTGAGAATGAAATCAGAGTATATCAACATTTTTACAGGTTGCCAGGAAAATCATAAGCAGGCATCTCAAAATCTTAAACAAACATTGTTTTGTTTTGCTTATAAGAATCATGGTTATAGTTCAGGAACTCGGCATGTGGGATGCCAGCACTCTGGAGCATGACTTACAGAGTAAAGCTCTTACTCCTAGTGGATTCTCCACAATTGATGAAAGCAGGAAATGCATTATAGTATCGGCTTGGCTAGTTATAAACCTGACATAAGCACAGGTGTGGCATGGTGTGTCTGTACCATATAAATATATTGCTGGCACACCCAATTTTTCAACAGACAAAAAAATCTAACATAAAATTTGTGGTAGAGAGTTAATAGAGTGATTCCTTACTGAAATATTTTGATAAGAGTGTATGTCTCACAGCAGGGCTCGCGAAATGAGGAACCCGTTCAAAACAAATGCGTGGCCACTATGCTTGTAGGGCCAATGAACTTTGGTAAACCTTCTGGTGGTGAAAGTGTTTTTACGTTTATTTAATGCTTTTGTTGAGAATGTTTATGCATTCAGCAAATGGTTTAAACTTTTTTTTTTTTGCCACACTTTGCTAAATATGACTGTTGTATTGTTGTTGCAGTTAACATGAACATTAACACTTAAAGTTGGTTTTCTATAATGTAAGACTGTAACCTAGGATTTCTGCTTCAGTTAATTTAGTTTATTTGTTCTATGCCTTAGTTTGTGGTTCAGTTCCGTCACATCTTGTTTTCCCAGAAACATACTTAAATTTAGGTTGTAAGTCATGCTGCAAGTGAGGAGCTCAGAGATCGTATTAAAGAAACAGTGCAATAACGCTCAGAGCAGAACACAAGCCGGCGTACGCACAAGGGGCTGAAAAGAAATCAAGTGTGAAATTTGCCACATCTGCTTTAGATATGGAGATATAGATCAGACCGTCTGCTGTTTAAGAGTTGTACACTATTTAAAATGTGGTTTGTAATTAATACAATGCCTCACCATTTATTTGTAATATGAATACCCATGCACTTTAATTTTTTTTGCTAGGGGTTGGGGTTTAAAATTCAAATGAAATAGTAAATACATATTGGCATCCCAACAATGTTCCTGAAGGTGAGAAGGGAATGAAAAGATTTCTGAAGAGATGGAATGTCAGATTTGGAAATGAGAAAAGGTAGGTGGGGATACCCCCCCTCATGCACAATTTTCCTTACCAATTCATTTTTATTTGTATAGTGCTTTTAAAAATAGTCATTGTCATAAAGCAGCTTTACAGACATCTGGATGCAGATTTATATTTAGATGTCTAATGAGCAAACCAGAGTGACGGTAGCAACTCGTACAGTTGCACAGTCATTCAGTCACTGGCAATGAAAAACCCCCCCAGATGACATGAGGAAGAAACCAGACTCAAAAGAGAATCCATCCTCTCGTGTGTGACATTAGATAAAGTGATTATGGGATTATTATATTTTATGCACTATTATATTATATATATGTAGTACTCCAGATCCACCATAACCCTGGCCAGGGCAAAGATGTTACTGAAGATCAGGGAGTGACTGAAAGTAAACAATTCTCACTTTTATTCATGTGATAGTGCTTTTCAAGCAAAGCAACATACTAGTGCAGATTTTGAGCTGAGGGTTAAGAACTTAATCAAGGGTCCTACGGAGGATGTCTGGCAGTGTTGCTTCAGTATTAAAATTACTCCTATTCTACAGGGTTTTCCCAAAAGTCTCCACACATAGAGGACTATGTACTGCAGCACCACATCGGCTGTGCCTTCATCAGTGGACCGCCTTTTCCCGGGTGGTCCACAACACTTCCAGTGTTTCTGAGTTTGGCAACAGTGTCGTGTGTGATGTGCTTGCCATGTTTCCTGTTAGAGTTCATTGCAACCTTGCGACAGCTTCCTGATCCAGCCAAGACAATGATTTCAATACGTTCTTCTTTTGTCAAAGGCATTCTTAAAGGCTATCTGAAAAAATATAATATAAACTAAGTATTTTGAAATACATTTTGCTAAAAAGTGTTCATTTCCCTTATGAATAGAGACTTTTTTGGACACCCTGTAGATAGTAAGTGAACAAAAACAAGTGGAGGTTGTAACCAGATGCCTTTTGTAATTACAATAAGGAAAGCATGCAGGTTGTAATCGGATACCTTGTTCTATAATTACAAGTTATTTTCGTACAGTACTTTTTTGTAGTTTAAGGTTAAAGCTAAAATACTAAATTTGAGCCTTGTCTTAGAAATCTACAGTCCTGCCCAGCAGAGATATGCTCCAACTCTAATCACATTCATCATCATTTAACCTGACAAAGAATCAGCAAATGTATAGTTTACAGAGTCTGTAATTACCCTGTACTGCCCGCCCAGGCCTTTCCACTCACTTAATGCCAGCTGTGATCAGTGAAATGCATCTGTGAAATAAAATGTACTGTCTTATAACAGATTAAATTATTCTATGTGTTTGGTAATTTAAATGAAATTTATGAAACCCCAGTTATATTAGTCAGATAATAAAAATTCTGACTCTTCTGATTCAACACACCAGCACACTTTGTACTTCATGTTTAAAGAGCTTTTTTAATACAGTTTGTGGTATTTTGTTCTTGGTCAACAAGCATAAAAAAACCACATAAGTTATACTTCATATATAGCAGTTAAATACATACAAACATATAAAAACTCACAATTAGCTTCATAACTTACTTTCAATAAATAGTGTAACATTTAGCTGGTTTATATTAATAATTAATTTTTTTTAATTTTGTAGATTCATTGAATCCGGAAAAGTCTCTGAGATCATTTTGATGCAAAAGAGTACTGTGACTTGAAAGTCCTTCTTTGCCTGTTCACTCTGTGTGAAGTGTCCCAAACAGCTTGTCCCAGTGAGTAAAGTATGGAGCATAGTTGGCCTTGAACTTCTGGTGATGAAGGTCATGATGTGGAGCGCCTCCATACAGTCCAAAAGGAACAAGTCTGTGTGTGGCCCAGGGCAGGTTATACCCACAGTGGTCTTCGACTGACAGCCACATGTTCAGGATATGAAAGAGCATCTCAGTGAATGGGTGGCAGCCCAGCAGCATGGGGTTCATCGCCGCGAAGAGGCCGAGCGACAGCGTCTCCCAAGCACCCGAGTACTCTGTAGTGAGGGCGAAGGTGGACGTATGCTTGTGGTGCACCTTGTGGAATGTGCGGTAAAGCCACGGCACCTTGTGATGCAGCACATGCCAGATGAAGTACTGGAAATCGAAGAGCAGCAAACAGCTCACCAAGTGCCTGATGACTTCGAGGAAACTGGGAGCCTCTGCTGGGTAGATGACAGGTCTCCAGTACCAGTGCAGCACGCTCAGCGGGAAGATGTAAACAATGTGATTGTAGAGCGAGAGAGCCAGACAGGTCCACATCATCCTCAAGGTCACTGGTTTCTGCTGGATTTTGTATCTCCTCACCAGGTCCACTCTGGAGGACAGGAGGTCCAGAAGCACAAAAGGTAAACAGAAACTTAAATAGACTGTCAGTGAAAACAGTACAGGGAAAAGGGGAGACCTTAACCAGGTCTCGTACTGTAGGATGCAGTCCCAGAAAACTTGGAGCCGAGACATTTTGCTTTGTGCCTGTGCGAGCTGAGATATGTTGCTCTGTGTCTGTATGAGCCGCTGAGTTTTGTACACATGTAGCCACACCCCCTGGAACTTCCTTCGAAGTGGAGTTTCCAGCAGGAAACATTAACACGTCACAGTGTCTTTGATACCTTTTTTTCTCTCAGTGGATATTATGTAGTTGGAATTGCCTGGTCCTGCCTTGCCTTGACTGCCTGATTCTTGCTTTGGAACAGGAAGTTATGCAACATAAAAATGTAGACTTGGCACAGTTAATAGTTATTGTAGTTAACCCCATAGTTACTGTAGTTATTTAAAGCTGGTGGTAGGCTACGTTTCTTCACAGTAAGTCCACGTAGAGAACTGGAAATGACAAAATACATTATTTATAATACAGTAAACTAAAAGTACTTTTAATAAACACTTGTATAAATACAGTGAAAGTCTGGAGTGAAGTGTTTAGACATGATTATAAAAGGCCAACATAAAGTGTAAACACAAAACTGGCTACAGGATTACACAAAACCATAATGTTATACACTCTCAGAAATAATGGTATACACTCTCAGTATAAAACTGTAACTTTCTATCTCACTGAGGTTTTACCCTCAAGGGTACTTTTTTTTTTTTTAACTTTACCTAGAAAGGTGCACATACTGTACATTTAAATCTTTACTATAAAAACTATATGTTAGTCATTTACTTTAGATTATTTTTAAAGGAGCACTATATCCAGGTGAAAGACTCAAGGTACAAAATATGTATTCTTGAACATACAGTGACAAGGAAAGGTACAGTTTAGTACTATTTCTTGTGTGTCTATAAGATCTGAGTGTATAAAATTACTGATCTAAGATCTGTTGTACTAGCTATATGGCCTAAAAACTTCAGCAAGATTAAGTAAACTGTGGCTATGTGGAATCTGTTGCACAAAGAAGGCTAAATATCGCCACCTGTCGGATTTGATTATTATTATATAAGTCTCATTTTTTACATTTTGAAAAGTATTAGCTGCAGTAGTGACAATCTGTAGAATAAAAAAGTAAGAAGATGACAGATAATCCGCCATATAGCTACCCATCTATAGCTAAACATGTGGACATTTACCTGGAGAAAGCAGTGTCAGGCTCTCTCCACCTTTTATATTGTCCATTAGAAAATAAGACTTCTGGCTTTTTCATGGCTCTAGACAATGCGTCTTATATCATTATTCTTTAACACTGTACAGACTGAAGGGAATAAGAAAAGACAGAATGAGGCATAAGCAGCACATATGCACAGCTGAGGAAAACCTTGCACCATCCCACCATCACTGTGATAATCGTACTACTGGCTGTGAAATTAAAAGTGCCAAGAGTCATAAATGATGTCAGTGTCATAAAGGAGTCATGAATGTCATAAAGGAATCTAACGTCTTCTGTATTAGATGCATTTCAGAGATTATCAACAGCCATTCCTACCTGACCGAGGCCTTGTGGGAAAACGACATCTCTGTGAGGTGGATAAGGTCATCATATTCTACTATTTAAGCCAGACTCAACAGTCTCCTGTTGTCAGCAATCAGACACCATCTACAGAGAGATTATCTATAAGACAAAGGACAAAATGCAGATAGACAATTACGATACGTAGCAGGCAGCCTTCGATCAATAATGGACAGATAACCGATCTGTACACTGCACATTTTGGGATGGCTGGCACAAAGTTTCTGGCTGGTTCTGGTTTCTCTCTTGCATGACCAGTGTCAGTGTTTTACACTTAGGCCCACTCTCAAAAGATTTATAAATATATAAATTTAAAAAATAACAATCAAAAGATCCACTAACTCTAAGCCTACATGTAAGTGTCATTCTCTACATCTTTATTATTGGTCATCTGCATGTTTTCTCATTTCACAGTTTGGCATTAAAAAATATTGTGTGCATTCGTACTGAATTCTCTGTGACACTAACAAAAATACCCGCTACACATGGATAGGAAGTGACTGAAACAAATACCATACCAAAAACCATTTCACTATTATAAGCTCCACAGCCTTGCTAGAAAATTCCCAGCAGTTTGATCAGCTCCACCTGTGTTTCAGCAGCTGGTAGCCAGTTTGACCAAGCTGGATTTTTTTAGCAGGGAAATTCTGCACACCTGCTGACGTACTGACATCTGTCATCACTGTGAATTGATTGAACAGTGATATGAAGGAAAGTTCAGCACTGTGAGTTCAACTCAATGGTAAATGATTAATAATTTGTTTTATTTCATCGAGATGTTGGCTAAAGCCTGACACAACTTACTACAGCTAGTGTTACACCTTGCTTTTGAAGTAAGTTGGAACAATAGCACTTCCTTCATTTGACCTGAGTTAATATAACAAAAGTTTAAATTAAATGACTGCTACTTACAGTACATAGGTGGGGAGTCAAATTTTTATTCAAAATATGGCAGACCTAACACCAAAATGTGCATAGTTATAGATGTCGAGACAAAATGCTTTGTTGTTGTTTAACCCTAAAGGTCCACAGTTAGTTAAATTAAAAAGAAAAAAAAAAAGTGTGGTCCGTATGTAAGTACAGTAGGTCTGTTCCAAATGATTAAAATAAGAGCTTTATTCAGCACAGATTAGATACAACAGTTTACTCTTCAGTTTGAGCTAATATGAGAAGGCTTAAAGGGTAATGTGACAGCTGCGCATGGAGACATGAGTGAACTCAAGGTGCGACACAGGGAAAGTGAACAAGGACACAGTGTTATGTTAAAACAAACCAGGGTTAAGGAAGGCAGCTTTTGCACTTGCTTCTTCAGGCAATCTAACACGCTCATTTTCTTAATCTTAATTTTCTACGTTTTAAACATCAGTGACAGACTAATAATTGCGACTCAGTGACTTCACTGTTGAAATCCAGGTGCTTATTTTTTTTAATTTTTTTGCTTATAATCATAAGACATCCAAACAAGTCAGGCAGCATTTGAAAAATACTTTCAGTTTTCATTACTGAACCCATGGACGGAGAATTAAATAGTCTATATCCCTGTCAGTATAGTTTCTCTGTCTGTTTTCAAGTTGCTGTCTATACTGAGACTGACCACAATGAGGTAAGCACTGTCATTTTTTATCAGGTAAAAAAGGGTACTATATTCTACCTTCCCTGGTTATTGGGGTGCTACCCTCAAGGCTACATTATTTGTACCTTTACTATGTATCTTTTACCTGGAAAAGTGCAAGTAAGGTAACTTAAAGCTACAACTGACAAGGAAAAGTGCAGTTTCATACCCTTTTTACTGTGGTTGTATGGGTTAGAGGGTGGAAAAGGTTTTACAATTCATCCTGGTCACATGTTTATGGGTGTAGCTAGTGTTGCTTTAGTGCAGAGAGATTTTTCAGTATTGACTTGAAAAATGGAAGCATGTTTTCAGATTTTAGTAAACTGTAATGCCAGTAGTAATTTAAACTAAAAAAAAAAATTATAAAATATTGAGATGCTTTATTTTTCAATGTAATCTCTGAGGTTAGACCAGGGGACAAGCAATGCTCAATAGAGAAGTGCATATAAACCCAAGATTTTTTTTTAACTCACCCTACATCTTTTGTGTTCTTAGTCTTGCATGTATTACATAATACGAACGTAGTTTACCTTTAAAAAATGATTGAAAGTACATAATTTGATTTTATGGCCACAAAATAACACCTTGTACCTTTAATTAGCTTTTAGAGTAAGATTTTAATAGTACACTTTATGCACCTTTCCAAGCCAGAGATACATATTGAAGGTGCAGAAGATGTAACCTAGAAGGTATCACCCAAGTGACAATGAAATGTACAGGGTTGGGTTTCCCAGTAATGATAAATCTTAGTGAATAACAAAAAAAACTTAAGGAAGGAAGTACATATGTGCCTAAGAACAGGTTGTAAGAAGTTGTTTTCTGACTCAGTCTGAATCAAGGATGTTGCCACTGACTAGTATTAAATTAACTTGACTAAATAATTTGCAGCATTGTAGCACAGTGGGTAACAATGTTGCCTCACAGCCACAGGGTCCAGGGTTTCATTTTGAGCTCTGGTGACTGCATGGAGTTTGGTTTTATTCCAGGGATTTAAATATACATGATCAAATCACATTGAATGCACAAAAACAAGGAATTAATGTAAATAAATTCATTCACATGGAACCAGTAAATAAAGAACTTTATTTTTTCATTGTGCAGAACAACAACCAAGGGTAGTACAAAAGCTACACTAAAAAGGTTAATTGAAGTTAAATGATTCACATGTGTACAAATACACAAATGAAATATGTCCTCCACATAAATTCACTGCTTACACTTGTGAATTTCGCTCGTAGGTTCCATGTGAACTGATTTACATGAACACAGTTTTAAGTGTAGTTTCCTTCATTTGTTTTTGTACAGCTAACATGATTAATAAAAATGATGTGTAATCCCACATAGACAGTTACCAGAGCTGAGGTTCGTATGATAAGATGCTGACGTAGGGTGGCAGCCATGCTACCCACTAGAAATTATAGAAGAGAATAGAAAAGTATAGGAAAGAGCAGCCCCTGCCTTTTAAAGGTAGAACTGCAAGCAAGTTCCAAATAGCGAAATATTTAGTAAATATAATGAATGAGTCAGGTTACTTGCTAATTTAAGAACGAGTTTAGGGAAATGCTCGTTAATCAAAGAATATTCTTAAGAAGATAACAAAGTCCCTAGCATTACGAACAACTTTTTTCTGAGAATGTGCATCTGTCTATTTTAATCATTTCAATTCATGTATCTGACTTTCTCTACCAGTTCGGCTCAGGACACATTTTTCAAAACCAGACTTCTTCAGCTGGAATGCCATTTTACCTGGGCTCTGAATAAAAATGATACAGATCTCACTGATCTTCTGAACAGGCTAGAAGAACAGCTTAACCTGGATCTCGGAAAGGAGGCAGGAGCTGCGCGCACACACAGCTGTATGGGATTTGTGAAATTTCTACTAGGCTCCAATAATGAGGCTCTGAG
>CM040986.1:9578787-9614577 GCA_022985145.1 Pangasius djambal | reverse complement strand
TTGCCCTGCTGAAGAGAGCGTTAGAGAAAGTGTCCAACACAGCCTTTATACACCATCAGTTGGGGCTCTGCTATAAGAAAAAGATCTTGAATCTGAAGCACGCAGGAAGCCACCACACAAAAGGTGCTGAAATTAAGCGAGCTCGAGAGCAGTGCATCTACCACTTGGAGATGGCAACTGAACTGAAGACCGGCTTCATCGTTGCCATGAGTGATCTCGCCCTCCAGTATGGGGCGAACCAGAATATGTCGAGAGCAGAAGAAATGTTCCAGAAAACATTTCAGATAGCTAAAGAAAAAAATGACAGTTTCCAGTTTATTCATCGCTGTTATGCAGAATTTCAGCAGTACAGTTTGAGATGTGAGTCTGCTGCCATCAAACACTACACTGAATGTCTGAAGATTAATCCAAATACATATCATGGGAATAAAAGTGCTGAACGTCTGAAGAGGATTGCACAGAGAAGAATTCAGAACAACCCAGAGGATGGAGAGGCCTTTGGAATACTTGGAATTATTCATAAGGAAAAAGGAGAAAAACAAGAAGCCATAGAGTGCTTTGAGAAAGCGCTGAGCTACTTAGACAATGAAGATTACCTCAGTGATCTTTGTGAACTTAGGCTTTCATTACAGTAATTTTACCAATATGCAATATGATACACAGCCAATTATTTACATACTCATGAGATTTAATGGTGACTGTATAGTATCTGTAATAATATATAAATTGTGGATCAAACACAAAGATTAATGTTGTAATGGTTTGAATTTAAGATCATTAGTTCAGTATGATATTAGATCATAATTAAATGCAGTAATGGAATAAGATGGCTGCTTTACTTGCTATTAGTGTTACTAAAAGTTTGTTAATTGCTAAAGTCTGTCCTGCATTTTAATTTTGATTACCACTTTCATGTAATTGTAATTAAAGCATTTTCAACCGTTAGTATCTTTCCTGTGGAGTGAATATAGCTGTATAAAGCTAGTAAAAAAAAAGTGTTAGACAGACCTGATTATGAAATGTAGATGTCTACTGCACACAGCCGTTTGCCAAGGTGATACATGGTAATACACTGCACTCTGGTGGCTCAATACAAGACACTTATACAATGCATTTGGGAATGATGAATATGTTGGGAGTGGATATACACACAGACATGATTACTGTGGAAATTAAAGTGAGCGGGACACTTTATCTCTGCTTAAGTAATAAACCTGGTAAAGCCAATAAAATCAGAAGATTTTGGGCACACGTCAGAAATTAATATGACTAATTAAAGCAGCAGATTTCTTCTAACAGTACTAAATCTATTCTAAGAAACCAGAATTAAAAACAAAACCACTGACCTAGATTCTATCTGGATAGCACTCATCATCTACACTATCTGTTTGTGACCCACAGACTATGTAATATGAGGTAAATTCAGGTAAATTGGGACAGTTAAACTTAACAGCTTTTATTTTTTGCCCTGATAAGTGAAAGTCAAAAGTTATACTAATACATCCTTGCACTGGAACCGCTTGATAGAAATAACATAACTTCCTTGATGTGACATTTAATAAAGGGGTGTGATGAGCATCAAGCAGGAAGCCGACCCCAAAATCTTATGTTAGAAAAAGTCCATATGCTTTTCATACATTTCTTAAATTGTGACCATATTTAACATATTTATGATGGATATAAATTTAGGATGTTTACTGTGACAAAATGAACATAAAGTTAGTTAGTTCAGATGTTTATACAGATGTTTATAATTTTTTAAAAAGATGTCTCAAATTACAAAAACCATGTTTATGGTTCAGGTTAATTGGTACTGTATTAAAATACAATATGTGGAGACAGGAAAAGTGAAGGGGTATAATGAATTGTATACAGAATTTCATTAAAACATTCACCCACACACATGGTTAAATGAAACACACACATACTTACACACACACACACACACAGTGCGCGCAAACCAAACCAAATGACTCCCTAACCAACCGGTATTGTAGATTATCACTAATAATTTTACTATTACTTTTCCATTATTATCTATATTTATATTTATATCTGTATTACTGTATTTCTTTTCTTCTCTTTTTCCTTTCCTTTTGTCTTGATTTGTCTTACATTATTTGCACTTCAGAGTGTTTGACATTACTTGTGGAAGCATCTAATAACACTACCTCGATGGTCCTCTAAGAAAAAAAAAATCAGAAAGATTACAGTACTTCATAGCTTTTCATGCATCCCAGTGATTCCTTTTTTGACACATCAGAAATGTCAATGTGCACAAACTATGAAATGCAAGTTTATAGCGTTTGAATCAGAACACACACTGAAGGGCAGCTTTTTTTTTCCGAATTGAGGATGGATAGGTACAAAAGCCTCACTTGGCAGCGGTGGGATTCGAACCCACGCCCCCGAAGAGACTGGAGCCTTAATCCAGCGCCTTAGACCGCTCGGCCACGCTACCATGGAAACGAGCAACTTCTTTTAGTTCTTAAGATATAGATACAAACTAAAGGTATTTCGTGAAAAGCTTCGTATAAATGTCGTTTGCCTGTGCTGGAAGCTCGAACAGAGAAAAAACAGACCTAAAACCACAGAATGAAAACGATTTGTGTTTTTTTTTGTGTGTGTGTGTGTGTGTGTGTGTATAATGCTGCCCTTTAAACTACCCACTACACTGAAGTCTGAGGGCGTCTTTGTCATCATAGATTAACCTCATATTTATATGTATTTACATTAGCTTTATTAAGTACAGCTGCACTCCAGTAGTCTCGTCCGTTCCCATGAAAAGGAGAAATTGCTTGTCTTTTTAAATACACGCCCCTAACCTCCATAAGTTTCGATTTCGACCGTGAAGCACAATATTACACAATCAAGCGCTTAATTCTGGACCTGCTTTGGGACTGACGTGTTTTTCACTGCCTCCTATTCCTCCACTTCCTGATTTTCTCAGCCATACAAGAAAGCAATTTTCCCGAATCGCGTGAAGCGATCACAATGAGGTAGGCATTTAAAAAAAAAATTGTAGGCTTGAGTCTGCAAGGTGGCATGTGGGTCAGAATGAGTCATAGCTACATTACGGTAATTTTATTAAGCGGTTATTCTGTTGTGTTACAGTTTAACAGAAGCCACACTTCTCGAAGCTGAACTGCACAAACTCGAATGTCACTTCACCTGGGAGCTGACAAAAGAAGAGCTAGATCTCACAGATCTGTTAAACAGGCTGGAACAGCATGCTGAATTTAAACTTGGGGGGGAAGCAGGACTTGCGCAGACATACAGCTCTCTGGGATTTGTGAAGTACCTTCTAGGGTCTCCTGAAGACGCACTTGTCCTCCTGCAGAAGTGTGTAGAGCTCATTAAAGAGGTCCGGGAGAGTGACTGTGACAAGTGGCTCATAGTGCCCTATGGGAATCTGGCCTGGCTACAGTACCACATGAGATGCTTTAGTGAATGCGAGAGTTACCTGGAGAAGATCAGAAGCATTGCGCAGAAATTCCCTGATTCCGCTTTGGGTCTTCATCATGAAGTGCTTGGAGAAAAGGCTTGGGCCTTCTTCAAATTCTCTCGCAAGTACTACACCCAGGCTAAAGAGTGCTTTGAGAAGGCTTTGGAGCTGGAGCCCATGGATGCTCAGTGGAATTGTGGTTATGCCTTTGTACTCCACAGAACAGAAACACAGAGCTCCAGTGTAACCGCCCCGCCAACAATCAAACAACTGCGGCGGGCCATAGACACAAATCCAGATAATGATGAGCTTAAAGCGATTCTAGCAGTAAGGCTTGCTCAATCCATGGAGTATGATGAAGGGGAGAGATTGGTGGAAGAAGCTCTGGAGGGTTCTCCAAATGCTCCTAATGTCATTCGATATGTGGGTAAATTTTTGAGGACCTATGGCTCTGTGGAGAGGTCCATCGCCCTGCTAAAAAGAGCTTTAGAGCAGTCATCCACATCAGCTTTCATACACCATCAGCTAGCTCTCTGCTACAAGAGAAAAACAACTGCTTTGCAACGTGAAGGAAGTCAAAACTCCCCTAGTGCTGGTGCTGAGATTCGGAGGAGTCGCAGTCAATGCATTTATCATTTAGACAAGGCCACCGAGCTGAAGCCTGGCTTTATTTTAGCTATGACTGAGCTGGCAGTTCAGTACAGCGAGGATGGGAAACTTGATCGTGCAGAAGAGCTGTTTCAGCAAACTCTGCAGGTAGCTAAAGAGAAAAATGAGGGACTACAACAAGTGTATCTCCATTATGGGCAGTTTCAGCAGTACAGAATGAGATCCCTACCTGAAGCCATCAGTTATTATATGGAATGTCTGAAGATAGACGAAAACACAAAAGATGGGAAGAAAAGCGCTAAACATCTGAACAAAATTAATGATAGACGTTCATCTAAAAGCCCTGGGAGTGGAAGAGCCCAGAAGACCTCTGTAAGGAAAGGTGGGAGAAATGCAGGGCCATAGAGTGTTGAGAAAATTCGGCAAAATACAAGCATTTATGAATATCTTAATATTCTGTGTAAACAGAATAAAAACAGCTAAACAGTAATTTTTCTTGTTTAACAGACATGCTTAAAGATGGTCAGTATTAAACATGTGCACTTTATTACTTTAACAGAAATAAATGTTCATTCAAAATAACAGCATCAGATCAGTACAGAAGATTTATTTCACTGGGCTAATCTTTTATTAATCATAATTTAGTTTAATACATGTTTATTGTAAAAGACACTGTAACTCTTTCTTTGTTCATAAAATAAAGATGATATGTAAAACTAGCTTATAAAAAGGTCACTAAAAACTATTTAATCTGTCAATGTACTTGATATAAACATTGTATGCCAACATGGCAGCTTCCAACTTCCAATCAGCCAAGATTGTAGACTGTAGTTAATTCAGCACTGCCCTCTTGTGGCACTCTTTTCTTTTCCAAGCTGATTCACGTTACCAGAATCCTGGTCTTGCCTACTTAAAGAAAAATCATGAAGCTGATAAAGTCTTGCACAATTCTGTTCATAAGAAAATATATATTTTTACCAGAGTACATTAATACTAGTGTAAAACGGAACAAACAAGTTCTCAAGTTATATGACACTTCTGGACAAACACTTTATAAAAAACACGATGCAATATGCACCAACTCTAACTCAACTTTTCTGTTTCTAGCTTTTCATTTACAACATAACAATGAAATGCTTTTCAACAGAAAGTTAGCCAGATAGAAAAGGCACATTAACGGGATGTGAGACTGTGGAAATGTGCTGGCAATGCTACAAATGTTTTCTCCCCCCACCAACTACTGAAGTTGCCTGCATTTTTGTACAAAAATAAAAGCTAACAGATCATATCAATGATAGGTCCAACACTATAAGATTTTTGCAGTATAAAACTCTGCTTGTTTGGCTTCACATGCTTCTGTTGTGGAGACTTTGCTTAGCGAGTTCCTCTGAATTCTCTGGCAGTGGCGAACCACAGTGATGGTGCACAGCAGGAGAGCACTGGAAATGAGCGCAAAGCCACTGAGGAAGAACGTCGCTGTGTAGGTGCCTGTGGTGTCCACCAACCAGCCTGAGCAACATAAGAATCAAACATCAACCCTATTAGTACAAATTCAGGCAAAAATCCTAATTCAATAACAATAATATAATTTCAACCTGATGTTTCTTCATCATCTGCTCCAGTGTTGTTTGTGTCTGCACTACTGTGGCACTTATTTTCCAGTAAAACATTATCAATGGGACAAATTCGTAACAGCTAATGGTTTAAAAAAGAAAGTATATGTAATGTGTGTAAGTAAATATCTAGTGACACTCACCTCCAATAGGGGGGCTAAGCAGGTATGGAATAGCGTGCAGGAAGTACACAACACCAAGTGCAGACGACAGGCATGCTGTCCCCACTACATCTGATGTCACCACGGGAATAAGGGCCACATAGGCACCATCAAAATAGCCATAGAGCACTGAGAAGGGCACCAACAGGGCGAATGTACGTAGGAGAGGGATGAGGAAGCAGCAGAGACCCTCCATACCCACAGCAGCCATGTAACAAATGCTCCTATACTTCTTCAGGCACCTGCATAGGATGGAAGAAGATGATATAAATATAATGTACACTCATCATTGATTTTCTGCCTCTAATTAGTGACTGATGTCTATGAAAGTTTTCAATCAGGTTATTGTGAAAGATCAGTTGGAAATTTGGAATTTACCCACAACCTTTTGAACTGAAAAAGCCTCTCAGATAAGTGGCAAAATATCATCGATGATATGTCAGAAATCCCTGGACTACGCTTACAACCTGTCTATCTGTCAGTTGAGACTAATGACGCAAGAATACACACTGTAATCCACTTCTTAGGCAATTTTTGAAATGAAAAGGAATTAATTGTAATGGCTAATAAGAAAAAGACACATTAATTGTGTGGTGGTCTGGGAAAACCCGTGAGAAGTAACTGTGGCCAAAAAGGCACCTTTATCATATCAGTTGAGAAACTTTAAGAAACCATAATATATTTTACCAAAATGACACAGAAATGCTTTTATTTACTTTCTGAACTTGCTTAGGCTTTCCTGCAAAGATCATGTTGGGTAAGAAGTCAGTTTAATAAATGTGGTGGTAAAAACAGTTAATCTGCCTAAAGATGAAAATGAATGTCAGGCTTTGATCAAGTTGTTGTATAGCAAAATGGACATAAGCCAATTGAGTTTATATATACGAACATGTGAATGGATTGCCCAGGCTGCCACACAATTAATGTTTTATCAGCATTAAACTGTGCAAGCATCCACTGTAGTTCACCTTCTGTCTGTGAGCCAGCCGAAGGTAATGTTGCCCACAATGTCAATAACGCCTAAAATAGACATAAGAAAGGCAGCATGGTGGTGACTGACACCCACGTCTAGCGCGTAGGGCACCAAGTAAACAAACGGCAGGCTGCAGCCACTGGCCAGGAACAGGAAGGACCCTGCCAAGACCAGGAAGTCGGGCATAAGCAGGAAATGGTAGTCCTGCATGAAGTGCATGCAGCGTTGCTTGCTGTTTTTCTGCTCTTGGCTGTTTGTCTCTTTCTGATCAGATGTCAGAGGTGTTGAACTGTATCCACTCTCAGAGTCCACTGGCAGGGGGAAGGCTTCCTCTTCTTTGAGAGTGATAGGCCTTAGCAGAGCTCCACACACACACAGGTTGGCCACCAAGCCTCCCAGGATAAGCAGAGCACCGCGCCAAGAGTAGTGTTCAATCAGTAGCTGCACCACAGGGGCCAGCACGAACGTGCCGATGCCGCTGCCAGACATAGCAATGCCGTAAGCCAAAGCCTTCCTCTCGCAGAAATAAACGCCAACCATAGCGATAGCTGGTGTGTAACAGAGAGCAAAGCCAAGTCCTGCAAAGAAAAGCAAGGCTTTCCCTGTAACAACAGCCAACCATTTATAACATTATCCCATTTATACTATATTCTTCTTTGCTTGGGCTTCAATAATGAAACAGAATTCAAATTAGCTGAGACTGAATGATCTGGGTGCCTTACCAGTTAAGACACCTAGAGAGAGGTAGAGGTACTCTAAACTGGTGGCAAAAGAGCTAAGCACCATTCCAATAGAGGCCAGGAATCCTCCAAGTATCACAGCAACACGACACGAGAGCTGATTCCCAATCAGGCTGCCCAGAGGAGCTGCCATTGGAACAAAAATAGTCAAATAACAGAGCAAAGCATTAATAAAGCCAAATACAGCATTAAAGATAATCTGACGTTTCTGTTAACTGCAATTTGCATGGTGAGAATTAATATATTTTTTAATCAGCCGATACAGTTGAGGCCAAAAGTTTACATACAAACATTTCATGCTACTATACGTTTCCTGTGTTAAGTCAATTAGTGTATCTACTTTATTTCCATAAGAGGTCATTTTAAAATAATAGTTAAGAGACAGATTCAGTTCAACTTTTATTTACTATTTCGGATTTTCAGTGGGTCAAAAGTTTACATACACTATGTGAGCTTTTTGGAGGCATTGCCTTTTAATTGCTTGAACTTGAATCAAAAGCTTGGGGTAACCTTCCACATGATTCTCGCAATATTTCTGCCCATTCCTCCTGACAGAAATGGTGTAACTCAGTCAGGCTTGTGGGCCTCCTTGCTCAGACTTTTTTCAGTTTCAGTCCCTGTTTAGTTTTACCTTTCTGGCTGATGTCTTGAGGTGTTGCTTCAGTATTTCTAGATGATCCTCCTTCCGCAATATGCCATCTATTTTCTGAAGTGCACCAGTCCCTTTTCCAGCAAAACACCCCCAAACCATGATACTGCCACCACCATGCTTCAACACTTGGGATGGTGTTCTTTGGCTTAAAAGTTTCACCCTTTTTCCTCCATACACAGCGTGGATCATTGTGGACAAACGGTTCAATTTTTGTGTCATCTGACCAAAGAACACTCCACCAAAAGGCTGGTGATAACCTGCAAACTTCACTCTGACCTTTTTGCTGGTCTTAGAGTTGCAAAACAGCCTTTCAGGTCATTGCATTGTAGGACGGTGGATGTACATACTTGTTATCTGATTCCTCCATCGTCCAGACTGCATAAAGAGACAGTCAAATTGGTGTATGTAAAATTTTGACCCACAAAGTAGATGCCTTAATTGACTTGCCAAACAAAATGAATGATAACACAAAATGCATGGAGTTGTGAAAATCTGAGATTGAATATCTTTAGCCTAGTTATATGCAAACTTTCAGGCTCAACTGTATGTAGTAGTGTGTTTGCCAGAATTTGCTGCAGCTGAATTCTGGGAAACAGTCAAAATGGAGAAAAATCAGGTTTTGACCAGAATTGTTTTTTTTTTGTTTATAAAATATGTTGTATATGTGTATGTAAATATATTTCACCAAAACAATGTAGATATTTTTATTGTTATCTATTTACTTTTTAATCTTGCTTTGGCTGTGCTGTGGTAAAAACACCTAATCTGCCTAAAGATGTCTAAAACCTTGCCAGCTAAGTGTGATTTCCTCACACAGTGAATGTCATGCTTTCATCAGTTTTCACTTAGCCATTGTGTCACAGTGGATTGAGATGAAATCTTTAAAGGCAATTTGCACTTTTGGGGGTCACCAGACTTTAAAATGCTATAACCTTTCTCCTAGTTGAAACACATGCAAAAGGCCTTTCCCAGGCTGCCACACAAATTACATTTTTTTAACTGCAAAGCTTGCAGGTTTTTCAACTCATTGAACTTGCTTGGATTTTAGCCAGCAAAAGCTATGCTATCAGTTTGCTGATAAGAATATTACCGTGTCAGCTAATGTCAGCAAAAAAAGAATTTATGTTAATAAGTCAACAGCATTGATTACGGCTATTACGGCTATTTTATTTTTGGAAGCATTCAGTCCCCTACAAATGCTAGGTGTTGTGACAGCAGACATTAGTGAATAGAACCAAAACAAAAAGACCTGCTGTTTCAGGTCAAGCTGTGTCTTGCTAACTTTCAAGAGAGAGAAGGGGGTTGAGCCTCCCATGGTCTTTCATTCTTTCTATTGTCTTATTCAAATAAAAGCCACACACAGTAAAGGGTTTTCTTCTCATGCACATGTATGCAAGACAATGACACAAGTGGATATGTTTAAGGTATGCTAAATAAGCTCAACATGACAACAACAGAGAAATATATTTGTCTGCTTCATGAGTTGAATGAGAATGAAAGAACTGGCTCAGAAGTGAAGAAGAAGTGGTCTCAGACAAAAAAAAGACATTTTACCATTTCCATATAGAGGGCCAGATTGCTCTTATTCTTTGGAAAAGGCTATAGTGCAGTAATTAAAATGCAAAATAATATCACATACCACACAGCATGGTGGTGCAGTCTACTAACGAGTGGATCCATGCTGTCCCAGAGTAATCACGTGCAAAATGCATTTGAAATTCGACAAAAAAGATGGAGACGCATCTAGAAAAGATGGAAAGAAAATAATAATTACAAGTCTAATATAAGCAATAAAAGTCAAAGCATGTGATACTCCCTGGTTATTGCCCTATTCCCCTTAAACCATCCCATTCAGTAATTACTGAGAATCACTTTCTATCAAATGAGAGGAGACGCTGAATTCTGCAATTATTGCTGCTTAGCTGGACAGTAAGAAGTTGAGCTTTTGAGTCCTAGGGGTGCTTTTGAGTTGGAGAGCTGGGAAAAGGGCTAATGAGGCACAAGCCTCACCACAGCCTGCCTGCACCTGAACAAACACGGTGAAAGCACCAGGCAGGAGACCGAGGTCAAATCACCGAGAGTGAATATGACAGCCAGTGACTCTCACATACTCAATCATTGGCCAAAAAACACACATGCAAAGCTAGCCAGGGGCCATCAGAGGGAAAGATGTCTTTCATTCTACTGCTCAGACTGGTTAGAGCCAGCCAGATTAGGGCCAAGTGTCTCTTCAGGTTCTGATCCACACCCATCTGCACATGCAAAGCTGGCTAAAAGTAAAAAAAAAAAAAAAGAGAGAGAGAGAAAAAAAACGTAAAAGTGCTCTTTCATCTCTAAGGAGACTTTCACCAAGGAATCATTCGATCCCTTGGTGGTTTATTACCACATATCTCTGGTATCTCTGTATAGGGTGAGAGGCCATGACAATTCTTGTTATCATTTATTATTTTCATTTTTTTTAAAAATTTTGTATACCTATATATTTGTTTCTCTCTCCACATTTAAAGTTTAAAAAAATTATCTGACACTTTAAGGGATCAGTTTCTCTGTTTCTAAAGGTGAGAGAAACCATGACACTAGTTTTATTAAGCTGCTTCTCTCATCTGCTTTGCACTATAATGGAACAACCTGCTATTTCTCAACCACACCTTTCTTAACCTGCAAACCAGGGACATCATAGACAAGTTCTGCAAGATGAAAAACTGCAGAGAACAGCAAGTTCCAACCACGGTTCATCAGACAGTGGGTAATTTCACAATAGCTGAGAAGTAGCTAATGAACTACAGTATGTAGTTACCCCATCATTAATTGTTTCACGCAGTATCACAGACAGGAGACATGGCATAGATAACAACACTTTAACAACTCTAAATTTCTCAATATAAGGCACCGAACACAAGGTGTTTACAACATACAATATCTGACTTTACTCAAAGAAAATGTTGAGTAAACAAAGTGTTAATTATACAGTGAACTATTACCAGTAAGACCAGTATGACTGCTGTGCTTGTTTGACAGTTTGTCAAGTTGTTTACCCACGTTGCAAATGTAACCTGAACTGGCCATGACAGAAACCCCACATACCTCCTGTGCTCAGTTTATTTTCAAGAATTCTCACAGTGGAGCGAACTAAATATAGTGTTCTGCATATCTGCTGCTTCCATGTCTAAGTTTGAGCACAGAACAACTACATAAGAAACAGACACTCAACCTCAACAGAAAATAACACTTAGAATTATTCATATACTGTGTTTGCCATTGCATGAAGTTTCAGTGTCAATAGTAAGTCAGTGCTGTGGTGGTGTACATAAATGGCACAATAACACAACAGCAAGCCATAGTGATGTGATCCAGCCTGGTTTTACCTTGTTACAGCACGAGTGCAGACAGTGACCATGAAACACCCGGCCACGATCATCCATCCCCAGCCGCCATCTGGAGGAAGCACTCCTGCTGTCTTCTTTCTCTTCTTTTCCTGAGCCATGGAAGCTGCACCTACCTCCACTTCTTGCTCCTTAACAGCAAGTCCAAAACACATGCATACATACACGCACACACACAACACAACACACACACACACGGGAAACTTTCACACCCTGCCTCGACCACACTCTGCTGTCTTGGCGTTCCGTTTGAAGTTGCGTGAAACATGCAGTAACTCCACTGAGCACAGGATGTCACTAAGAGAAGAACGACTGGAAAGAAGTGACGAGGTCAGCTACAATGATTAACAGACAGAGTGTCCCATCTAGCCTATAGCCCTGGGATATCCTAGAGAAATGGTTGCAGTGGCGCCCAGTAAAGCGTTCTTGCTTTATCAGCATGTGGACTGCACTAATGATTCACAGCTGGCCAGAGAAAGGTGACATGTTTTCTCATGACGTGTGTTTATGAACGCAGGGGCCGAGCTAACTCAGGAGTTGCCATATTAACTCAGGATCCTGCTGTCTGCCCCAGCAACCCTCCTAACCCTGCTGAAAGGCTGGTGCATGTTTGGACATGCTTTTCCTGGAACAACACTTTCAGCGGCTCTCAGTTTCCCATTACCCACCTCCATCTCGACCTCCACCACAAACATCCACTAGATAACACATGGATAATCAATTCCAATGATTTGTACACAAAGGGTAGGATATTACAGACAGCAGACATCAGCAAAAATGAACTCTTACACTTGGGTCAAATGTATTGCCCTTTGTTCCATATACACAACTTTAACAAAATGAAATAAATAAAAATATATATATATATATATATATATTTTTTAAGTTTTATTTATGACTGGGCTAACACTCTTGTGTTCCTATTGTGTAAATATCAGCAGAAATGTGTAATATTGTTCGTCTGGGTGAACCTAACTTTCAATTAAAAATCTGACTTGCGTTAATTTTTCGACACTCTTCCTTTCATAATTCCACAGAAGCAGTATTTTAGGCCTAATTAGTTGTAGGAAATGTAATGTGTATATGGCTGAAATTTCTGTGTAAGGTTTTGAATCACATGCAGGGCAGGCTAATAGTGTGCACTTGCAATGTACTCACACAGCATAGTATACTATAGTAGGTTTTTGATGGTCAGCATTATATATCCACATCCACTTGTCCACTAAAAATGAGTCTCCTTTTTGCTAGGAAATTAACAAACATTTTGGACAAAAGTTTTTTCAGGCTGTCTAGCTTTCTGAGGCTTACTGTAATTTGGTGTGTGTGTATATATATATATATATATATATATATATATTTTTTTTTTTTTTTTTTTTTTTTAATGACAAATTACATGTCAACATACTGCTGGCTTGAAGTGAGACTGCAACAGTTTTTTTAAAAAAAATAACATTTGTTTCTTTGAGGATTGGTCAGATTTACAGTGAAACATAATGAAAACAAAAGGTGATGGTGCTTACCATTGCGGAAGACAGCAGCCTCGTGCACTTAAACAGTGCGCTGGTTCCTCATGGGCCTCCACAACACAAACCGCTCTACAGTAACCAAAGTAAAAGCTACACCCAAGTTAAACATTGTGTAACTTTTGAGTTTCCCCCCATCATATTATCGCGGTGGAAAAGTGTCCTCCGGCGCTCGAGCTTGCAGCAGTGGAATCATGCTGCTCTGTACAGGAGACTCCACCGAGCATGCTGTGGGACGGATGTGGACCTCCAGCACTCAAGCTCGCGCGTTTCCCGGGCTACTTCCCAACCTGCATACTAGCTTACTAAAGAGTATGTATAAAAACAGTACGACAGCACGAGCGCTCACTGCTGGGAGCGCACTGTGTCAGCATACTGCTCTGTAGGCTAGTATACAACTTCGGGCACAGTTCCTCTGTCTAATGAACAATTCACTGTGTATATTTATAACGTGTAAATAGTTATTTATTATTTAACTTTTTAAAAAATTATGTAGCTATTTACGTACACACACACACACACACACACACCAAACCACTGCCATTAAATGAGAACATGCTGAAGAACGTTTCATCCATTTATCACATTTAATAAGTATTCACAAGGTTTGTTGACAACAGAGAAAATCTGAAGAATAAATGGGAAAAAAAAAATATCAAAAGAGATTTGTGAGAACATGAATTTTTAGAGCAGGTTGGAATGAGCTGTTCATTCCACATGGGGCATAAATAAAGTCCTGGCCCCCTCCAGAACTTGTAAACACAATCCACACACTGCCAGATCAGAGTGACAACACTGAAGGGGAGATTACACACATGGTAATATACTGCCTTTTAACTGACAAGGTATGTGCCATACAGCTGAGACCAAGCACATTCTGGTACACCATCAGGCATATTGTACTCATTACTGCTGAAAGGAAGCAAACAGTGGTCTGTTATTAAAGATAAGACCAGATTCTGGAAGGATTTTATTACTACATCATGTCAACTCTTTAAAGGTCTGAGATGATAATGCATTAAGTATGACTAAACAGGCTGGTGTGAATGTAAAAAACAAACAAACAAAACAAGGAAAACCAAAAAACAAATCGTAAAAAAAATAATAAAATAAAATAAATACCCTTCGGATTAAGAAGCAAACAAAAACAGAAAATGAACATGCTTGAGGATAAGCTAAGCCCTACCATTCATGCATTAAGCAGACAAACAAAGCCTGGTACAAAGCACACATTCAACATTAATGGGAAAGACTGTAGTGCCTCAACTTGTCTCACACTGCTTTGTATTCATACTCTTCCTGGTGTAGTTTTAGTTTGCAGTGACTCAGAGCTTAGAACATATGGATTCAATTTCCTGAATAAAAAAAACAAAACAAAAACAAAAAAAAAAAACCCATGAACAGACCAACTCAACATTAACATTTTACAATGACATCTAGATGAAGAAGGAAGATGCACAGATAAAAGTCTGGTCTCCATTAGTAAAAGGCACCCCGTAACACTTGATTGAAACAAAAAAGTGTTGTGTTGGACTCCCATCGTGCATACACAGATACTCAGAAGTCAAAATGGCGACCAACAGCATAAGGCAATTCTGAGGACTAAGAAGAGGTAATGGGAGGATGAAGTGGAAAAATGTGTAAAAGAAACAGAATGAACTCCAGCATCACATACAGGTTTAAATCTCTACACAGTAAAAGGGAATGCTTGATTCCCATTGGCATCGCAATGTTTGCAGAAGCTTAAAAGTCCATGTGCCTTCAACTACAGATGTGTTTCTGAGTATGAGGCATTTTAAATAGACATAACATATGTGTATGTGGCTGTTGACAGCTGGTGATTGAATACTAGACATATGAGGTGACATGAAAACATTACTAGTGTTTGACTTCATTTACCATGATCAGTTTAACACTCTGTATATTTGCCTTAAATACTACAAAGTTGGTCAGCAGAATTGCATTGCTGATATTCTGCATACACTAAACATTCCTCACATTCTTTGCAAACGCAGATACACATACACGAGATGGAGGAAAGTAAAGACAACCCATCCCAATAGGAGCTTTGTGTTTATGAATTTGTTAGTGACTGGATTTTCCAGACTATCTAGATTTTCAGTATCTACTTTCCAGCCACGTTTCAACCCAACAGCACCCCAGCCCTCTTTCAACCCAACAGCCTCAGCTCCAATCGCTCTGCCAAAGGATAAAGTAACCCTTCTTCATACCAGTACTTTCTCACAGAAACATGTTTCACAGCCTGCAGGATTCAGGCGGCATTCAGCCGAACAGAGCACTTGGAGAAGGCTATTTAAAGGTGCATGCTCATGTTAAAGGTACATTATGCTGGGCTTCTTTAAAAGAAACGTACAGAGTGTCGATGAGAAAAGTACACAGAGGTCGGTGAAGGCATTTGTTGGAAAGGCGGGGGAAAAAAAGGCAGGAGACATGTTTAGAGGCTCAATTTAGAGTTTCAAGTGAAATTATATCATCATCATATAATGCCACGAATATGACTATTGCTAAAATGATTCAATCTGCAAAAATATGGTTTAAATAGAAACAAATAAAAAAAAAAAAAGAACATCTATTACAGTGTAAGTACATCTCAAGGTTAAAAAGAATTATGGTCATGTGAGAGGAGTAGTCATTCGGTGAACAATTCATCACTCAGACTTTTGGATAAAACTAGAGCATACTGTTAATGTTGAATAAATCAGCATTCAACTACTCATCTAACAAATCAAAAAGCTGATGATTAGTAAACACCAAAAATCTTGGTCCCAAAATTTATAGCTTCTAAATCTTCAGGAGGAGAAATCTCAAAAATGACATAGGCCTATATATTTGATTTGGCTAATACTGCTAAGTTGTCCTATGGATTTTTTGAACTGATTTACACTGTACAATATTTTAAACATAAATATGAGTTAAGTCCAGTAAGTAATATGCTCAAATCTCCTGCCCTGGAGATCAGGCCTAGGTCTCCTGTGTACACTAATGCTGGACCACAGTGTTTAGTTTACTGAGGTGTGCATAGTAACGCTCACATCATAATCAGGGAATTATCAGCTTTGCTGTACATTGCATATTACTGACTAACTGCTAATCATAGTTGGTCACATGTTCTTTTGTTTTTTGCAACATGTGAGCTGGATGTCACTCCAGTGTGGCCGGTATGAAGGGAAAAGGGAGTCAACTGCCCAGATCATAAATCGCTTCTTGTTACTACGGCCATCAGCCTATCCCATGACGATGAAGTGAGAGCCACATTCCTTAATATTGTTATACATTCTACCATTAAGTGTTAATGGTAAAATCTTACTTATTGGACCTTTAAAACCAGAAAAGTTAGCCAAAATCTCACTGAAACATTTTGAACAAGGTAAAGAAGACTATAATACAATGGAACCATGACTTAAGACAAGGTGGAAGAGACAAAGTAGATCACTTTGAATCTATTACTTCTATTAAGTCATGTTCTATGCCAAATATTTAAAACATACAACACAACAAGGATTTTGCAGAAGTGCTCAGCATCAGTCTAAAAATCAGCAGATTTTGGCTTATGGGGCATTGTCTATTGACATAACCATCTTCATGTTGTCTTACAGCAGACTGTACCATTCTTATTAGTGGCAAATACACAAAATATTCTCCAATCCCGTTACAGGTACCTAGATTAGGCTTGCATTAAGCTTTCAAACAGGGAAGTATACAGGCATCATCTTAGATAGCTGACTTGGCTTTTCCTGGTTATAGGAGGAGGCTTTCTTTGACATCTTACAGCAGCTTCTGGTTAGCAAGTTCAGGAGTTCTTCAATGCCTCAGAGGTCATCCGTCATCTTCAGTAGCTCTAGGAAGGCACCAACAGCCCCAAAATATCCCTGCGCACAGGAGAATAATCTATGTTAGCAAGTTTGCCACAGCCTTTGTCAAATGTGCTCAGCACCTCTCCATCACGAGCAGAACAGTCAGTTAAAGTCAGTACTCAGGCAGCAGCAACTAAAAGCAAGCAAAATATTTCTTTCTAAATAGTATACACATTAACTTAAGTAAGTATTAACTTACTTCATGTTCCAAAAACAGGGCTTTCAACTGTCCCTTTGACCAAAAGTCCATGGCGTAAGCTAGCAGCTTTGTAGAAACTGTGTTGATTCGCAGGAAATTCCCAACAAATACAACTCTTTCGATTTTCTAAAAACAAACAAACAAAAAAAAAACTGTTAAATTACCATGTCTCAGGGTTAAGAAAGCTATACACTGAAAGTCATGTCTACTCATTTTAAGCATAAATGTGACCAAAACATTTATCATATTTCCAGATCCTTGTCTGGCTTATTTAGCCAAGCTAGGGATCACCCCTTATTTGAAGAGGAAGATCTAATCTAGGCTAAAAAAGTCTGCTGCCTATATACAGTGACCAGTATGTGCTTTTCTTTTATCATTCAAACCACATCCACACTGTCTATCGTCTGTATGTCTCTAGTGTCATCTCTTCTGGTTGCGTTAGGACAGAATATTTCAATATTTTATTCCCATAGTTTGTGTCCATTTTGTAAGCTATAGCCTGCAGGATGTAGGTCTATGGCACGAATAAAATGCTGTTTCTATTAGGCTCTGTGTTTATATTATTTATATCACATCCATTAGCCTAGAAAAACGGTATGTAGGCCTGGCCATGCCTATTTGTCTTAAAGTGAGACTGAAAATTGTTAGCAAATTGTTAACAATTTTATAGTGTTTACTGACTGTAAACAAGACAAATTGTTACCAGAGGGCCAAAGTTTAAACAGTGTCACGTCAACTTTCAACCTCACAACGCCCTCTGCTGGGACCTCCTGGGAATTCCTGTATAATTCAAATACCGCCTGTGATGGAGTAACCTAATTACATAAGAGATAGTAAATACCTATGACTTTGCAAAAATAAAGAATGGAAGTACAGGGGAAAAAAAAAAGCAGTGAATGCAACCTGTGTTATATAACTCTCTTGAGCCTTTTTTTTTTTGTTCCAGCAGTGGGGTTTATCATACCTCCATTGCACATGCCTTCTGTTAAACCCAACCACTAAGCTCACATAATTTAAGTACATTTCTTTATTTTATTGCTACACTACTTCCATTTTCTAATGACTAAGCATACACAAACAAACAGTAAGGGCAGGACAGGACAGTAACATGGTGGGAATGTGTTGTTCTGTGTGCTTTGATAGCCCTGTACAATGCTGCTTGATCTCCATGCCACAAGGCAACACTGTAAAGAAGCTGAAAGCAAACAGTATCAGCTCCCCACAGGCTCTACACGCTTCCTTCTGGGTGTGTACGGGTGAGATTTTGGAGTGTTTTATATGCGTTTCATTTTAACAAAGAGAAGTTCATTTTGAGCAGAAGCTAGATGTCAAATAATGAAAACAACTCCGTACTCTGACTTACTACGGAATGTGAGCATTGTCATAATGAATAATATGATTCATAGCTATGTTAAGTTACGAATATATATAGCAAAAAAAAAAAAAAAAAAAGCTCAAACCTCATTGACAGCACACATGCGGGCAATGGAGCCGATGTTGTTTGTTATGGTGACAAGAGTAGCTCTGGCTAAGTCTTCTTTGCTGATGCTATCACGTCTCTCCTTGCTCATCATATGACCAAAGCTAAAGGACAAAAGAAAATCTCTTCCATAAAAAAGATCTGCGGCTTCAATACAGACAAAGCATTATATTATTGTGAAGACTTATTGAGTGGATGGGAAAAAAATCATTTGGTACCTGGATGCTACAGCAGACCCCTGAAGACCAAAGCGCTCATAATCGCCACCGTAAATGTCCTTTACCAGTTTGTCGACGTTTGTACTATCCCCTTTCGCCGCCATTTCTAAAGCCTCCTCAAACGTCTCACAGCCGGTCAGCAGGCAGCACAAACCGAGAAACGTTCCCCCTCCCAAACTGAGGAAGACACAGGTTAGGTTTTATTGTCACAGTGCAGAAAGGACATTACATTATTTCGAAGTGACTTTACATGCACGTATCTCAAAGCACTGTTATATGAATCTGCTCATTCTAATACATTATCATTTCTACAGTAACAGCTAATTCAGAGGGACCAATTGTTGATATGATGAAGCTTTCTGTAAGAGAGATAAAAAGAGAGGCTGGTGATGGAACAACTGTTTATAACTGCTATAAATGATAGCAGTAACTAACGTATTTCACAGATGTTTCACAACATTAAATGTAACTCTAGACTCTTTAAAAAGGTATGACGTATCATTCACTAATACGTTTTTAAAAATTTAACTGGCAAATTGATCTGGATATAAGACATGTTCGGTGTGGGAACCCACCATCCCATCATTGATTTTCTCAAAAAAAAAAAAAAAAAAAGCTGCACATAGGTATGTCAGGTTTTGAGTTACCAGCCATGCAACATCTGTATCTGTGTGTGTGTGTGTGTGTGTGATATATATATGCGCATATATGTACATTTACATTTATGGCATTTGGCAGACGTCCTTATCCAGAGCGACTTACAAAAGTGTTCTGAAGTCTTTAGCAACAAATATATTCTGATACTGGTTTGCTAGATCACAAACACACACATAAGTTTATAATAAATAAATATATATGTATATAATTTTATACTTCTGTACACACAGAGATGTATAAAGACTTTAAACGACATCCCTAATGTTAGTCTCGAGTTCACCAGAATTTTGTTTACATGTGCCGAGGTCATTTACCTGGTGCCTGTGACCCGTTTGTAATTGTCTTTGGAGTAAACTGCCAGGATGCTGACCCCTGAGCCGATGTTTACCAGCAACATGGGAAAGGGATTGTCAAGGCAACATGGCCTCTTGACACAGTTTTCAGGATCAGAGGGGTTTTGGAAAAAGTAGCACTCCGGGTGGCCGTTGAAACCGACCGAGTCGACGTAGAGTAGGCCCTGGATCAGACAGTCCAGCTCGTCCAGCTTCTGCAGCTCCAGATTCGCCACCTAAAAATAAACGCACAGCCACAGTGAGAGATAGCTTTGGCATGGATGGTAATCGGAAGTCTTCTCCAAAATGTACTACAATTATTTCTCTCATATACTGTAGTATAGATCTTGTTTTGTGGGGTATTCCAGGAAGTAATATGCATTGCTACCTTTCCCACCTCCCAGGGGAAATAGGCAAACCTGTGAGGAGGACCATCGGTAAGAGCATGAACAGTGGTAATTATATCAAGTCAGTTTTAGCCATTTTAAACTGTAATCATTTTGGTGGTTAAGATATCACATCCAGGAAAATCAATCCTATGAGACTCTTTCAGTTTTTTTTTTTTTTTTTTTTTTACTAACCGTCCTGAAATCCTCTTCAAACTTGTAGGCTCCCCCTCCAGTAGCACACAGCGTGGTGTGCAGGCTGGAGAAGTTCTTGTCACGGCCCATCTGGATGAAGCTGTGCATGTCGTGTGTGGGAAAGCGGATGAAATGCAGGTTGCCCTTGCGCCCACACATGATCAGGTTCTTCAGCTCCAGGTGCACATCACGGATGCCCGTGTTGCCGTAGGCCACGTTGGATGTTAGGTAGCGGCGGATGCTCTTCAGGCTCTCCACTTCCTCCTGTTCCTCTTCGGCTGTGATGTCCTTTGGTTCGAAGTAGACCAGCTTCACCAGAGTGCCTCCGATATCCATGCCAAACCATGGGAAGGCTAAAATATACCATTAGGAACATTAGAAACAGCCAGTTGTCATATCTGCCCTATACATATGCCCTAGAGATATACCTGCCCTTTTGTCGATATTTCATAAAAATGTAAATAAAATTAAGGCGTGATAATAGCAAATGGAGTAATTATGTAATTCACATTTATAGTGAAATCCGTACTAGACTCTTTTGGATACTAGCGTGGACTGTCTATCTGAACAACAATTCTTTTGGCTAAAAACAAAGTTTAAGCAGAGTCATTAGGCAGACATACTTCAATCACAAAGGCATGATAATAAAATGTCTGGAAGAGGTCTTTGAGATGACAGTTTTCCCGGGGCGTCAGTACTCTGCCAAACAACATGGTAGAACATGCATGGGAGAAATTAATGAAACAGTAGGACTACACTACAATATAGTGATGTGCAACAACACCATTGTGTTACAATTTTGAAAAAGGAAAAATACAGCAAGACTTTAGAGACAGACCCTTTCATGTTCTGTGTCCAAGAGGAATGCATCTCTTTATCAAGAGTGGTCACCATTCTTTTTGCAGACTTTAATATTAGTGGAACAACATAAACATGCAATGCAAAGAAACACTTGTGTTTAACTGCAACAGGGATCACTCTGGAATTGCAATCCTCTCTTATCTGGATTCTATACTAATTTCATTCTTTACACTGCAGCTGCTATCTTTGGGGCCTATCAACAAAGCCTTATTGAGTTGATGAAGGAACCTTAACCCTAGTCCAACAAAAGAAACAGCATGACTGGCAGTAGCACATGTAGGTGAAAGGTGTGTTTACCCCCTCCATGAGGCTCAGGGAGGCCAAAGTGCTCCACAGGCATAAGGAGAGAAGTGAACATATAAAGGGCATGTATAAAAACATCTGTGACTCAATCACACACACACACACACACAAACACACACAGAGAGAGAGAGAGAGAGAGAGAGAGAGAGAGAGAGGCAGGTAGCATGTTTACCAGAAAACAGAGAGATGATATGCTGCTGTAATAAAGCTACATGTCTTGTGTGATCAGATGAAGTCTCAATCTTCATTTCGATTGTGTTGACCAATCTCCCCGCCCCTTTTCCGGGCTTCGCTTCTGATTGGCTGAGGAGCCATGTCAATCAGAACGGTTGTGGTGTTGTCACATCTCCTGAATCTGTGGCGGCCAATCAAATCCGGACTCCGGACCATATACACGATTTCACAATACAATGCACTCAGGGCCATTTTCTGTGCACAATTCAGCATGTTAATCATATACCAAACACGAAACATTATTTAACCGTTTCCACGGAAAACGAGTGCGCGGTGATTTAGAGGCAGAAAGCAGAATAAAATGCGTGTTTTGCGGTGGTTTGTCATGATGAACTGTCGAGTGTACTTGAGTCATAGCTATATAACCTAGTGTGAATTCTTCAATGGGAATTCAAGGACGCAGTGGATCCAGAAGACAGAAATGGCTGAAGAACGAGAACAGATGAAAATGTGCATTATAATAATAATTTTCTAAATCTGGTAAATGTTTTCTCTTCAGGAGCCTCACCTGAGTCGACACTTTTATAGCACCTGACAAATCATTTCTCGTTAAATTCAGACCTATTTATAAGTGGAAAGGACTTCAGTGGTTTAGTAGAGCTGCTGTTTGATATCACTGCTGAATTTGAGATCATTAGAGTCTGGTTAAATGTATGTAATGTTATGCGGCGTGTTTGTTGAAGGAAGCGGCAGGAAAATGCCGGACTGAAGCCCTGAGGCTGAGGCGGGGATGAGACTTACGGGGTCGGTGTTTTCTCCCCGAGTCCATGCGTCTGCGGAGCCTGCAGCGTTTAGCAGGAGAGCCGTGGCTGTGCGCGACATCCTGATGGTGAAGAAGATGGTGGAAATTTTCAATACCATTATGGCCACCGCTACAGTTCGGGCCACTATCATCTCCTGCTCCTCCACCTCCTCCTCCTAAACCACCGACACTAACGCCACCTCCGCTCGGACCAGACTGCGCCGGGTGAAAGCCGTTCAGCAGACCGTTCGTGTAGTGTGTAGCTGCTCCATTGTGTTCGGGTGTTTTGGCATTCTCCATAGCTTCACACCGTAATGGGAGCAAGCAGCGACCGCTGGAAGACTCAACGCTACGGTTTAACTGGGTACCTTCGACGACGCTACAGTGAACCGCGGTGAAGCCCTTTAGCTAGTCAGAGGTGACTGAAGGCTGTCGTACTCAGCTGTCACTGATAAGTGAAAGGAAAATGTTTTCTTTTTTTTTCCTTCTAGGACGTGAATTCGAGGTCGCTTGCGGTCATTTTTCTTTCCTCACGCGTTTCTCTCGAGCATTGCAGCTTCCGAGTCAAACAGCCGGTCGGTGACGTCACGCGCCGAGTGAAACGTCACGGTACGGAGGAAGGAATGAAGGAAAGGGGAGTGGCCTGCACGGGCCTCACCTCTGCCCTCATTTCCCTCTGCCACTGTGCTCCAACTCAAATATGTCCAATACACTATGCTCATTTGGCACTTTAACTATATAAAACAAACCAGGCATTGTTAAAATGATCTAAAGATGATCAAGGTCTTCTCACCTGGATGTGACACAACCTCCCACTCACCATTCCCCTAATATATACAGGGAATAAAGTAATTATTCTTTATTAATAGTTTAAATTCATTACCTGTCAGATTTTACAAGGAATATTCATATGATCATTTTGTAATGTTGCAATGCTGCAGTGGGTATGCAATGGGTGGTGCAATGGCTCCAGTGTTGTTATATTTATATGCTTTATTTAAATAAAACACATGTTTATTCTTCGGAGTTGGTGGTTTAATGTGTGTTAACCACCTTTAGCAGAAAATATTATTTATTGACTCATTTATCTTTTCGTACAGTTGTGTGTAATTGTTTTGGTTGGTCTACCTGAACTCAAAACTCCTGCCAAAGTTTTAGACAAAACTTTTAGTGACTCAGATTTTTCTCAGACTCACTGCATATCCATTACCAAGTGAGTTCACAGCACAACAAATTTACATTTAGTGGCAACCACAAAGCTCTGTAAAAAGGCAAACCTCACAGAGTTAAACACAGCAAAATGACTAAATGGTCAACAGCAGCTCCTAAGTGTGGCGTGCATTAAATCTTCCAATAATGCAGCTCAGCTACTGCAGTGCTTCAGCTACTGTAGGCACACTCTAACTCTTCCTTCTTTGATAAGGTGGCATTTCTTCAGGAGAAGATCAAACCTCAGACAGCCTTGACAAATTTTTTTTTATCAGAAATGTGATCTCTTAATTAATGTACAATAAAGTCTCTGGAGTAATGATTTTTTGGCAAAAAAAATAATGCTTGGAAATGTATTTTCTCCTTTTCTACCACCACACAAATGCAGTAGCCAGTACTAAGGTAGGAGTTTTAACAGAGATTTGATTACATCTGCCATTGTTATTATCATTATCTGCCATTATTATATTTAAGAAAATGTTACCATATCTAGTCCCCAAACTGATTTAGAGAAGGAAATGAGTGAAATTAATAGAGTATCTTGGATATTTAGGTAAAAGATTCTAATAGACTGATGTGGTTATATTGTGTATCCGATTGTCTGACTTTAATTTAATACTGTAATTTGTTTTGTCTAATATTTGAAATTTTGTCATGCAGAAAGGCAGAAAGTAATCACTCCATCATATTGTTGGTATATGTGCTTCTGTACTATCTTATTTTTATTTAACTTCGCTACTGGACTAAATAAAAATCCAGGGTTATTTTTGTAGTCTTCTATTAGGAGGGAGAGATATATGCTGGTGTAGCAGCAGTAGAGGCTTTCTATAGTTTCTATAGTTGGCTGTCAGTGTACAAGTACAACAAAAATAAGATTCGTGACCTTATGCAGTTCAGCAAGAGAGACACTAACATAAGTATAAGTACATTGTAAATTTAAAATAAATATGTACAGCTACTGGATATGAATAAGACACTGATTGGGAAAAAAGACTTGTATAAAGGAATGTAAAATGAGTAGATAGTGTGTATTGCACTTCTTATCAGGAATACTGCACTTTAACTGGTGTATTGTAAATAACAGAGATAATGGTGTTAAAAGGAGTTAAACAGCGTACAAGGCAATACCATATTGCAGATGAAATAAAGAGTTAAATATATAAGAACAGGGCCATTAAAGTGTAGCTCAGTATTGGCATTCTAGTGCAAAGATTGTTGTCGTGATAGGAATGCAGAGGAAAGGCTGGTAAATTCAGGTAAGTTCACTGACCTGTCTCCCATTGCAGGGTGTTGTGCTGAGAGTAAATAAGGTCATGGTGGCTGTGGGTTATAGTCTGCAGTGTTACAGTGGTGTGAGGGTTCAGGGTTGACGGTTGGGTCCAGGTCTAGCACTTGTGTGTTATTGTGGTTCTTGGGGCAAATGGAGTTAGAGAGACTGGGGTAATTAGAGGTTTGGTGCAGTTTGGAAGAGGCCGTTCCTGTCCCTTATTGTGTGGGCATGTACGATTTGTTGGATCTTATTCCTAAAATGTAGAAGTCACCTTGCTCATTAACATAAATCTTTGTGAAATTCGAAATCCATTGTAATACATTTCATCCAAAATTCAATAAGCTTTTTCACGGTGTTACTTGACCTCCTCCTGGTGTCCAAGAATAAACAATGAGTTACATAAGGGTTTAGTGAGTGTAGTAATTATAGTCAAAATGGCAAACTAATAGTAGTGTTTACATGCACTATTTTCAGCAGATAATTTACACTGGGCCTACATGCACAATTTTCCACCTTTTATTTCACATAAAAACAACACAACTATGATATAACCTAATTTAAAATACTCTTTATATAAAAAAAAATTTTAAACAAATTTGGCACACCACAGAGAAATAGGACAAACCTCTCTCTAAGTATCTGTGCCACTTTGACCCTAGTTTTACAGATTTTTTTTTACACCCTGTTATTCTTTAATGCATGTATATTAAATGAAAATCAATCTAGTTTTTTTAAGGTGAATGTCAAAAGTTGTAGAAAATACAATAATACAACTACATATGTTACATTTTAGAATTAACCTGAAATTTATAAAATAATCCTGCTCTTTTGATTTTTTCCTAAAAGATATGTGTTTTGGTAACACCTGTGTTCCAATAACATTATGATATTATAATGTTATGTACACTGCATGCAGGTTTATATTGAACATGAATTGATAACTCAATGTCAATACAGAAACATACAAAAAAAAGCCGCAAAATGTTTAGTAGTACCAGCATTTAGGTGGTGACCTAAATGAGTGACCTAAATGTGTGTTTTGACTGGTTCAGCTGTGACATTTCAAGCTATTTTAGTACTTATTTCAAGATGTCTGTAAAACTAGCAACTATTGGTGCAAAATTAATTTTGATTTTTTTCATATTATTTTGATATTTTGACTGTGATAGTTGTCTATGTTTAGGAACTCTCATAAAAAAAGGTTGCTCATAAAACTGTACCTTTCACTGTCACTGAAGTGTTACTCTCAATGGTAGCCTACATCTTTTGTACCTTCAGTGAGTATTTTTTTGCCTAGAAAGTTGCATATACTCTACCTTTAAAGTATTAGGCTACAGTGAAACCTAATTAAAGCTACAAGAGTGGTCCTTAAGGTCCAATTATATACCTTAAATCATTTTAAAGGCTCATTACATTAACAATACATACACAAAGGTACAAAAGAAGCACCCTTGAAGCTACCATACCAGTGACACGAAACGGCGTAGTGTAGTACCCTTTCTTCTGAGAGTGCGTGGGTCACATGGTGGAAAAGGTTTCAGAAATGTTCTTGGTCACATTGTTTAGGGGTGTGGCACAATCTCTGCAAAAATATTTAGTGCCGAGAGATTTTTCAGTACTGATATGAAAATTGAGGACAGCATATTTTTAGATTTTAGTCAACTGAAATTTCAGTAGTAGTTTAGGCCAAAAGACATAGCATCGATTAGTACTTTTTTTTTAAATAAATTTTTTAAAATAAAATATTTAGGTCTTTTATTTTCCAATGTAATCTCAGAGGCTGGAGTGGGGTACAATTCTCAACAGAGTAGTGCATATAAACCCATTTTTAAAATCACATTGATCATTTAGTTTTCTTTACTTCAACTAGAGGTTTCTAACCCTGCGGAAAAGTCCAGCTATGTCTGACCAGCTCCCAGCCTCCAAAACACAGGCTAGACTAGTCAGACTGGTACAACATCATTCCCAGCTGTAAGTGCTGGTATAGAAAAAGAAACAGTTTATGTTCCTAATTATGTTCCTAATACCACATCCTGAATAAGCTATTTTAAAAAAAGGATCACAACACATTCCAAGGCAATTAGAACATCTCAAGCATTTCTTGATTAATTAAAACTAGTAATATGGAAGCTGGAGAATAACTTACCAGATGGAAAAGATGGTCTACAGTTTGACATGCTTTGGGGGTTTGACATACTTTTTTTTTTTTTTTTTAAAGTGTATAGAAATATGTTTTGATCACATTTATGCATTAAAAAGTCTTCTTGGGCTGACAGTGTTTTGCAACACTTGTAGCTATGTACAATAAAAAAAAATATTTTTACATATCAAAACAGGAAGGAAAGACTGCATCTGTATGTGATTATGTAAGAAGGCCATGTGATGGCAGTATAATCATGTGCTAAATATCTCCCACTGTTTCATCTCAGCTCAAAGACTCAGATTAAGAGCTACACAACAACATCCAGAGCGTTACACACACACACACACACACACACACACACACACGTATGTAAATGTATCTGGATGCAGACTATTAATGCAACACCTCAGTGGGTGTCAAATTCATATTAGGTAACAGACTGCTGCAGTGTCAAGTGGGCTGAACAAAAAAAAACAAAAAACAATACACACACACACACACACACACACACACACATATATATATATATATATGAATTGCACTTTTCCACATTTGTAGTGTTACAGCCAGTGGCTGAAATTGATTTAATTGAGGTTATATACCACAGATCTACACTTAAATTGCCCATAATACTCATGAAAACGTGGGTTTTGATTGCACAAGTTTTCACTCCTGTTGCTGAAACCCTTAAATTCGTTATGCTGGAAAGAGATATGATTACAGATTACGATTTTATGATTGCTAACATCATCAGCACGCTTTTCAGTTGCTGAGTTTGTGGCTCTATTTCGCTCCCTAGTGGAATAACAGACACTACCTCCCCCAGATATTTTAACTGATTTGGAGCACGGATTCAAAGCTCATTTGCTGCGTCTGAGTAGAACCTGTAGCTGGAGGCGGTATGTCTGCCATCCCTGCTTTAGGTGTTCATTCAACCCCGGGGATTTGGCCATAAAACTGCCCAATCTGGCAACCCTGTTGGTTCTTTCCTTACACCAAAATGTGTTCATTGTATGCAGTGACACGTTTCCGTGCTGGATTACTTTATTACTGTGTTAATAGCAGTGATTAAAGGCGTGGCTGAGTTGAAAACACAGTGGGTCCAGCCTGAGAAATGACGTCACCCGCCGTATAAAAGCGTCTCAGCGCGTGTCTCTCTCTCTCTCCCACACTGAAACACACGCACACACACGTACACACACGCATGCACGCACGCACGCACAGAGGAGAATACTTTGATGTCCGAGGAGTGCAGGTTGTCTATACAAACAAGATGTAACTTTATCCGACATCTATAATCAGTGTAAATTGGCTTGATGGATTGCATGCATGATTTCCTCTCCATCACTAATGAGAGGTCAGTAAGAGTGAGGGAAACCTGCAGGAACTTGTGATGTCTGGCTGGAGCTCTGAGATGCTGGAGCTGCGCTTAATGAAGAACCAAGCAGAACCAACAACTCCATCCACTTTGAGTTTTCTGGGCAATAAGAGCAGCTGTAGTGAGCAACTTCTGCACTATGGGAATCCTGAGAAAGTGCTGATCGGAGGAGTGCTTATCATACTCACTGTTTCCACCATTTGTGGGAATTTACTGCTGGTCCTGTCAGTGTGTTTGGTGAAGAAACTGAAGCAGCCCTCTAATTACCTGGTTGTGTCTTTGGCTGTGGCGGACTTGGCCGTGGCTGTGGCTGTCATGCCTTTCGTTAGCATCACTGACCTTATAGGAGGACACTGGATCTTTGGTCAGCTCTTCTGCAACGTTTTCATCGCCATGGATGTGATGTGCTGTACAGCATCAATCCTCACTCTGTGTGTGATCAGTATAGACAGGTCAATCATTCTTACTTCTACTTCTTTAAACTTTGTCAGTTCAGCTTCTTTACATAGTACTAAACCATACCTCTCCTTCTAGCTTTTGTACCTTTAATATTTATCTTTTATGAAGAAGCTTTTATGAGATGTGGATATATTGTACCGTTAAGGACGGTAATTACCTTTTAGAGTAAACCTTTAAAGGTACACTACATGCACTTTTCTAGGTAAATGATACATATTCATTGTACAAAAAGTGTACCCTTGAGGGTACCACTCCAGTGACAAAGAATAATGCAGTTTAATACCTTTCTTTCTGAGGGTGTAGAGTCACATGCATGAAATAATGGCACTGACTGTATGTTTGGACATGAAGCCTCTGTATGAAAAATGTAACTCAAAAGCCTCATTAAATATTTCTAGACACGTTTCAGGTAAGATAGGGACTAGGACACACATCTAAAAATAGTGAAATTCGTTTGTAACCCACTTATGTATTCTCTCTCATTCTCGCTCACTCTCACCTCTGAGTAAAAACAACAATTTCTTCAATTTTAAGACATACAGTATATTTCTGTTTATAAAATAATTAATAAAATAAATCAATTAATCAATGTAACATCTTAAAAGCATTTATATATATATATATATATATTACAAAAAATGCTTATTACATCTACATCTACCATTTCTGTATTTTTCTTCCTTTATTATTTCTGTACTTTTCCGATACTCCTTTTAACATACATGTGCATTATGTAATGTTACTGTGAATGGTAATTCTTTGTTTTAATACCATTTCCTATTCAATGTTGAAATCAGTTAGGTTTTTCATTTACTGCCAACATGCAAGACCTCTCTGAAAATCTCCATAAAAAAAGACATATCCTTATGCTGTTAAAAATAGGTCAGAGTCTAAGAATACTATCAAGCTCAAAGCAAATCTGTATTAAATTAAGCACTAATAAGTACCTGTTGTTGCTAATAACTGTTAAACGACGATGAAAGAAATGGATGGCTATGCAGTATGGTACTTTAGTGTGGAAGTACTGTGCATCCACTGAGACGTTAGTACCAGAGAATGTAGAAACAATTTTATAGGAAAATAGAAAAAAAATATATTGTGTAGCTGAAATTTCTCTTCAATTTCATGCTTATTAATTGCAATAGGAGGTAAAAAAAAAAAGGTCCTTGAGCAGGTCCTTGAGACTGGGAGAAGAACCATGGCTGCTGTGCAGAAGTGTTGCTTCACATCTAAGATACTCTGCATACTTTATTAATTTCTGTTGTGTCTGTTGTTGCAGGTATCTTGGCATATCGAAGCCGCTGACCTATCCTGTGAGGCGAAGTGGAAAGCGTATGGCAAAAATAGTATTGTTTGTATGGGTGCTTTCTGCCTCCATCACGTTGCCCCCGTTGTTTGGCTGGGCTCAGAATGTCAACGATGATAATGTGTGCCTGATCAGCCAGGACCTGGGCTACACCATTTATTCCACCGCTGTGGCCTTCTACATCCCCATGTGTGTGATGCTGATCATGTACTACCGGATATACCGAGCTGTCAAAGTCAGTGTGGCCAAGCATGCCATCACATTCCCCCCGAGAGCTGACGATGGTGTGAACTATGTGTCCGCTGTGCTGAAGCTGCAGAGGGAGGTGAAGGAGCGAGCTAGCTTTGCACAGCTCCTGAGGAATGAACGCAGGAACGTGTCTATGTTCAAGCATGAGCAGAAGGCAGCAACCACATTGGGCGTTATGCTAGGAGCGTTCAGTGTGTGCTGGCTGCCTTTCTTTCTGCTCTCCACGGTGCGGCCCTTTGTCTGTGGCGTGCGCTGCAGTTGCGTGCCCTTGTGGGTGGAGAGGACCCTGCTGTGGCTGGGCTATGCCAACTCTCTCATTAACCCCTTTATAAACACCTTCTTCAACCGAGACCTCAGGACCACCTGCCAGAACCTCATTTACAGAAACCTCAACCGCAAGCTCTCAGCAGCTAGCATGCATGAAGCACTGAAACTGCGAAACCAGATGTGATGTAGAAATATATAGGTTGCTGAGAATCGATTTTACACAATAGGACTGGGGTGATGTGTGTCTCTATATTTAAGTCGCACTATATTAGTGTGGCTATATTTCAGACATGAGTGATACAGATTTTCTACTAGATGTTAAGTACAAAATTTGAGACTAAAACAATTTTAGATATTGTTCCGCAATACCAGTAGTACAAGATGATCAGATAATATGACAGTGTGACAATGAATTTGCGCTTGTGAGAGTATAAACGTTAATATTTTATTCCCATCTAATATTCTTGTAAGACTCTTGTTTCTTTTTGTATGAGGGTTTATGACGAGACACACATTAATGTACTCTTGTGCTAAGTGGCCTTGCTTTGTCTGTCCTCTAAGTGGCAATTAATTGGCCCATCACTTCTAATGTGGCCGCGAGCTAAGCTTGTCTCATAGTTAGGGATTAGTATTATTATTAGAAGCAAGGCTTTAATTGTCTTGTAGCTGTGAGAAAGGTAGGGGAGATTAAAGGATATGATGTTCATTCTGTTTTATCAGCAAGCTAAAGCTCAGGTTTGTCACAATTCTACTCAGCCTTGAAATTGCTTGTATTCTTGGACACCAGATTCTTGCATATGAATTGACATTAGTAGTCAGTGTAAAATGTATGGAACAAAGGCTAAAATTAAGGTGGTGAGGTGATACATATAGCATCAGAACCTTTGAATTGCAGGTCAGTATATTGGAGGGTTAAAGATGGTAGGTTAGGTTTGGATGAATGGACTTATTAAAACTAGTGAAGCTTTACAGTGTTTAAAGGGCTACATTATACCTAAATAAGACCTTTCTGACATATGACATAAAACTACATATTTCATTCCAACAGGCATCATCTGCTATACAGCTGCCATAAACATTTTTTTTGTTGTAATGTTAAATCAGCATAACAACATCTGAATCATGTGACGTGATTTATTTATTTTTTTTTGACATAGCATTGTGTTAGAACACATTCCAGGCTGACTTACATTAGAATGTAATGACACTCGAGTTCATATCTCTCTGAGATGTCGGAGTCACATAATGGCAATGACGTTTCGTCAAAGTAACAAACCTAACTCCTTCTAATTTAGGGTCAGAGAAAATATAGATAACTTTGGCATTATGGCGTCAAGAAATTGCCATAGGTTTTCATCATAATAAATAATGAAACAGCAAAATGAAATTGAACATGAATAACTTTGTTATGACAGTGTTGTAATTTACTGTATTCATATAAATATGTATATGTATAATATACACGAAAATATAATGAAAATATGTATATAATGAAAATATACATATTTATATGAATATACATATTTATACCACAGCACTGTTGAATGCCCGATTCTGATTGGTCATTATCAGGCTCAATTCAAAAACAGATACTTGCAGATGATCAACATGATCTAACACCAAAAATAGATGGATAAAAAGTGTTACTTAGAAGAAGAAAAACATATAATCATTGATATGGTGAGGTTTTTATTGTAAGAAGACATTTAAAATTATCTCCAGTGTCAGAACATTTAATGGTCAGTAAGTTTAAATGTAACTGTAAACATTTAAAAAGCATGACATGCTGTTAATTAATAAGCTAAAAGAATTGTAGGCTTTGGGCTTTAAGAGGAATAAAACATTTTGGAAGGTGCTGTTATAGGAAAATAATCCATGATGGGGTGGTGTGATAGCAGAGGAGGGCCATTACCACCATGCCGTATTCTTTATATATATAGCAGCTCGTTTGTTACAGTGTAATTGTCGTCATTGTCAAAAGCTTATACCGATATATCAGGTTTTTGTTATGATGTAACCACCAAGTGCAGAGTTTAGGAGGCACTGCAAAGCATATTTTGGAAGTGTTTTCTTTTGGTCGTTCTTCTAGTTAAGCTGACTTGGCGAGCTGTTACCACATCGAGTGTCTCTGACATACCGGGAGTACTCTGAGCTAAGTAAGCTGTCATGACATTCTTACTTAAGTCACCCCTGAAAGTGTCATAACGCAATGTTAGATTCAAATAAAATCTCAGGTGTTATACCAACCTGACATCAAAATTGACAGAAGTAGTCTTGACGTTTTTTTGGTAAATGTTTCTTTAGTTTTTTTGTCAGTTGTCAGGAAGGGCTTATGTAGCCCTATGAACACCTTAAGTGAAGTGTTACCAATGCTGAATGAAAAGAACTACCGAATTTATGTATTAAACTATATTACAACTTTATAACATTGTTCATAAACTTCAGCTTGCAAGTCCATGTCTAACTATCAGTTGAATTCAAATTCAGAATAATTCAGAACGGATAAGGGTGCAAGGACACGTGGAATCACCTTGCAGAATTGATTTGGTGAGAAATTATGCATCAGCAGGCCATAAAACTGAGGTGAATAGGAATAGGTGAACAAATATAATCAAGAAATGGAGATGAGTGTGAGATGGCAGGTGAAATCAATCATCATGGAGGTGAGCAATCGAGCACATACACAGACAGTTGGAAAATGGCCAGCTGTGTCCCAAGCCCTTTGGATTTATATGTAATGCCACTAGTAGGATGAGATCCTGCGAGTAAATGAGATCATTTTAAGGCACATTGATGGTGGTGGACGAACACGAACTGGAACCATGAGACTCTGCTCAGTATTCATACATACTTTTGCCTCCATTTTGGATGTAGCTCCCAATTTCAGAAAAGACCTTTAACAGCGAAGAAAAATATTGTTAGCTTGTGTCTGATAAACAGAACTGAGAAAGCTAATGATGACGATGCAGTTACTATGTTACATGCGGAGTAACATGTGGAATTAGTGCAGATGATGTTTAAAGCCTTGTTATTTAGATGTCACATGAATCTATACAGCTGGATATTAGAAGCTTAGCTGTGGGAGAACCAGGGCAGACAGTTTGGGTTGTATGATGAGCTTTAATTCCATTCCTCGGATTTATTTATTTTTTGTTCACAGTGTTCAACAGTGTTCAACAGTGTTTCTTCATTATTTATTGTGTATTGAGGGCATTACACTTCATCAAATAAAAATTGTGTTAACTATAGAATTAATAGATACCGTGGCTGTTTTATAATTTTGGCCAAAGGCAGCTGTGGTCCAAGAGTAAATGTAATTTTTCAACATAATGAAAGTTAGAGTGAAAAATCTTAGCAACTTGTTATTACTGACCAATCAAGCCTCTTATTACTGATGTTCTAAAATGACAAATTAGACAATAATATAATCAGCATTTTCTATATACATATTCCAAACACTTGCAGCCCACTTGTAACAATAAAGTCCTCGCAAATCACCTTGTGCCCAGTTTCATTCTCTACATCAAACTGGGAGTTGTTTTGCTAAAGCCGGTCAATTATTCCCTCTGAGCAGTGAAGTGTGAATAAGCTGAATTTAAATTTTAAGATAGCCTAGCTTGTCGGTTAAATCAAAGAGGCATGCACTTCACCTTTGGTCGTGAGGCTGCATGAATGAATGGATGAGAAAACAATGTTGCCACCAGGCTGTTTATCTTCGATTCTGATAATCTGATCTTATGCCAGAACTCCACACTGTACAGTATATACAGTAAATCTGTATGTGTGCTTTACATGTGCATAGCTGCTTCTCTTGTAATTGTCCCTCTGTTGTACACTTCACAAACTCCAGTATCCTTCCACACAGTACCTGCTCACAGGCAAACATGTCTGAAGCTCTGCCACCTCTGAAACCAAATATTCTCTAAGCTAATAAATCAGCAAGTCCTGAAGGACACTTCCAAAAGACACCAGAGTCGAGGAGAAAGTATTATTAGTACAAACAGTAGGATCTTTGACATTGAGCTTGCACAAGCACATTAATTGGTCCTTCTCTATAGGCAGACGTGTACATTTGGGTATGTTTTATATATTTGAATGTCACAGTCCTCGACTTTATCCAAAGAAGTTCCTCTGCTCCTGTAATAAGATTATAATTGTCCATCTGCGCAGGGTGTAAGAGAGCAGGCTTTTGAGAGAGAGTTCATATCCTTAGTAAAGGTTTACTGTAGTCCCAGAGTAAGCTGTATGAGATGGCCTCTCAGCGTGCTCCATTCCTAATGATATGGCATTGATTAATGGTTAACAGTGTAAGAAATGGGAAGGAGAACGGACTCTCTGGTGTATTCGTTTAACTTTTAGGCTTATTTTTGGAATTCATTATAGATGATCCACTTTGACCGATTTGTTCTACACTGAACCTCATACATTTGATAATCTCTAGAAAATGTTTATATACACCTGTACACCTGCTCATTTATGCAGCTATCCAATCAGTCAATCATGTGGCAGCAGCACAATGCATAAAATCATGTGGATACAAGTCAAGAGCTTCAGTTAGTATTCACGAAAATGTGATCTCTGTGACTTTAACCGTGGCATGGAAGTTGGTACCAGATGAACGATTCAGAATATATAAATCTAAATCTAAATATAAATCTATACACACACACACACACACATATATAACGTATACCCATATACACATATACACACACACACACACACACACATATATATATATATATATATATATATATATATATATATATACACTATATTACCAAAAGTATTCGGTCACCCATCCAAATGATCAGAATCAGGTGTCCTAATCACTTGGCCTGGCCACAGGTGTATAAAATCAAGCACTTAGGCATGCAGACTGTTTTTACAAACATTTGTGAAAGAATGGGCCGCTCTCAGGAGCTCAG
>CM040986.1:9543843-9578687 GCA_022985145.1 Pangasius djambal | reverse complement strand
TGCGCTTTTGGAAGAATGGTCAAAAATTCCTATAAACACACTCCTCAACCTTGTGGACAGCCTTCCCAGAAGAGTTGAAGCTGTAATAGCTGCAAAAGGTGGACCGACATCATATTGAACCCTATGGGTTAGGAATGGGACGGCACTTAAGTTCATATGTGAGTCAAGGCAGGTGACCGAATACCTTTGGTAATATAGTGTATATAGTGTATACTCAAAAAGAGCAGATTTGTCCGTTCTAATAAGAACTAGGTTAGAATACATCATGCATTATTCTGTTATGTTATACTAACGTATCAGAAATAAAATGAGAGCTATCTATACTGAAGATTCATAAATGACACATCGTCGGTAGTGTTATACATATTCCTCACATATTCATGAGTTTTTCTTTATGAGATGGAAACACAGCAACAGCTGGGATGTCAGTGTGGTGTGTGAGCTGAGGAGTTGATGAAGCTGGAGTTCACTGTGGCATTTCAGTAAAGCGCTTCATCCGTCTCTGGTCTTGGCTAACACACCCAGACTGCAAGGAACAGAGTTTCCTTTGCCTCAAAATTAGCACATATTTCATGGATGACTATAAAATATTTCGATGAAGAAAGATAATATTTAAATGACAAGTAAAGTGAGATCTGCAGAGCATAAGAGAGGCCTAAATTCTATTTAAGAGTTAGGTAATTAATTAATTCTAATTAAGTCCAAATGTTACTTCATTTTTACACAAGGAACGTTATAAGCATTCAGTTAAGGTCCAGGTATGCACTTAGCATTTAGCTGTCACATGTAATACATTGTAATGTAAAAAGAAGAGACAACTAAAAAATCAAAAATATAAAAGACTAATTCAATCACGATGAATATCAATGAAGATTTTAGATCTAAAACATCCAGCAGGAGTCTAGGTATATTGCCAACATACTGCTGCATGAGTAGTCCTAATTATAACGACCAACTTATTCACTGCAAATATGGTCCAATTTAATAATATGGCTTACACCCTCTATATTCAGCAGCTTATGAAATAGTACTTGATCCAGAACACTGTTTATTATTTAACATTTTATTTTTCAAGTCAGAATCGCGCATAAGTGAGACAAGCCATCATTTTGGCATTAATTCCACACTACGCATGCTTAACTCAATTCTGAATATGGCTCTAGGGGTTAAATCATTTATTATTCGTCTCTAATGACACAGAGCCATTCAGTTTTTCCAAAGCAGAAACGTTTCCATAAATATTCTACCTACCTATCGTGAGCATTTCATAGATTTTGACCAACTGCATTGTTTTTCACGTATTACTATGGCTAATATGTCGTGGGTGAATCCAGTCAGCCTTGTTTATGAGGTGATGATAAACTGCACAACTCCTTGTCATGTGGAACAAAAAAAGGAAATTAACGGAAGGTTACAGATATTAAAGGGTAATAAAGTTCTGCTGACATGCAAAATCATTTGTAATAATGACTAAATTACTAGTGAGGGTGCAGAAAATTATTTAGAGGACATGGAGCGTAATGGTATCTGCAGACTGAGTAATTATTGTTTATGTCTTGCAACTGGATCTTTTTCGCAATCAGATTGACCTGAATCACTTTGCTCTCCTGTACAGATTGGCTACACTGACCCTTTATAGAGCAGTTTCATTCCTATTTGAACTGATATGTTCACCGTAAAGACTCTGTACTTCTGACAAGGTGACAGCTTGCATGTGTGTGTGTGTGTGTGTGTGTGTGTGTGAGTGAGAGAGAGAGATGCCAGTCACACAGTGATGTTATTGCCAAAATCAGCACACATGGCAGCATGCGTTTGTGAGATTAAATCCCAGGAGTCATTTTACTTAATCAAATACCAAATTCAAAACTCCTGAAGTACGTGCTCTACGTATTATACAAATATTTTACAAAGTATTAAAGCTTTAATAATTAAAAGTATTAATACTCCTGCTATGTGCCATGTTACACAGGGTAAGCATGTTTGCATGACAAAAGCATCCCAGTTCAATAAAAGTTCAATAAATCCAGACCAATTTTAACCCGAAACCCTGTAATAAACTTCAAAACCAGGACTACCATTGCTGAATATATTGTAATATTTACAAAGCAACATAATGGGATTCATTTTAATAAATTTAGTATTAAAAATCTTTAGGGTATGAGAATTAGTAGATAAAATCACAGATGCATTAATAAAGTCCAAATTAATTAAAAAAAAATTAAACTGTTTTTTCATTTCCTTTGACAAAGCAATGTTGTATTTACAAGTTGTTTAGTTGAATAAATCAGTGTAATGACAGTAATCATGCCGAGTCTGTTACATAATGCAGAATAAAAAAGTGCAGTATTTATAATAACCAACTGGACCGAATACTATTTAGAGACGTCAGAGACTATTTGTTGTGCATTATTTAAATATCACGTAAATAACAAGGAGAGCCTACACAATCAAACTATTTTTTTGAAAATGAGCATGGACAAGGTAGAGCAGGAACTGAGGAAAAACAGGAAGAAAACCAGAAAGTCAAAAAGAGGTTTCCATTACACATTTGTTAGCTGCATCTCAAAGTCTAGGCTGAAGATATGCAGCTCATCTGCACCGCTGTTCAAGCTCAAACAATAAAATGCTAAAACACAGCTACATCATCCGGAAGGCTTTCAGATTTCAGTAATTAGAAACGAAACTTAGACGCCACCTAGCTAACCATCATTTTACTCATTATGTTTCAATGTTTTTTTTTTTTTTTTAAATGTAGATACTCCTCTTCACACACTGTCCTACAAATGACAGCACAGTGACACTCATTCCCCACTCAGAGACGCCCCCTCACTGTCCGCAGCGTTGGCTGATGAACAGCCGTGACACAAAGATGATGTCAATCAATCCATCAGTAGGCGAGGGAGGCAGGGGCAAAGCCAAGCTACATGCCCGCTCATCATGTAGCTGAGCAGTAAGAAACCAGTGTGTCTCAAGTTCAAATACATGAGAAAATGTATTTGGGAAAAAAAAAAAACAAACTGTCATACACCTGTAAAGTAAAAATTAATGCAATGTTACAAAGGTTATAAAGCTTTATTACACATGGAAACAAAATATCCCATAGAGATGCCTCTCGTAAAGAAGTGCAAAGCCAACTTTGCTGGATTCATTCACTTAAACGGTTGGACTTGATTTTGAACTGCACTTTTTTGTCACACGCGTTTTAGTAGATGCTGAGCAGATGAATGCATCTGTCTTGTTTAATGCCAAGGGCAGAGATCAAGAAGTGTCTCCTAAAGTCTATTACTTACTCTTCCAAAATGACAACCACCTCCATCCACTCACAGCAGAAACAAATGACCTTCACAGAGCACCCTGACCCTTAGCACTCAGCCGCTACAGCACATACCCTTAATATGGTTCAGTGTTGCTGTTTAGGGGAAGAATCACACTCTACATCTCTCATGTTCAAAAGACTGATTTAATAGTTTAAAAAATGCTTTTGGTCTGAGCAGAGCCTGACTATTACAGAATTAACCACAGAATGACAATGAACCATCTTCCACAAGAGCACCTGAGCTTCTTTTGACATTTTGAAATACAATTTTGTTTTTCCCATCATTTCATTTTTTTCATTAAAAAAAAGAAATCCGATGCAAAGAAAAATAGAAAGCAGTTTTGCAATGTCTAACAGTGCAATATTAAAGGTCGACCAACTATAAAGCATATATATATACACAAATTTAAAAATCATCACACTATTTACATAAATATGCACAGAATATTCTATATCAGCCCTCCTACTTTACTAAAACATTCAGCACATGTTCACCACATGCTAATTAACTCTACCAGGAACCTGCTTATGGCTGAAATCTTATTTTGGCTGTTCTTGTTCTAAGTTTTCTTTTAATAATGAGATGATCGCTTTCTTTGTTGTCTTGATCTATTCCGATGATCTGTGGGAAAAATAAAACATAGCATTATAAACTGTGTGTATAAATATACTGAATGTTTCAAGCCTTAGACCTTACAGCAAGAAGCTCAGTGCTTTTATATTATCCAGGGAAAACCTCAATAAATATTAACTGTTCAGTTGCAGATCATTTGTTTTTCAAAGAAAATTTAAATACTTAAGAAAACGTGTTTAAAAATATATTGTGTTAGAATGAGACTATACATTATCGCCATAGGTCTTGGCTCAGAATATCACACGTTGAATTTTTTTTTTTTCCCATGAAGGGTGCCAATAATTCTGGAGCTGACTGTAAATCATGCTGTGCATCATAAAGCACTACTGACCGGATGTGAAGGTATGTCGAGAGGGGAGGAGATTTGCGTCTTAAACAGCTTGCGTTTTGATCTCTTGGGTTTGTTGCTCGTCTCGGTGTTGTTCTCTGGCTCTGGCGATTTTAAGGCAACCTTTGCCATGATCTTTTTAGCTGTGGAGAAAGAGGATCAGCACATGTGGAGATATGAGCAACTGCTCAATAGTGTCGATGGAGCCTACAGAGAACCAGTACTAACCTGTGCTCCCTAGGAGGGTCGGAGAACTTTGGATGAAGTCACCAATCTTCTGCAGGGTTCTGTCTTTACTGCCTTTCAGGCTAACAGGAGAATCTTTTTGCTTCAGCTGATTGGCCTTTTTACCAAGCACTGTGGGGGACTTTTGGGAGAAGAAGAATTGATACATGGATGACTTGGGAATGCACTCTCAGAGCTGAAAAAAAGCTTAATGTGGCAGTGAGATCAGTCTGGATCCAATAGCGATCCAACATTCCCAATATTAGCCAATTACTGATAAGCAACATCAGATCAATGCATATCTGTGTATTAGTATTAACAAAATGATGGTTTTCCTTGTACCAGCACTGATCTTGTTCACTTTCGTGTGAGTTTTATGGCAAATTTCAGGTGTTTAACTCTCATCCACTCAAACATTTCATGGAAAAATCCACCCTGAGACACATCAAACATTTAAACTGAAATATTTGTGATTTGTGTTTAGCGACGCTGCTGCTAATTTGTTGGCTGTTGGTGTATTTTCGCGGTTTCTGTGAGAATTGATTGTCTGCCCCTGTCACGTTGCGAGTGCGGTTAAAATGGTGTTTAACAGGAGAATCTCAAACATGACAGATAACAGTCAGGTTTTGCTGTTCGCTCCTAAAAACAAAAAGAGCAAGAGCTTCTTTTCTCACTCTCCATTTTTTCAGGAGAATGCATGTAATGCAGCTTTGTGGCAAGATAGTGGGCAAGCAGTTTGGCTAGTTAGCGATGTGCGAGATGGCAGACACAATGGTGTTGATGGCGATATTAGCATGAAAGTTGGAACTTTGAAATCTGGTCCCTTTGAGCAGCTGAGTACAGATGAAGAAGTGAGAGAGCTGGGCAGCTTAAAGGATTAAAGCACCGCTGCATCAGTCTGTTTAGACAGAGATGAAGAGAGCCCTCTGCAGTTTATAGGCTATGTGAGCAATGTAGAATGTAATGTAACTGTTAACCAAAGTTAAAATAGACTAACATGCCGTTGAAAGTTGAAACCAAAAAAAGAAGTGAACTCAGAATTTCATTACAAAATAAACCTTGCACACAATTCCAATGTTCTATAATAATTATAAATATTGACTCGGGGTGGATTTTTCCTTTATGACAACCCTTAAATGTTTCTGTTTTGGGCTTCACTTAAGTATATATACACTAATCACAATTAACAAAATAACATTATTGCTCAAGATGATCTTGCAGCCATAGGTACAAGCCCATTTTAGCACATATATACCTCTACACGTTGTATATTAGCCCTGGCGTTTCCTCGGAGTCGCATGTTCTTCCTGTTCTCTGACTCCACTGAGTTCTAGTGAACAGAAAAACAGACATGCCACCGCAGGTTAATACCAGCGTGCAACAGTAAACGACTGAAAGCGAGTAATGAATACAGAAAGAACATTTATAAGGAAAACGTATTTTCCTAATCCCGTGTGCATCGACACAGACCTCTATCTCAGCACTCTTCCTCTTCCTGGCTGTGCGTTTGATTTTGACTGTGACCGACTCGTCGTCTCCTGGCCTGCGGATGTTCAGACGGTCGGGTTTGAGAGGGGTGAAGCTGATCTCCAGCTCAGGTCTGGGGAAGCGCTTTTCTCTCTCACCCTCAGTAGAGAGTATTGAGGACTCGTGCACTGAAGTCTGCTGAAAATCATCACACAGCGACTTGAGGACAAACAGATTCAGCACTGCATATATCAGAATGTGTCTTAGAATATATGTGAGTGTTGATCTGGGATCAGAGCCACATAATATTTATTAGCAGTTGAAAGAGTCATATAATTCTGTCAGCATTTTCAGTCTGCCAAGTTCCACAGAGGAATCTCTAGGGTTGGATTTACACGTTTCTGCATTAAAAATAATGAAAAATAGAGCACAGTATCACTAAATCCAGATGTTTTGGCATTAGCAATCAGGCTAATTAAGATCTAACTGTCTATCAGACTGTGTCTGTTCTCTCTTTGGTGGACAGGAAGAATTTCCTTGCAAATCCTTGTAAATCTTTTCAGAGTTTTACTAATCTGTAGTTTTAAAAGCAGTAGCTACATCATGTTGCATTACAAGCAAATTTAGGAAGGGCAACTAGGCAATAATTACAAAAATGATCTGCCAGTCTGCCAAAATGGTCTTGGGGGTTTTCAGGGGCAGTTTATAAACAGTATGGATAGTGCAGGGGATTCATTTCTTCCATTACTACAATACTATTAGAAATGTAGCTTGACTAAAGAGGCATAAGTTGAATTGAAAAACGCAGTGTATGTAAAGCCTGTTACACCTACTGTCGAAAGAACTGAAGCTTTTTTTATTTTTTGCTCCTCCTGGTGTGAATGATCAGGTCCAGACTCAGTCACACTCGTTCTCTGAGAGCTCTCCTTCAGCTTCATAAGCTCTGAGAGAAATCATTAAATGTTAGTCACATGAAAAGATTAGCACATGAAATGGTCTGAGAGCCAAAAAAAAAAAACATGACACAGTCCTGTCACCTCTACTTAACGATTCAATCTCATCGAGTCTAGCCTCCAGAAGTCGCTCTTGTTCTGTCCGTGACCTCTTTTCATCTGACAGGGTGAGACGCATTTCCTCAATGAGCCTTTCCTTGGCCAGAAGCTCTGCAAGCATCAAATGCCAGCTGAGGATTTCTTTACTTATTCTACATATTAAGCATTCCGTGTAATACCATTGGATTAGGAGGTTTAAAGCAACACCACATCTGATAACCATTTAACAAGTTTAAAAAAAAGCACAGTGCTATAAACGTTAGCCTGTGAGCAGTTTTAAAGGATTACCTTGACAGGTTTCATGGTGCTGCTGTGATTCAGCTTTGTTGGCTTGGTCCTGTCAAAGAAAAGAGGAAAAAAAAAAAAAAAAAAAAGCATAAGTAAACAGCCTTAATAGATTTGATTCATTCTACACCAGTGAGAGTGCAGAAAGCTGCTCACAGTCTTCAGCTGTTCAATAATCTGCTCTTTATTGGCGACAGCACTCAGAGCTTGATCCCTTTCTTTCTCCAAGTCACACAGCTTCTGTTGCAGCGTTCTGACTTCTTCACACAAGGATGCAATCTTGCAGAGAAAACAATGATTTTACGGAAGTTTCAATAACTTAAGGCATTCTGATAATTTACCTCAAGGTACACGGACTAACCTCTTTTTGCATCTGCTCAGTTTCAGCATTGCTCTCAGTCAGCTGAGAAAGTAGATCCGAGATGCGTTTCTCCTTCTGTTCCAGATCAAGCCCTAACCTCTTAACTGTGTCCAGCCCATCATTCACCTGTTTTTTAGATCTGTTAGAGAAGAGAGACAATCAAAACTGCTAACACCATTTCTTGATATTTTTGGTTCAGATGTAGATATTGAACAGGTCTGTAACATATACACTATATGACCAAAGGTATGTGGACACCTGACCAATCACACTCATATGTGCTTGTTGAAAATCACATTCTAGATTTTCTCCTCCTTTTGCTGCTATAATACACTCTTCTGGGAAGGCTTTCCACTAGTTTTTGGAACATTGCTGTGGAGATTTGTCCATTCAGCTACAAGAGCATTAATGAAGTCAGGCACTGATGTCTAGGACGTGGTCGGCATTCCTGTTCATCCCAAAGATTTTCAGTGGGGTTGAGGTCAAGGCTCTGTGCAAACCATGTCTTCATGGACCTCACTTTGTGCACAGGGGCCCTTAGTTCTAGTAAAGGCAAAATCTTAATGCTGCAGCATATAAAGACATTCTAGACAAGTATGTGCTTCGAAGGTTGTGGCAACAGTTTGGGGAAGAACCACACAACCACAGTGATGGGCAGGTGTCCACATACTTTTGGTCATATAGTGTATTTCAAAAGGAAATCCAGTACTACTATGATAACCATTTCATACTGCACATTCAGAAATAAGAGCAGGCCCAAACACAGACATCCAAATTCAGGTTCCATTGATCCAAATCATTTTCCACCAATTTTTGACAGCGAAGAGAGAAAAATTGAGAGAATCAAAATTATGGCACACACAGCACCACCATTTTCACACTGAACATAGAAGAAGCGTTTGAATTACCAATGTTCCTTCTATTTTCTGCCACAAAAGTACTGCAGAAAAAGTTTGTTGACAAAGAGGCTTAAAAACTTAAATATTATAAGGACATCTACAATGCACCAAAAACCCCTGTAAAGACAGCACATGATCAGAAAAATCATTGTGTTGGTATGGCTTTAAGAAGTAATCTATCTATCTATCTATCTATCTATCATATGGTGTTTGTGTGTTTACAGCATAACATGCTGTATTATGTGGTATGTGTAACAAATCAGTAATGAACAGTGCTAGTAGGTAAGTAACACAACCAGAACCTTTGGTACTAGACTGGTGCGCAAATTCCAGTGCACTGGTGGAAATGTGGAAGCAACCTACTGTAAGAGTTCCTGAGCTTTAATCTCCAGTTCTGCGTTCTTATGAACAAGGCTATCCTCCACTTCCTTTCTCCTCTCTTTTAGAGAGCTCTCCACACATCTATGTCTCTCCTCCACCTGGTCCAGTTTGTTCTGGGTCTGCAGGAGTCTCTGTTCCAGATCTGCACAATGAGCCTCTTTCTCGCTGAGCTTCTTCTCCAGCTCTCCAACTCTCTTCGAGCTGTGTGTAAAGGCCTGCTGTTGCTCCTCCAGGACTGCCAACTGCTGTCTTACACCATGCAGCTCTGTCTCCAGCTCAGAGTGACTTCTCTTCATCTGCTCCACAACCAGCCTCTTGGCTTCATAGCGGCCGAGCAGGTGTTGATTCTCCTCTCTCTGAGCGCCTCGCTCCTGCTCAAGCTGATTGCACAGGGTCTGCTTCTGGCACATTTCCTCCCTTATCTGACTGACTTCCTGCTCCAGGACCATGATCCTTCTGCTTTTCTCCTGGGAAGTGGACATCATTGTCTCACATTCTCTACGAAGAGCTGCGATGGTCTCTTGGAAGACACACTTGTTTGTTTGTCCTTCCGAAAGCTCCTGGGCACTGAGCTTCTGGCGCAAGTTCTCAGCCTCCAGCTTCAGGGATTTGATCTTCTGAGATTGCTCAGTAGCCTCTTCTTCGTGCTTTTGGAGAAGAGCTTGGGCTTTTTGGAACTCCTCAGAAAGCTTGGCTGCCTCCGTTGTCTTAATGCTTAATTCAGTTTCCATGGCTGTGAGCCTGGACTTCATGTCATTGGCTGCTTGCTGGAAATCACTGAGCTCACTGGCAAGTGCTCTGTTCTCATTTGTTAGTTTGGCGGTTGCTGCTTTTTCTGTTTCAAGTAAAGACAAAGCAGCTTCACATGCATGAGCTTGTTGTTTTCGATCTTCAGTGAGATCCTTCACCTTTTGATCAAGAGAATGCAGTTCGCGCTTGAGCTCAGCCAAGTAGTCATTTTTCTCTTTTAAAGCTTCTGCAAGCTGCTGAATTTCCTGGTCTTTTGCCTTTTCTTTGCCATCGTTGAGCATACACTTGCAGTTATTTCTATAGTGTACGATTTCCTCTTTAATGCTGTCGATATAGGCCCTCTGCAGAAATTCACAGTAATATAATCAGTGCAGGTTTATTTCTTTCACATTATTAATAATGGCACCCTAAGGTAGTACTGGATATTGAAACTTACATCTTCATTAGCTGCTTCAACATTTTGATCCAAAGCAGTCTGAAGCTTGGAGATCATTTCATCTTTTTCTTGGCAGATTTCCAAAAGTTGTTGATTTCTCAGTTTTTGATTTTCATAATTCTATTGGACCAAAAAAAAAAATGATACTTTACTATCTGTAAATAACCTAACAGTGTAGAACAAAGACTGCTGTGAATAAAACCCACCTTGTTAGCCTCCAGCAGCTGGTCACTGGAATTTTGTAAACAAACCTGCACTTCTTCCATTTCTGTAAAGGAATTGGTGACACAGTTAGAGGGACAAATCCCTGATCTCTGCCTTGTCAAATAAAACATGAATAAGTGAGTAAACTCACGCTTAGTTTTGATATCCAGGAGCTGACGATTTTTAAGAAGCTCTTCTGCCATCTCATCCAGCTGTGTCCTCAGCTTGCTGACAGCTCTGGGAGAATGACCTGTGCTCTCCAGACAAGTCTGTGCCGCCTCGGCATCTCTCTTTATCTTAGCCAGGTCATTTTGCATCTCTTCAATCATCCCATCCAAGAACGTCATTCTAATCTCCTGAACAACACAAGCACCTACTTCATACTGTTTTATAGCCTGCTTAAAAATGAAATTATGTGAAAGGTAATATATGCTCTTGAAAAACACCCGGGATAAAAATGTTATACTTTAGATCCGTCCTCGGCAGAATTCATGGCTGCCATCTCAGTGCCATTTTTGTTGACTAAATTCTTAAGTATTTCCAATCTCCGCTCAGCTCTTTCTTCAGCTATTTCCTTCTCTCTCTGTAGACGTTCACTAAAGAAAGACAAAAACTCATCATGTTTTGAACCAGGTTAATAAACTTCTGCGATGTATAAACCAACCACTGCCTTACTTGTAATCATTTTCCATATTGGAAAACAGCTCCATGAACTCAGTGGTAACTTCTTCCCGGATTCGAGATTCCATGGCCAGTTTTTCAGATTGTTCCTTAGAGAGTTCTTCTTGAAGCTCTTTAATCTTCTGCTGTAGCTGAAATGAACACAGAAAGGAAGACAGTACATCAGTAAGGCACAAGGTATAGCTCAGCCATTAAGCAGCGGTCACACTGGATGCGAATAAATTCAGCCGGATGAAAAAGCCTGTTTACTTGCATGGGAGAGGATGCAGTACGTAAAAAAAAGGATTTGCTACTGGCAGAAATTAATTTTGCCTCCATCTATTGCGATTTCACTTCACAGAGCATTCATCTATACCATAAGCCTGCTAATTTGCCAATCATGGAACCATGCGCCAATAGAAGACAAGCATGGAGTCATGTCTATCTGGAAAACTCAGCACAGAGGAATTGATTACCGTTTTGCTATGGTAAGAAGCTTTCTCTTCTCAGCACTCACAAACAACAAACTAGGAACAGCTCAGGAAACAAAGAAACTCACACCAGAACTGCCCAAGATCACTTGATTTTCTGCACCCTGGTGAAAATGTGCAAATCGGGTGCGACCGCTGCAATAAACTTCCGTGCTAGTCAGGCGAGGTCAGTTTTATAGTAATGTTTCCAAACAGTTTGAAATGATCACTGAACACTTCAGTTGCACAAAGATACCCTGATATATTTTCAGTCTTATTTATTCATAACATTGGTTAATTCTGAAGAATTTAATATTTCGTCTAAAGCCACACCTCTAAATACATGCGCGAGGCTGCACAGGACTGTTAAACCTGAACAGTACTGCAAAGGGGTAAGCTTTCTAAACCAACAGGCGAGCGGAGATGTCTCCTTGACCTGACTGGTTGGATGTTGGTGGTCCACATCCTTTGTTTCTTTTTCTCCTGTTTACAGCACCTGGGGAGCCATAGAGGCTGGCAGAATGTGAGATGATCTGCTTTGAATGCATGCTGCCTTATAAACAGAGTTCACACAGTAGCAGAGACACCGTACCTCACCCAGCTCGTGATCTTCTGCAGCTTCTAGCACTGTATTTTCCACCATGCTCTCCTCACCACTTTCCTCTTCTTCCTCCTCAGCTACCTCCATTTCTTCATCATCCTCATCCTCTTGAACGTCCTCTAAGCTTGTCTCCCATCCAATCAAGGTGCTCCTCCTGGTCCACTCTCTCCTGTCCACATTGTTGATCATCATGGAGACTTCTCGGGCAGATTTCTTGGGCACAACACTTAAGACTGGTTTGGTGTTCAAGACCACAACCTACATGGCAGGTGGACAAAATCAAGTATGCAGTTCTGTGAAGCAGTTCTGTGAAGCATTCCGATTTCAGCATTTTCTTGTAGTCTGTAATGTAATATCCTCGTTAACATGTTAGTTTCACATATCAGCCAGATTAAAACCAATAAATAAGTCATCCTGTCGTCAGTGAATGGTGGATGGTGTCATACCCTGAATGTACTGGATGCTTTCAGACAATATTAACTAGCTGTATAATATTTATTTCTGAATTTTATTAGATGCTAAAGACCTTGTGTTTCATTATTTTCCTGTCACTTTGTAGACACTTATGTGAAGCTGGCATTTCAAGTAAGAAATTACAGTACATCAGACGAGTGGTGAAGAAGAAGCAGGAGAGGAGAACCGTGAGCGTGACTGACCTTCTGAGCCACTGCTGAGAATTTGAGGACGTTCAGCGTTTCATCGTACATGGAAGCACACTGGTTGATGTTAACTATCATGCAGGCTTTTCCGCGGCCGCAGAAGAAGCCCTGGAGGTAGTGAGTGAGTTTGCTCTCTCTGAAGGGGATATGCTGCTGGAACCTACCAGGAGCAAACAAATTTATATAAACAAAACCAGATTTTTTCAGAATGGAATTCAAATGCTTCAGCATGACCGAGCATCCTTCTTTGTCATTTCTAATATGGATTTAAGAACTAGGAGATGCCAGACTCACTTTGACTGTGTCTGACTCAGTCTCAATGCGTTCATGCATTTTCCTAAAGTTAACAGCGATGTGTTAATGTTCCCAGCTTCTTTTAAGCGATCTCCTCTGTTCTGGGTTTTTGCACATCGCTCTGATCCGGCCAGATCACACAGAGACAACCTGGACAAATAAAAGTGTCATGAGGACGTGGCCAAAGACTAAGACATAGTTTTATGTTTTTCATGTATTAGGAACCATTATAAATTCACAACTAGCCACATAATTACTAAACAGGAACAGGATCTAGAGTGACTGGAGTACAAATAAAGATAAGTCTCACTCGCTTATTGTCTGGACTCGAGGAACACCCATGTCTTCGATTCTCAGGATTCGGATGGAGAAAATACTATGGCTGAAAAGAACACAGGTTTGAGGAATACGTTACAGAGTTCTATAAAAAGCAATGACTGCAAGTGCATCCTGAAGCCGAAAAAGTCAGCATAATAAGGAGGAAGAAGAGAAGAGAAGAAGAAAAGAAAAGAAAAAACAGTACCTTCTGCTTGAAACGCTGTTGAGCTTTGTAGAAGAGAAGCTCTGGTTTTTCTTTCCAATCTTTAGAAATTTGTAGGCTTCATCTGCACTGTTTACCTGGACCCATGTCAGATCTGTGAAAAAATATTTAAATAATATTTAATATAACGTTCAATATGCTTATATTTTATTGCAACTGCACTTTTTAAGTGTGGTTTTACCTCTACCGTCAAATACTACATCTACTTCATCATCATCATCATCATCATCATCATCATCCAGCTGGTAAACGAATGAATTGCAATGTTTTCCACACAACTCGTTACCTTTGACAAATGTATTGCCTTTGACATCTTGACACAGTCGTAGCACGCTCCTTCTGTGGGACGTATTTGAGACAAAGTCGAGCAGGTCGTGGATGTTTTCATTGTAGATCTCACAGAAGGAGACCCACACTGAGAACTTCACATGGGAATCTTCCTCCAAACAAAGACTGTCTTCATCTAACTCACCATAGCTCGAACCTAAAGCAGGGAAAATTGGAAATGGTCAAAAAATAAAATAAATAAACAAACAAAGTAAAATAAATGAAATAAATATTATCCATCATGTTTCAAATCTTCCGCTCAAACAAAAGCAGATCTTCTCTGACAAAAATGTTCAAAAATGTTATTTTTTTATTTTATCTTTATATTATTTTATATTATCTTATTTTAACAGTGTTGGCACTGTTGATCATGTACAAATCGCTCAGTCTCCTGAAAGTTTTGTATTTCACCAAGCGTGAAGTTGCACATATGGAAAGTCCCTTTTATTTGCCCGCCGCTATGGGGAAAACCAGGGCTTTCCACACAAAACGGACAGAAGGCTGTTGATTTGGACAAATCAGATAATTGATGTAAAAAAACTACATATGCAGTCAAAAGAGCATTAAGCACAAAAGGCAGGTGGCTGGAATACAGAAATCAGCATTTTGCAATGACTTTCTCAGTCTCTAGATCTGAACCCCAGAAAATGTGTTCTGAGATGAGGAGGACCATCCACACGCTCAAAGCTAACGATATATGACAGTTTGAATTGTTCATGAAAGAGTGTCTTCAGCCTTGTTAGACAATACATGAAGAGGCTTAGTGCTGCTAGTCTACAGATGGAGGGTGGCTCCAAGAGACCCCTAACACCAATGGACATTACACCTGCTTGTGTTGTTCATTTTGGCTTATTGTTACTCGTGTGGGAGTAATTCTGCAAATAACTCCTGCTACGTCCAATGAAACACACCGCAAAACAAATAAACATATAAATAGGTCTAGAAGTATTTCATACTTGCCCTCAAGTAAGGTGCTGCAAGCCGAATTTGACAAGCTGGAGGTGCTTTTTTGCAAATCATTCTAGAGGAGAAAGAGATATTCAGACATTTTTGAAAAAAATGATTATACCAATATTACATTTGTTACAATGTATGCAAAAATATGAAACACTTTCTAGAAACCTCTTTATATCTTCTTAGGAGGTTTTTCTTAATCTTGGCGTCCTCTTCCTGCTGGTCTTTAGTCAGTCTTGTGAAGTCGACACAGCGGTGGGGCTTAATGTTATTCTGCGTATAGACTCGTCCCACAATACTGTTAAAGATGACGTTCAGTGACCTGGGCAGAATTCCTCCATCACTTTCAGGGCCTTAGAAATGAGAATGAATACACATCATGTATCTTCACTGCAGAAGAGCTGTGTAATGTCCATAAGCAAACAGCCCTGTAAAACCATCTCACCTAAGAACGTGAACGTCTTCCCGGCATTGGTTACACCGTAAGTGAAAACTAACGAGTTTTCTCCTCCCAGGACATCCTTCACAAGGGCTTTAGTTGTTCCATCAAATATCTGTCTTTGCGTTGTTTCCGGCCCATACACCTGGAAAATGAATTCAGTATGAACATAATATGACAAAACTTACTATGAAATGTGTTTTCAACCAGATTCAACAATTAAAAAAAAATAATATGCAACAAAAACATCTTTGCACCTTTGAAAACTGGAATCGCTGTGCAAGTTGGGGTCCTAGTTTTTCACTTTTTCTAGCTGTCAGTGATAATCGAGGGGCCTTCAAAACCACAGTATCTGGCGGCTCCACCGAAATGCAATCCTGTGTGAAAAAGGTTAAAACATTCCTATTACATTTGTCACTGATGCTGCGTTCATCCATTCAACAAAACCCTTCAGTCTTGCGAACGGTACACACCTGTGATTCACCTAATTCACTCTCTGTGGAGGTCAAAGGACGTATCCGCAAGTAGACCTGCAAGTGTTCCTTCTCTCCAAACACAGGTTCCTGCAGGGACAGTGAGATATGATTCATTTCTGGAATTTATTACATAGATCACAACCATGTAAATGCCAAGGTAAATACAAAAAAACCCAACAACAACAACAACAACAACAACAACAACAAATCAACACATTAACCCTGAGGCTGGTCTAGATGATTATGAAGGGGTTATGATCCTGGACGCAGTGTTACCTGAGATGCAGGTATTTTGGAGAATTCCGTAAAAAGATCTTTTCTCAGGTCTTCCACAGTTACAGAGCCCACTCTCTCGGGTTTGTAATTCAAGCAGGACTCCATGGTTCTGAGAAAGAAATAAACTGTGGTGTTAAAGCATAGGGTAAGTGAACTCATTAGATACAACAATACAACATATGAATAAAGAGCTTATTGTTATATAACTGTTATTATTATTATTATTATTATTATTAATAATAATAATAATAATAATAGCAACAGTAATAACAGTTACAATAATAATAATAATAATAATAATAATAATAGCTCTAGTTAATGACCATATGTAGGACAGATGTTTTCCTGTCTGTTAGCACTAACCGTAGCTATAGCTACAAAATAGCTTCAACTCGTACCTTCTCGTAAACTACTTTGAGAACAACATACAATTATTCCTACACATTCGACTTAAACCTTATTTTCTTTCCCCCTGTTTTATTTCTTCTCCCTGTTTGTTATAATGTACTAGCTAGCTATTTAACCGTTCTTACTTAACCTAACAAAACACCCTGTCAACTCCGCACTCCCATCGTCCGCGGTCTTCTGTTTAAATTCCACCAATCGGATTGTTCCGTCGCGCCGAAAAGGCTCTTGGGAGCGGAAGCGCCGTGTTGTAGTTTATACTCGCTTGTCATTCCTGAAGTCTTAACGAAACATCTGTCACATATAAACTACATCTCCCAAGAGCACCAACTGTGAGCGTTAAACCACGTTTTTACATGGCGCCCATGCCGCAGCTCGCTGGATGTTTTAGCGTTACAGTATAACGAGAGCACATCAAATAGCTTTAAATGAGAGAATACGTTTAACTTTATGTTTGTAAGAAAATAAATATATATACATTTATATATTGAACTGGGTGTTTTCGCCAAAGTTTTGAAACGAAAATGTCTGTATATATGGATTTAAATATAATCGCCATCAGCGACAAGAAAAAGCTGCAAAACATGATAGAGACAGCTGCTCACCGTAAGTTTGCTCTTAATTAGTTTGATAGCTATATAAGCAAAGCTGCAAACCATCTGTTGCATTAAAAATCTTATGCTGAACAGACTTTCATTGTGGTTGCATAAAATAAACCAACTTTACTAATTAAACTAACTTTACTCCATGTTACATAGCACATATGTATGAGGTTCACCTTTAATCAAATATTAATTATATTGTTTTTCAGTTGGTTTCTCCACAGTTGCAATAAATTATGTAGTAGAACCACAGCAGAAGAAACAGGTATTATAGTGTTTCATTCCTGCTTAATGAGTACCTGATTTTGATAATTTATTCATGTACTTTTATTTTGATATCTGTTGCAGCAAATTCCTAAGCCGTTATCTGTTTCAGAGTTGTGTGAAAAACTCCCTATAGTACAGGTGATTTATTTGTTATAATTCATTATCTGGGTAATGATGTTGATAAGCAGGGTGAGTCTTCTGATTCCTGGTTTCTGCCCTACACACACACACACACACACACACACACACACACACACACACACACACACACACAGGGTAAATCCAGACCAATCAAAGTGCTGAACCGGTTGACAGTGGTGGCCACAGACGCTTCTCACTTCGTAAGTTCATATGAAATGTCAATCATGATCTAAAAATCAGTAATAATAATGATGCCAAATCTCATACTATTTTGTGACTTTCACTTTAGAGGCTGTCCAATGAATACAAGAACTTTGACATTTTGGCTGTGTATCCCAAAACAGAGAAACTCTTCCACGTAAGTTTCTGTCACGTTCAAGCTCTTTATTGTTATACACTATATTGCCAAAAGTTTGTGGACACCGGAATATCATCCATATGTGCTTGTTGAAGATCCTTTTCCAGATTTAGTCCACCTTGTCTATTATAATAACCTCCACTCTTCTGGGAAGGCTTTACACTACATTTTGGACCCTTAGTTCCAATATAGGGAAATTGTAATGCTATAAATAATACAGAAATGTACTAGCTATAATAGCATACAAAGACGTACTATACAATTCTGTGCTTCAAACATTGTGGCAACAGGTTGGGGAAGACCCACATATGGGTGTGATGGTCAGGTGTTCACAACCTTTTGGCCATATAGAGGATGTGCATAGAATCAGCACAGTACAGTGATATTCCTACTTAACACTGAGAATCCCGATTGGCAGTATCCACTTCCTCAGCCTTCACAGGAAGTACAGTTTAGTCATTTGCCAAGGCCCACCCTCTAGCTAGCTCTGCTCTACCACATGACAGCTACCAGCCAGGGAGGTTGAAGGCTAACACAAGCATCCTTGGTGACACCTGAAGCCAGCCCCTGCATCTTTTCGACCCCTGGCCAGCTGAACACACTTGGAGGAAAGTGCTGTCTGCCATCTTCTGCATACATGAGCTCACAGATGGCAGTGATTGGCTAGTGTTGCTCAGATTGACAGGGGATAGTGAGAGAGAGAGAGAATGACATAGAGAGAGAAATAACATCCCTCCCATCCAGAGAGCACGACCAGTTTTTCTCTCTTGGACTCCTGGCCATGGCTACTTCTGGCATTGTCAGGATTCAAACTCACAACCTTCCAGCAATAGGGCAAACACTTTGCTGTGTTTTTGTGTTCTTGGCCAGGTGGTGTTGTCTTGTGTAACCAGAAGAGGCCTGTTTAGTGAACACCTAGAACCTTAGTATTTTTCTGTCTGTCTGCATTGGAGCTGCTGATCTGTATTGGCTTGTATGCCACAACTACTGCCTTTGTTTTGCTGCTGTTCAGGAACAAATTTTGAGTAGTATTTTACTGATCATAAGTTGGCTGAGTAACAGCTTGTTTTGCGATAGGAAAGGGACCCAGGATACAGGTAGATTCTGCTTTTAGTAACAGCACACCATGCTGTACTACACTGTCCTGTCCTAAAAAGCTCTTAGTTTCCTCATACCACACTTGACTGACTTCCTGGGACAGCTTGCTTGAGGACATTTCTGTATGCTGGGTAGAGGATCAAGCGCAGCTTCGTTGGTTCGTCTGATGTTTCTGGTAACACGGTCTAAAATGGTTTCCTCTCATCTTGGGATAGTGACATGCTGGTATAATTTTGGTCACATTAGAATGTAAATAAATCTTGACTCTGTAATTATTCTCTTTGTGAATGCTTTCTTTACACATTAGGTTTTCATGCAGTAAAGTAGTATAACTCTGTATATCTTGTTGTAACAGGCTGCCTGCATGACGTATGATGTGGACATCATTTCCATAGCAGCGACTGAAAAACAGCCTTTCCATTGCAAAAGGTCACCAGTGAATGGGGTTAGCTGACATGTAGCTCTACCACTGACTGTTGTTTAGTTGTGCTGTTACACCATTTTATTTATGCCACTCAGCATCTGTTTAAAAATAATAATAAAACAGAGTAATAGGGAAGTAATGTTATACACAGAGATAAATACCATAAACCTCAGGAGGCTCATAATTCCCTTATTGTACTTGCTTCACTGTGAATGTTGATTCTTCAAGGCAATCGAAAGGGGAGTGTTTTTTGAGATAAGCTACACAGCGGCCATCAGAGACTCCACCATGAAGAAATATACAATCGCAAATGCCATCAACCTAGTGGATGTGTGCAAGGGAAAGGTAATTAGCTCGCAGTAAGACTGTGATGTTTATACAGAGTTCAGCGTTGAAGTAACTTTGGCATTTTCACCTTCTCAGAATGTCATTATGGCGAGTGGAGCGGAGACAGTAAGAGCATTACTTCTTTATTAAAAACATTACTATACATGCTGTGTGAAATAGACCAAGCATTTAAAGAACCCTTTTTAATTCTCAGATGCTCTCCTTCTTGATTTTTTTTGCAATTTAGCCCCTTGAGTTGCGTGGCCCATATGACATCGCCAATCTGTATCCTTTACAGTTATTAGAGTTGTATGGTATTTGAATTCCTGTATGTATTTGGCTTGGTCCTTAATTGAGAATATAGTGGGCTAGTGTTCGGCCTCTCTGAAGGGGACGCCAAGGCTGCAGTCTCCACAAATTGCCGATCTGTTGTACTGCATGGAGGTAACATTATTTGCACCCTCTCTAACTGCCATTATGTAAGGAATAAAACATGACTGGTGTGCAGTTATAGTTAAATGTGGCCCACTGCAAAGTGGACATCCATTACCACCTTGAAATAGATTATTTTCCTATAACACCATGCTCCGAAGTGTTTTATTCCTCTTATACCACAGCGATTTAACAATCCCAATTTTTGATTTATTGAAAATCACATCATAACTTTTATCTGTTGATAGTTACATTTAATGTTGTGGAACATCTGCGAAATAAGTTAGTTCCTGTTATCACTATATATCTCACATTATAGCAGATATAAACAGTTGTTCCCTCACTTTCTCTTGAATGATGTTATAAAATGCTGCTTGTTACACTGAAACCTCAAAGTGCAACGTCCTCCATTGTTTAAAAAAAACAACAACAACAAAAAAAAGCTATTCATTAGACAGTTAGAAAGTGCTGACACTGGAGACTCCTTCCATAAATGGAGAAAAATAAAAACCTTACAGAAAGCTTCAGCATATCAACAATGATTAATTGTTGTTTGTTAATTATTAACACTTTTTAATCTGTTGTTATTATATATTAGGTTTAAATTACATGGTCATTATGTCCATGCCCCTGTAACTGGCACTGCTCTCAGATGCTGTTATAGAAAATTAATCAGCACCTTCTGACCAATTCAGTTCAAGAGTTCAACAGTGCTGTGGTATAATATGTTAAAATACCTGAATTACTTGTTGTAGTGTTTTTGTTTTTATATTGCTAGTACACCTATTAAAGATTTTGACTCCTGTCATGTTCCAATTGTATTGTGAATGTAATACATGCTATGTTATAAATGTTTATGAGCAAAAGGTTTTTAAGTGTTTTTTTGTGTGTGTGTTGCTTTTCCGTTACAGAGACCCGGACGACAGCGTTGGGTGTTATTCACATGAAGAAGAAGAGCCACCCGCCCAGTGAGCAGCCAGAGGAAGAAACTCCAGCCTTAAAGAGGGCCAAAACTGAAACACTATAGTTCAAATTTCAAGCTGGAACATAATAGCAGTTCATGTTTGTTTAGTCTGACAAGTGATTTACAGTATTCATCCAGACACTGGTTTTCATGATTTTTTGCATGAACTGCTGGCTTTGTATTGAGTCAAATTTGACGTAATTTCTGATCCACTGATGTGTTTTATGCTCGCGCGGTATTGACAGACGCAACACTGATATGAGAATATCAAATTGTTCTAAATCATGCTGTCATTACTCCTGCAGTATTTCAGGTTGTAGCAGACGTTTGCAGAGAGTCGGGGTGGTTACTGTGAGGATCGCTATCTGCTCATGCATTGCTTATCTGAAATGTTTAGAAAAAGAAATAATGGAACTGATGCTGTCCTAGTTTACAGCCTGTATTTTTGGTCAATTCTAAATAAATGTTGTGAAACTCCTCTACTGGTGACTTTCTCATTTCAGTAGCCTGTTAATAAAATAGCAAAGCACGCCAGTAAAAAGGTTTATTCAGTACAGTTTTGCTAAAATAAGTCACATTTACAGATCAACTTATAGCCATTTACAAAAATCAAAAAACAAGCAAGTCATGATGGGTGACGAGATTGAAAATACACTCGCCGTCCACTTTATTTATTAACCTGCTTGTTTATGCAGTTGTCCAAACAGCCAATCATGTGGCAGCAGCACAGTGCATTAAATCATGCAGGTACAGGTCAAGAGCTTCAGTTAATATTCACATCATACATCAGAATGGGCAAAAAATGTGATCTCTGTGACTTTAACCAAGGCATACTTGTTGCTGCCAGATGGGCTGGTTTGAGTATTTCAGAAACTGCTGATCTGGGCATTTCACACACAACAGTCTCTAGAGTTTACACAGAATGGTGAAAAAGCAAAAAAAAAAAAAAAAAACACTGAGTAAGAGACAGTTCTGTGGGTGGAAACGTCTTGTTGATAAGAGAATTCAGAGGAAAATGGCCAGATGATGTGTGATCTAAGGTGCTTTTCTGCTCATCACAGTTGTAAAGAGTGAATATTTGTGTTACTATAGCCTTCCTGTCAGCTCAGACCAGTCTGGCCATTCTCCTCTGACCTCTCTTATCAGCAAAGTGTTTCAGCTTGCAGATCCTCCGCTCACAGGATGTTTTTTGCACCATTCTGTGTAAACTCTAGAGACTGTTGTGGACAGTGAGTGTATATGGCACTATCAAGCAAGGCACATATTCAAAGCACAGTATTGGTTTGTCAGGCTTTAGAGAAATCCATTAATAATGTCAGTAACTTATAGTCAAGCATACTGGCAAAAACAGCACTGCAAACAATAGGTTTCTAAAGCGTTTTGTTTCAGTCTGCTACCAACTCTTAGTCAATTCATGCCATTATATTTCAACCTACTTTCCAATACCCTCATAAAAAATTTCATATTTTCACATATTTCCTTCAACAAAGTTGCTTACCATTCCAACTTGTATATCAGCAGTCCACCTAAAAGTATCACTTTCTATTCAAGCGTGGAGATCACTTTCTGCTCAACAACGTTGTACAGCTTGTTGCTACTTCTCCCCTTTACTTGTCTTGTGAATTTGTATTGTGCTTATAGCTGTCTAGGATACTTTTAGCCCCATTCTGCCACTTCAGAACGCTGTCCATGGGTGATTTGCCCTCCTGCAGAAAACAAGCCTTGTGTCAGAAGGAAAAACATTTACCTTTATTCATCTGGCAGATAGAGTTATCTCAGGAAACGTAGAAATGAGGCAGACCCTAATCAAAGCATGCAGCTGAGCAAGTGTGGTTAAGAATTCTCAACCTTTCCATCGATGGCACAGAAACTTCACCATTATCCGCTGTTACATTAACAAAAGCGCCGTGAGAGTTTCTCTTTTAAAAACTCCAAATATATAAATGAAAACTTCTGTGTCATGTCTTGTAATGAGGTCATCATTATTGAAACAGGTCTCAGACAGTGCACTAGATAATGTTCACCCAAATATCAGTAGATGGCACTGTGTGCATCCTAAACCAAATTTGTGAAGACGGACACAAACATGCAGCCGAGACCATACTTTTTTTTTTTTAATGTGTTTTAGTCTTGGATCATAATCAATTCAATTTTTACAAATAATTTGAAGAAAGAAATAAGGCTAGTCTATCAACTATAAACCTTTTCTTGGGACATATAATATTTAGACACACCTTAGTTACATCATTAGAGAGAGAATTTCCTGCACGCTCAGGAGAATGCATCATTTTTTGAATCTGTGGAAGAAGACATTTTAATGAACTTACATAGTTCTTCAGTTTCAGATTGGCTCCATGCAACAGGAGCAGCTGGATAAATTTGAATCTGTTCAGCCGTACGGCATCATGCATTGGCGTATCTCCGTCCTAAAAAGCAAGAGAACGTTAAAATAGGACACGGCTAGACTGGCAACTATTATAATGACTTTACAGAAAAGGTAATGATGGCACAGAATGTGTCTTACTCTGTCTTTTGCGTTGACGTCGGCACCGCAGTGAATGAGATGTTCAGCACATTCATAGTGACCTGTCCTCACTGCCACATGAAGAGGAGTACTCTGGAGCTGAAATGTATATAGATCAGTATTACATTTCAGAAGATGCCAGTTCCAAGCATGTTCCAACATGACAGGTTATGAATGATGGTCCTGCGATTTGTTGTGTGCAATTTAACCTTGTCTTTGGCATGGAGGTTGCCTTTGTGGTTGAGGAGCAGCTCGAGAACAGGCAGGCTTCCTCCACGGCAGGCCCAGTGAACAGCAGTCGCGTCAAGCTGGGTAGAAACAGAACTATTGATAATCTAGCACCATCTCATATGTAAATAACAATAATGAGAAGAGCCGGGAAACAAGTGCATGTGTGTCAAATAGTGTAAAAGAAGAACGACAAGGTGGGGAAGCTCCCAAAAAAGCAAGAGCAGATTTTTTTTTTTTTTTAAATTGAAAAGAAGCTATAAAATTTAGGTACTTCTTTAACACAGTACCTAAATTAACAAACAAATGGATCACTTATGACTTTCAAATTCCTTCAGCGAGAATGTCTCAGACTTCTTCAGTACAAAAATAGAGGACACAGGGGTTTAAACATAGCCGCAGTTTGCCAGCAATTCATTATGTGTTATAAAGGGTTGCCAGAAGGTGTCATAGTCTCTGTTTCATTTAGTTTTGTTTAGACTCATTGAACATAACAAGCTTCATGCCTTAATACTAACCTCTAGGTCAACTATGTGTAGTTGACTCAATGCTTTCTAAGGCTGTGGTTCTCAAAGCGGGGTCTAGGAACCCCCAGGGGTCTGTGATAAATGTAGTTACATTTATGAAATTCACAACCCACCATTATCAAAGTTCTTATATTTATAGTTGAGTTCTTATAGTTAGTAGCCTTTTTAACATGTCCCTTGTACTGAATGAGTTTAATCTAAACCCCAATAACTCAAAAACTTGTAGGCCAATAAATAAAATCAGCTTGGATCTAATGTGTTCTGTTAGTGTAAAGTCAGAAATAAAAAGCTCTATGACTTTAATAACTAGCCGTAATATTATTGTATTGTATTCAAATAATGTTCCTGAAATAACTCTGTACTGAGCGGTCCAGTGGATTTCTTTTACAGTTAAAGGGGTCCCTGGCTAAAAAAAAAAAAAGTCTGTGAACCCCATGTCTAATTTTCCATTTGAATGATGGGTGACTGTGATCATTTTTTTTGCAGTTGTTAAATCTGTCCTTAAGATCAGATCACCCTTCTGATCTCTCCAATTACCATGCATTCACCATCACATCTTTCCTATCCAAGATTTTGGATATACATGACACCCAAAAACTTGGAATAGTAGGAAGTAGGAATAACATGTAATGTGTAATTCAGTCTATTTCCTGGATTTATCATAGTACTGAATATGTTCTGGCTAAAGTGATCACTGACCTACTACTTGTACTGGATAGTGGATATGCTTCTGTTTTTGGTACTGTTGGATATAAATGACCATGCAATTCTAATGGACAGATTCGAATGAAGTTCTTGCCTTAGATTTCAATCTTGACAGATTTTTTTCACCGCCACCCCTTATTCTTCTCCCTTAATACACAGCCCCATCACATGTAAATCAAATAAAATTTCATTCTATAATAATCATTCACATTTGTACTTATGAGTTTGTCCAGATTCAGCAGCATAGCCATGAAGAATAGACCTTGTCGAAGAAATGAGTGTTTTGATGAAAAGAAACGTTTGATCAAACAGAAATACTGATGTTGGATACCAAGTCTGCTCAAAGTAAGGTTGCTGATTTCACCCTAGAGCTTGATGGCTATTTTGTAAAACCAAAAGCTACAGTTAAGGACATTGCTGCAACCCTACAGACTGGTTTCACTCTATAGAAGTCTTTAAATTCAGATTAAAAATGTCCTTTTTTATTAAACTTGGCCTGTTCATTGTTATTGGATACTTTGTCCTTTACTCTTTCATGATTTTCATGAATACCTTTTATGATTTGTAGCAATCAATCTAGATGTGATTAATCAGCTGAACATGTTCTGACCTTATTTTGTATATGCCTAGCACTTCAAATGAAAAGTGGCACATAAATACTGTTTTTAAATTACAGTTTAAATGATCAAAGATTAGAGGTAGTAATAGATAGATGGCAGATGCATTTGCTTTCTGGAGAACTGTTTTTTTTTTTTTTCCACTAACACCTAAGCTGTTATCACACCAAGTAACAGCACAGTGAAAATGACAGGCCTTGAATAGCAATGTGCAAAGCACTTGAAATTGTGCGGTGTGTTATGTATAAACATTTATGAATTTTTCCAGTATGTCCACTTAGGGAAAAAATGGAGATGACCTGTTATTTGTTGAATTCATTCTGGTCAAAATCCAATTCACTTAATTCGATAATGAAATACTGGCATTTTTATGACACCAAAGTTGGAATCAGGGCTAAAACTCATTTTTTTTTTTTATCAGATTTGAACTGTACCTTATCCTTGTTTTCAATTAAAGCCCCAGCTTCCAGAAGTCTCCTCACAATCTCCACATTCCCCCGAGAGCACGCTCTGTGGAGAGCTGTGCGGTTGAACTATAAAAGAGAGAGAGTGTGATGATCTTCTCTGCGGGAGTCCGAAACGCTGAACAGTCTGAATGAAGCATGGAGTTTGTTTCAGCACTCACACTATCACATGCGTTTGGGTCTGCGTGCCTGGCCAGATAACTCTCAACCATTGGTAATTTGTTGTCCACTACTGCTTTCAGAAAGTCATCTTCATCAACAAAATCAGACTGTAGGAATAATAATCAAATTTTATTTTATTAAGGTTTTACTATGATTAATTGCGATTACGAACGTATAGATGCACTGTATGTTCTCACCACTATCTCAGGTGCTGGCTGTTGTTTGTGCTCAGAGACCTTCCTCTCTTTCCTCCTCTGCCTCACTTCCAAAATCTTCTGGAAGTCCTGGTTTAGTCTGTTAACTTTGTTTGACTGCAAAAGCAAGCAAAAGAAAGTTAACAACAGATCCCTTTACTATATATGAGAGGTGATTGGTGCCCCGATTGCTTTATTTCAAGTCAATATTCCTAATGAATTTCGATGTTTCGGCATACCTTTGCGATTTCGTAGTCACTGTTGATCCTCATCTCATCTCTTCTCTCTTGGCAGATGGATTTCTCATATTCACCTGCCAGAAAGTCCTGTTTTAAAGTGTCAGCTCCTTCGTTGACGCCAAAACTCTTGCCAGCAGCCTTAAAAAGAACAAAATTTTTAATTGAAATTGGATATGTTTGGATATGTATCATTTGTAATGTACACAAATGGAGGCAGTGGAGATAATTGCTTTAATCACTGATAATAATAATTGCTTCAATTATTTCATGAAGCTTCAGGTCAGATCATAAATGGACAGTCAAGCCAAGATATACTGAATTTAAAATCACAGCAGCTGTTCAGTCGTTTGAATTCCTGATGCACTGTTTCTTTCAGACGCTGCTTGGACTGCAGGATTTAAGATTTTCATTAACCAAGAAGATTTCAGCATGTTAGTGAGCATGTTAATCAGTAACATACAATCTTAAAGTCTACACAGTAAAAACATGAGAAGGGATTATAAAACTGGTTGATTTCAGAAGCTTTGGCTGTTTTAGGAGTGGTAAATATCGCTAATGCACCTACCTCTTGAACATCTGACACTCCCATGTGTGCTGTCTAGTAAGATTGTAAGAAGTCCCGTGAACTATTGATTGCCCCTGAGTCACACAAGCTGCTATGGCTGTCCAAGCATGGAACCTAATATATATACTGTATATATGGATTCAGTCCTGCCTTTCCATACTCAAAAGGACTGTCTGGCTCTGCTGACGTGGATGCATAAAACAACGTCTGTCATGTTTTGAAGGGTGTTGACGATAATTAATAAACCCCCCCCCCACCCACCAAGAAGAAAGATGCCTCGACTGCTATCACCTCACAGTGACAGGAATACAACTGGAACAGGAGTGGATACTGAATACTATGTACTACTGTGGCAAAATGACCAAAATATTCCTCAGCCATGCTTACAAATTCACCAAAGACACCAAACGTCATTTCTTATCATAGTGACTCATGAACAAAGGAAAGTTTCAATCGCTAGATCTTACAGCAAAAAGATTTTATGCACATCATTGTTGATAATGTTTTCATGCCTTGCTTTGGTTCTTATTTTACATGCTTATTTGCGTCTTGCATTACTACCAGTAGCACCAATAAAAAAGGTTACCTGTAGCTATTTTGGATGGAGTCAGCAGTGAATTATCTAGGACTTAACGAGTCACAAGGGTGCTTAATCTTTGTGTCAGCTGCCGTTTTTACAAGCACGCACTGTACTGCAGCCTTTAAATCATAAAACGAGAATGCAGACATGTGAAGACCTTACCTAAGAAAGGCATGAAATGTGGTGATAAACAGTTCGGATTAATGAAGTGGATATCAAACAGCATACAAATCACATCTGAGATGCTTTCATATTCAGCACCATAAACTTTTTTTATAGTGTCGAAAATTCAGTGACAGTCACAATATTGAGATACAGTATAACCATTAAGCCTGTTTTTTTTTTTTTTTATGAATAATGGCATTGAAAACAGCACTGATATTTGGAAATGGGACTGTGATTGTGTTGCTTTCTCATTCACACTCAGCCCAAGGGAGTGAAGTCTTGTCTCCCTGACTTTGTTTCCATTCCACTTGTTGTCACTTATGAGCTCTCCCAGGCACCACACAACACACAACACACCTGTTACATACACCTTTTAATTTAACCCTCACAGGCATGACACAGCCATTTCATTCCTTTCCTGAAGCCTTTTTATGTTATCAGTAATATCGATGACACCTGTGTATGGTGCTTTGAGTCAGTTTATAACTAATGCAAATAAATAAATAAATAAATAAATAAATAAAAGTCTTCAGTCTTACTCATGGCTCAGATTACAGAAAGAAGCAAACGAATTAACATTACATCAATTATCACTAATACTAAATCATTAAAATTAATTTAACATGGAAATAAATAGTATTATCATAATACTATATAGCCATAACCAATAAGTGAGCCGTTAATCTTAGTTCTTTTTTTTTTTTCAGGTTTCTGTATTGTCATACCAAATCCATGATAAAATCAATACTGTATTAAGTGACCACTTAACTCTGCATATAACAGAAATTTTCTTTTGCATCTATATTATTTTCTAATTCCTAAATATTTATTGCACTTCTTATTGTCAGCTGGTAGCAGAGCTGAAGATGTTGAGGTTCTCTTTGGGAGTGACGAGGTTGGACAGGATTAGGAACGAGTACATCAGAGGGACAGCTCATGTTGGACGTTTGGGGGACAAAGTTAGGGAGGCCAGATTAAGATGGTTTGGACATGTTCAGAGGAGGGAGAGTGAGTATATTGGTAGGAGAATGTTGGACATAGAGCTGCCAGGCAGGAGGCGAAGAGGAAGGCCAAAGAGGAGGTATATGGAGGTAATAAATGAGGATATGAAGCTAGTGGGTGCAAGTGTTGAGGATGCAGAAGATAGGGATAGGTGGAGAGTGATGATTCGCTGTGGCGACCCCTGAAGGGAAAAGCTGAAAGAAGAAGAAGAAGAAGAAGAAGATTGTCAGCTGATGTCGTTATTTGTTCAAACAGTATTCTGATGCTTTGTCGTAAACTGATACACATCTCTATCCAATAACATGTTTGTTTGTTTGTTTATTTGTTTGTTTTTTTTCCAATTTTCAAATGTTGATTTTTTTATTGAATGTTTCATGTGAAAATCTAAAACAATATTTTCCATCTGAGTGGCATAAAAACTCTCTGTCGTAACAGTTTCACCTACGTACACAGTTAACTTTGTTAAATCGCTACACTTCTGGCTAATGCCACTGTTTTACATATACTGTACTGCTTTGAATGCAGGAAACAGTTTGAATAGGTCGAGGTGGGTCAAAGCATTTCTTTTATTCACAGACCATCACAAAGTTTGGAAAAACACAACACAACATGAGCGCATCACTATTTGTCTCTGTTATGAAATGGGGGTGAAATCCAGAGAAAAGGTGCATTTTAATGGTATTTTGTATTACCAAAGTCACTGGAATAAGGAATGATTTAGGGTTGGGTTTTTTTTTGTAACACTTTCCGGTACTGTTCAATAACTATGCAAGAACCAAGCAGGAATGAATGTGTAGTACTATATTACCACCTAAGTCACTACTATTGACTACTAAAGAATACTGGGTAATTACTCAGTAAGTATTAATAAACTACTGGTTCATTATGTTCATTATGATCTATCAAGTCATATATATCTCTAATTACGGATTAACCAGTAATCACATCAACTCCTCAAGCACTATCCTCAAACGCCTGAAGAACTACTAGCTGATGCAAAGTAGCCTAACTTAATTAACTACAATTTAATTTTCTTTTATCTTTTGTTGTTATAAACATAAAAAGGCATGCTCGAAGGAGGCAGAGGTCAACATACCCTGTATTTGCAATTCCTGACAGAATGCTCCACCTAAAACTGGAAGCAGCGGACAGACATTCAGACATGCTCGGCATTCCCTGCTCGACTGAGGATGTCGCCCCTTTTCCTACTCTGCTGGGGATGTCACCCCACCTCCCTGCCTGGCTAAGGATGTCACTCTGCCTCCCTGCCTGGCTGAGGATGTTGCTCCGCCCGTCTGCTCGGCTGAGGATGTTGCTCCGCCCGTCTGCTCGGCTGAGGATGCCACTCTGCCTCCTTGCTTTCCCGTCATTGTTGTTCCCCCCTCTGGCCTCGCCGTGGTCATCGTTCTCCCCTCTGGCCTCGCTGTGGTCATCGCTCCCCCCTCTGGCCTCGCTGTGGGTGTCGTTCGATCTAGGAGTCCAAGCCATCCTAAGTTTGGGCATGTCAGGATCCGTGCCTTGGGGGCGCTATGTCGCATCCACTATGGACAATTCACTCCCAGATAACCAGAGGGTACCCTTTTTTGAAATTCTTCTTTTTTGTCTGCCCCCTTCCTTCCTTGTTTGTGCACACCTCTTATGCGTTTTCCAGTCAGTCATCCTATTTAAGTTCTGTCTTTTCCCTCTTTAGTTGTGGAGCATTGTGTGTGTATAGGGTGTACTGCTGCTGTTATGTGTTTGTTGCTACTTGCACTGTGAACAGCTTTTGTTTTCATGTTCAGTTTTCGTGCCTTGCCTTTCCTTGCCTTTTCTTGTTCGAGTCTAATCTTGGTCTAGTTTTTTGAGTTTTGGGTTCCTTTTCTCATTGTTTGTTATTTGCAGTTGTTTATAATAAAGATGCCTGCAACTGCATCCTACTCCCTGGGAATTCCTGAGAGAATGAATGCCGAAGCACTTTTTTCAGGCCAAGCACTTTTGAATGTCCTGGTTGTGAATGAGATTCTTCCAAAAAAAAAGAAGCATTTTTTTTTTGCTTTGCTCTGAAGCTATTGTTTGCCTGACCCTGAGAGTGGCAGCAATAATTGTCATTATGCTGCTGATGATTTGCAGCTGTTTACTTCTCCTGCTGTGCTACACACTGAAACACAGGTGTGCTGTGAAGGGAAGCAGCAAATGCAAAACACGAGACTTTTAAGGTGCTGTGCGTGAGACGCCTCTGTGGGCTGTTCTCATGCCTCGGACAGCTGCGGCCGACTGTGTGTGTGTGTGAGAAAGAGAGAGAGAATGCAAGAGTGTGTGATGTGGAATGCAGCACATTTGGAAGCCCCTGCTGAGAAGATTCAGTGAAGTGTTTTCTTACCGATTTACCCACTGAAAGGCACGTGTGAGCCTTGAACCTGTCGCCACACAGAGCTGCTACAGCATGCCGTTCTCAAGATTAATATGGAATATGAAATATGAACTTGGCGCTGACACAGACTGGTGCTGACATGGCAGAGGAAACATACCAAGCTGCTTGTATGAGGTTTTCATCAAAGCTTTCATCACATATTTATGCTCCATATAATTGGAAACGAAATTTGCTGGACTCCTTATCAGCAATAATGCATAAAATAGAATTAAAAGGGCATGTGACTATAAAAACATCTGAAGACATGGCATAAATCAGTGATCTTTACAAACCCGTTGGATTCAGTGAGGTGACCATTAACATGCGCTTGGGGCCTATGGAGGAGTTATCATAGCTGACAACTGTCATTGATTAGTGTCGAACCTCTCTTTCAACACTAATGAGAGTAACTGCTGCCGTCTCCTTGTTTATTCATTTAATTTATTCACTGGCCAGACACTTTTTCATTATTAGCAAGCAAAGAGCTGATGTCTTAATGAGCTGCTGGCTTGTAGTGTGATGAAACTTTGGAAGAGAATCACTCAGCGGATACTAATGAATTAAATTCCGCATTGCACTGCTTAATAGAAAAACAATATTTCTCAATAGCAGCGCATGCTCATCTCTCTATATTTTTAACACAAATGTAACAGCCTCTCCAAAATCTAGACACTGCATAAATGCCAGTCCGGTCCAAAGAATTGACTCACCTTAACAAAATCCAGCTCACTGTCTTCACCAGAAAATAAATCCAAGGAGTGGCGCTCCATCAGTGGCCCAGACCTGTCACACCCGAAAACATTCGTTCTATTGCACTTACGCACAACATTAAGGTAGAAGTCACATAATAAAGCATAAACAACTATCTGTGTAAAACGGTTTTACTTTTTCAGTGTAACCAAAAGAGTGCATTTGTGTTGTTTTGGTTTTTTTTTCCCGGAGCATATTTCAGGATTGCAGATTTACCTTTTCAGCTGCTGATGTTCATAATCCACATTTTTGTAAATTTAATATGATTCATGCAGTCACATTTGAGTTAAGCTCGCTGGAGGGCACACGGCAGAGGTGCTGCTATGTGTGGTATGTTTATTAATGAGGGAATTGCTGAGAAGACGAATGTGCACGTCATTTCTACAGCAGGCTTGTACATCTATTCCAGGGCACAGGTGATATCACTGATACGCATAACGGCTGCTGTGTCAAAGTACAGTAACACTGATATACAAGAACTGTGTGGATCAGCTTTTTCCTTTTTTATGCAAACTTTTACATCATATGCTATATTTAGCATTCAGGGAAAATGGAAATGGAAATAGATGACAGGAGGAATTAGTTAACAAGCAAATTGGCAAACTGTTATTTTACAGTACTTGATTGCTACATCATAACCATTTTGGAATGAAGTATTCTTTTACAATATCCTACCTCCTTTTTATATTGTGACTATGCAGAATGGTGATATTACAATCATTAAAGTAGTACATAGCTAATAGTGAAAGCTTGGCATGTACAGTGCAGTGTGTCAGTAATTAAACATGGACAATTTTTGGATCTGTGCTTTACCATATATAGTAGTTTTTTAATAGTAAAAAACTACTATGAGATGAAAGTGAAGGCAGAAAGTTCTTCAAGGTGTCATGTTGCAGGGTAAAAATGCAGCTGGCAGAAGGTTTGACACCAACACACCATGAATGACCAATGCACCATGTTTAACTGATGTTTTTTCTACCTTACATTTTCTAGACAATTTGCATTACTTCGGTAGAGCTTAATCTCAGGCGCATCACTATGTGCATTTTTACAAACTAACTTAGTATTCTTGAGGTGTTTAGGATATCGTCGTAATCCCTCTGAGGTCTTCCTGTTAAATGTATTCCTTTAAACTGGATTGTCTTGATCAGTTCAACTGTTAATTGATGGCCTACTGTGGTCTGTGAGGTTGTTTTGCTATTTCTAATCTCACCAGTGCATCACTGCTTCTAAGTAATGTACCAAACAGTAGCTTTAGCTTTAGTAGTTTTAACACATTTAATGGTTTGGCACTGTTTATTTGGCTAACATTCAGCTATATTTTCAACCTATCACTATCAGGGCAATGGTTAAGGTTTAGTGCTAATGACTGGAAGGTTGAATGTTCCTAGAACTGCTTCACTTGTTTAAAAGCATCAACCAAATGAAGAAAATTTACTTTTATGATAATCCTACTTTAATGAATTTGATTTCTTTGGCTAATAATCTTCACAACAGCAACAGACTCCACATGCATACTTAACATTTAGATATCAGCTGTACACCTTTTGCCAGCTCTCTTGTATTGTATGAACTAATGATAAAGTGAGCGCCCATTATGGCCCATTACCAATATATATATATATATATATATATATATATATATATATATATATATATATATATATATATATATAAACAATATGTATATAATTTAATGAAGTTATTCTGTGCATAAACACAGTAACCACTGTTTTGCTTCAGATTGGCTGGAGACAAAATAATTACATCACAGTGCAGTTACAGATGGACTGCATTATATCACACCCTTATTCTACCTTCTTGTTTACTTTGTGAATGCAGTGTTAATGCACAAAGCTAAACTGAATGGACTGATTTTACATGATATTATATTTTAAGCATTCCTTACCTTAGCAGCTCAAAGATTGTGAAAATGCCCCTTCAGTGATGCAAGCAGTAAGCAGTGATGTTTTTCCTCTTGGGAATTACCAAGGTCTGTACTGTGGCTTACACACACACTGAAAACACCAGGCACTTATGGTGATGTCCTTGCTTCTGTGAGTCAGATTCACTCCCACCCACCAATTCTTTGAGGCAGCACTTTTTTAGCCTTGACACAAGCTGTGTGAAGTTGAACTTGCTGATCGTCATTTATCATCAGTGCTGTCAAAGGCAAGTGTGGCTAGGTGTGGTGAATAATAACTTCCTTTTAATCAGCTCTAGTTTTCTATGTTGTTTTAAATGATTATTGATTATAGCTAACATAGAAATAGTATATCTGTATATATGTAAAAAGATGATTAACCTCAAAATATCCTTGCTTTTCAGTGTTATTTTAAGGGAACTTATCCCATTTGTCAGAATTATGATGCATCTTTCCTTCCCGTGAAAAGTCTTTAAGGCAGGATACTGTTATAATAATATAAGATAATTATATAGTTGTCTGCAGGGTTACAGATTCTACTTTTGTTCCCATCGAGAATTCTGAGTTTATGTATAGATTTCTTAAAAGAGTGTTTCTCACAGCTGCTAAGGGGTAGCCATATCTCGCTTTCAGCTGGTTCCCCCACAGTTCCGGTTCCACCCAAGAAACACATTAGAGGAATGAAGACCATGTCCTGTGTGCTGTGTTTCTCAAGCACCACTTGTGGTGAATCATTAAAAAGTCTTCTTTGGACAT
>CM040986.1:9509430-9543743 GCA_022985145.1 Pangasius djambal | reverse complement strand
TATATATATATATATATATATATATATATATATATATATATATATATATATATATATATATATATATATATATATATATATATATATATATAATATATACACACACATATATAATATATATATATATATATATATATATATATATATATATATATATATATATATATATATATATATATATATATATATATATATATATATATATATATGTGTGATCTGTGGCTAAATGCAATTTAATTCATAATACATGATTTCATACCACAAAATTCATGCTCAAACCAGCCAATTGTGGTATGGTGGCATAGTGGTTAGCATGTTTCTCTATCTCTGGGGATGGGGGTTCAAATCTCACCTCTACCCTGTGCACATGGAGCTTGCTTCCTCTGGGTATTCTGGTTTCCTCCCTCAGTCTAAGGACATGTGTTGTAGGCTATTTCCAAATTGTGTGTGTGATTGTGCCATGTGATGGGTTGGTACCCTGTCCTGGGTGTCCCCTGCCTTGTGCTCTGTGTTCCCTGGGATAGGCCCCAGGCTCCCCTTTGTAAGACAAATAGTATGCATGTTCTCAGTGTATGAACAGTATGTGTGATATTTTGAGACTGGACTACTGCAGGTCTTCCTCTGCACACCATTCAACCTGCAACTGATCCAGAATGCAGTTGCCTGATTTGTTTTCAACCTTCCCAAGTTTTCACACACACCTTCCACTGGCTTACTGTAACTGCCCACATCAGATTAAAAAAAAACTGACACTTGCCTACAAAGCCAAAAATGGACCAGCACCCACCTACATTAAAACCCCTTACTGCACCATGCTCACTCCGGTCTTCTAGCACTGCTTGGTTTGACCCTCCATCTCTCAGCGTACTAGGAAGGCATGCATCAAGGCTCTTCTCTGTTCTAGTGCCTAGGTGGTGGAATGAACTTCCCTTAGATGTCCGAACAGCTGAGTCACTGCCTGTCTTCAAACGATGACTAAAGACCTATCTCTGAATGAAATACAGAAATTAGAACTTGGGTAAAAAAAAAACAAATACATATCTTGTGTGTTTTTCATGCTATGCTACCTCCCCAACTGGGTTTTTACACTGAAAATACTCTTAGTTCCTGGCCTAGTGAACTAGTATGAGGGTGTATTTATTGATAGAGACTTGATCACACTTTTGTAAGTCTCTCTGGATAAGAGCATCTGCCAAATACCATAAAAGGAAATGTAAATGAAGCCTAATAATTTGTATTTTCACTGTTACTGTAATATGCATATAAGCCTTTATGCTTATAATCCCAATATATTTGGCTTATACATGATATGAATGATATGAAGATGTAGCATGTAATAAAGGTTTTAAAGCTCTTAAAGGAATAGTTCAACATATTTTTTTTCAACCAGATCTCCATCTACTGCATCTGTAGCAGATGTGTAAGAGAACTTGAATAATTATTTTAAAGCCGTGATAAGAAGACTATGAAAAGATATAGACCTATAATTAGAAATGTATGTTTTTTTATTTGGCAGATTTACAAGTGAGGCAGTATACAATCACTTTATAAAGTCAAGGCAGGATTTTTAACAGTGGTAGTCATGGGATTAAATCTCACTGTTTTATAAAATAAAATAAAAAAATATAGAACTGAATACAGAATACTTCTTATCATCATAATAAATATTTGGTTCAAAGAAGAAAAAGTACCTATTGTCCTGCAACACTTCCATTTTTCAATATATGCCACAGAGATTAATTGTGACCTTTAAAAAAAAATTATTCTAAATCACAATTTTTGCACCTAAATGCAGTAGGTAGTGTTGCAGCCTCACAACAACAGGGTTCCTGATTAGATCCAAAGCTTGGGTTACTGTCTGTGCAGAGTTTCACACTGACTAGGTTTCATCCAGGTTCTCCAGTGTCCTCCCACTAGGCTAAATTGCCTATAGGTGTGAATGTGTGTGCCCTGTAATGGTCAAATGTCCCTTTCTGGGTGTCTCCCCTTCTCCTGGAATAGACTTATAGAGAGCTACACTCACAAAACACTTTATTAGGAACATCTGTACACCTACTTATTCCTGCAATTATCTAATCAGCCAGTGCAATGCATAATATCATGCAGATATGGGCCAGCAGCATTGCGTAATGTTCACGTCAACCATCAGAATGGGGAAAAAATGTGATCTCAGTGATTTTGACGGTGCCATGACTGTTGGTGCCAGACAGGCTAGTTTGCGTATTTCTATAACTGCTGATCTCCTGTGTTTTTCACACACAGCAGTCTCTAGAGTTTACTCAGAAATGTGCAATAAAGAAAAAACATCCAGTGAGTCACAGTTCTGCAGATGGAAACGTCTTGTTGATGAGAGAGGTCAACGTAGAATGGCCAGACTGGTTTGAGCTGACAGTAACTCAGACAACCACTCTGTACAATAGTGATGAGCAGAAAAGCATCTCAGAATGCACAGCACATCAAACCTTGAGGCGGATGAGCAACGCTAGTGGAAGAACATGTTGGGTTTCACTTCTGTCAGCCAAGAACAGAAAGCTCAGGCTGCAGTGGGCACAGGCTCACCAAAACTGGACAGTCGAATACTGGAAAAACGTAGCATGGTCTGACGAATCTTGATTTCTGCTGAAGCACACAGATGGTAGGGTCAGAATTTGGCACCAACAGCATGAATCCATGGACCCAACCTGCCTTGGGTCAACAGTCCAGGCTGGTGGAGGTAGTGTAATGGTGTGGGTATTGTTTTCTTGGCACACTTTGGGCCTGTTAATACCAATCAGTCATTGCTTGAAGGCCACAGTCTATTTGAGTATTGTTGCTGTCTATGTGCATCCCTTCATGGCCACAATTTACCATCTTCTAATGGCTACTTCCTGCACGATAATGCACCATGTCACAAAGTAAAAGTCATCTCAAACTGGTTTCATGAACATGACAATGAGTTCAGTGTTCTTCAGTGGCCTTCCCAGTCACCGGATCTGAATCCAGTAGAACACCTTTGGGACGTGGTAGAACGGGAGATTCACAGCATGAAAGTGCACCTGAAAAATCTGCAGGAATTGTGTGTGGCAATCATGTCAACATGGACCAGAATCTCAAAGGAATGTTTCCAACATCTTGTGGAATCCATGCCATGAAGAATTGAGGCTGTATTGAGAGCAAAGGGAGGCCCTACCCAGCATTAGTGTAGTGTTCCTAATAAAGTGCTCAGTGAGTGTATAAGTACCTTTAACAGAAGACATGCCAGTCATTTTTTACAGTTTTGGATAAAATGCATCTACAACATGTCTTCTCTTCTCAAAACTGTTAAATTAACTGTTTTTATCCAACACATTATCTGAAAGTTAGCAACTTTGTAGAAGGCTTTAAGCTCTGTCCAGTTGCCACAATCACATCATGTCATATCCCCGTGTCATTGTGACATTCATGCCATTTTCTTTCATAAACTGTATAAACCACACTTACTACTGTGGAAATACATGAAATCATATGTATTTTTACACTAAAACCTTTCTCAAAATCAGAGTTGTCTTTGTTCTGTACCAAAAATCTCATTTTGTAGATGAGCTACATTCAAAAAAGTTTATATATGCATTCAGACTGTTTAAAAGCTTATTACAGAGACATTTCTCAAAATGTTGTTGGATTTCTGACAGATTTTATACTGAAAATGGCATAAAACAGCTATTTTTTTTCCTAAAGTTATGATTTTCCAGTAAACTGTTTTGTAAGTCTTTCTCTTGAGAGCGATTTCACAGTGAAATAAACTTTTGTGATTCTAACATCATCCAAAGACTTTTTGGTTTTATAAAGTATGCAAATGTATGCATATTTAATTACAAGAAGCCTCATTTGCATGAATAGATGCAAATTTCTTTCAGAAATTTCCAATATATTAAAAATAAAAAGTCTCAGCAATCCAGTGGCTAAGATGAATTGTGAAATCTAGTATTTTTTGCAGTGTTGCCTTAAATTCAGCTGTCTACTCCTGTGCAGATTTTATGTTTTCCTTCCATTCTCAGTACTGCTTATCCTACAGTCTTGGAAAGCTTGGGAACCTGGACAAGGTGTCAGTCCATCCCAGGGCATGTGCATGCACACACACACACACACGATAATTTGGAAATGCCAGTCAGTTTACAGCGCCTGGAGAAAACCCCTGAAGCACGGAGAGAACATACAAACGCCATGCATACAGGGCAGAGGCGGGATTCGAACCCTTCTCCTGAGGGTGAGAGGCGAGCGCGCTAACCACTACACCATCGCGGCCCCCCACCCGGCTTCTGTGTTTTATTATTTGTTTTGCGTGTAGTGTAAATCGTCAGGCAAAAAAGAAAAGCGGGAGAGATTAACAAAAAGAAATCTGTACATTATCATGAATCGACATATTCAGGCTCTGGCTTTTTTTTTAAATGTGTACTGGCAAAAAGGTTTAGCGGATTTTTGCCTCGTATAGCCCGCCGTTACGACAGCAGCTGCGCCCCACTTTGGCTCCAATCAGAGCCTCAGCGCTGAAGCAGCTCGGCGTAAACACGAGTCTTCCGCCCCGCCCTTCATCATCCCCATCATCATCATCATCATCCGCGTCCGCGCACACACACACACACACACGCTGAGCAGTTCCGCCTTCTCCCCGCCGACTTTTCCGCATGTCACATTTACAGCCCAAGCTCGCTAAATTACTGCGCAGCACCATGAAGCAGGACTCGTGATTTGACAAGGTAAGAGACAGGGCTTATTAAAGTCAGGAGCCATGCCGATCGCCTATCGTTTTCCTCTTACAAGCTGCCTGGTGTAGTAAAGTTTCAGTTGGGATGGCGATCGGGTGTCATACAGCAGGCTGTGTGTAGAGTTTCCTGGGCATGTGTAGCTCCCGGTGTGAGGTGACAGCTTCACGGACAGTTCTTTAACTAGTCAGGCTTTCATTCTACCTCACACACACATATACACACACACACACACACACACACACACACACGCTAGCGAACTGAAACGACGATGTTATACGCTTTAACGCTGTTATTTTGGACAGAGGTGATACAGAATGACGCTGTTCCAGAGAAAGGAAACTAAAATAAACAGATGTTGCTGTTGCTGCTATTAGACACTAACAGCTTAGAGTCCAGCCATGTGATGAGATGTGATGAGATATGATGAGATGAGAGGTGATGAGAGGTGATGAGATGTGATGAGATGTATCTATCCGCTTTGATCACTTTGATACATGACTGAAATGCCAGCAGCCTGATTTGCAGTGAGTTGGACTGGGCTTGATAAACTTTCAGCCTTGTCCTGATGGCACAGAGCCTTAACTTCGGGGCGTCATGCTCAGATGACAGGCCGAGATTACAAACACACTGCGAGACGACGCTGCTGTCAAACTGTAAAAACGCCACTCCGGCTTCAGCTCCATGTAACTAACCACTACTCTTACACAGTCTTCCTGGAAGTTTACAGGAAAGCTAAGCACTTGTTCACGCCCCTGCCTTTTCTCAAAACAGGCTTTTAGATGTGCAGAATATGTCGACGGTTTGTAAAGTGTCGTAGGCTACGTAAAATAACCCCAGCGTACTACTGTACTAAATAGTATGTTAAAATAGTACGCGGCTTGTGGAGGCACCTGTGGTGTGTACTGTTTCAGCGCACTATTTCTGTGTACTATGTAGCACGCTAGTGTGTGCTGTTTGTGATCTTCCCGCTAAAGGCTCTGTGGGTTGAGAAGAAGCCATATCGCTTTCGCTTTGTACCGGGGGGCGGGGCTTGACGCTCCAGGCACCTGTGCGCATGGCAATTAAGCTCCCTGCCTGAAGCTAGTTTGTAAATTACAGCAGTTATAATTATGCATAAAATTATAAAATATAAATATTAAAATCACATTATTCTTATCAACAACAACAATAATAATAATAATAATAATAATAATAATTATTATTATTATTATTATTATTATCAACAATAAATAAATAAATAAATAAATAAATAAATAAATAAAGTTCAATGCCAACTAGGTTTTTAAATTTTTTAATAAAAAAAAAAATTTTATTAATTTTTTTTTTAGCCACTCCACTATCAGTTCTATCTAACAAAAGCCCTGTTCAGCATGGATTAGTTTATCAGGGGGAAATCTGTAATAGATTTTTTACACGTCTCTTCAGTGATATAAACAAATAATAAATAAAATTACCCCAGGAGGTGCGAGTTTCTAGTAGGTTGTATTTTCTATGAACCCGGATGTTTGCATCACGTTGTGAGTTCCTCAAATATCTAATGTTAAATGCTGTTAAATTAAAACCTGCAAATGATTACCAGTTTTGAAACAATTAAATCATTTACAGTATTAATTCATCAGCATTTAACATTAGATATTTAAGGAACTGGCAGTGGCACAACTAATCATTATTCGTAGAAATCTAAAAGTTGATGATCTTGTACATATGTGAATATAAAGTAATGTAGTGGGTGTACTCCCAGTGCGGTTTTACCTCCCAGACCAAGCATATGGTCGAGTGACTCTTCTAAAGCATTCATTTTTTGTTTCAGGATTAGGGAAGTGCTTAATATCCGCGGGAGCGTTACTGATACGTGCTATGAGAATAAATACAGCAAGTAGCAGCTGTAAAACATCTCTTTTTTTCAACACAAGGTGACATCTGCATAAAACTCACAGACGTGTATCCAGACGAGGCTTAAAATTATCAGATGAATGCTGAGTTTGGCAAATAACATGAGATAATTTGGCCTGTAATTTTCTCAAAGGAGGACGGAGGAAAATATCAACACGGTGATCTGGATGGAAATATAATCATAGAGTAGCACATTAAAATAGGAAATTACCCCAGGACCCCATGTAAATTGAATCCCATCAAGATAGGGCTATAGATGCACTTTGTAGCTATACAGTTACTGACTGTAGCTCATTTATTTTCTGATTTGTTGCACAATTTGTCAACCCCCTCTGTCATCAGTAGAAAGGGACCACTGTAGGACCACCGCTGACCAGATATTGTTTGGGTGGTGGAGCATTCTCAGCAAAGCAGTGACACTGACAAGGTAGTGTGGTCTGCTGGTACGAGTGTATCAGGCCCAGCAGTGTTGCTGGGATTTAACCACCTGTGTCACCAGTCAGCAGCAGTGCTGTGGTCAGAAAATTACCATGGATGTATGTTTAGAGCCAAGGTTCTCTAGGGTCTGTGAAGCATAGATAGCAGCTCCACAGTTTTCTGATTGTGTCACAGTGGTGGAAATCACAACCAACCATTATGAAAGTTCTTATGACTATAAATAATGTGAACTGGATTCTAATGACAGTTTTAATAAAAATGGGTTCTGTGGGTAGAAATTCAGAAATAAAAAAACTCTCTAATAATCTAATAAATAGGCAATATACTAAAGCATACATTTAAATTATATGTCTATTTTCTTTAAATAGTTTGTTTGTAAAATAAATCTGTACTAATGGGTCTGTGAATTTTGCTTGTTTTTTTTTTTTTTTTTTTACAGTTAAAGGGGACTAAAATGCTTGCAACTCCTGGTTTAGAGGACAATTGATTCACACATTGCAAGGAATAATATGAGCATTAGCCTCTAACCGTACCCTACAAGGTGGACTAACAAGGTATGTGTGTCTAATAAAGTACCCAGTGCTTAAAAACCTCAGCTGACAAAGCACAGTCAGTAACTGTATACCTACAAAGGAATGTCAGCTGTGCCTGACAAAATGGGTAATAAATGTAGCTACAATTTAATAACGTACAGGTATTGGGATTTCATACCTGTACTAGCGCATCTCTAACAGGGTTTGAGCTTAATGGTATTCTTAGCCCTTGGTGTATTTGTACTAGCATGAGGATATGTTTTCAGCAAGGACTATAAGTTGCTCTGGATAAGGGCCGTCTCCCAAATGCTGTCAATGCAAATCTAAAAAAAACTGTTACCATGTGTACATATGCATCTCTTTCTTTTTTTCCAGGTATCTTAAAGATATCAAAGGAGCATGATGACAAAAAGGCAGCACACATGATAGCATGAGGCCAAACATGCCAGGACGTAAGGGCAAGGCGCTCTGCGGCAGAGCCGTGCATTGAGCTCTACCCTCAGCTGTTCACTCCATAGATCTTCCACACCCCACACATAATCTCCAAAATCCCTCCACCTGCCCAACAGCAAGAGGTGAAAATGGCCACTCAGAGGAAGCACTTAGTCAAGGAGTTCAACCACTTCATCACTTGTTATGTATGTAAGGGCTACCTGATCAAGCCCACCACCGTGACAGAGTGCCTGCATACCTGTGAGTGCTTTGCCTTAACAAACATGTTTTTTTAAAGCCACAGTCAGGGATTGCCAAGTCAGGCTTGCTATCACCCTGAGACTAATACCATTACTGTTAGCACTCCTTCATCAGCTTCCCCTCATTATCGCTTGGGGGATCCCAGTCGACATGTAGGGCCATTTTTATACTTAATAATCTCAAATAAAGATTTCTGTATGAGCCCACAGAGGCCTGAGAGGGATTTAGTCAATATAACTTCAGGAGTAGATCTTACCCAGTAGATATTGCAATCTAACAGTGAAAAAACATTGTGGTGTAAGTTTGTGTAGTAAAATGCTTAATACTTTAAAAAATAGTATTCGATTTGCTGTTTATAGTTCTTTCTTTTCTATAAAATAGCTAAGCTAGACTGTTAGCAAGGAATAGAGTATTACATTATGCTTGCTGAAGTGTTCAGGTTATACCAAACTCCTTCTCTTGTGTAGCTATTGGCCACCATGGTGACCTAAAGGGTATGTACTTTTGAGTCAGGAAGTGAAGTAGCCAAGACATAGTTGTAGTGTTGGGTTAATCTGATAGAAAACATTGGAATGTTACTGTTACTGCCTTCTGAGGACAACTCCATTAATGGAGCATTAAGTATGGAATTACAGGCAACTCCAGAATTACTGGCACCCTTTATGAAAACTGTCAGAATTAATATATAAAAATATATAGCATTCAGTGTGTTTGGAAACAGAAAAGTGTTCGCCTATGGTTGGGAAATCACAAGTTCGAATCAGCCATCCGTGGCTGTCCATGGCTGTGCTCTCTGGGTGAGAGGGATGGCATGCTCTCTCTCCTCTGTCAACCACAGCAACACTGGCCAACTGTGGGCATCTGTGAGCTCATGTATGCAGAAGAAGGTAGATAGCGCTTTCCTCTGAGTGTAATATGCTGCCTGTGAGGCAGCATGAGCAGCAGTTTGAAAGATGTGGTTGGCTGGCTTTGCGTGTCTCAAGAGGAAGCATGTGCCAGCCTTCACCCTTCCTGGTTAGTAGGTGTTGTATGATAGGGGAGAGCAGGTGACCAAACTGGGGAGAAAATAAACACAAAAGAAAACATGTAATATATGTGGTGCGTAGCAAATCCACCTGTCTTTCCTCTAGAGAACCTGCAGGAAGCCCGCACAGCCAGGGGAGAACATGCCTAACTTCATATAGACAGTAACATGAGCAGGATTTCATGAGCAGGATTCAACAGGATTGAACTGGGTACACTGTGTCCCTGTGCCGCCCCAGATGAGAAGTTGTTTGCATTTAATCCTCCCATTACATACTATGAAGTTTTGTTCTGGTATAAGGTTATTTATCTTAAAACATATTATTCATTACTCTATGAATTATACACTATATGGCCAAAGGTTTGCGGACACCTGACCGTCACACCCATATGTGCTTTTTGAACGTCCCATTCCAGATTTATTCCCTCCTTTTGCAGTTATAATAACCTCCACTCATCTGGGAAGGCTTTCCACTGGATTTTGGAGTGGGGCTGTGGGGATTTGGCCATGTAGCCACAAGAGCATTACTGAGGTCAGGCACTGATGTTGGGTGAGGAGGCCTGGTGTGCAGTCACCTGGCTCTGTGCAGGACACTTGAGTTGTTCTACACCAAACGTGGCAAGCCATGTCTTTATAGAGCTCACTTTGTGCACAGGGGCATTATCATGCTGAAACAGGTTTGGGCCCCTTAGTTCCATTGAAGAAAAATTGTAATGCTAGACATCCTGCACAGTTGTGCGCTTCTAACTTTGTGCCAGTGGTTTATGGAAGGCCCACATATGGGTGTGATGCTCAGGTGTTCACAAACCTCTGGCCATATAGTATACAATAACTGCAGTGAAACTAATAATGGATGTAATTACAAGATTCTGGAGCCGCTGAGGGGTCTCGGGAGTTTAAAAGAAGTTCTTACGAGAATGTTTTTTGTTAAACAAAGCATGAATAGTTCATCTATTTGAATTTTGAATCATTGCGCATAATTTCTTATCATTCTTCCCTATTCACTTGAAGGGTGCCAATAATTTTGGAATTTGCCGTATTATAACTGATGCATGCATTATATCTTTCAGAGCATTTCTTATGACATATTCATACACATACATAGTGGCATGTCTTATGAAATATAAATCAAGGGAACAATGGTATAATTGATCCTAAAGATTTTGCGGTTTGTGTTTGCGCTTCTTTACCCAGCGCGCACTCAGTGTGTTTATTTTACACCTCTTGATGTTTTGATGGAATAGTAAAGGTGAAAGTGCCCTTGTAGATACACACATCTGCAGTCCTCAGGGTGAACGCAGATATCTGGAGCCCCAGTCACCATGACAACAAATGTCTTTCCACCTTCAATGAGCGTTTTGTGTGCCAATTATTTGTTTGTAGGAGTCGGTTTCTTATCTTTCCACAAACAGTAATCCAAAGGGGAAAGACAAACAACAAGGCTTCTATTTCAACACAAAGCCTGGTTGTGGAATCTTGCATCTGATAGCATGAATTAGTTTTTTTTTCTCTCTCTCTCTCTCTCTCTTCAACTTGCTTATCCTGTAGCAGTGAGAATGAAGTGCATTAGAATGAATCAGCAGCTAGCGTTGTTTGTACACTGCTTATTATTGCCTAACCTATAAATCTGGTCAGGTGTGACTCTGAACGTTATTTCTGCATGAATATGTGAGAGCAGAGCCACTAATGGGCATGCGTGATGTATAGGTTTATCCCTAAGTGTACAGCCAGGAAGTAATACACACTTTACTATTTGCTCAAGGGCCTAAGGAGTCCTGTCTCTTCCCTCTTTTCTCAGACCATACTGTATATTGCTGTCCTAATTGTGTTTAATGTGGGTTTCACATTACCGATTTGTGTATGAATGAGAGCTAAACGTGTGTCTTTGGTTATTCTAAGAGAAAAGCAGCCAAGTTCAGTTTTAGAACATTCCAATTCAATGCACAGTCCAGTTGAAAGCAGCTTCATTTCTATATGACATAGTAATAAAGGATGATGTGTGTGTGTGTGTGTGTGTGTGTGTATGTGTGTAAGAGAGAGAGAGACAGAGAGAGAGTAATGTAGTTGTGCACTCATGCAGTTGGCTCAGTGAATATGATGCAGCTCGGGCCTTTATCTCAGTTTCAGGCCACAGGCTTAGTTTAACTTACACACCACACAGATATGCAGATTTCAGTCATCCAGATGCAGACACTGAAGTTCCCAGAAACTGTAAATCTTAAAGGCGTAATATAGGAGATTATACCAATGGCACAAATAGCCAAATGTTCTCTTGGCAGATATTCAGCCTTTCAGTCAATGAAATCAGTTTGCCTAGAGAAAGTGGTGAGGTTTCCCACAGAAATCTGTTTGATTTTTTTTTTTTGTCTTGGCATATTAATTAATGCATGGTTAAAAATAATTCAGAAATGGTTGTGAATTACGAATGTTTATTCATAAGCACATAGCAGCTTTGTTAAAACGTCTGAGTGAATTCCTATTCTCTGTTTCCACCCTTGCTAGTTTGTAAAAGTTGCATCGTCCAGCATTTTGAAGACAGCAACGAATGTCCGAAATGTGGTATCCAAGTCCATGAAACAAACCCACTGGAAATGTTAAGGTAAGACTGTTTTTTTTGTGTGGATGATAACTATGTAAATGAATTACGTACGTTTAGATTTCCGATCAGTTTACGTGAGAAAAGATAAAAACGTGTAAACCTTAGTTTATTGGGATAAAAGATATTAAAGCAGCAGTATGTAAGATTTAGAGCCCTGTGCTGCCTGTGTAGTAAATTGTAACTGTAATAAGAACATTGTCGAACGTTTTCCACTCCCCCAGCTGGCTCCACCCCCTCTGTGTACAGCTTCAGTCCATTCTGAAGTGATGTAGGCCACTTTGGAGGGAAAACACTAATCTTTTAAAGGATATTGCTTGACTCAGGGTGTTGTTCCAAAACGAAGTTATGGAAAGCTTTTGCTTCAAACGGCCCTGCAATACGGTCGTTTTCAAATGAATACTTTCAAATGAAGATTTTAGGCACAGTTTTTATGCTGAATATAAAAAGAGGGCCATGGCAACCAACGAGTACATGTATAAATGTAGGTCAGGTAAATCGGGGATTTTGGGGATAGGGCTGCATCAATAATGATACTACAATCAGTCCAATACCATGCTCATTTATTCATACTTGTACTCTAAAAGATGCTCCAGTACCAACATCTCACATTGATAAGCCTATTGTTGATTGTCTCGCTAATGAACAGATGACACAAAATGACAGCGATCTGGACATATGTCATAATTGATTATCAAAGCACAGCAGACTGCAAGCTGTGCCTGGTGAAAATATCATGAGGAGGAGCTACAGCGTCTTCTTCCAATACAAATAACAAGATCAACTAGCTAATGTTATAAAGAATGAGTGTAGTAGTGTATGGACACGCACGTGTTCTCTGTCCATGGCTAGTTGGTGAAACAGAACTAAATAAAATGTTCTGTGATTTCCCAGTTAAGTAGGTTACTCAATTCAGTATCAGTATCAGTTTTGACGAGTACCAAAAAACATGCACTCATGCCTGGTCTCAAAAAGAATGGTATTGATGCATCCCTGGTATACTGTAACTAAAAAGAATAAAGCAGCTGAAAGGCATGCTACAGCAAATAAACCCTTTTATGTTGTCTCATGTTTCATTTTGTTACTGCTAACTCGGGGAGCAGCGAACTGCTCGTGTGTTTTTCTAACTCTATGTTGTGTGAGGTGACTATGTTGTTCTATGTAGCACCAAGGTTCTGGAGAAACGTTGTCTCATTTCACTGTGTACTGCGTCAGCTATATATAGTTGAAATGACAATAAAAGTCTCTTGACTTGACTTGACTTGCGTTTGCATTTGTTTGCATCTGTACATTTTTTTCAGCACCACTATTAGGAATTGAATCTCGGTCAGAATTCTGTGTTAGGAGCATCCATCATGACGGAATGGAGTAGACTAAGGTTGACGCCAAACTTGACACCAGTCAGGGAATACTGCTGAACATTTCTCATCGACTGCTCCACATGTATCTGAGCTGACGCTGAGTTGTCTAGCCGTAGCTGCATGCCACTGGGCATGGACTGTAGTGTGTGTGTGTGTGTGTGTGTGTGTGTGTGTGTGTGTGTGTGTGTGTGTGTGTGGGCTATGCAATAAATTTAGTATTAGCAAAGACGCATTCCTGCCAACAGCTGCACTGCTCAGTGTAGCCAGTGTTTCAGCTGTGAGGTTTCGCCACCCCCGATGCCCTGCCCACACACACACACACACACACACACACACAGACAGGTGCAGCCCTGGAACTGTGTAGTAGCTCAGTCTGAACGTAGTAGCCACAATATACTGCTTCTGTATGTGTGTCTGTGCTGGACCTCAGTTACATCAACACAAATGTTATTTTTATGGGGGTAGTTTTATGGCTTATTGTGTAATTTCTGCTCTCTTTTTTTTGTCCAACCTCTAACTGTGTCCTGTTTTCAAAGGTTGGACAACACATTAGAAGAAATCATATTCAAGCTTGTGCCTGGACTTCGGGAAAGTAAGTGTACTCGAGTTCTTCTCGATTAAAGGAATACTCCAGCACTGTCTACTGAATCTTTTTTATCTCTACAAGGAGCACATTTCCCTGTACTGAGAAGAGAACAGGACACCAGTTTACCTGAAACTCACTGATAATGAACGTCTGAGGGCAGCTGTTGAATTCCGTCAACAACAGTTAATATACACGACTATATAATGTGAAAACATATTCACGTTATGTTATATTTTTCTTAACACTGGAGGAGTCCAGTTACTTACACATTTTCTTACAGTTTTGTGTTATCCTTTGGCAATCGGGCAAAAACAGGCAGATGATTCCCTCGATAAAAAGGAGTACCATAGAAGGACTCATTCAGCATTTCTCAAAAGCATATGTTTAGTGTAAGTGCCCATATATTTCTAATATAACGTAGTTTTCAGTAAAACAGTTTTTAATTTGTTTCTCGTTACAGAGAAACGGGTTGAGGTTCTTCATCACGCATATACTACGGATGCAGTAATTAGAGATTAGGTTGGAAAACGTTGGAGTATTCCATTAAGGTGATAAAGTTAACTACTGAAAGCACTGAGGAGACAGAGCACAGGTCCGATTACTCAGTTATGTATTTAAAAAAAAATCCTTGACTTTCCATTTCTCATTGTTTTTTCTTGTTTCTATTCAGAGGAACAACAACAGGAGATTGAATTCTGGAAAAAGAATAAGTCAAAAGCAAACGATGATGGTAGGCACACTTCTTTGTCCTGGTGAAATGGCTAAAGAACGGGGTGGTGAGATGTGTTCCTGGTACCACCACAGAGTTGATCCGTTTCATATAACAGCACCTTCTAAAGTGCTTTATTCCTCTTATACCACAGCAAATTGCCAATGCTTAAATATTTTTATTTATTAAACAATGACATGTTGTACATTTTAACCATATATAGATACATTTAATGTAGAATGCCAACAAAATAACTTCTTGTTATCACTTCCGTTATAATGGCTATAAACAGTCGTTCTCTTGCCAGCCTCTTTTTACCTTAATACAAAAAAAAAAAAAGAACAAAAGCAGTTTGTCATGTTACAGGGAAGCTGTAAAATGCAAAGTCCTCTCTTCCAAAGACTTTCCTGAGGTGGAAAACTTAAACAGCTCTGTTACAAGGCACTGACAATGGAGACTCCTACAAATGTTAAATAAACATGCTTTACATGCTTCCAAGCTTCACCCTATCTAATGATTATATATTTTATATATTTATACGTTAAGTAACAACATATTTTTAATTGTTTATAATTAGGCCTACTTTCTACAAGTCCCTGTATAAGTTGTTACTATAGAAACAATAACATATTAGACGGAGTGCTTTAATATAAACCCATGATTACAGCTGGCACTATTGTCAGAGCTGCTGTTATAGAAAATGAATCACCTTCTGACCAGTCGGATTCAAGAATTCAACAATGCAGTGGTATAAGTTAGCCCTAAATTTCTCCTCATGGCTGATATACAGTACTATACAGTGCTGGACAGTATTAATTAATGATTAAAATGCCTCCCACAATGAGATGTCAGTAAGAGCTTCTAGAGAGTTACACAGTTCATAGCATTAAAGTCTGTGTACTCTACAGTAAGTCAAAGGATAAGGCTGTGACTGAGAGCCAGCTGAGCCAGACTGCAGTGTAGATGCCTATGGGAGTGTTAAATTTCGATTTTAAAGGTGACAGCAGGCAGCTGGTCTTTGACAGCCCTCTCCAAGGAACTCTGATTATATCTGTCTTCATCTCACCACACTGAGGTGTACTAAGGAAGCAATCAGTCACTTACAAATAACTAAGCTATAGCTTATGTCCTCTAGTGACTCATTGAGTGCATTCTCACGCAAAAGCCTGTTCAATTTCTCTGAGATTGTCCCAGAGAAGATTAGGAGACTCGATGTCTTTGTCAGTGAAATGAATGGAGGTGACCAAGCTAGAGCTTTAATGTCATAGTCATGTTGTTCCAGCTTGCTGTCAGGTTGAGTCTGTAGACATTAAATGAAGCCTCGAGTCTGCTAGTAGGAAGAGCATTAATGCTCGATCACATTTTATAAATCAAAAACTGCCTTGTGTGTTTCGTGGGTCTGAAAAATTCAAATACTGCCTGTGCAGAAACATGGCTTGGCCTTTTATTGAACGTTAGAAAAGCCGCTTTGTGTTCCTGCCATCCATTTGCTCACTGAATTACCCAATCACACATCAGCCACACAGAATTTCCTGAAGGCTTCAATCTCCACAACAGCTTATAAAGAGTGTGCAGCTGTAAGCAATTCTTAATGATTGTGTAATTACTTTCCTCTTCATATCCCCCAAGTGCGTCTTCTTGTATATCGTCATTCTAATTTGAAAGGAAGAATTGGTGAAAGACACTGCTGCTCTATTGGAACAGTGTATCTGTTCAGTTCAGCAGAACGATTGTCAGGCTTTTGATTTGCTTGATGTTGAGTATATTCATTCAGGGGAAGTGAAAACAATGCATCTCATGCATACTACATGTGTTTGTCTATTTCATTTGTTCCCTTGGAGTTCTGTTACTAAACTGTTTCTACACACAGGCCTGTATTGCTGCACATGTGGACGCAGTCCTTAAAGGGTTTCTGTCTTATTTCAGATGACGGCCCAGAGTGTAAGAGGATGAAGATGGATGAGGACATTGATGATGGAGGGGATGGAGACTACCACAGGAATGACCCACAGATTGCAATCTGCCTGGACTGTCTGCGAAACAACAGCCAGATAGGAGAGAACATAGTTAAGGTTAGCTGTCTTAGACTCTCACTTTGATGTTTGTATGATTTTGTGTTTCTCCCTTTTTTTGTCTCTCCCTTAGTATTTACTTCCTGATGATCATAAATTGTTTTTTTCCTAGAAAGAAGCAAAATCTGCCAATACAGTAAGATCATTTTAAGCTTAAAAATCAGTAAACCAAAACTGATCTTACTCTATTGGCAGATTTTTCTTCTTTCTAGGAACAAAAAAAAGTAGAAACCGTCTAGTAAAAGTGTCTAGAAATAGGCTTAATGATCTTATATTTGTTACATAACAATCACATGTTGAGACATGTTAGATAAGCTTTCCTTTATTCAAGACATCTTCACTTTTTAAGATCTAGTGAAAGTGAAAGGCCAGGCTGCTCTTTAGCCTTTGCTAAGGCCCTGTACAACAACAGCTGTTTGAAGCTCCTCTCTATTTGTTTAACATTAAAAGTAATACTTCAACAGGATCTGTATCCACTGCATCTGTAGTAATAACTACAATTTCAACACATTGTACAGCACATTGAGAAAAACAGACACAGTAAACCTGTTCACTCACAATTCTGTCAATAAACTTTTAAAATATGTCAGTAACCTAATGTAATGCAAAGCTATAACACATACACTCTTATTATGAGTCTTATTATGAGACTGTCTTACCAACACTGAAGCAATGCACTAAAAAATAATATTCTGGCTACCTTCCCTAAACGTTTGTGGTATCTGTGCATGAGCAGGCAGAAATTAAGCATTACCACAAATTCTTCCCGCTGGAAAAGTAGTCCCGTCTTTGAAAGGCTGAATTATACAGATTTCGAGTTTGATTTGCAAATACCTTGTGTTCTGCAAAAAAAATGCATGTTTTGCATAAACCATTACTGCCTAACCCAAAAACTGCCCTTAGACTTCCATTATACATTATGTGTTTTCTGTTCTTTTCTCAGTGCTGGGAAATATGTCAAAATTTTTGTCTGTGGTAATAACTCATACTCTACAGATGCAGTAAACAGAGATTCGTTTGCTGGAGTACAAAAATTCACACTCTCTCCAGTTGTCCTCTCTCGTTATTTCTCCTGCTTAGATTTAATGGCTCATTTTGTCAAGTATGATCTCAGGTTTACTCCACTAGAAACTTCCTTTGATTAGGCCTTTTGTGAATTACTCAGGCAGGGAGTAGCCACATTTGAGCCACATAAGGATGGTGATTGCATTATAACCCTGTTTCCTAACAGCACTTTTGGGCAGCTCTTAATTGGGAGACAGTCAGAAGGTTTTGCTGTGTGAAGAGAAGCTGCTAATTGCTTCTAATGGATACTCTGAACTTTGAGTGCACCATTGTATAGCGTAATGTTGGAACAGCTGTGACAGTGCGTTGTGTATTTTATTCCCAGGGCTTAATGAAGAAATTTATTCGCTGCTCAACTCGTGTCACTGTAGGAACAATCAAGAAGTTCTTAAGTCTGAAGTTAAAGCTTCCAAGTTCTTATGAGGTAATGTGTACACTGTGTGTGTGTGTGTGTGTGTGTGTGTGTGTGTGTGTATGTGTGTGTGTATGTGTGTGTGTATGTGTGCCAACCTGTAGTTAGTGCATTTTATTATACAGTCAGGTCCATATCAGGACACTGACAAAGATATTTTAGCTGCCTACCACAGTATATTTGAGTTGAAATTAAATAAGCATTAAATAAGCATTTACAAAGTCAGGTGAATGGTGAAGGAATTACAGCACATTTTATATGTGCTCCCCAATACCCCCCCCCCCCCCCCCCTTTTTTTTTTAAGGGACCAGAAGTAATTGGACAGTTGGTTGTTCAGCTGTTCCATGGCCAGGTGTGTGTGTTATTGTCTGTGTTATTCCCTCATTATTTCACTTACAAGTAAGCAGATAACTCTATCGTATATCAGTGTTAACTCTCTCTTAACTCTCAATATGAAGTCCAAAGAGCTGTTACTGCCAGTGAAGCAAGCCATCAGTAGGCTGAAAAAATCTAAACAAACCCATCAGAGAGACAGCAAAAACATTAGGTGTGGCCACATCAACTAGTTGGTGCATTCTCTAAAAGCAAGAATGCACTGGTGAGCTTAGGAACAAAAGGCCCAAAAGACCTTTGGAAACAACTGTCGTGGACGACAGAAGAATTCTTTCCCTGGTCAAGAAAAACCCGTTCACAACAGTTAACCAGATGAAGAACACCCTCCAGGAAGTAGGCATGTCTGTGTCAAAGTCAACAATCAAGAGAAGCCTTCACCAGAATAAATACAGAGGGTTTACCACAAGATATAAATCACTGGTAAGCCTCAAAAACAGGAAGACCAGATTAAAAATCTTAAAAAGCCTGTATGGTTCTGGAACAATATTCTACGAACAGATGAGACAAACATCAACTTGTACCAGAATGATGGGAAGAGTATAGAGAAGAGACAGAACTGCTCATGATCCAAACCATACTACCTAATCTGTAAAGCATGGTAGAAGTAATGTTATGGCATGCGAATGTACAGCTCCCAATGGAACTGATTCCCTTGTACATATTAATGATGTGACAGGTAACAAAAGCAGCAGGATGAATTCTGAAGTGTATAGGGCTATAATATCTGCTCAGATTCAGCCAAATGCTTCAAAACTCATTGAACGGCGCTTCACAGTGCACATGGACAAGACCCGAAGCATACTTCGAAAAAGGACCCAAGACTTACGTAAGGCGAAGAAGTGCAATGTTCTGCAAATGGTCATGTCAGTCACCTGACCTGAATCCAGCTGAGCATGCATTTCACTTACTGAAGGCAAAACTGAAGGCAAACACCCCAACAACAAGCAGGAACTGGAGAGAGCTGCAGTAGAGGCCATGCAGAGCTTCACCAGGGAAGAAGCCCAACAATGTTTGTGGGATCCACACTTCAGGTAGTCATTGGCTGCAAAGGATTGGCAACCAAGTATTATAAATTGTGATTTATTTATGATTATGCTAGTTTGTCCAGTTACATTTGGTCCCTTAATGCGTATTCATTATTTAATTCCAACTTCATTGTACTATGGTAGACAGCTAAAATAACAATAACTTTGTCCAAATATTTATGGACCTGACTGTATACCCCATTGGCATGAAACAATAGCTGTCTGTAGAATAAAGCTGGGCTTACACTGAAATTTGGCTCAGATTACTCCTTAACTCATTGGCGATATCCAATTACAATTAAAAACCCTTTGTTACAGCTTGATCAAACACTTCAATCTGGCATCGTTTACCCTCTCACACTGTGTGACAAATGCTACCTGATGTATAAGTGATTTTAACATCATTTATTCACAATTTAAAAAAGTCAGCAACAGCAAAATCATCTCAAACCAGATTTGCACAGTGTATACCCAGCTTGAGTGCAGGACTTAACTTCGTTCATCTTACTAGGCTAACACACAGTAGAATATATCTCCTTAGCTGAAGTCCAGGAGTTCCTCACATTGTGGCAATGTGGCCTTCTCTACAGCTAGACGTCCTATGCAACGGAGAGATTATGGGAAAAGACCACACCATGGAGTTCATATACATGACGAGGTGGAGGCTTCGAGGTGAAAATGTAAGATGTGTTAATGGCCCTTATTCTCTCCTCATGTACTAAATCTGCACCTCACCTAAGATAAATAATGAGTTTAACTGAGTCAGTATTGGTTTCTAAGCTCAATAACCTCTGATGAAACTTCTCCTTCTCTGTATAAGAATTCTCTTATAATTCTTCATAATTAACCTCATAATTCTATGGATGATCTCTCGAGAAGGTGTCAGATGATGTTCCTTTGCTTTGGGTTAGCGATAGTTAAATCAGAACACGCATTCTCTTCTCGGTGTGGCAGCCGTCAGTAGAACTCAAAGGAGAAAATCTAGTCTCTGGAACTCTGGCCACCGACATTCAACCAGTCAGGACAAGGAGGAGTCTCTGTTTCCCTGTCCGTTCAGAGAACTTTCACTCTTATATCAGCATTCAGCGGGCCTGAATTTGTTTGGATTTTGAATTTCAAAACAGCTAAATTTTGCAAAGCTCTGCCAAAAAAGCTAACGTTTACAAAAAGAACTCCAGTACAGTGAAATCCATAAAAAGTTTGAACTTGGTGTATTAAGTATAAAAAAGGGTTTTTAAAAATAACTTTTACATGTATAGTATATACTCTTGAATTGAAGATGAGAACTTTAAAGTAAAAGTCCACTGTCAAACACATTAAACATGTTTATATTGAAATATTTGTGTTGTGCTTGGCGATTCTGGTGCTAATTTGTTGGTCGATGCTATATTTTCGTTATTCCTGTTAAGTTAGAAGTTGTGTGTCACAGGCGGATTTTACTACCACAGTTACAATGAAAATAAAAGATGATCTTACACATTAGTGATGACTGTTACACCACGTTAGCTCTCAACAAAAGAGATTCTTTTCTCACTTGCCATTTTTCAGTGAAGTTCAATGCCATATTAATAAGAAATCCGACTTAGAAGTAAGGAAGACAAAATCAAAGATCCAGAATACAGTGTGGTAATAAGATGCAGTTATGCTGAGATATGGCAGAGACTCAGCTCAGCGAGTTAGCAGTCTGCAAGCATGATGGCGTTGATGGCAGCATTAGCATAAAATTTGAAGCTTTGGAACCCGATCTGTTTAACCAGCATGGACAGATGATCAGATGAGAGAGCTGGACAGACTAAAGGACTAAAGTGCCACTACATTGCTCTCTTTAGGTAGAGATGAATCAGCAGGTAGTCAAATGGCATTGCTGGTTATGTAGGAAATTGAAAATAGAAATAGACCAACTTGATGATGAAGGAAAGTTTAAACCAAAAAGAACAATTCTTAAAACTCTTACTTCTTTTCAGAAATTCAAATTTCATCATAAGCTAAATCTTTTGCACAACTGAAGCTCACATATTGATTATAAAAATTGTAATTCAGATGGATTCTTCCTTTAAGGTCAAATCACGTAAAGTTTGATGTCCCATTGAGCCAAAGCCACAAATTTGAGTCAGCTGTGGCAAAAGTGATTAAATCTCATATAACTCTATAGATCCCTATAGATCAGTATGAGAAGAAGTCTTTTAAGAGCCACTGGTGAAACAGTCCTCCTAAAAACATCGAAATTTTGGACTGAGATTTGTTTTTTACATTCTGACTACATGTTTCTATATTTGATTTGAACTTGAGAAAGCATTAGAGCAACTAACCAGTAGCCCTTTATTTTGGAATGGGTAACCCAGTCTTTTAAATGAACTATCCTTGATTTTTTTTTTTAGTAAGACCTCATTTATAAACGCAGATTTTGATTCGGAACAATTTCAAATGCCAGGAAGAATTTTAGCATGTCTAAATTCACAACTTTAATAAAGAAACAGACTTGTAAGTACATCACCAATAACCTCATGATCATGTCAAGGTTGCATCATGGTTTTGACCTACAGCTTGGTCTATACAGGAGTAAACAGTTTGACCTTAATCGTTTTAACCAGCTAGGCACCGTCCGCTCTAAATCTGGCTCTGTGAGTGTCACTTTGAGGTGAGACTCTGAGAACACAATCAAAGGTCAGGTCCAAAATGGCTGGAGAGAAGCACACAGGGAATGGCTGAGGTCTGACTAACAGCTGCTCCTCTCAGATATCTCAAATATGACATCTTAATGATGGGACGACAGCTGGGTCACCCTTTGGATATTCACCCTGCTTTCACATCATGATCTATTTTGGTCCAGTTGAATGTGGACGCACATTTTTTTAAGTACATCAAATTTAAGTACTACATTCAGTTATGTGCATGGCAGTACAGCCACTTGCATTTGCAATTCCATTTTTTTATGGTAGAGATGATTTTGTTTTTCAGGGTCAAACCAGTGACACACTGTGAAATTATGCCATTTGAAATTTGCATATTTATGTGTGTTCTGAATCGCAGATTAGTAATGAGCTGTTACTAAGATCACCAGTCCTCATTCATCACATGCTTTATACAGGTGTTTCACATAACAAGTACTCTGGATGACAAATGAGTAGTACCACAAAGGTGGATATTTTCCAAACGCATCGAACTGAACGGTGTGGCAGCTACCTGAAATTCTACCGAAATTCTCATTAGGCTGGAAAGACACAGAATTGGGTCAGTGTGGGCCTGTACTTCATTTCCCCTCTTTCCGCTAACACACAGAAAACTTCTGCTCTCTCTCTCTCTAAAAATAGTCTGTCTGGGCTCAAAGAAGAGTATTTGTGTATATATTCCAAAAACACGCTATATTTTTGTTGAAATGAAATCTAATTATTTTTTTTTTACATTTGTAAAATCTAACAAAGGAATATCTATAAGAGAATATAGAAATGACTATTTTACTGAAATCTTTATCATTCTAATTAGGCACTATCTTTATTACAAGGATAGTAAGACAAACGTATGTTTGTGTGTGTGTGTGTGTGTGTGTGTGTGTGTGCTAGAGAGAGACTCCTCTACTGTCTCATTTCACAGAGCTGCTAGCGACCCTCTGAATCTCTCCAATCTCAGTTTCTGTCACGTAACATCCTTTGCAGTTCAGAATGGTTTGCGTAAAATATATATTAAAGCTTTATGCCTTGCATAATGTGCAATTTGCAGTTCCTCTTTTGTTTTCATATTCATTTTGCTCAGTGGCTGCTTGTCTCTGACAATTCTTATCAAAGTTCATTCTGAAAGTATTTTCTTTCATACAGTGACAAACTTACTTGTTTAAATATGATCGGTGATTTATAGTGACACTCATTTCTCTTATTTATCTCTTTTCCAGGCCTACCCAATGGTACTGGAATATCGTCCTCGTATTGACTTTGGCTAACCCGGCTGAGGCTCCTGCACTTTTCTTGGCCCAGCAAAAGACGGAACAGTGAATGGATATGCTGCACAGGAGGGACTTAATCACACCATAGTTTTGCATTCATTCAACTTCTTTCTTTCGTATTTCCTTGTATGTTCTAAACCTTCCTCATTCATCAGACTTCTCGCCACAGCCTGGACTGTAGGTGTCTGAGCGCGCGTTTAATCCCACCCTGCCTTGGCATGTGTGTCTCGTTCCATTTGTTGGTCTACGAGAAGAACTGTTCGACGGACCCCAGGAAATTCACGTGCCGTGAGATAATTGCTCAACAAGTGTGTTCAATTATCATGACAGCTTTTTTTGTATCAGTAGTTAAAGTAGTGCCTTTTCTGAACATCCTGTTTTTGCTGATCTCGACAGCCTTTTTAAATCATCGCCAGTAAGGAAATACACAATAGCGTCTTATCAGTTCCAAGCATCCTTTGTTATTATTAAAATAAGCTACTCGTTTTTCTGTCTTTAACTGAAAGATAAAGGACAGCAGGGTATACGGTGGCCCAACATTTGTTCCAACAACGTCTTTGTACATAGAAGGAAGCCTTACTAGGAGCAGTGAGGAAAGCACTGAAATCTTGCACTAGATTTACTGATGAAACGCTGCTTTGTTTAAAAGTGAATCTGGATCCTGGAAATCCACATGTATTAAAAGTGCTTGCAAATGTACAAAATAAATATCTATATTATTTTAAATATATATGTATGGCCGTAATACATCTTGGTGAGTGATGAATTCACATGTAATTTGATCTGAACTTTTTCTATCAAGGGAAAAAAAACAAAAAAACAGTTACACTAAAGCACTTACTTAATTACCAAAAGGGAAATTAAAATAATTAGTGAGTTTTTGTTTTTTTTCCTTTCCTTAAATTTGCACAGTAAAATTAAATAAAAATCACACATGGAGAAAATCCATCCCTCCATTCCTATAATCCATTCTTATCATTTCTACAACTATAAATAACTTAGGATTTATAGTTACAAATATAGTACAAATACTCCCAGATGTTACTGGAGCACTTAAAATCTTCAAAAAAAAAAAAAAATCAATAAATAAAAAAGAAAAGAAAATAAACAGGTGTAGACGTTTTTGGGGCAGATACCCAGATAGATCACTGGTCACTTTTATCTACTGTCCCAGTGACATACTTTTGCGGTAACACACTTTTTGCAACATCTGAATGAAATCTCACTCACTGGCTCTGTATGGAGAGCTCTGTATTTACTCACACTCCGTTTTTTGGAGTGTCGTTCAATATTATCAGCTTAGACATGGGGAAAAAAATCATTCAGCTACAGGTGATGGTGATTCTAAACTTGCATGTTTTTTATTCAAAGTATCTTTATTACTGTCCATGTCTTCACAGATCGTGTTCATTTTCTACAGGTTGTCTAGCCATTCTAGTCTGGTTACCTGTGTCATGTGACACAAAGTGCTAAACGACGGTCTCCAAAAGGATATAATTAATAGGTTTACTAATTGATTCCACAATTTTCTATCTGACGTGACTGTACAGAGATGTTACTACTGATATAATCCATATTCTACTATTAGGCCTTTCATATTACACCAAAGACACAAGCACACATGCAAAAATTCAATAACACTTCCTTTCAGCTGTCAAATTCACAAATGCTTGAAAAAAAAAAAAAACACTGAAGGGAAAAACATGGCTTTCATTTATGTATAATAGAAAGTACCTAGCAAACCAGACATGAAGGCATTGTTTTAGTCCGTAACAAGAAGCATTGTTCCAGTCCTGTATGTCTGGAATCCAGACTAGTTTGGTGTTTTTCATGCTCAAACATTCAGTCCAAACCTGTTTATTAAGTGACAAGTCAAATCAGGTGTTTTACTTTTATTCACTTTTTAATTATTATTATTATTATTTTTTTTTTTTTTTAGCAGGAAATTCAGCAGATTGTACAGAATTGAACACACAGGTTTAAGTTTAATATATGAATACCTTAGCAAATTTCTTTTAAAATATTTTTTTTTAAATCATCTTTTGGTTTGGTCAAACTCAAAACTGAAACGAGTGTGTTCTGTATGGTGTGTATATCTATAATGCTTGCAAAAAAAAACAAAAAAAAAAACTTTCAAAATCCAATAGTGGTTTAAAGTGGTACATGAATAAACATTTAAATCGAATAATCTTTAAAATGTCCTTGTGCTGCAATGAACGATGTATTTTTGTAACAAGAAGCACTTGTAAATATTTTTAAAAAATGGTTGAATATTTAGCCAACATCAAATTCGACTTAGAATATTCTATTCTATTTTTCAATGTGCCTGATATCATTCCTATAGAGATATGTACATACTGTATGCAAGTTACTCTAAATGTGAATCTTTGTTAAATACACTCATGTGACTGAATGAAGAATTACCTCTGTGGTGTGATTTGGATTCACAACTGTTTGAATAAAAGTAACTATGAGTTGTAAGATCTAAATAAGACCACATTCATTGCTGTTTATGTTATTTCTCTCGTAATAGTTACAAAAAAGTTACTATAAATTTTGTAGTACATTACCTGAGCATGTTTGGAGCTGTTATACAGTATGCTACTGCAAATAAACAGTCATTTACTGGCTTGCCAGAAACCTAATGTAATTTACTGTAAAAGTTATATTAAACTTTAATCCATTAAAAATGCATAGTTTAAAAAAAATCTTTTATATCATCAAATCATAATAAGATTTCACCATAACCATTACTGACACTAAAGCAACAACAGGGACTTTTTAGAGGCGTTTAAGTAATAGGACAAACAGTGGTCCTAAGACCAACCATTAACTTAAACAATTTTTATATGAGAGCAAAGTAGCAGGTTATGCGTTATTTGTTATAAATACAATAAATACTTACATTCATATTTCATAAAACCATCATTGCTTTTCCCACTTCTCGCCTCATACATGTCAGACTACATGCACAGCACAGATAGCGTAACAGCTTGTGACTGTGGTCTGTACCACTAACATGGTTGAGTTGGTTCCCTCGCCACACGTACGGCATGCTGTTCACTACTAAGCCTGCTACATCAACCAGATTGCTAACACTGCACTTTCCCTTTGTTCACCTCAGTTTCTTCCTCTGTGTTTTTGACATCCCCCACCATCCAACTGTCTTGCGGGACTATGGCTACGTACTGCTAGACCGTTTGAGTGGTTTTCCTCCCACCATAACATTCACTGTTCTTGGTTTAGTCCTGGTTTAGATTCCTGATTGGAAAGTCATGAGTCCAAATCCCAGCACCACCAACATGCCACTGTTGGGTCCTTGTGCAAAGCCCTTAACCCTCAACTGCTCAGTGGTAGCCAACCTCCTTTCTCATATTATGGCACTCAGTCTCACAGTGAACTCAGAAAAATGCTCCCTAATATTGAAATAGGCTACCCAAGTCATCATCGTGGAGCTAGATTCATCAAGGCCATGTTGCAAGAGAGATACAGGCTCTAACTTGGGGATGTCGAAACTGGTCCGCAGTCCAGGAAATACTCCCCTGAATTCAAGAGGCCCTAGTACATGGACATTGTGTGGACTTAGGTGGAATTTGTTTTGCCTGATTCCCAAAATACTAACATTTCTTCAGAGGTTGCTAGACGCTGGAAAGTCCACACCTACACTAAAGGTGATTGTGGTGCACCGTGATTGGTATCTCTCTGGGAGTTCATAAATTTGTTATGCCTTTTCTGAAAGGGGAGAGGCACCACCAACTACCCTGATTACCAAGAGCCTAGTGTGGGATCTCCCCCTTGTGCTGACGTCCCTTAAGGCCTCTCCTTATGAATCTATAATGCTGAACTAAACTTTGTTAGCATTCACTTGCAGTGCTTTTTATGATAAGCTTGCTTTGCATTAATTGGTGGTTAAAACCTGGGGTTTCTGCCCTAGGTTATATTACCCAAATTCGCAGTCGTGGCCTAATGGTTAGAGAGTCGGACTTGCAACCAGAAGGTGAACCTGAAGGTCATGGGTTCGAGTCTCAGCCCGGCAGGGACTGTGATTGTGGGGGGGTGAATGACCAGCGCTCTCTTCCACCCTCAATACCACGACTGAGGTGAGACCCTTGAGCAAGGCACCGATCCCCCAACTGCTCCCCGGGCGCCGCAGCAAAAAAAAAGGCTGCCCACTGCTCCGGGTGTGTGTTCACGGTGTGTATGTGTGTGTGTTCACTACTGTGTGTGTGCACTTGGATGGGTTAAATGCAGAGCACAAATTCCGAGTATGGGTCACCATACTTGGCCACAAGTCACTTCACGTAAACCTATTGACTCACCTTGCAACATTCCATGAAGGTGAACCTGGAGAGCATATGTTATGTCCAGTGTTTACACCTGCAGAGCTACTTAGACTGAATTCATGGCCATCCTATCCTCACACCATCTGTTCGTCTGTCTTGGAGGAAACTTGTTATTGTCTATACAGAGGCTGGTCCACTAGGTGGTGGACATCATCTCCATGGCATATATATGCAGGCTGGGGGTACTCCTGGATGACACTCTATGAAGAGCATTTACTTCTTAAAGGCATTGCTTAGAGGCATGAAGCTACCTGGGAATCACTGGGCACTGTCTATATTCTGTAACTGTGGTTTTATGAGATTTATATTATTGGAGATACTGTATCATACAACAATTTTTGACTATGTTGGAAGGTCTCTGCATGCTTGCATATGTGCACAAGAAGGTTCAAGGTGACTCTCCCCACCTCTGGTGGTTATCCAGAGCTTGTAGAACTACAGTTACATATGTAACTAACATTAATGTAAGTTACTAATTATTCATGTAAATGACCAAAAATTGTTATTGGAGAGCCAAGGAAGCTTGCAAAATGATTTGTAAATTAACTTTGGAAGTAAAAGGAAACTAATAAGAATATATTTTGGTCATATCTGGTTAATTAGCTTCAACAACTAACTACTTTATTGTTTTTAAATTTTTTTTAAAAAATATTACAGGATGATTTACAATGTAAGATTAAGCATTTGGTAATAAGTATTGGTTGAAATTTGGATTTAAAGCACAGGGCCACATTAGCAGAGCCACACAGCAATATAATCCATACCTCTCCGGTGACACTTATGTCTAAATCTTCAAGCTTGCTATAGTTCTGCCTCATATCTTCTCTGTGATTTCATCTGTGATCTATCTGCCAAGGCTAGAATTTCCCCTCTGCTAAATCTACATTTCAAGTCCTTCTGCTGCCTCGGCTTTTTGTGTGGTGTGGAAAGCTGCCAAAAAATGTTCTGTTGGAAAGCCAGCTCTCTCTCTCTCTCTCTCTCTCTCTCTCACACACACACACACACACACACACACCATCCTTTTGTGGTGTCTGATGAGGGTGGGAATATGGGGATCAGGGGATATAGCAGTGTGTGTCTGCTTCCGTTCTCACTTTCTAGACAGGAAGGTCACACAGTACACAGCACACAAAAAGGAGGCTCTCACAGTCGGTGGTCAGCTTTGCTTTCTCTACATTAATCCTCTGAATGAAGCGCTGCTCTGTAAGCTAGTGAAAAGCTCTGCACTAGCAAAACTAAACCTCTCTCCACCAGCAGTATCTCTATGCCAGTCGCTGCACCTCTGTATTTCTACTCGGCACTTCAGCCAAAGACACGGTCACTTTTTCCAAAGATACTTTCAGCTCTGTCTTTGCCTCCTGACCTGTGCCAAATTTATTTTCCATCTGGACAAAAGGAGACTTGAAGCCATTCTTGGAGTCTATCTTCATCAGTCACTCCCACAGTGTGTCCTAAAAAGAACAGCAGCTTCAGTTCAGCAGCAGAGGAAAGTGAAAATCCTGGACCCAGGAGTCTCTGTTGCACTGGACACTATGTCTCAAATAGCTCTAATTGCAGGTCCTTATTTATTCAGCTGCTTTGATTTGTACTGCACAAATGCTGAGTTCAGCATGTGTCACACTTTCAGCTGAGGCTCTTTGAGAGTTTGAGTGTTAAACAAACAAGAGGGGAAAACACACAAGGCAAACGTACACAAAAGCCAGTACCCAAGTAATTTCTGTAATCAATCAGGGCTGATTAATCATTACTACTGGCATATGTTTATATTCTGTATGTCTCTTGACATTTTCCAAGCTGAACATGCAACTGGTAAAGAGCTACAGGGTATTTGTTTACCTCTGAATTATTTAATTCTAGTCTTTTAGAAAAACGGTTCTTTGAGGGTTAAAATTTCTTGACTTCCTAAAGGGGTTCTACTTGTCCCTCTATTGGCTCAGACATAATGTTACAGCCTCTCTGACCTTGATGTCAAATGACATTCATTATTTTTTAATAAAAGTATATGAGTTCCATTATGACATATTATTGCTATATATTGCTATAACTCTATGGCAGCATTGCAGAGGGCTTATTGTGACATTTATCATAATGTATATGCTGACTAGAGCATCATTAATGCCTTGGAATAATTTATACACCACAATGCCTGAAAACATGCCCAAGAACTGAAATAGCTTTCTTTTGTCTCATATAATGAAAATATTTTCACCCACAGTATCCTATAAATCATTTTTTTCTCTGTTTATCCATGTGGATATCCAAAAACTAGCAACAGGCTCATGGAATCGTCAATGAGTTTAAAAGACATAATTCTCCCAGGGGCCCAGGAAGAGGATGAAACTCCTCTGGTCCTGCTGACAAACACTTCGGTGTGCAGCAGATCAAAGCTTGAGCTTGAAGATCAGGCTTGTTTTGTAGTATTTTGACATTGCTCCCACTGAAAAATCACATCAGTATGGCCTGACATATAGCCTTTCCATGCACATACTGTGCAGACCATACCTTGCTTCAGTTGTAAACTGAGGGGAGGATTTTATGAGGTACGAAGTCACCAGTTAAATACTGTCTGTGAACATACTGTAATTACATTACAAAATGTATTGACTTGACACCTCAGAAACAGATGATTTATTAGTCTCTGCTTTTGGATAGGATATTGTGTACAATCCAGAAAATGAAGATCCAAATCTGTAAGTAAAACCACCAGTCATCTACCACACCAAACACATTGATTTCTCAGGATTTAGCTGAGAAGCTGGAAAATAGTGGCAGTTGTCCAGAACAGCACCCAAATTTATTGCTACTGTCTTTAGAATGCAACTTTTCAATCTCCTGATTATCAGTATGGGGTTCTTAATGAAGCAGTCTACTCCACAAGTTAGAAAAATACTGCATGAGAACGATAATGTAAATGTCTAAGGAACCCTGACATGTTACCGAATGGAGGTAGTCGTGGGGGCCAGTAAAACTGCCCTCTCTGTGGTCTCAATTAACTTCACTTCAACTCAATTCAATTCAATTCCAATTTATTTGTATAGCACTTTTAACACAATTTTAAAGAAATATACAAAAATTCAGGATATGAATTTTAAATTTATAAATGTATCGCTAATGAGCAAGCCAGAGGCGAAGGTGGCAAGGAGAAACTCCCTGAGATGACAAAAGGAAGAAACCTTGAGAGGAACCAGATTCAAAAGGGAACCCATCCTCATCTGGATGACACCGGATAATAATAATAATTCCCTTCTATAACTGTGTACTATATGGTCAAAAAGTGCAATTGTGTAACCAGGAAATTCATTAAAGTTTCCACATGAAGTCTATTTTGTTGAAGTTTTCAACTGTTCACTGATGAGACCTGAGTGCAAAACTGTTCATGGGAAATTGCTGTCCTAACGCTATCATAGCAGTTGTAGTCCTAAGCCATTGTAGCAAAACTGTTTCTATCAACTGCAGTCCAAAGCCATCTTCATGGTTTCTAAGTGATACCATCCACAGTAATCACATGTATCTTTAGGTTGTCCATATGGGACCATCCTCAGCAGCAGCAAGTGGTTTCCATGAGATGAGAACTCCAACAAGAAGTAGGACATCAGGCTGGATCAGGCAGGTCCGGAGAGCAGAAGGGGTCAGGATCACTGATATCTCAGGAGTAACATGCGTAGCTCGACAGAGAGCGAGAGAGAGCGAGAGAGAAACAGATTATTAGGTATGCTTATTGTCATGTAATGGTTAAGGACAATGTACAGTGTGTGCAGAGTGCAAGCAGGGACTCTGGCAAGACTACCTATGACAGCATAACTACTTTTTGGTTGCAGTTCTAATCATGGAAAACAGCAGTACTGTACTTTTAGTGAGATCTTTAGACAAAATGCATTAATTCTGACTTTTACTAATAGATATTCTTACAGCATCCTCAGAGGACATTTTGAAAATATGCACTGCATATATCCCTGGGTTTATCTAACAGCGTTAATAGTAATGAATTGAACAGGACAATGTGAATGGTTAATACAGAATACAGCATGTTCAGAATCCAAAATCCGTGCAGAAAAGGTGGAAAGGTGTTTTTATGTCCAAAGAAAGAAAGAAAGAAAGAAAGAAAAGAGCATCTGGGAAGGAGAAAACTTTGTCAGAGTCATTGGTGTCCTTCCTAACAGTTAAAGAGGTTAGTTACAGCTGCTTGGACTGTGTTGCCTGGCCAAGAAAAAGAGAAGTGCTGTCATGTTACCCTCAACACACACACATACACGCACACACACGCACACACACACACGCACAGACACACACAGGCACACACCCACAGGCACACACTGGAGCGCACATATTCCAGCCAAGACTGAGCTGGCTGGAGTGCAGTATGTCAAAGGACTCTTTATCCTGTACAAAGAATAAACAAACACAAGCTCCGAATTGACACTTAGCAGTTTCTCACTGTTTTTAGCCTTCAGTAGGCATTGAAGAGTGTGAAGTAACTTTTCTGAATTCAAGAGATTTTGTACACAGAAATGTTCCAGCAAAACACTGAGCTAAAATACAGAACATCACTCTGAGTATTTGAGGTACAGTTCTGTGTGATTTACAGAATCACAGTAGATCACCAGTAGATGATGTATTGTGTAGCAGGCTTGATATAGGGACAAAACCAATATCTACATTTTCTGCATTTCTAAAGCATTATATGCTCTTGAGTGATGCAATAGAAAAGCATTTGCCTTATCATCAGGAGATCACAAGATCTTGATGATACCTCAGCCATCCGTGGGGCTGGGAGTGCAAGACAGCTGGCCCTGTTCTCTCTTTTATTTGTGTGTGTATTTGTTTGTTTAAGAATGGATGAATTAATGGGCTTGCATGCTCCAGGCTCCGCTATACTATATGTTTCTTTTGGCTTCCCCATTGGGTGCTTTTTGCCTTACAGTCCATTTTGACTTTCTTTACTTGTCATTTGCTAACTGATTAAAAACTACCTACTAGACATATGCTCTAGTCATGGCCAGCGTGCCCCCATCTGAGCAACACATGATTTTGGGTTTTTGGAGTGTTTGTCTTTTTTTTTAAGTGTTTATCTATGCTGTTTTCTTGCATGTTTGGTTTTTTTTTTCTAGCATATCATGCATATCATGCTTGTCATGTAGGGTGCACTCTCAGGATATCTGGCCATCAATATAATATTTAGTTTGCTAATATCTTTTCCACTATATCTTGTTTTTGCACTGATTTTTGCACCATATATGTATAAATACTAGTAGTGTGTGTACATACTGTATGTGATACACACTGTCAGTGTTTATGTTACTGTCTGTAGCAAACATATCTCCTCATTGGGTCAATAAACTACAACCGTTTTCTGGGATAGGGTCATGGCAGCAGTAATGGCGGCCAGCTACGAGTGAGCTGTGCACTTGGTCATAAATGGTGCAAGATTCCTCATGTGATTTCATTATCCTTGAGTGGTGATTGAGGCGTCTGACTGGTCACGCCTGTCAGTGCCTCAGAGCATGGTGCCTGTTGGGTTATGTAAGGGAATGTGTGTACAGGAATGTGTGTAAAGGCTGTGAGTAAAAGCATAGGAATGTGGTGGATGTACAGAATAGTCTCCATACATCCATGCTTTGATCTCTTTTGAGTGCTCTGCTTTCAGACATTCCAACCGATTACATTCGCCTCTTCAGCTTTCTTCTTGATTCCAGGTTCGCTGGAACATAAGAATGTTTTTTGGTAAAAGTTTAATGCGATGACATGAATTATTCATTAATTCATTAAAATGTACAATTCAAAACTATATAAATGTGATCATGTGAAGTTTCTTAATTTTTGCTGGTACTTAATCACTATGCTATAGCTTATTTGAAGGGAGTTGACCTTATCCTTTGGCAGAGTCAGTCCTGAGTCATCTGGCCAGTGGAATGATTTTTCCTTTAACAAAGAGAAGTTCAAGGCCAGAACCATAAGTCATAGTTTTTCTGCTCAAATTCTATATTAAATGAACTCTTGGGCTTCTCAGCTACGGGAAAGGGTTGGTGTTGCTATGAGACAATGTGTCAGCTGACATTACGTTTCAGAGATGACATGTTATTTATAGAATTTAGAAGGACTGAAAGGAGAGTTCAAATGAACAGGCTTAAACAGTGGAGCATGAAAATGCTTTGCTGGTATGTGAGACACTAAAAAGCCCTGAAGATGCCTTGTATGTAGCTGCTAGCAATGGATGCCCATTCCTAACACTAACAAGGATTGCCTTAGTGACTACTTTGGAAATTGTTTGATGAGTCAGAACGAGTGTTTACTATTGTTTACAAAGTTAGACAATGCAATGCATTGCATGCAAGTTTGAATTTCATTCGGAATTGTTTGATCAGTGACATCAAGACTCTCCTTGTATCTTTGAGACATTTCCATCTCTGATCAATTCAAGGACTTCAAGGACGGTATATTCTGCATATATAACATTTTCAACTGATTATCAATTCATTCTCTTGTTCTGATGTACTATTTTTATAGTAATC
>CM040986.1:9490323-9509330 GCA_022985145.1 Pangasius djambal | reverse complement strand
CAAATATCTATAAATGTGAATAAAACTGTTGAAAACAAGCCTTACTTCGACGTCTGGAGTGAAGTCCTGCCATGCCTCTCTTCAGTGTGCTGTATTTTTTTAAAATGGCCACAAGCAAATGTATACTGCTATTTGATTGGTTGTTAAACATCCACTTAAATGGACTTGAGGGCTTAGGTGGTGTTAAATGTTGCAAATAGTAAAAAAAAAAAACAATTGTCATGTGACGTCCATTATAATGGACGCAGGGTCTGAAGGGGTTAAAGTGTTCTATCATCTAATCAATTTAGCGAGATATGCTATTATCTAGATATCACCTAAATGTATTCTTTTTATTGAATTGTTTATTTCTGAAGTGAACTTCCAAATCATTTAGCCAAATTAGATAAATGAGCTCAATTATCAACCTTATTTGAAAGCTGCTAAATATCTTCTCATTTAACTTAAAATGGCATTTGTATACCCTGGTAGAAAATCCATCTTAGACCAGCTTAGATCCTGAACTGGTTAGGTTGGTGTACCAGCCTTAACTGGTCAGAGCTGGTACTCCAGCCTGGTGAAGCAGATTATGAACTGGTATACCTGCTTGGTGAAGCAAGTGAAAGTATGGTTAAACTGGTGTACCAGCTTGGTGAAGCAAGTGAAAGTATAGTTAAACTGGTGTACCTGCTTGGTGAAGCAAGTGAAAGTATGGTTAAACTGGTGTACCTGCTTGGTGAAGCAAGTGAAAGTATGGTTAAACTGGTGTACCTGCTTGGTGAAGCTGAGAAGAAAAGACCCTGTGCATTTCTTTGTATTTTGTATCTTTCCTGAACAAAATTTCCCAAAGAGTCACAGAAGTAATATAATATTTATGTCTGTGTTTGTGTTTGGCTTATCTTGATGTTAATGCTGCGTTCGTGGTTCCTTGTAAGTGGTAATTTGCAAGTTGTAATAACGTCATTTCCTACCTTGGTACATTCAAAATGCAAAGTTGAAAAAAAACAAAACATGGAAAGCATATAAAAAGCTACTTTAACTGCACTTTTACAGTTATAGGCCTGAGTGGCTATTGGTATTGTTCTATTATAGTTCACTTCAAACATTCATGCAAAATTTTGGACTGAAGTTGCAATATAGCAACAACACAATACAGCGTTAACAACAAGCTAGGTGGCTAACATTAGTGAAAACTAATGTTGGTTACCTTTGCAAAACAGTGATTAGTATGGTCAGTGTTATAGATTTAACCAAGTATGCTGTCTGTATATTAATTGATTTAAAGCTACTGCTGCTATAAACTGATTTAAAAGTAGAGAACTTTACACTGTCACAGTATGCAAGGCCATGCTGATTTGATGTCTCTCTGCAAACAGAGAAGGAACTGGTAGTTGAGAAGACTACCCCGAGTTGACGAGTTGAAATTGCATGCTGAGCGAGCTTTTTATCAGTTGTAGGCGGGGAATTAAAAGTTGAGACTTCACCTTGAACTCAGCATAAGTTTAACGTTAAACTAATCTTCATGATGTGATCTAGAGCTTCTATGAACAGTGAAGTGTGCTGATCTGTGGGGACCTGAACACAAATATTCAGTCACTCTGCTGAATGTCAACAATACCCAAGAAACACAACTAACCTCCTGCATATCTGTCAGGTTTGTACTCTTTGGGGAGATGCATGTTTTGCTCACCTCCAATCAGTAACACGGTAGATCATGTAATTGCAGAGTTAGAGCCTTTCTCGGTGCATTCACAGTTAAACCACTAAACACTCTGTATGATTGCAGCCAAATTACATTGCTGGGTTTATTAAAATGGCAAAGCAACTAACACAACACTACCCCCACCCCCCAAAAACCACCCCCACTCCCTGTGCACGCACACACACACACACAAACACACACACACACACACACAAATAATTAAATGTGGAAGTGTATTTTATCACATCACTATTAAAATTTTAAAGTCACCCTTGCCAGGTCCACCATTAGCAAATGAGCACCTCTAATGCCAGGCTTGTCAACATTGTCCCAGTCATGTATAAAAATGTAAATTATTACTGTTTTTGCACCTTTTGGGGTAAATATATATATATATATATATATATATATATATATATATATATATATATATATATCAGTATTCAAAATCTGCTGATTTTCCCAGTATTAAGACAATTCTGCTAGCCTGGGTTTCTATTCAGTAAGTCATGCAGGTAAGCTGATAGGTAATCGGAATTACAAAAATTCCACACATCTGAATTATGGATTGTGAAAAAAAAGGCTTGTGAGGTATGTAATGTACATATAAAATAAAAACAGTAAACTCCTTTTATAATGCAAATATATTATGCTGTGTTAATTATATTTCACATTCTTATAGCTGTATTTATGATAAAGTAATATGTATAATGTAATACTATGGTATCTTGTTTTATTAAATATTTATTATACTTTGCAAATATACTATATTACAGTAATTTTTGGCAACATTTGCATCAGCTGGTAGGTTTGATTAATGCAAGATTAAAGTGAATTCTGGGAGTAGATAGTTAAAATGGTGTTGTTTAGACAGGCCTATATATAGATGTTACATCATGAGAAAACTGTCTGGAAGGCTGCTGACCCACAGGTCATGTGTGCTCTGAATGACTAACGTGCTTACCAATGCACGCAATCCAGCAGAATTATGCTGAATTGTGAACATCTTGTATTACAAAACAGCAACAAGAATTTGGGTGATGGAAATTCTTTCGCGTCAGAGGTACTGCAGCAGCTTTCAGTTGTCTTGTTATTGCTTGTTGAAGTATGTGTCCTTTGCCCAACTGTTTGAGAGAAGGGTGGCAGTGAGTGTGATCAGTCTGCACATGATCATTCAGCAGTGACATTAACATATACAGTACAAAGTAGCAGGCCATTTAAAGGATGTGATTTCAATGAAAAAAATGGGGAATATGCAATTATCAACAGTAAAATGCAACCAACAAACTTAATTTTTTCAACAAATGGATTTCAGTGTTGTTGTTGTTGTTGTTGTTGTTGTTGTTGAACACTATGATCAGACTTTCATGTAACAGTTTATCAAAATTCTTTCATAAATTATTGTTTAAAATACCCTATTCACATGTACACATGGATATTTTTTGCATAGTTCTTTGAAGTTATATACTTTTACAAATATAATGTCAAAAATAATAAAATATTTTTAATCAAGAGAGTCTAAACACAATATATTTAATCTGGTCATTATGACGAGATTCTGAAGTGCTTTGAATAATTACATTTATGCTATGCATAGTTAAAGGTGTTGGGATAAAAATAAAGTATTGACATCAATTATCTATCATTTCTTTTCATATTTTAAAGAAGTATGAGTTTTGAATGGAGATTTCCCAAACATCGGAAGCAGTGGAAGCAAAATCGTTATTTTTTGCCTGTGATGTCTGTCCATAACTAGGTACTGAGAATATGCAGAAAAAGTGTTTTTTATTATTATCAGGTTCTTGGATAAATTAATATTAGTACAAAATGTATAAGTAAGACACAGTAAACAAAATCAATTTAGGAAACAGCAAATATCAGAGGTATATAGGTAGGCAGGTTGTTCATGCGAGACATGCTGCAACAGGTCGATATAATAAGGTGTAGTGTTCTGTATGCTGTTGCTGTATCTTATAATTACATGTACAGCTCTGATAGTATTTATAAAGCCACTTTATTTTATCTGCAAATACATTTCACATGCTTTGTCTAAAGGCAGTAGTGTTTGCCTGGGTTCTAACAAAGGGAAACATGGAGAAGTGTTGTGAAACAGGAAGCAAAGCATCTCAACCTACTTCCTCAGTCAGTTCCTTCAGCTTTGCCATCAACTAATTTGCTATATGATTGTGTGGGTTTGGTTTGGTTTGTTTGCTTGCTTTTTAACTTTCAGTGATTAATTATGTTTGTCCCATAACTGTCACGTTTCCCCCTGTCTCACTAGATCGACCCTCTCAAAACTCTACTCTCGTCAGAACAAGTGCTCCACTTGCATTTCACTGCAGCCAAGAACATGGAAACAGGCTGGCTGTGTTCCAGTACTGCACACACGCTAGAGTTTAGCCTCATTAAAGCAGGATTTCTGGACAAAACGTATCCGTAACGTAGCACTTTCACACTTTCATACAAAAGGTTTTCCTTATTAATTAAAATGTTATGATCCGGTTTCAGCATCTGGTTATGTAGTGGTGGCAGGAGTTACTTTGGTAATCTGAAGACATAAACATATCGAATAGTGAATCTGGTGTTAGATAATTGCAGATAGAATTACTGCCATACTGACAGAAACAGATATAGCAGTGCAGAGGTGCTAATGCTGTCTGAGGCCTAGGCATGGTTGTGTACACACCTGCTCAGGTTACAGTTTGGAGGTTGTTGCCAGACTGATATAGCCAGAGCAAGTGTGATGTAAGAGCATGTGCATATATGTATGTATGGCTATGTGAAAGACAGTCATAAAATGTAAGACATCATGAATCATACTAACAAAAAAAAAAAAAACCTCATTCTGCTTCTGTTACTGGAGGTGCATCAGTGTGTTCATTAAATCAGAAATTGTTATAGACTTTTTATTTTGCACTGATGCACAAAAACCTGTTGCAATGGTTTGATTTTTTCATGTTGGGGGGTCAGGAGTTGGAAATTTTGTATACATTTGTTTAATTATATCAGTGTTTCTTAGAGCCAAATACTGTAGGGATGCTGGTGTGTTTATATGCAAACAATTATTGCGTAGTTTATTACTTATGTACAGTATGTGTGCTGTGGTTATGAGTATAATGTAAGAAATTAACAGGTTAGTCGTGTAATAGCAAAAAGATATTGCAACTATATTAAATGTACACTACCAGTCATTGGAAACAACTGCTCATAGAGGGGTTTTCTTCATTTTTAGCATTTTCTACTACTTCAGAATAATAACGAAGACTTCCACACTATGAAAAAACAAACATAGAATAGTTCAGTGACCAAGAAAAGTGTTAAACAAACTATTTAAGGTGATTAAAGTTCCTAAATTGGGATGATTTGTTAGCAGCTTATCCTAATGTCTAAATGAAAACTACTTGTTTGTGGAAACAAACTACATGTTTTAAGCAAAAATCTACTTTAATCTACATTAGCTTCAATATTTATGTAAAATAAAAGCCTTTAAAATGTCTTTAAGATAATGAAGAATATATATTCAATGTAACATAGCCAATCTTTTGACTGGCAGTGTATATGAAATAATATATATATATTTTTTTACTATAGGAATGTGCTTGTTCATCAGTGAACTGATTTACTCCTTCCCATAGTATTGGTGTTCGTTTTTTTTTTTTAATGACAATTTAATTCTGAACAACACCTGGCCAATTTAGGAACTTGATATTTAAAAAACAACAGCTTTTACTTTAGGAGTTTCGTTTTGAGTCTTGATTCTAACATGGCCTCCATAAGAGACTCTGAAACAGAAAATTGCGGTACATTAGTGTGTTAATGTATGTTAACAAGACTGACACAATACACTGCAAACTTTTTTGTCCAACACTTGGGGCTGGAATACAGAAACATGCAGACTAGTCTGTATATACAATATGTATGCAGAAATCTTCATTCATTCATCTTCAGTAAGCGGTTTACCATGGTCAGGGTTGTGGTGGCTCTGGAGCCTAGCCTGGGAACACTGGGCATGAGGTGGGAATATGCACTGAATTTCACCAGTCAAGCACTCAGCATGTTTTTGGGAGGTGGAAGCAAACCAGAGAACCTGGAGGAAACCTACGTAGACACAGTGAGAACTCTGCACAGACTGAAACCCGAGTTCAAAACCTGGTTCTGAGAAACGGCAACACTATATGAAATATTAAAATGATAAATATTAAATTATATTAAACAGTGACGTTAGATAAATGAAGACCGTTTCTACAGTATTGCTTTTTATCCCAAACAACCAGCAGCCATGTGTGCTTTGTTTATACTACCCATAGAGTATCAGTGTTTCAATTGTAGTACTGTGAAACTATTCTGAATTCTTTTACCACATATAGTATAAACAGCATTAACATTCATTATAGTGAATGCAGTAACATAATGTAGTTATGACTAAAAGTGTCACTGTGCAATTACTTACAGTCCATTCAATCTGTGTATTACATTTATCAACAGAAATTCATTCCACCATTTTCTTTTTCATCTTTTTAGACCCGAGCATGTGTGTTTCAATGAAAATATTTGTTAATTAAAATATATACAGCTGTCATACAGTATGTGTAATATAGTAAAAATAACTTTTGCAGTTGAGCACAGTGTATTGGGTTAAACAAGTCTAACTGAAGTCTCTTTCCCCCCCTGCTGGCTGACTCTGTGTACCAGCTATAATAATATAATATATGCTAAGGCCTATCACCAAATCTTTACATAACCTGAATGTCTAAAATATTAGTATTATTGCTGGGAAGTACTTAGTACCATTGGTTTGGCACAATCTTCTAATTCAACATACCATTTGGCCAACACCAAATATATTTCAATAAACACCAGATTTATTAGACAGAATATACTGTATATATCATAATATATTTTGAGCTGAAACAGTTAGGGACACTTTCTAGTTTTAATTCTGAACAATAGTTTTATAGACGTAGATAAAATATTTCCCACGAAACTCTGCTTTAAAAATTACCAGCAACTCCACAGTTAATATTTCATGAAGCCTCTACCAGACAAGACTAATAGCACTGAGCCTCTTCTATTATGTCACTTGTAGGATCTTGGACACTTCATCATTACATTCAGAACATTTCAGTACATTTTAAGCTCCTTTATATTCTTAGCTTTGTGCATGTGGAATGCTGTCTGTAATATAGAGCAGAGATTTTCAATAGGGTTCAAATCCAGGGACTGTGATGACCACAGTTAAACACTGATTTTGCATTCCTGCAACCATTTATGTGATGTACATATGTTTGGGGTCATTATGTTATCGAATGAATAATCTAGAGTCAAAAAGGTTTAGGACTCATCTGACCACAATATTGCAATAGTAGTATCAGCTCAGGAGCTTTTGTGGATTGCTCTAAGGAAGGGCTTCTTTAGTGCAATACGTCAAAACACCTTCTCGGTATGGAGGTGCATCTGATTATTGATAATTGAAGACTGAACACCCCAAAAAAATACATAAATAAAATAAAACTGTGCAATTCTAAAAGAGCAATCTTTGGGTTTAGCTTTGACTTTCTCTCCATCCTCTTCACTGTGTGAGGTAGTCCTGGAAGAAAACAATAAAACAATTCCAAGGATGATAATTTGTTTGCTTTAGTTTTTATTTTTTATGCATTTGCTTTATTTTTTAGGAGTGGTACTAATTTTTCCACTAATGTTTTGCCAGAAATGAGAAAATGCGTTTTCTAAACAACGTCTTGCTAGAATAATTTTTATTAGACAACATGTAAGTCATCAGTCATTGTGTGTAATGTTTATTTTATATGATCAATCTGGTACAATTATTCTGGAGTTGAGTGTAAATATCTGAAAGGAACTATAGAAGTTGATTTATATAGCAGATTTAAGACCAACAGATCTTAATTCAAGCCAAGTAAAATAAGAGCAGAGCATAAAATTACAGAAATTATACAATGAAACTCAATCTCAAGCCACGGTCTTAAATAAAACCATGACACAATAAACGTACGCAAACTAAACAACACATATTAAACCAGGCTTTTACACCACAGAACTTTTGCAGACCCACAGACCAAATAAAAAGCTTTAAAGTTTAAGAAAGTGTCAATAGCTGAGGAAACCCTGGTGTAAAAGCATAAATTATTCCAACGCCTTGAAGTTTTACCATGATCATGGAGCAGATAAGCACAAATGATCTGAAAACCAAAGAAAAAGATGTGAAGTGAAATAGAAGTGGGACTGAGGCTGTGAGGAATAACAAATCTGCTATGATAATGTATCCTGAATCAGGAGGTTTTGTACCGGACTGTGAGTGTGTCTATATAAGACACTGAGCTTAATAATTGTTCATAGCACCTCCTCCATGCAGATAGGTTTTGCTGGGTGATAATAGAGACAGAAGTGAATGGAGGAGTGAGAGTGTGTGGTGGAGATGTTCCAGAGATTTTGCTGACTGATGCAAGTCTTCTCAGCCTCTGATTAAACCTGTGGGACAAACTGCACATTTACTGCTCTCTTAACTGGCTGGGGTAACGCTTAGGATAAAAAAATGTAATAGGTAGGAGAATATATAACATATAAGAAGACTTCAAGGCTGTAGTAATGTGTAAAGATATTACAGTATAATCTGGTAATTCAGATCAGTATAACTTTGTGGCAAATTAAAGGAGAAAAAACAACAACATAAAGTGTCTTAGTATGGTGTTGCGCCATCACAAGCCACCAGAACAGCTTCAGTGCACACATCTAGTGTGTACCACATCTCAGCTTCAGTGTACCACATCTGTGCAACTGTAGTGCAGATATTCCCTCATTTGGTGTTTTCATGGTGGTGGTGGTGGAGAGAGCTGTCTAAAGGTATTCAACTGGCTTAAGATTTGGTGACTGTAAAGGCCATATCATACGATTTACCTCATTTTCATCCTCAACAAACTATTCATTGAGCCCTTGTGCCCTGTGCATGGGGAGATTGTCCTGGAAAAGACCTATCAGGACATGTTTTATCATAGGATAAAGGTGGTCAGTCAGAATAACTCTATTGATTCACAGTGACATATCGCTCTATGCATTCAAATTTGTCACTGTCTGCCACCACAAGCTGCTAATTTTTTTTTTTTAATTTAAATGCAACATAAATCAATTTACAAAAAGATGGCAAGACGACATGGCGAAAAGGAAACAAGAAAGACAGAATCTATAAAGATTTATAAAAGAAAGAAAAAAAAACTGTGACATTCATAAAAGCATGACACATTTTAATTGTCTATTATTTTTAGGTTTTTCTTTTTTTTTTTTTTCTAAAGGTGCGTATTAGTGATGAAAAAATCTATTAGGAAAAGATCAAATTTTTAGAATCATTGTGAAAAATATCAGAATCTTTATGTGAAAAGTAACATTTTACATCAGGTAACAAAAAGATGCATTGACTCACACTCCACGTGACAAAAGCTACATCTTTAAACGGCTTTTCTGGAAGTTATCCCCATTTGTGGGGTATACAAATTTGTATCTGTATATAAACCCAAGGTGGGCCTGAACTGTTTTTTTTTGTAATTAAATAATTTAAAATTAACCGGACCGCTGTGCCTCCTGAAACACTGGGAAAAACACCAGAGGTAGAATTGCTAGCACTGTCAGCATGGTGTGTGAATTCTCTGACAGTTCCTCAACCTCAGCTACATCATTTGGTGATAATAATAACAACATAATTGGTCTCAATTAGAGATACACTATAAGGCCAAAAGTTTGTGGACACCTGACCATCACACCCATATGTGCTTTTTGAACATTCTAAATTTAGTCTCACTTCGGTTGTTATTGTAACCTCCACTCTTCTGGGAAGGCTTTCCACTAGATTTTGGAGCATGGCTGGTGCGCACTCAGTGTTCCAGTTCATACCAAAAGTGTTCAGTGGGTTTGAGGTCAGGACAGGTTGTGCAGTCAACTCCAGTTCTTCATAACCAACCTTGGCAAAGAGTGTCTTCATGAACCTCACTTTGTGCACAGGGGCGACGTAATGCTGGAACATGTTTGGGCAAATTAGTTCCAGTAAGGAGGAATTCTTAATGCTACAGCATACAAAGACATCCTGTAGAAATGTGTAATTCCAAGTTTGTGGCAACCCATAAGGAACAGCACATAAGGAACAACCCACAAGGAACAACCCACAAGGAACAGCACATAAGGAACAACCCACAAGGAATAGACCATAAGGAATAACCCATAAGGAATAGACCATAAGGAACAAACCATAAGGAATAGCCCATAAGGAACAAACCATAAGGAATAGCCCATAAGGAATAACCCATAAAGAATAGCCCATAAGGAATAACCCATAAGGAATAGACCATAAGGAATAACCCATAAGGAATAGACCATAAGGAACGAACCATAAGGAATAGCCCATAAGGAATAACCCATAAAGAATAGCCCATAAGGAATAACCCATAAGGAATAGACCATAAGGAACAAACCATAAGGAATAGACCATAAGGAACAAACCATAAGGAATAGCCCATAAGGAATAGACCATAAGGAATAACGCATAAAGAACAACCCACAAGGAATAGACCATAAGGAACAACACATAAGGAACAGCACATAAAGAATAGCCCATAAGGAACACATTTAATAAGAGTGCGTGAATGAACACTGTACACCTATAGTGTATGTTTCTTGCAAGCATTCTAAAGAAAAAAAAAACAAAACTTGCTCCTCTTATTCGTATCTATGCTTTTATCTATGCGTATGTTCATTCTGAATTATGTATTCATCCTGTATTGTATAGAACTCCTCTGTTTTTGCTGGGACCCTGAGCCACTAATAGATAAACCGTGTGCAATAAATCCGACTCAGCAGCACTCAAAGCCCCGCCCTCGGTGTGACGTAGCGTTAGCGACCGTTACCAAGTTGCTGCTCGCGAGCTTCATCCTCACCAACATGGCGGCGGAGTGCAGCAGCTGGAGCGCAGCGGCGCGCCTCGGCTCCGCTTCACTAACTTAACTCACAGAACCGTGTGAACTGACGCAGCTTCGCAAAGATTTAGCGGTAGTGTCCTTGTTTAATTGTGTACATTTATCGACCTATAGTTTGATACTCAACTTTGGAGAGGGAAAAACAAAGCATCTTTTTTTTCGGTTATCGTGACAAGTTGTAAAAGTCACCTGCTTGGCGTGAGGAACAGCGCGTACCGACCGAGAGAGAGAGAGAGAGAGAGAGAGAGCAGCGCTGCTGTGTTTCCAGTCCTGCTCCGAGGAAAGCGCCAAAGAAACCGTCACGCAGTTACTTCACCGCTTGAAAAGTTGCGGTTTTCCAAACAAAACAAGCCATGTGATAAGTCTGGAGGACATGCATGTAAATATGAGTGAGAATAATTATCCGCTAGAAGAGAGAGATAGAGACAGACTTCCTCCCATCATAAACCCTGTAAGTCTCTTTTTTCTCACTAGAAACTTACAGCTTGCATTTAAAGGTTTTTGTTTTCATCTAAAATAAAAGTTTGAAGTATGTTGTGATGAGTTAGTTATGTGAGCAGTTCAGCTGAGGGAAACCCAAGGCTGATGGAAATTCCCGACACTGGGAAAATGGTGGATCTGGGACTTTGACAGAACATTTACATCTTAATGGACAGAGCAAAAGGGCAAAAGCAATATCTAACTGAAATCAGCTGCTTTTTTAAAAATATAATACTGAAGTCAGCTGTTTTTTTTTTTATCTAACACTGAAATCATCTGCTTTTTTAATCTAACACTGAAATCAGCTGCTTTTTTTAATGTATTTATTTATTTATTACTTTTATCTAACACTGAAATCAGCTGGTCAGGGTGCTGTGATGTTAGATTTATACATATGCATGATTTTTCTGTACATTTTTGAATTACAGTATTTGACTAGTATACATCACACATCTACCCCAAAGCATCACTCATGCTTCCAGTCAAGTCAAGTGGGTTTTTATTGCCATTCCTCTGTATAGCTTGTATACATTGGAACTAAATGTGGTTTCTCCAGGACCATGGTGCAACGCAGAACAGTACACAAGACTGCATAAAAGGCACTACACAACAGTGTGAGGTGAATACAGGACAGTAAATACACAGAACACGACAATAAATACACAGGCAGAACAATAAATACATACAACAATAAATACACAGGACAGAACAATAAATACATACAACAATAAATACACAGGACAATAAATACACAGGACAATAAATACACAGAACTTGGTCTGTAAACTATTTTGTAGTGCAGCAGCAATAAGTATAGATTCTGATGCGTAAAACTTATGTTACAAATTAAAGCACATGGGTGGGACCATCTGGCCAACACTTGATTTCTTCTGTTCTTTAAGAAAGCGTCCAGATATTTGCTTCTGATAAGATCAAATAAGAGGAAGGGCTGTTTTTTTTTTTTTGGATTGGCTTTGGTTGTCCTTTTCCATCTTTTGCTCTGTTTGCTTCAAGCATGGCTTTGTTTGTCTGGCCTGATGAATGGTGATGCTAAGATTACAGGCCACTGAAACTGATTAAACCACTACTTTTCACATCCTACACACAGCAGCACACCATTTTCAGCCTTTGAGCTCCTCTGTGCTGCAAGTCAATTGGTGCTTTCCACCTTATGGTAATGTTCATGGTAGATCACGTACTAATTTGCGACACACATGTTTGGTCACAGTTCAAATGGAATTTATCCCTCTTTCATTCCCCTGACAGAGTTTGGAGCGTGGACCGAAGCTGCCTTTCTCCTCCTATGGGAGTTTCATCTCCACCCTGAACCACAAGAGAGAGTCAGGCAGTCACAGCCTGTCCACACAGCTCCTCTTACCTGCCGTCCGACAAGGTCAGCCCACACACCACCTGATGCTGCTTTTGTTATTGGACCAAAGGAGTAGCTTGTGGGAGGTGGGGTACTTTGGGTTTGAACCCCCCAAAATATTTTATGGCAGTTCCAAATGCTTATTCGAGGGTGGTGAACATGACACACACAGCACAGCTGATTATATATATATGAGCGTGTGCCAAATAGCATTGTTTGGCATAGTAACTGGGCAATAATAGATTAAGAAATCATTGTTATGATTCTGTATTTAACCACCTTAAATGTCCAACAAACCCGTCTCTTAGTTTTTTAAGCACAGTTTATTGGGTACCAGCTGCTATGTCGAGAAACAGAATGAACCAGAGAGGATTATGCATTTTTGCCATTCCCATTTGAAAGCTACTAACCAGCAAGCCACACACTGAGAAAGTGGATATCAAGGTGACAGCAGATTACTGCTGTTATACTGCAGGAGGGAAAAAAAAAGAACGGTAGCTCTGGTTTATAAGTAATCTTTTCACGTTGTTATAATCATTTTCACTGGAGCTGTTATAAGAGTATTTAATGTTATGAATATGGCAAGATTGGTTGATGGTAGAATGTGCCTTAAATAATTAAACAGCAAATTCTGAACAGCATCACTGCTTGTACTACTCTCTGTCAGCCACCTAAAATACACGCATCAATTTAACTTTACAGATGATGATTTTATTTAATATTTATCCTCATCCCCCCCGAAATGATTTCCTGGCTACATCACTGTATTGGACACAAGATTTGTGATAGAAGAACGTTCTTTAGAACTACACTGAAAAGGATGAAGTGCTTTGATAGCCTGTGTTTTATGCATGTCACAGAAACACTCATCCAAAGGTCAGCGTGATATTAAATGATATGCACATGCAATTTAAAGGTATTGCTTAGACACAGGACAAAATACTAATTGCATTTCAAAGAGTTCTCTTTAGCCGCTATGAATTAATGAACAGTTCAATACTGCAAGCAGATGTGTGTTTTTTTTTTTCCCTTTCCTTTTCCCCTTGAGATCAAAGATGCTTTAGGAGACTTGAGGATCAGTGTGTCACACAGAGGGCTACTCAGACTGCGTACCGAAGCCGCTGTAGAGGCTGGGCTCTGAGGTGGTCTAAATGTATAGTTCTTTAAAGAAGAGCATTTTGGTAGAATCATTGCCAGTCGTTTGTCCTCGAGGAGTCTGCATTATCTATTGGTGTACAGAGTCCTCAGTGTGTCTCTATCCGGCAGAGGAACCGAGAGCAGTTCTAGCATCTATAATTTGTGCTGTCTCTTAATCACAGCATGATTGGTAGCTGCCCCTGAGTAAAGAGGGCAGTTATTTGAGTAGTTGTGCTTGCGGGTAGTGATGAAATTGTGCACTGTATGCAGCGGTTTTTTTTTTTTTCCTCCCCGAAACAATTTTCTTTAATGACATCTTTTTGTGAGCTTAAAATTTTAGGGATGTATATACCAGTAAGATCAGACCACACTGCTTGATCTGTTGAAAAGCATTGTACATGTGTTATCCTGTATATTCCAGGGAAAAACATATTTCACCTGTGAGTCTGTACCTTTATCATCCCGCCTCATGGTCTGAACCATCAGTAGCTCTTCACAGCAGCAGTCTGTTAACCATATTCTCAGTTACCTGTATCTCGTCTAGTACAGAAATAGAAAAATGGATGCATTTGAGAAGAATGTTGCAACTTAGTGATAACCTACAGCTTTGTTTTGCTGCATTACTGCCAGATTGAAATATGTTATTTGTATATATATGTAACTTTATATGCTAAATATGAAATTCTAGCAGTGCGTGTTTGTGTTTTACTCTGTTGCATAGCAATCCGCCGCTTTTGGCGACCAAATCAGCTCTCAGTGACACAATCCATCTCATGTTCAGTTGCTTAACTATCTGGCATTTTGTCTTCAGCCATACAGTCAGTTGCAGAATCCAGATTTATTTGCAGTCTTTAAAAAAAATGGAGCAAAATTAAAGATATAAAATGAACGGCGCACGTAATGAGAATCATATGAGGATGTGTTTTATTTCATTTGGTAACCGTATTTACAAACAAAAAGTTTTTATAAGTAGTGCAGTTTTTTTTTTTTCCCAGAACACTGGTTATAAAACTACTGGCGCCCCTAACATGAATAATTATAGAATTACAGCATTGAGCCCCTTCCTGTGATATCTAATTCTATTGAAGACACTTGTAGAAGGAATCTTGGTCCACTCCTCCACGCAGAACATTTTTAGCTCCTTGTGGACTGTCTCCTTAATCATTTCTGATTTGTAACTGTGTTTGAGGTCATTATCTTGTTAAGAGTAGAGATGGACTTTTCAAGCAACAATACTATTACATTTTTTGAGGGATTATTCAAATAGCAGTTTGAATATTCAAATATTAACATATGCACAAACTGCTAACGTATGCACAAAATGTGACGCCTCATTTCACAACACCTTTCCACAGCTTAATTTACAGAGTATATAATCCAGCCAAGTTAACTAACTCCTTAGTGTGCTGCCACACAGTCAGTTGACTGCAGACAGATGATGTGTGATAAAATCACTGGCTAAACCACTGTTTTCCTATGGAGAGAGAGTGTCACGCTTTGGATTTTGTGCCTTGCAGCTGTAATTAAAGTTTAATCAAGCTCCGATTTGACCGCGTTTGCTGCTTACCTTTCAAAGCTCAACCACTGAGACAAACTGCTGCATGAGATGGGGTAAGAAGTGCCTCAGTTTGTGCAGGCAAAGACGGGGTTGACTCTATGGCTTTTTGTCTTAAACTGCATCCGGAAAAATAAATTGTTGAATTCAGAGTGAGTTTGTCTTGCCGCACGTACAGCCAAATCTCCTGACATAGGCTGGATTATGGGTAAAAATATCCCGCTACAGCCCCAAACTATAAATGATCCACCATATTTTATACTGGGTATAGTGTTTGTCTGATTGTATGTAGTCCCCAACCATGCCAAAGAAGCTAGGTCAATTATAGCCAGTTATAGCCTTATGGTTGTAAGGGATTCACATGTGTGCAATCTCGTGTCTATACCCCAGGGAAAGAGAATGTTATCAGACAGTTAATAGGAGACGGACAGAATTTTCTAGAAATTGTTTTTTTTTCAAGGATGACAATTTGTCTACATTTGTTATAATTCAATCCTTTTTATAATCCTTTTATATTATGCCACGTGCACTCACCGTCCACTTTATTAGGAACACCCATACACCTGCACATGCATGCAATTATCTAATCAGCCAATCATGTGCCAGCAGCGCAATGCAAAAAATCATGCAGATTCAGGTCAAGAGCTTCAGTTGATGTTCAATGCCATGATCAAAGTCACAGAGATCACATTTTTTCTTCATTCTGATGTTTGATGTGAACATTAACTGAAGCTCTTGACCTGTATCTGCGTGATTTAAAATTTTTTTTTAAATTCCACACTACTGCATTTCTAAGAATATTATTCTCACACCTATCCACAGTGATACATATTGTATATTATAGAAATACCTGTAAGAATCATGATACGATTTTTCTTTCATATTGGGTACCCCTCATTAAATGTGTTCTTATGAGAATTATTTTTGGCAAGGACCGTAGTTTCTCAGGTTGATTGTGGGTAACCAGTGTTTTCCCCCGTTCTCTTAAAAGGTGCCAATAATTCTGGATTTGACTGTGGAACATCTTTGAGAACTCACTCGCAGATAGAATTATTACATCAAGGCCATGGTTTATATTTAGAAACATTGGCCATGAATTTATGAACAAGACAATCAGACTATTATTGAAAACACAATTATTTATGTAAGATGAACAGATTCCTGTAATTTTAAATAGATTTTTTTTAAAAAGTGGTATTCCCCAGATCATCCATTGTTGGCCAAATATAAATTATCTGCCTAATCCAGAATCCCATCAGCCGTTTTTACAGTAGTAACAGGTCACTATGGCTGACTAGTATAAGGCGATGTCCTTTGGGTCCGAGCAACAGCGGCGTGTCTAGTTTTTCCATCAGACTGTGGAGGATCCTCAACGGGAGTGTGATGAGCTCCTGCTTAATTAGCCATATTGTTTAGTGCATTGGGAAAACACTTAATTATTACCAGGAGATCAAGGGGCGTGTCTTAATCAGGGAACCCATTTTGGGTTAAAGCCATAGCATTTCCATTTATATGCTGAAAAAGTTGAGAGATTTTGTCGTGGTATATTATTTCCATGTTTTTTGTGTGTTTGTCGTTTGGGAAATATGTACACCTGCACGTTTGTCTTATTGTCTACAGTGAGAGAGCTTCCCCCAATCTATCCAGATGTGAGACAGAAGCAGCGAATCTCTATAGATGTTTTGCCTCCAGAAGTTAAAGCCCGATTTGTCTCAGATCCCATCATTCCCATCCGGACTAAAACTGCCAAAGAGTTTCAGTATGTGCTCTCAGTCTATTACGCTTCTTTCATTATGGCTTTTCTTATTCTTATTAGAGCTTGTTTGTACTAAACCATACTTACAACACTGTTTATTTGTTTGAATCCAGAGAAGACGTTGAAAAGGCAACTATCTCAGGTGATTGGAAGCATGTCCATGATTTCTACATGACCACGTTCGACTCCTTCTTGGAACTCAATGCTGCTTTTAAGGTTTGCCTGTTTTTGTTCAAAATGTTACCAGCTTGTATTCCCCTAGTTGTCTGATTATGATTTTACAAGATTGATGTCCGATTAAATTCGTTTCACAGTTACTAATTACTAAGTTCTTCATGTATGTTATTTTTTACTACCTAAATAGAAATTTATATTAATTGTGTAGAAGAACTGTATAGGCTTATCAGAATGTAAAGTGTTGAACCAGTTAAGTTCAGTATATTCCCTTTGAATTGTGCAAATGTTTTTACTGAGAGCTGCTGAAATTCTGACCCGTGTGAAACCGTAACAGCAAAAACAGCAGACAGGGAAAAACCGAACGGTACTGTTAGAGCTCCATATGAATGAATGAGCTCATTCAAAGAGTAATAGAGGAGAACACCTGCATATGGATTATATGCTGAGCGTTGATCTTATTACAGTTGACCTTCTTACCGTGCATTTGATCATTCATAACAGCTGTCATAGCATAGGATCTTATAGAAATTATAGTAATTTACCATGATGTTTTCACTCTGAAAGACTGTTATACCCTTACAGCATTATTGTTTTTTTTTTATTTGTTTGTTTTTTTTGCAGATTAGACTTAAAGCAAAAACAATTTGTAATTTTAGTGACTGATTTTGCCTTTTTCCCCCCAGAGAGAAGCAAATGCTCCATTCAACACTATTGAAGACTCAGGAATAAACACCAAATTTGTCAATGCTGTCTATGATGCTTTGCTTCACACGGTGCGTAACGAACCCATGTAAACAGAAGCTCTTACAAAAAAAACATTCACTTTCTTGGTTTTGGGCTACACAAAGAGCTGTTGTGTGTGTGTGTGTGTTTTTATCATTAGTTAGTTGTTTGTCCTCAAGAATGCAGATCTGTAATTTCAGACTTCCTTGTTCATAGCCCCCTGATACCCAGAAATCAGTCCTGAAGGGAATCATTAATAGCTTATTAAGGGAATGGAAAGGGTGAGTGTTGTTTTGTTTTCACTCCCTGAGTCTTTAAAAGCTGCTGAGTGTTGTGTTGTTACGGCGAAGACTTGAGCTGCTATTTTGTCTTTCAGACCGCGGACAAAGGATGACCTGAGGGCTTATTTCATACTTGTGCAGGTAATTCTTGATATGTTATGCTTATTTTTGCTTTATAAATTGTAAATGAAAATTGTTTTAGTTCCCAATAAAGAAATAGACCAGTGGAGTTTTCCATACTGAGCTTGTCATTGTGCAGAACTGAACTATTAATAGAAAACTACCTTGATTATATAACCCAGACACATGTGGTACTTTTCAGTAATAGCTGTAATTTCCTGCCCTAAATCAAGACGGTTATCTGCACACACGTATAGGCATATACTGTATGTGGAGCACAGTCGACCTACTCTGACTCAGGCTCGGCCTTGTGTTATGTTGGTGGCCATTTCGAAGTGTGAGGCAAGGCAGGAAACTCTTGATCTCCTCTCTCACCACATGGCCCATTGACTCCAGCCATAGCTACAGTCAGACTGTCTGAACCAGGCTACATATATATTGTGAGCTAAGTGTTTACTTCACACATGACCAGCATGGATTGGTTCTGGGTTGTCCAAATAAGGCCATAGCCACTGGATAATATCAGGGAAAGACTAATGAGAGAGAGACAGGGGAAAGATATATAATATAAAATATATAGATAGATAGAGAGAGAGAGAGAAAGAGAGTGTAAGAGAAAGAGAGTGTAAAAAGTCAAATTTCTATATTATGCATCAGATGTAGGACCTTTTTGCTTAGGTTTCAAAAACCTTTTGTATCTTATGGCAGACTGGACTCCATTTTTCATCTCCTGAAGTTAGTCTGTTCCAAAAT
>CM040986.1:9477322-9490223 GCA_022985145.1 Pangasius djambal | reverse complement strand
GGGGGGGGGGGGGGGGGGGGGGGGATCACTGGTTTCCGCTGAAATGCCACTATTTATTAAAGAGCCAGACCTTCTAGTGCAGCTCCCAAGTGAAAAGTTATAATTCCTTTTTGAAGTGCTCTAAAAAGGCTCTTCTTTGTTACAGAACCCTCAGTACACAAGCACAGCCACATATGTCATCTATGCTCACTTACTGCGGCAAATAGCGACGCTGCCTGAAGCAGATCACCATTTCCTGATGCACTGGTTTAAGAAGTGAGTCTGAATTGTTTCCTACTGTCACTGCCTCTTGCAGTCTAGGCTGCTTAAGGAATCCATTCACAAAATAAAACCAAAAGTACAAAAGGCTAAATTATAAAGGCATAGTGATTATGTAGGGATTCAGCAACTATTAACAAAATAAAAAATAATTCCCAGTAAAACTTTCGAAAGAGAGACTTTTTACATTTTAGGTTAAGATTTTATTTTAGTTATAAAATGTATAGATAGGTGTCAGAATTAGATTTTAAAGTGTTTGATTTAATGAGTTTTGAATCACCACAACAGCAAGAAGCTCAGAGTTCGAAAGCTACATTGTGAGTGTGACTGACCAGGACAGCGTGTCGTTTCTCAGGCTATCTCAGAAGCGTTTTAAGCAGCTGGTGGAACGCCTACAGCTCTTCATCACCACACGGCTGTTCCCTGCCAAACCAGAGGAGCTACCGCCCATGTCCAAGTGCTCATGGTGGATCCCATCAGCCACCAAGGTTCTCTCCCTGCTCAGTGAGTACAAAAGCCAACGCCAGACTGAGGAAAATGTTCAACAGTATGCTGACTGGTTTTGCTGGGACAGAATCAAACCATTCCCGTGTCTCCACTCTCTGTAATCAGATGCTGCAAACAGCATTTCTCCTTCTCCCATCATCCCCTTCTCTGATTTCTACAATCTCACACTGGACCACATTGACTTCATGGAGGACTACCAGACATGGCAAGCTCATGGAAATTCCAACAGGTGTGGCACGAAAATATAATTCAGACTGAGCGCTATTCTCTCCAGTTTCCTCTAAGCGCACATGCACTGAAACTCTTTCCATCAGAGCTGTTTTTGTAGTCTTTAATAGCTAGAAAAAGTCTAGAACAGACTTTTTAAGTTGTGCTTACCTTCTGGAGCATTGTCTACATTTGCTGGACCAATATAATATTTGTAATTGCTCTGACAGCACAGTACAAAACCATGCATTATAATTGTTTTTGACCAAGTTAATATTGGCGAGGAACTTCACTACTTTGAGTCTGATGCATTGCAATTCACACAGATTCACGTTCTGCCAGTATCCGTTTATCTTGTCTACGGTGGTGAAGAAGGCTATTATCCAAAGAGACTCTGAGCAGCAGATGATCAGCATGGCCAGGGTAAGAGTTTGCATGCCACTGTCATTTCCTCTGTAGTTCTCTTCACTGTCGAGCTGCCAGAGTGTGCAGAGAACGTTACTGTGGAAACGAAGGATTTAGACTGTTTGGTCCTAAGGGTCTCGTGGGATTTGATGCTTGCTCTATGGCCGCCTATACTCAAGACTGTTTATCTAAGCTGTCTGTACTTGGAGATTTCCCAGTGAAGTCCAGTGGTTCTTAAAATTGAAAGTTTTCCCCTCTTGTCTGAAAAAGTAACGAAGGCAGTCCTAATCCATAAATTATACATGAGCCAATCTACTGTGTGAAAAGCTTAATTTCAAAGTCAAGCAGGATTCATTTTACTATAAGGAAAGTCTTCTGATACAGTCTTGTGCAGGGTGGGGCAGCCTGAGATGTTCTTTTTTTGGGTGGAATCCTCACAAGCTCCCTCCCAAAACATATGTGACCAGAGCGTAGGCTAAACAGACTCGTGGCTGTCGGATTAAAGACAGTCTTGCGGGAGTGTACGCAGTAAGGAAATGCACACTATGTTCTCATCGTTAGGACAAAATAGCAGCTTCACTAAAGCATTCAGGAAGTTAACACAGACAGAAATATCACCGACATTTATCAGAAGCTTAAAGATAAATTCCTAAGATAGATTGTGCCAGTGAGCATCAATGTGTAAACAGATTTCCAGCATGGGAATGTTGAATGATTAAATGCGTGGCTTTCTATTTCGGCTGCAGCAAACCCTGGTGGACAAGGTCTCTCGCAGACAGAGGGTGGATATGAGTCTGCTTTTTCTCAACATTAAAGTAAGGCGTCTGCAGCTGGTCAGTGACTCACTGGATGAGGTAATAGCGCTCGCTCACAGAACATGGACAGCGCCTGTCTGTTCCTTCAGTTTTTACCACGAACTCTGAACCGTCAAGAAATATTTACAGAACTGTAAGAATAATGTAGTGGTTTTGTACGCATTATATATTTTTGTTCAAAGCAGCACCATATTCAACATTTTTATTTTCTGAGACTGAGAGAGGGTACATTTTGGCCAAGAGCAAGTATAGTCTGGTCTGGAAAGTTCTAAGTCTGGCTAGGGCTTAATTTGGAAAAATGGCCCCACCATAAATGTGTGTTTTTTTTTGTTTTTTGTTTTTTTTTTAAATAGCTTTCAAGAAAGAGAGCAGACTTGAAAAAAAAGCTAAAAGTGACGTTTGTTGGGGAAGCAGGCTTGGACATGGGAGGACTCACAAAGGAATGGTTTCTTCTCCTGATTCGACAGATTTTTCACACTGACTATGGTAAGATGCTCAGGACAAACAGGGTGCATATGCTCAGCTGTGATTTCATGTTAGTTCACTCTCACTGATATTACTCACTCTTTACTCTGTACAGCTATAAAACCAGAGAGGTTTTCATTTCTTATAGCATTCATTCTCATTCTGTACTTGCTAAGGAATGTGTTCCCCAGAAATTTAGACCACATATGACTCAACTTAATGACTTGAACACCAGTTGCTTTACTGAATGAAAACAAAATGATGTTTAAATAGGCATTAATTGGTGTTTTTATGAGTCAGTGGTATGAAGGTTTAAGTAGTCTCTAGAGCAGTGGTCCTCGGAGTGGGGTCAATGAAGCATTTTTTTTATTATTTATTTATTTATTTTAAATTTTGATATTTTGTTACGGTGCTGGAAATTACAACCCACCATTATCAAAGTTATTCTATTTATTATTGAGTTGTTATAGTTATAGCCTGTTTGATTGGCCCCTTGATCTGAAAGGATTTAATCCAAACCTCAGTAACTCAAAAACAGTGTAACTCAAAAAGCCTGTAAATAATGTCTACTTGGACCTACTTAATGTGTTCTGTCAGTGGAAAGTTCAGGAATAAAAAACTCTTTGTACACTTGAGTAATGAAATTGATTTCACCGTTGAGCGGTACCTGGCTGAAGATTTTGAGAACGCTTGCTCTAGAATATTTCTGATTCAGGAAAGAGGGTCAATTTTATTTCAAGAAAAAAAATGTGATGTATGCATATAATGTATAACAAAATAACGTTTCCGTGGTGATTTAAGTGATTACCTGCCTGTGGTTTATATAGCACTAATATGAAGAGTCTTTACTGGAAAAGTGACATGTACTTGTTACTTGCTTTTTGGATTTTTTTTTTTTTTTAAGCCAGGTTTCTGTTTTCAGCTTAGAGGTTTTTTGAAGACTTGGAGTGCTGCCGTTTGTGTTTTCACAGGCATGTTCACATATGTGAAGGAATCTCAGTGTCACTGGTTCAGCAACTGGAAGTGTGACAACTGCTCAGAGTACAGACTGGTTGGAGCTGTATCCTTTCATTTGCTGCATATGTAGCTGTGCATGGGTGCTGGTAGACTTAAATAACCCATAAACATACAGTCTGCTTCCACTTAGAGGAAACATCCACCGTTTATTCGTGGAACCTGTAAAAAGTTTCCCTTTCAGCGTAGGGTGGGACATACACTTATTTTCAGCATTAGTCCTCAGTTTGAGTCACTGCTGAGGAGGCACATTATGTAATGCTTTTCTGACTGATCAAGTGATCGTAGCCTCATACATTGTAATGAAATGGCAGTGCTGTCCACGCCTTGCTCGCTATAAGGTAAGAAAGGAGACAGTAGCAGCCATGTCCTGACATAATCGTTCCCTCTGGCTCAGACAGCTGGGCTTGTGTGTGTGTGTGTGTGTCTGTGTCTGTGCGTCGGTGCGTCTCTCTCCTCCTCTGAGCTTGCCCAGTGTAGAAATTTGTGAGCTCTGAGTTCAAGTACACCCAGAAGTGCTGTGTCACATTAGCCTAGGATAATGAATGAAAGGTTTCTTTGGTTTTGTCTCCTTGGAACGACCCCGGGGCTGGCTTTTGTGTTGTCTCGATGCTCGAGCCATTACGAAAATTTTTCCCTCTGTCTGCTAAAAGGCAGCCTTTTTCTTCTCCCTCCCTCTCTCTTTGTCTTTTTCCACTGCTCTCTCTTTCTCTGTGTGCATATGGAGAGCACATGGAGGAGTGCCGTCCGCTGCAGCTGTAAGCACTTAAGGAGCAGCCTCTTCACATACTCTTCTAAATGTATAATACACCTGTTGGGCGTTCTTTCCCTACATCCTATCAGGCTATATCATAAGGCTCTAATGTGGTCAGTGCAGTAGCAAATATCTCAAACTACGTACACTAGTTATAAATTTAATGGGAACAGATACAAAATGCACACTCTAAAGTAAGGCTTATGAGAATGGATATGTGTATAAGCTTGTGTGTATAGACTCAGGTCACTTCCCCAGCTGTGCACTCTTAACCCCTTGTGTTCAGCTCATGGGCCTGGCCGTGTACAACAGCATCACCCTGGACATCCGATTCCCGCCCTGCGTCTACAAGAAGCTGCTGACTCCTCCCATTGTGCCGTGTGACCTTGATGCCCCTGTTGGCATGGCATCCCTCACCCTGGACGACCTGCAGCAAATCATGCCTGTATGTACACAAGCTGTGACATCCACTGTTTCTGTTCACACTCTCGCTGCTCTTCTGCATATATCCGAAAGAAATACTGCTGGCAAAAATAAAATGTACATATCTTTCCTATTTTCCCCAAAAGAGTTGATCAGCCAAGACATGTCATGTGTTTAGTGTAGTTAAGGGAAACCTAGGATAGTGCAAAACGCCTATCTAAATCACCACACAGTAATTTATCCTTTACACATAAAAGGCTTCGTTTAATAGCAGAATGTTTGCATTTAAAAATTTCAAAAGAAATCGAAGTATCATTCTAACTATTCTATCGTCTATTCTGACATACAATTCTGTCTTCAAAATCTGCAGGACTGAAAGTCACATGTCATGCTTGCATTCGTGCATGCTATGTACAACTATGTACAACTATGTACTATGAAAGTGTGATTTACAGGATTGCTGCTGTGCTGTTTTCCGTTATTAAATGTACTTCTCTTCCTTTTTTGTTGCAAAAATTGAGTTACTGCCCATCCCCACCACAACTATTTCTGCCCCATCACATGACAGCTATCAGTCTGAGGGGTGAGGACTAACACACACTTCCTCCAAGACACTGTTTGAGGCAGCTGTGTGATTAATTAGCTATGCAGTTAGCACAGTACTTATTAGCTACATTAGCCTTCTAGCTCCAGTGCAAAACTATACAAGTCATCTCAGACAGCAAGCCTGACCTGGCTAATTAGGTTTTTGGGATAAGGGAAATGGTCTGCATTTAATTTTTGGCTGAAATATTCCTTTAATGCATTAAGATCCTGGATTTTTTAGTCAGTTATTCAACTTCAAGCATATTACTCAGTAAATATATTGAAACTAATAGGACAGATTGTGTAGTTATAAGAGTAAAGAATGTAAATCGAGATCCACCAGCATGTCATGGGATTTTAAGACAGGGTTAAAGACAACGTGAAACAAATCATTTTAATTCTGTAAGGTGATATATACCTATATATAAATATATTTTTTTTTCAAATCACTTTTAATCTCTGGTTTTCTTGTACTTGGGCCCAAAATTGACAGCCACACTACTAAAGCAGTTCTACCTCCTACAGTGCAACACAACCATGCACAAGAATATAGATATCACTGTCAAATAAAAAGGATTAATATGCACAGAATGTATATACGTGTGGTCACCACACACGGTAGTACACAGGGTCATTGATTATTGGGTTTGTCTCAGAGAATGACCCCGAGTCATTTACAGTGGCCGCTGTGGTATTGTTGTGTCTCGCTTTGTGTGTTGCTGTCACTAGGCAGAACGAGTCCTCTCTCTGTTGATAAAGTCTCACCTCCAGATGGTGCATTGTTTCTGCAGCCATTAGGCCAGCGCTGAAGCTGACTGCTCGTTTACTGCTCCTGATAAACCTGAGCTCCGTCATGCATGATCTATAAATTACAGGAAAAGTCTGAAATTACTTCTGAAATTGCTGTATGTATGAAAATGTTTAATATATCAAATGCTCTACAAACTGGTTATGACCCTGTTAAAATGCAGCATTTGCTGTTTACTCTAATATTTAAATAATAATAATAATAATAATAATAATAATAATAATAATAATGATAATTTCAGTTTAATAATATTCTTAGATTCTTGTGAAATTTAATCACTTCAATTCAAGTCCACTAGAGGGAGCCCTAAGATTAACTGTATTATCACCTTGCTCTTATGCAACAAATAAACGTAACAAGCCCCTAGTATGTTTTAAGAATGGTACATATTTGTTCATCACTTTTTAGATGGAAATTTTTACACAGTTGACATTTCTTCTTCGTTTCCAGTGGTTTTTGCTGAATCAAACTTAAGTGAACCAGATGTTCCATTTGAAAGGCTTTGGCCTTGTACATACTTATATAATCGAGTGCCTCTGGGCGTTGTTTGCTCTCTTGTGTTAAACTTTTTTTTTTTTTTTTTTTTTCCACAAGTGTGTGGAGCTGGAACCACTAGAAAAACTGAAGGTTATTTAACAAGAGAGAGTGAGAATATAGATATTGCCACAGCTTACGTCAAACATCACAGCATGCCTTTCATTTTCTCCTTTCAGTGCTTTATTAATTTTATTGGTGACACAGAAGTGTGAATTAAAATTACTCTGGTTTCATGTGGATGAAACGCTTCATGTGATAACAACCCTGTTGACTATTTTATATTGTAAAACAGAGAATAACTAAAGCAGATGTGCTTGTTTCACTTAAACATATTGATTTTCTAAATAATTAATTATTCCCTGTATTGTTTTATTATGAAATATGTCGCTACTAATGCAATCCACCGATTAACTGATGTAAATGTTTTATGCTGGAAGTAGAACTGTTTCTAAATTTAGTTGGGCTTGTGTGTTTTCCCTTGCATGTAGCTCTGTGCTTGGTACCTCTGTATTTTAAGTTGATATTTAGCATCAATGGGACCTTTCTGTTTTAGGATCTTGCTCATGGCCTTGCAGAGCTACTCAGCTATGAGGGAAATGTTGAAGAGGACTTCTATACGACCTTTCAGGTGTTTCTCACACACACAGTCATGCCTCTGTGCAGTGCAGGTCGCTGAGAATGTTTACAGACTGTAAGGCTATTTAAGATATTCAGGGTGCCCCAGATTGCACTGGCGTGCTGATAAAAACTGACTTTTTCCCTAGGTTTAAATATGTTCAGGGAAGCAGAGATGAGCAGAGATCAATGCCTGTGTTCGTCTTTGCAGATTTTTCAAGAAGAACTTGGAGTCGTCAAGTCGTACAACCTGAAGCCAGGTGGGGATAAAATCCCTGTGACTAACCAGAACCGAAAAGGTGAGCCAAGTCTCCAGTAAACCTCCCACAAACATCACCCAATACTGTCGGCAATTTTCTGATCCCCTATCGCTGTATTATTTATTTATACATCCCTGTGTAGAGTACGTCCAGCTGTACATCGATTTCCTGCTGAATAAGTTCATTTACAGACAGTTTGCTGCCTTCTACCATGGCTTTCACAGTGTATGTGCCTCTAATGCCTTGATGGTAGGTTGAACTTTATTTCACTGTTTGTGTGTGCTTCTATAACTATATAACTGTTACTTACAGTAGCAAATGGTTTCTCTTATTTCACTCATTAAATACATTTTTTGAGCATCCCTGAAATTAGGATTTTTCAAAATATTGTTCCACTTTTGAGTTCACTTTGTTAGCAGCTCAGCAAAGCACTAAGACCTTGTAATTATAAAACTCTCTGGGAGTCTAGAGATGTATGCGGAAGAGTGTAGATAGCGCTTTTCTCTGAGTGTGGTACGCTGCTCTGTGACACAGCATGAGCAGCAGTTAAAAATATACTGTGGCTGGCTTCATATGTCTTAGAGCAAGCACGTGTTTGCCCACACCGTCCTCATTTTGTAGCTGTTGTGTGATAGGAGAGAGCTGGCTATAGGGTGGGAGAAAATGTGGAAAAATCAAAAGGAAAAAAGCTCCAGCTTTGACCATTAGGTCAAACTAGATGTTTTTCAGTGTTATTTTTTTTAATAACGTTTTCAGTCAATATTTTGGTATAAAACTCCAATAACTTTAGTGAGCTGTAATTAACATTTCTGCCAGAAAAAGTAAGATAGAACCTTATAATTCCGACGTCTGAATATCATGATGGACATCATTCATTCCTTCATCTTAAGTAAGCGTTTTTTTTTCCTGGTCAGGGTTGCGGTGGATCCAGAGCCTGTCCGCTAAACGGGAATACTCCCCTGGGTGGGATGCCTGTTCATCGCAGGACACCATGCACACACTCATTCACACTTATTTAGAGTAGCCTATCAGCATGGTTTTTGGGAGGAAACTGGAAAACCTGGCAGAAAGCCATGTGGACACGAGGAGAACATTTGAAACCCCATACAGCCAGTAACCCAAGCTCAGGATTAAAGCTATTCATCACCATGATGGAGCCATGTGTCACCATGATGCATATCATATTCATCACCATGATGCATATCATGCATCATGAATATGCCTTCAAGTATAATGATATTTTTGACACCTCTAGGCCAAACTGCATTTTTTAAAAATATAGTCAGAAGCTAGGGCGCATTGATGCCTTACGTTAGTAAGGTGCTTCTGTTGGCAAGTGCATAGCCAAGCTGCTGGTTAATATAGAAAGTTCCACCTGATTTCGAGACAGTAAGTGGGCGTGTAATGTGAATGGTGTCCTGTGTGTGTGTGTGTGTGTTTGTGTGTGTGTGTGTGTGTGTGTGTGTGTGTGTGTGTGTGTGTGTGTGAGCATGCAGGGATCAGTCTGCTCTCCCCACCCCCTCCTTTGGCCATACTCCAAAGAATTGGGGAGTGTTGTGCTCTGCTTCTAAGCTGTATCCAGGCCAACAGGGAAAGAATATGCCAGTGAGCTCTGTAGAATTAATACATGGCTACGCAAAGAAAACGGCAACCCCGAAACCCTGCCTCGCATTTCAATCAGAGGCTTTACAAAGCAGCCTTTTTCATGCAGATTTTCAATAGCATTGTGACTCGTACGGTCCTTAATGCGTAGTTTCTTAGGTGCTTTCGTCTGCATGCCATTGAGCGTGATTTACTGATTTGTCAGTACTGTATGAGTGCTGGAAATTTCCATGTGTCTCATTACCTGTTCAGTCACAGCAAAAACACAACCCTCAGGTGCTTGTCGGTAGTTTTGTTACTTTTTCATTTTGTTTGTTAACAGTGTAGGTGCTCTAGCATGCTGTTAACTGTTGGGAAGTAACTTGAAGCTGAAGGTCGCTCTTTGCTTGCTATGAGTCTTGAAAAGCTAAAATTGCATGTGTTTATCTTGGCAGTGTTCAGATTGAAAATTACACTTCCCAATATGGTAAGGAGTGTCTGCTCCAAACTTGCTCTTCCAAGCATACAGCTGACCAAAAAGAGAGAGAGAGAGAAAACGCAATAACTGTGCAGTTCTGAGTATGTTAAGAAATATCCTGGCCCTTTCTGGATCTTTCTGACTGAGTCAGTGTTTCTCTGTAGGATCACCAGTTGTGGAGAGGCAGTACACAGTGTCATGTGGGGAAAGAAAGGCTCTGCTGGGCTGAACACATAAAATCGCTGGGTCTCTAAATTCTTATGCAAGAGACTGAGGGAAGGTAATATCTCGCGCTCTGGTGTTAGCAGAGGTGGGAGTGGACTTGTCAGATTAGATTGCACTCTTGTGATGTTTTTGCAGATCACTTGTTTTATCATAACCACTGACAAAGCCATGCCTTTAACAAGAGTTAAAGAGTTGTATGCAAATGTGCAATACTCCAGGGTGTGGCAGTATCTTTAAAACTTTTGATAAGATGGATAAGATGTTAGGGCTGGTCAAACACCAAGAGGCTCTATAGTCACGTACACTTTGGGCAGTATGAAATGGAATAAGGCAAAAGCAGGGGAAAAAAAACGCCAGATGAGTGTGTTACATAACTGCATTCGGTGCTTGTGTGTATTACTGCATCTCCATCGCCATCATGAACATTACTGCAATTCATTTTGCTGTAGTTGCTGAGGCCAGAGGAGGTTGAGATCCTGGTTTGTGGGAGTCCCAATCTGGATATGAGCTCTCTACAGAGGGTGGCGCAGTATGAGGGCTACAGCAAGACAGACCCCACCATCCGGTAACACTGAACTGCACTTATTGTCTAGCTGCAAATTAAATAATAATCCTTTACAAACTTTTCAAGCCATATTTTTATGCAAAACAACATTTTCACTTCTTATAGAGAAAATGCATATAATTAATATATTTTCATATGCATGCGTATATAAAAAATATGCTTTGTGTGCATAGCTTTTGGTGCATTCTTTTTGGTTTTTTTTGTTTTTTTTTTGCACAAAATTAATATTTACCTAGTAATATTTTTTATGTGGATGTAGTGCATTCTGGGACGTGGTTCTAGCTTTCCCTCTGGAGCTGCAGAAGAGGCTTCTTCACTTCACAACAGGAAGTGACCGTGTTCCTGTGGGAGGCATGGCAGACCTCAACTTCAAGATCTCTAAGATTGATGTTTCCACAGACTGGTAAACATTGAGTGTTGCATGACTCTGTGTATATATATATATATATATATATATATATATATATATATATATATATATGTGTGTGTGTGTGTGTGTGTGTGTGTGTGTGTGTGTGTGTGTTTGGTGGGCAGTTTTTTATGTCTTGGTATGGACCTATATCTATCCATATCTGACTAATATTGGAATATCTGACTTACTTACTTACTTACTTATTTACTTATTTATTTATTTATTTATTTATTTATTTATTTGAAAAAACTGCAAAACTAAAAGAGTCAAAAACTGTTTGATTACTGAGGTTAAGGTTAAGGTTAGATTCAGGTATGTGTCAGTGAAAGGTCCTCACAAGGATAGTAACACAAATGTGTGTGTGTGTGTGTGTGTGTGTGTCATTTCCTCTCTTCAGGTTGCCTGTTTCGCACACATGCTTCAACCAGATCTGCCTGCCACCCTACAAGAGCAAGAAAGAACTTCGGCAGAAGCTAACCATAGCCATTTCCAATGCTGAGGGCTTTGGCTTGGAGTAGTGTGATGGTCTAAAGGAAAAGGAATACTCAAGGCCATCCTTTCATTTACTGTTATTTTTGTTCAGTGGTTGCACATTATGCCCCATTAGTAAATGATTTGCGCACTGTAGCTGTCCTTAAAGCTAGATCTGAAGATTCACTAGCATTATGCCATTTGATATGGCTGTGATGTGTGACATTGTGTGTGTGTGTGTGTGTGTGTGTGTAAATGGTAAGAGTTAAATTCTGTCATGAACCAGGATTCGACATAGGATCCAGTTAAACTGTACTGTATGCCTAGAAGTGTTCAGATTTTGCATTGCGTTATGTATATCAAGGACCAAACTTTGTTTTTGTAGAATATTTTTGTTTTATAGCTTTGACAGAATATCAGCATGTGATATATTCACGATATATCCAACTAAATCAGCAGGATAGCTACAGTAGTCAAGGTGGAGAACTGTTTAAATTAAATTACCATATCAGACTTAAACTTGGCAACTTTATGAGTTTGATTCTGTTTGACTAGCAGGGATCTTATGTAATATCCCACAGTTGTGCAATGAGGGGGGCTGAAAATAGGCCAGAGAGAAGCCTGGGCGATAAAATAGCCTGGCAAACAGTCTGTCACTGACACTGCTTCTGGTCCGAGTGTTTAAAGTGACAGTGCCGTGTCTCCCTGACTCCCTGGTGATAACCAAGGCTATGTTAGAGTGTAACTGATTTAGGTATTTCCTCCAGGTTGTGTCCAGTGTTGGACTGTTATAGCTGTTAAATATTCCGTAACAGAATCTGATTATTGTTTTCATGCTCAGAGATGGTTTTGTTCTGTATATAATTCTGAAAGTGTTGACGACCCTTTCGTATCCTCTGTGAAAGGAAAGGAACCGTGTAAATGTCAGTTTTTGTGCCTGTCACAGTGACTAGCTATAGAACACCACAATAGTGTGTCTCTGTACTAGAGGTCTTTTGTGGTAGTTATTACTGGCTGTTCTTGAATGGAAAGCGGACACACGTGATAACGGCAGATACATGTCAACAGCAAACCGTTGAGATTAATTTATTTTGCAACTGTCCCACTGTCTTTTTTACTTATCGATCATACAGCTGATGACAATAGTGGCCTTATTGATTGAGTTTTTCCTCTGTTCATACTGATAAAATGATATTATAGTTGAGCGGTAATAACTATCGAACTTCCAATAGTTATAAACATCTCTTAGCTTTTTTTTTTTTTTTTCCCCAAATGAACTGTTGAATTTGGCAGCATGCTTTCTCTTCTCGTTGATCTGTCCCACTCACGCGACTGAAATCTGACGTCTGGTTTTGGCCTCCATAGACATTAGATTAACTCTGTTGTCTTGATTGTCAGCTAGAATCTTGCAAGTGTTCACTTCATTGTTCATTCTGTTGTATGACTGAATACAAATGTATTTGCCATGTATTTATTTTAACTTTGCTCATTCTTAATGATTAAAGTTATACAGCAA
>CM040986.1:9457426-9468763 GCA_022985145.1 Pangasius djambal | reverse complement strand
TGCGCTTTTGGAAGAATGGTCAAAAATTCCTATAAACACACTCCTCAACCTTGTGGACAGCCTTCCCAGAAGAGTTGAAGCTGTAATAGCTGCAAAAGGTGGACCGACATCATATTGAACCCTATGGGTTAGGAATGGGACGGCACTTAAGTTCATATGTGAGTCAAGGCAGGTGACCGAATACCTTTGGTAATATAGTATATCTCTTGATTGTTGACAGATATGCCTAACTCCTGGAGAGTTTTCCACAATTTACATGATTATTTATAGTGTGATTTGAATCGGGAGCTCCCTGAATCGGGAGCCATGCCCTTTAGGCCAGTTTTCATGTTAGAACCGTTTTTACTGTAGTTTTTTAGACCTAAAAACACCATAGCCAAACAATGCGATTTTATATTTAGATTTGAGATCACTGGAGCTACCAAAGCTTTACCAAATATACCAACAAATGCCAAATATATTTGCTGGAAATGCACATTTTTTCTAGAATTGTTTCCTGAATAACTGTAACTTAATATATACGTAATTGTGAACCACACCAATCACACTAAAATATTTTCTTCCGAACATTTACTGTAAAAATTCTAGCTATACAAATTTTTGGAAAACCTAAAGAAACAAAAAGAAATTTTAATGGCCTGCCCGTTCCTTTCATGTAAATAAACTGGTAGTGACTGAAGTTCACAGTTTAGAAAAAATGGTTGCCATTTCTTGGACTCATTGTAGCATATTATGAAAGCGTGAAACTTGATGAAACTTTCATGCAGTAAAAATAGAGCGCAGTGACAGCTAGTGCATTGTATTTGGAGTATGGAACTGGAATGATTGTGAGTTGTTGCATCATTCCCTGTTCATCAGCAGCACTGAGTCTGATCTAGCCTCTGGGTGAGTTCAGGAGCTACGGTCAGAATTCAGTATGTTCTGCTGTTAGCAGAGCAGCAGAGTTAAACACTGGAATCATGTTGTGTATCCAGGCAGAGTGCTGCTTTTTATACACAATGAGCCTCAACATAGAGCGCTGGCCTATCTACCAAAGTGTCAGAGAGTAGCTTCTATTATGTACAGAGCCACTCATCCAGTTTGTTGTGAGAAATTTTTTTGAAAATGAAAAGAAATTACAGAAAGTGTATATAATCTATATGATGTGTGTGTTTGAATTTTCTGGTGCATAACAAAATCTTGGCCAGAGTTTTACTTCTGCTAACCGAAGGATATAAAGCCAAACAAACTGCATAAAAACCTTTTGTTTTTTAAAAGAATATTATCAGTAAGAAGTTATTGTGTAGCACTACACCTAACTTTTGAAACTTATTAGTAACTTATTAGATAGTATGTTAAAACATTAACAATTTATACAAGCATTGCCTTGTGGAGAAAAATCAGTTGCTGCAAATTCAGCTGGATGTCTAGAGTCACTGTATTTTTAGCAACATTCCTAGATAAAGTTAGTTAATGCTCTTGTGAGAAAGATATGAAGGAAGCATTAAGCTAATGACCTCAGTGTGTAAGCATGTTCCATGTCATATACAACAAGGCACTGACGCAGACTGCATTCCATCATGACCATTTGTTATATATATTAAAGTGGAACAGCAGTCACTTTTGGCAACTGACCCAGTAAACCATAAGCAGTGATCTCCCACAGGGGCCCTCCCTCCCATCCCATCACTGCAGAGTTCAGCTTCCACTGCTCTTCTGACCACCAGACTACCTCTGATCTCAACACTGAGTCACTGAGCTGATAAGGAAACAGGAAGGTTGCAGAATACACACAAAGGAGCAGCGTGTCTGTTTGTCACTGTGTTACAATGGCTGCTTGATTAGAAAGCTGGCCTAGGATTCCCCGAATACAGCACAGTGCTGAGTGGGGTGACGTGAAAGGAAATCTTTGTAATGTTACATGGCCTGGCCACCTGCCTGCTCGTACATTATCTCTTCCATCAATCCATGCATTCAACAGTGAAAACAAAATGTTAAAAACACCAACCAAGATGCACACAAAATGATGCTGCGCTGCTGTATTAGGCTGTAATAGCTGGAGAGTGAAGCCTGGATGCATGATCATAGCTCCGAGGTACACTTTCATATCCTCTCTATGGCTAAAGTTAGGTCAACTGATACAGCTTATTCTGTATTAGTAAATCTGCCACAGCTTGCCATGGATGCCTTACTGGAGTGAACCACTTCAAAGAGGAAAAATAAGGAAAGACTTTTACAGGCAAGCTTTTTGATTTCCATCTAGTCCTCCAAAGATTACGCCGGCCCGCTCGTGCTTTCGTTTAAAATGCTCGGCAAACTTTTCCCAGCTGCAGTAACCCCCATAACCTAACCTTTAAGGATAAAAACATTATCACGTCTTGGTTGGACCTCACACAGAAATGCACTCCAACAACGTTTTCATTATGGTGGAATGTGCAAAAATCTATTTCATGAGGGGTTAACCGATTTTCTGTAAGAAATGTTTTGGGGTTTGAACTTACCACTGATCTTTAACACTGCACACAGTGGGAGCACATTTGTTTCCTGGCCAGCTATGGGGCTCGATTATTTTTGTAAGCAAGATCTGTCCTAAGCATCAATATTGAACCAGCTGTATCCCAGGGATAAGAGCAGAGTATGTAAGCAGTCAATATGTAAGGAATAAAACACCCTAATATAACATACTGTATTATAAGTCAATAAAAGTTTTTTTTTTCTATAACATCATGCCCTGTCAAATTTAATTCCTCTTATACCACAGCAATTTGCCAAGGATTACATTTTACTCTTACTGAATAACATAGACACAACACTCTTTTTAGCAATTCTATAAAACCCTTCTGTAATGTCAGTGAAACCTGCCTTCCACATCTTTCTGTGAAATAAGTTCCTGTTATCATTTCAGCCTCTCTCTTTTCTTGAAAACAATTAGACAAAAACCAACTTGTCATGTTACAGAGAAACCACAAAGCTTTCCTTCCTGAAAAGTCTACTGTAGCGGAAAACTTGCTGACTGTTACAAAGCACTGACACCCAAGACTCTTTTCATAAATGCTACATAAATGTGTCCTTACAGAAAATTTCACTATTTCAACAATTACATATTTTATCTGGTTAAATTACAACACATTTTTTAAATTTAGTTTATTATTAGTTTTAGATCATGTGCTGCGCCATACAAGTCCCTGTGTAAGTTGTGACTACAGAAAAAAGGTATTAATATAAAACGGATTTGTCTTGCAGCTGTAACTATTGTCATAGTCTATTGCTGTTACAGTTACAGAAAACTAATCAACAGCTTCTGACCAATAAGATTTGAGAATCCAATAATACCTATAAAAAAGGTTAACCATTAACATCTTTGGATATTCTTCGTAATGTTAATACACTCTCAGTGGTTCTTTGAATAATTAGGGTTCAATGAATAATTAAAGGATCTTAGCGTCCAACCTTTTCTGATAGGGTTCAAAAGGGACAACCAAAGAACCCTTAAGCATTCTACATTTTTCTAAGTGTGTATACTTTACAGTATGCTGCTGGAGTTTCTTCATACCCATATAGGCAATGTGAAATCCCTGTCTATCTGTAGCCTTGGTGAAGCCACAGAAGCCATCCAGCACTGGATTAACTTTCACTAATCCATATAGCCATGTCAGGGCAATGTGACTGTGACGCACACGGCCCATTCTGACATCCGGTGTTAGAAGAGCAGGACTACTCTGAGCTCTGGTAATCCCACTGGGTGTCCTACTTTACCCATGTTGCCTACTGTTATCCAATAAATCATCTCACGGTAAACAACAGAGCTGAGGATGTACACCAACTCTCAAAGAGTAATCAAAAAAAAAAAATCACTAGATAAATATATAAAAGAACAATAGCTTCTTGTGTGGTTACAGTATACAGTTGATGCAATACAGTGGAAATATTCAGTTTATACTGATTTAAAGCAGTCTGTATCAGAAGCAGTACAAAAGTCATTACTGGCTTTGTTCATGTTTAAACACAGATCAGTGGCAGGCAATTGTATCTCCCTTTTTTATTTCTGCACATATGTCAATGATGTCAAGTTTTTTTAAAAATAAACACCCCATCGTCTTGACCCAGACAGTCATGGGTAAGACGTGTTTCAAGACTGTGCAGTGTGTGTGTACGTGTGCAAGTGTACGTGCACCGTAGGTATACAGATATGGCTGACACTGCGAACACAACAGTAATCACACTGTGTGAGGAATGACAGGTCTGGCCATGCTCACCTATTCTCTGGCATTTAACACTTCGGTTAACACTGAACGACTGGTTTCTCTTCTAATTACCATAAAAACAGTGACACATTTCTGATGCAACGGCATGCATTACTCGAAAACTAGTCATGTCCCTGCCTTAACAGATTTTACATCAGGATGTATTAATCACAGGATGTATTCACACATAGCTGAACTCCTTTCTGGCTCTCACTCATACTTCAGAGATCATTTATTCGTTCTTGAGTAACCTCTTCTTCTCTGTTAAGGGTTAAGGTCGATCTGGTGCGTATCCCTGGAACATGTGTAACAAATGGCCAAATAATGTATGTGTTAAGATATTATGTTTAATGCAATTAATATATATATATATATATATATATATATATATATATATATATATAGCCCTGACACGGCTATATATACATTGCTTCAAATGTTTGCCTCACCCTTTTGAATGTGATAAAATGTAATAGAAATATCCGCCCTTTTTTATAACCTATATCAGTTGAGGGTAAAAGTTTACCTGTTTCTTAAATAGGAAAATATGGAAAATTAACCCTGTGTTTTCAAAATCCTCTTTTGTATAATCTGTTAAAGATGTCATACACTATCTTCTTCAGATCAGGCATGGAGAAAAAACCTTTTTTTTTCACCCGATTTTTCCCTTTTGTTTGGACAGTTGTTTCGTCACTGGAGACACCAACATTTCATTTGGAATATCTTGGAATTCTTTTATTTGTAGATAAATTGTAGAAAAAAAAAAACAGGTTAACTTTCCATATTTCCCTATTTAAGAAACATAGAGCAGGTAAACTTTTACCCTCGAAAGTAACTCTCAAGCTGCATTCATTCCATACAATGAACAGCCTTGCTGATTTAATTATAGTATATTAGCACATTTGGAATTCTTGGTATCAGCCAAAGGAATAAAATCATGTATAACTGAACATGTATCCTACTGGTCCTTTCCTGACCTGTGAGGTATAATGGCCTGGAGTTAGCTGGATTAGAGACACACTGTGTGTGATAATGTCAGAATCAGAATCAGTATCAGAATCAGTATTAGAATGAATTAGAAAAAAATCAGAATTCATATCAGAATCAAAATTAGGATCAAAATCAGTAGGATGTTCAGAATATGAATCAGAAAGAGAAGCAGAATCAGTATGAGATTCAGACTTAGAAACTGAGTCATAATCAGCAGCAGCAGAATCAGAATTAGAAGGAGAATTAGAATTAGAATCAGAGTCAGAATCAGAAACCAGAATTAAAGATTATTGTGCCCACGGGTCAGGTGGATAAATAGAAGAAATGTCTCTTCATGAACCTGGACATGTGGTCTGTGCTGAGAATAAGACATCCAGCAGCTTTAGTAAATGGGCCAAAGGCAAGACGTGTCTTTTTGCTTCCGAAGAGATGGACGATGGTCCACATTACATTAAAAAAAAAAAAAAAAAAAGATACAGACACTAATTTAAAAAAATAAAAATTATGTCTTTACATGTACAGTATATCTATTTATTTTGTTGTTTTGAAATATTATCACCATTAAATATTTTGTTTCTTATATTGTTTATGGCTTACATTTATTTCTTCATGTTCAGTGAATGGACATAGTCAAGGTCGTGGTGAATCCAGAGCCAATCCAGCGAACACTGGGTACAAGGCAGGAATACACTCTGGATGGGACTAAGCTTTACAGATTTAAGAAATATATTAAGAATACAGGGTTTTCCCAAAGTCTCCACACATAGAGGACTATGTATTGCAGTATCACATCGGCTGCGCCTTCATCAGTGGATGTTTGTGGACGTCCTCTTCTCGGTTGGTCCGCAACACTTCCAGTCTTTTTGAATTTGTTAATAAGTTTGGCAACAGTGTCGTGTGTGATGTGCTTGCCATGTTTCCTGTTAAAGTCCATCACAACCTTGCAACAACTTCCTGATCCAGCCATGACGATGATTTCAATACGTTCTTCTTTTGTCAAAGGCATTCTTCAAGGCTATCTGAAAAAAAGAATAATTATATAAACTAAGTATGAAAAATTTTGCTAAAGTGTTAATATCAATATTTTGATCCATTTCCATAAATAAGTGGATCATTACACTTCACCTCATCTAAGATTAAAGCAGACAATTTGACAAGTGCAATATAATAGCAGGAATTTTAATCAGTGTTTTCTCTGCCAGTGTGTCATATCTAATCAGACAACTCACAATAAAGCACAGCTTTACAGTGGGAAGGAGTGTGGGAGAGGTTGCCAGTTTGGACCGGTTTACCAGATACATACAGGACTATTCTGGTATTTATGCTGGTATTTGAATATTAATTGTAACTTGTTGCAAGAACTATTATAATACACTATCGTAGCTATTATAATACACTTTTTTAAAAGTATAAGTGTCATATCAGGTTGTATTCTTCATAAAATATTGGGAAATCACGTATTGAAACTGAAAATATTGGGTATTTATCCTGGTCAGGGTTAGAGTAGATCTGGAGCCTATCCCAGGAACAATGGAAGCACAGTCTATCCAACTACTTGTATGTTTTTGGAGGTGGGAAGAAACCAGAGAACCCAGAGGAAACCCACAAAGACATGGGGTAGAACATGCATAGCTCCTTACAGACCATAACCTGAGCTCTGGTTTAAACTGGGGACACTGGAGCTGTGAGGCAGCAACACTAGCCACTGTGCCATCCTTGTGAAATACAGTACAGTGTTACAGTAAGTGAGGTCAGTGTGGAAGTCCTAAAACTGACCGTCATCACTGATGCAGCTTCCTGTTTTGAAATACTCAACAAAGTAAGAAAACAGGGCCCGTATTCACAAAGCTTCTTAGAATTCTCTCAGAGAGCTCCTATCTTAGCCTAAAAAGTCCTAGCTGGGAGTCCTAGACTAAAAGTGATTTAGGAAACTTCTCAGAGCAACTCCGAGTAAGGAAAGTACAAAAACCTTTATCTTAGTGAGGGGGTGTGGTTGACCCCGTTGCTAGGGATGACGCAGCAATTCAAGGACTGTGATTGGTTGATAAAAAACTATCTGTAAAGGCCTTAAAATGCGCTCTTTGTGAGAATTGAATATATGATAATAGAATGGACAGTGAAATCATAAAATGTTTGTAGTAAGAAAATGTATAATCATGAATACAGGCTACTTTATGCAAAGATTCTGTTACAGACTAAATATCTTAAAGTTCATTAAAACAGCCAAATGTTGAAAATGTGTCTACTTTTGAAGCAACCAATTTCCACGCAGTAGTTACTATATTAAGTCCTTACATTTATTTACCAAACTGATTTTATTACTAATCCATTTCAGATTGATGCGAGCAAACCTTTAACCAATTTACATGACTGCAGGACGGTCTATTTAAGCTGCACTTTTGAATGGTATGTAGCCGTCAATCCAAGAGAGATGGATGGAAATAAAAGAACAATAAAACCAAATTGGACAGAAGAGCAGTGTTTGGAGAATATTTCTTCTTTCCGCCATTTTGTCCTCTGCTATAGAAACTCTTAAGCCTCTTAAAAGTCCTCCTCTCTACTCTTAACAATTTTTACCTTAGGAGCTGTTTTTAGGGCTAAGATGTTTCGTGAATCTTTACTAAGATCCTAAATTTAAGGGGAAATTCTAAGAAAACGTCATAATTCTAAGAATTTTCTTAGAATTTTGTCACTAGGAGCAACTTTTAGGCTTAGGAAGCTTTGCGAATACGGGCCCTGATCTCTTCACTTCACTGCTACAAACGCAAACGTGAAATATTGTTGTGAACCTATTAAGCTGTCCAATATACAGTATCTACTTCCAAAGAGAGAAGCTTTTAGCTCTTTTCCCTTCTCATTCCTTCATTTAAAATAATCTGATTCCCTAAAAGTATAACACAAGGTCAGTTCTACTGGATATCATAAACGCAAGGTAAACACGACCAACCCAACTATGAGCTTTACATTAATTAAGCGACAGTCCAATAAAACTAATAAAAGTCATTTAGGTTTACACTATATAAATATTGGCATAGCCTGCCAAATTATGCTACATTGTCATAATAAGGCTTGTAATGAGATGGCATTGAATGTGAATACTTATCAGCCTTAAACCTTTATGCCCAAATTAATCATTGTGCATTTGGTACTGCCACCAAAACTTTATGTGGTATTTTGTCAGATGAGGGGAAAAAAGGAACACTGCTTATTTCTAAATTATACAACAGTTAGTTCAGGTCCACACATTTTGGTTTTGCTTGGACAAGTGTTGTTCCAAGAGTGCTGATATTTAGTGTAACAGCTCTGGTGTTGTTTATAGATCATGCCCGATCATGCTGTTATACTGTAAATGCTGAATGATTATCTGCGGCACTCGTCTACGGACGAATCACAGCACTCTTGCTCATGCAATATTACTTAATCAATCATGTTGCTTGTGGTGCAAATCCTTGTCTTAATGTCTTTATTTCCAATCATGACAGTTTACATATAGTAACTGAGACAGAAGCTTTTCACGGTAGAAACATTGCATTTATTCAATTTCTTTCTAAAAGGAACATAGAATTAAATAATAAGTAGACAGACAGACAGACACCCTTCCTTGCAGTAGAAAACTCCAGAGACAAACACCATAGTTTCCAGCCCTTTTATACAAATCAACATACATTATCCAACTCTAAAATAAACAGTAGCTAACAAACATCAGCCATTTGCATTAAAATTCTTCACATTCAATCATTCACATTGACCAGACTGTTTCCCCCCCTAAATGGAAGACAGGAAGCAAACATGAGAAACATTATAACTAATCTCATAAATACCCCACACCTCCACACATTTATATCTGGATTGCTACACTTACCAACACTTGCATTAAGTAACATTCGATATTCCTTATTATTTCAGCCCACACATCACAATGAAACAATGCAGAGAAATACTGGCATAATCAAAAATACAGCAGCAAACATGGAAAAGGAGACATGGCAGAAAGTCAAGTGTATGTGCAATGCAAAGAGATACAAACTGAATGAGGAAAAGGTGCATGGATAATGATGTTTACTGATCAGCAGTATATTACACAGGTGCCCATAATGTACAAATTTTAGATTATTGCTTCTGCTGCAAAGTGGCCAATAAAAATGGTACTACAAAATACATACAACTTCAATATGAAGCACCATCATGTTGTACCAAATTATTCCACTTTCACATTGTTTAGTTTAAAGGCATCTTACACAGTGCAAATTCCCCTATTCTTGTTTTCATGGAAGCACATCCATAAGAACAGCCACACTGCACACAGAGGAGACTTTTCTCCCTGGCTGAATGCACGGTGTTTCAGAGCCGCCACGGGGAAGGCGGATTCTTTTCTCTCAATGTTGCACGCAGATCAGTTTAGCAGAATAACTCGTATGAAATCTGTTCAATGAAAACTATTGCACAATAGTGACGTTTTAGAGGTGCAATTTGTTCTCGAAATAGATTGCGAACTGTACCAATCATGCCATAATTTTTCTAAAAGATCTCACTGGCACAAAAAGGCGATCTATTTCATGACACTTGTCGGTTTAGAGCACTTCTAACCTTGGAAATGCTTTAGTGCACAGAAAAATTCAGAGAAATTAGATTCCATTGTATAGTGTTAAGATAGTTAGTATTTGACTCAAAATGACTAAAGATCAATTCGCTTCTAAATCGGCTAAAATCCTGAACATCGACAGTGGACATTTCGTATGAACGAGGAATACATCCAATATGATCGTTGTGACGGCCTCAGCATGTCATTTGACGCAATTTTAATTTTTAAGCTTGTCTTTTAAACCGTTTCCCTATATTTATTTACCAGTACAATCTCATCGGTCAATGCTGCATTTCTAGCACCTGCTCCTAGGTGATTCTACACACACAAATTTTTTGTGGCCATTTTGAGGCAACATGTGCCCTCACCAGTAGGGTGAGTTGTTCTCAATTCGCCCCCAACTCTGCCACTCTGGAAAGAAACCACTAGAGGTCCTTGGGCTCCCAAACTGATCAAACTCCATCTCAGGCTTTTTGCTGGTGCTTCTGGTTTCATATGCTGTTTTCTGAGTGAAATGTTTCGACTGGTTGCTGTTATTATCTATGTGCGCCAACCTGTAGTTCTTCCCGTCGTTATTATCCCAGTGTGTCTTGTCATTAGCGTTGTAGGAGATGCAGAACTCCACCTGATCCTCATGCGGCACTGAACTCGGCAGATTAATGGTGAAGGAAAAGGTGTCAATGTCTGCGCACCCATAAACATTGTTCATATACACACAAGGAATGTCCATGTGGCTTTTCCATGAATCAAATGTTATCCGGACATGAACAGACTTCTCAAAGCTCACATTGCTAACTTTGATCGTGCCCATGAGGGATTTGTCCTGGATTACACAGTTCTCCAAACACACCAGGTTTTTCTTGAGACGGTTCCGAAAGTCCAGGTAGTCTGCAGCAGGCTGGGAGAAGTCCAAAACAAAACTCCTCGCCTTCTGCACCTTCAGGCCCACAATGGCATCCTCCAAGTCTGACATCTCAAACTGCAAGTCTGATGGTAAGAGGGAGTCTTCCTCAAACTCCTTGAACACATGGATCGCTGTTAGTGACAATCCTTTGGAGTCAGCAAAAACCACTCTCTTCTTGGCTTTGCCTTTAGGACTTTTCCATCCGCGGTTGGTGGCCTCCACCTTAGTCTTCGAGCTGATGCATGATCTCAGTGGTTTGAAGGGCTTGACCAAGTTTCTGGACTTACAGCTCTCATATGAACCAAGAAAGCTGCGAAGGGGCGGAGAGTGTGCCAGACAGATTCTCATGGCCACATCCACAGGCATGATGGGAGATGGCATCGGTCTAGGGTTCAAGATGTGCAAAACTCTGTTTAAAAAAAAAAACAAACAAAAAAAAAAAACAAACATGCATTACTAAGTTAGACTGAACCACAGTTGTGAGAAAGTAGAAGTCTGCAGCAGTGAAATACTTGTTACATGTCTACAGCAAAATATTTTAATTTATACATATTGAGGATGTGTGTGCATGGTGTTTATTTTTTGAAGGAAATGTTGGCAGAAAAAAAAAAAAAAAAAAAAAAAAAAAAAAAAAAAAA
>CM040986.1:9423842-9451291 GCA_022985145.1 Pangasius djambal | reverse complement strand
ATACCCTCAAATTAAAGCTGACAGTCTGCAGTTAAAGCACATCTTGTTCGTTTCATTTGAAATCCATTGTGGTGGTGTATAGAGCCAAAAATGTTAGAATTGTGTCGATGTCCCAATATTTATGGACCTGACTGTAACTCTTCTTATAGAATGTTTAAGAGGATCCTATCACTTACCCATCAAATAGGACTGGTCCTGTGGCTATAAATGGTACGTTCAAGCAGTTTCATTCCCTGTCATTATTTACAGTATGCCTCTTATGGTTAGCTACCAAGTTAACTGGGCTCCACCATACACAGCTTTAACTATGTAAGCCATGATGCGAGGCTTGTGCAGCCAGTGACCGAGTACCCTGGAAGTTGAGGAAAAGCACCTTTCTGCCCACTGTCTTGGCATTCACCATCTTAAGTGGTTAAGTGGGGTCTCTGGTTTGGGCATCCCCTGCCCCTAACCCCAAAGGTCTGGCATGGGATCACCCCCTTGTGCTGGAATCCCTTAAGGCCTCTCCTTATGAGTCCATGCAGGATGCCAAACTGAAATGGGTTTCTCCAAAGTCTGCTTTTTTGAAAGCAATTACCTGAGCAAAATAGATTAGAAGAAATGAATGCATTGGCAAGTTTGCCTTGCATGCACTGGTGGCCTGATCATTCTGGAGTGACCTTGTTATTGAACCCAGGGAGGGTATCTATCAACGGTTATATCACCCAGTTTGGTTAACTGATTGATTTACCTTACAGAGTTCTATGAGGGTTACATTGGCATTACATGCTATACCCAGTACATACCCAATGGTATGGACGGTGACTTTTTGATCATCATAATAACTGTTCATCTGTCACAGAGAATTACAGAGTGATGGACCTCATGACCATGGCTTACAGGAGGGCCAGGCACTTAGCCACTTAGACACTATGACATGCCACTCTACAAGGTCTAGTAATATCATGGTCATTACTTAGAGGTGTCTGTGATCCAGTGAGACCTCAGCAAAAAGGTTCAAGGAAAGAAGGCTGTATGACAACTGTATTTATAGCAAATACTATGTCATATGGTCACTTCGTGACTTTCTTAGAAGATCTTGGCACATGTGCACACAAGAAAGTATCTAGGTCAGGGGTGTCCAATCTTATCCACAAGGGGCCAGTGTGAATGCAGGTTTTCATTCCAATCAAGCAGGAGCCACACCTGATTCCACCTGTTTAATCAGTTGATCTTGGCTTTCAGTAGACTCAGGTTTGGCTTCTGCTTGGTTGGAATGAAAACCTGCGCCCACACCGGCCCTTTCCGGATAAGACTGGACCTACATGATATTCACAGCACCTGGTGGTTAGGAAGGGTGGAATAGAGCCTTCTACAATCGAGACAAGGCTGTTTCAACCATGTCACATTCATACTTATACCAGTGCCACATACACTACATGTCAGTGTCACTGCGGTCAGTGTCACTGCTGAACTGTGAATAGTCTGCCATCAAAATAATAGGGACTTTACGCAGCAACATTTGTTACAGTTGTGTGTGCAGCAAGGTTGTTCGATGGTATTTTCTGAGCGCTGTGATAGACCCACACTTGGCCAGCATCCTAGGATTGATGAAATGCGGATAGTTTTATATAGTCTGGCAATATTTGTGCAGTGATTGCAAGAATAAAAATAAAACAGAGAATTAATCAGGCCATATGCCATATTATCAGGCAATATACCACAGGCCTAACCACCACATAGCAGTTATAGCAGGATTATGGTAATTTCTATTAATAATACACAAAAGCACTACATAATTATGTTGTTAAGTTAAATCAGCATTTCAGTATGTGAGTAAAAAATAAGGCCAGGTTATGTTATCTAAATATAATTTCTTCCAACTTACTAAAGCTGTGACTGGTATTTTGTCGGGTATAACAGGTAAGAAGAGTTGTTTGGTATTCAAAACAAACAGCACAGGTCCTATACCACCATCTAGTGCCAGGCAGCAAAATGATGCAAATTGCATTTTTTTCATTAGCAAAAAGAAAACGCATTGCTCAAGGATGACCATGTAAAAATTTACTTAATGACCATCATCCACAGCCACCCCACAAGAAGTTTATTTTGTTTCGAAGTTTATTGGGTTACCACATGATTTAAAAAAGAAGATCTGAAGAAACTATGCCTAATTTCTAAAATTCACACCTTATTAGCGTTCTTATCTTCTTACACATTAATATAAAAATAAAAGATTTCCAATATCATGCCCATAACTATGTATTAGCACACTTGCTCAGATGAAAGGAGGACCCAGTCACAAGTTATATTTATATTAAAACATTCTAAGGGTTATAAGGCCATAACACACTATTATTACATGACCCCAAGGTTTTAACATGCCTCATTCCTGAGTAATACGATTTGGTTGGATATCATGTTTAAATTTTAATATTGATATCCTATAATATTTTGGCAAGTTAGGATAATCTAGCCAACACATCAGTCATGGTTATAGTTTTTTCGGACTATAGGATTCATAAACATTAATGACCAAAGGGTAATAAAAATCGGTCTTATTTACCTAACAACGTTCCCACAATGAGTTGCAAATATACATATAATATGACATACTGTTATGTAACACTGGGATATATATATATATATATATATATATATATATATATATATATATATATATATATATATATATATATATATATATATATATATACATATAAAGTCACCACATATGACAGGATACAGAATATGAAGTAAATGTCACACATTTGTCACACTCATGGCTACATCATGTGAACCTGTTGGCATTGAACTCTCATATCTAGGAGTCATTTTCTAAACTTTACGCAGAGAACACTTAAGATTCTCCATGGTGTAATTAGACTATTTAGGTCATATTACATATTATTTTAATAGGAGCATGTAAGGATCATTTTTACCGAAAACAAAAATGCCCTCAAATCAATTTTAGTTCAGTATAAGGACTATAATGTGTATGTGTATGCACATGTCTTATCAAAAACAATGGCAGGCCTATTAGCTTAATTAGCTACTAACAAGAAGAAAGGTGTTCAAGCTAACCATCACTTTGAGTTTTACTTCCACCCTTTTCTATTATACTCCCGTTTCCTTTTCAGAAGGAATAATGTACTATTAAAAGTCAAGATAGTGTTGCTTAACAGTTAACGAAGGCTAACTATTAGTTGAACTGTCTCTGTTCCTGTCCTACAGCTCCACTCTGATTACTCAGCCCATTAGGCGCCACTAGTTGGGGGAAAAACTCACCCCACCCTCCCTTTCTTCATTCAGGTGGTTCTATAGGTAAATTGGCGATGGGGAAAGTGGGACTTCATGTAAATAAATTAATATTATTATTATTATTAAAGCTGGGCATGAGGCACACTCATTCACTTCTGGGTCAACTTAACAAACCCAGTCCACCTACTGACAATCTGACATGTGGCATGTTTATGGACAGTGGGAGGAAACCAGAGAACATGGAAGAAACCCACACAGACATGAGAAGAACATGCCCAGAAACTCAGGAGACCCTGGAGCTGTGAAGGGACAACTCTACTGACTGAGCCAGCATGTCGTCCGCAAAATATATGTATATATATATATATATATATATATATATATATGTTGGGTTGTTAACTTGTTGTTGTGTTGTATCAGGCACCATTTGTTTATTCAGCCTCCACTTGAGATAAAAAATCAATAATAACCAATAAATAAATCATTCCTCATTTCACCAAATAAGCAACAAGTAAACTCTTATTTGTCCTATAGTACCTGATGCCCCAGCTGTACCGACATCTACTGACCCCAGAGTTTAAATAAGTAACAGTTTTTCTGTACATGAAATTTCTGGTTGGATGGATGCTCATGTTTTAATTTCCCTCAGTTGCACTTTTGAGCCTGAGCCCTGCTTGATGGATGCAATTTGTTCAGACGTTAATTCATGCAAGACTTGAGGCTCTATTAGCACAGCTACGAAATAGTATATGGTTGACACAGGGTCTGTCAGTTTTATGAGCACCCTGTTACAGACTGAGACAGGATTCATGTTCGGACCCAGCTGATTGGAACCCATTGCGGCTCCTTCTCCAGTTGCTCGAGGATGCTCCTGAGCTCTGCACTAGCGCTGGTGGAGTCTTCTTTCACTAGGACCCTATCCACCAGGTGGCCGTACTGCTGCTCCAGCTGCTCGGCTGAATGACGCATCTCCTGTAGCTCTTCCTCCTTTACGCAGTGAGTGACGGAGAAACAAATGGGCCAAACTAAGTTTCTGGTGCATATATATTCTGATTATTGCATATCATAAATTATATATAACAACAACAGCTCAGTTAAAAACTGCTTCACTTGCATCTACCATCTTCTCCTACTTTCCAAAAACTGCCTGTGTCAGAAATCATGGCCTTTCATGCAATTGTAATCATTCAATTCAACTGAATTTTATTTGTATAGCACTTTTAACAATGGACATTGTCACAAAGCAGTGTTACAGAAATAAATACAATCAGGATATATACTGTAAGAATGAATTTATCCCTAATGAGCAAGCCAGAGGGTAAGGTGGCAAGGAAAAACTCCCTGAGACGATATGAGGAAGAAACCTTGAGAGGAACCAGACTCAAATGGGAACCCATCCTCATCTGGGTGACACTGGAGAGTGCAATTAAAAATAATTCCCTCCTATAACTGTGTACTACATGGGCAAATAGTGCAATTATGGAACCAGGAAACTGATTACAGTTTTCACATGTCTGCTTTGTTGAACCTATCCACTGTCCACTGATGGAGCCCTGAGTGCAGCCCCAAACCTTTTTTTTTTTTTAATCAAATGTAAGTTTATATCTCAATACTTTTTTATCTTTTATTAATAGTATAGGTTAGAACACTATGGTTTCTATTTTGACATTTTTTTCAGAGTAGAACATTTTGATTTTAGAGGCAGAATATGTATGTATTGTGGAGTTTAAAGCTCTTACCATGACGTGGCCATTGTCGCCTCCTGATGGCGATGTGGCTCTGCTGCAATGGTGGTGGCTCTCAGGGATGAATGGCTTGACAAATATCACATAGGGCTTAAACTCAGCTGTGCGAATGCTTTTTAGAGCCTGGTCATTTATAAGGGATGAAAATATTGTAATTAGCTATTAACCATGGCAGAGTGGCATGTGAGCACAGTTCAGACACACACCAAGCTCAGTACAATAAGAACAATTTTAAACTAATAATAATAATAATAATAATAATAATAATAATAATAATAATAATAAAGATAAGCTATCATTAATTGTACCAGTACTATGGACAAAATGAAAAGGTTTTGGCACCATGCACAAAATGCTTTCATGGATTTTTTAATTTTATATAATGATTTAAAAATTCTTATTTAACTTATAACTTATTCTTATAACAACTTCTTCTTAAATAATAGTATTTTCTCTCAAAAACTTGTGTCATTTTTATTGTTAACGTTTAAGAATAAAATAAATGCATACAAATTGTCACCCTTGGAAAAAGTCTATTATTTTTAATTTGCTCTCAGTCCCCAATAACCCTATTGTTGCCTTTTTATATAAAACCCATCACAAGTTTTTAATGATATTTAAAAAAGACCAAAAAGGACCCAAATACAACAAGTGTTGTGTGGCATTTTAATTTTGGGATGAAAGTGGCCCAGCTGTAAATGCGTGGTCTCTTTAAGGCTATGTTTTGTTGTGGCTGTGTTTTGAAAGTCAGATTCTGATTATTTCATCAGTGCCGTTCCATGCCAATATGTGGGCCAGATGAAGTGGTTAGAGCTGGCCGTCATTGGACTGTAACTAATTTGGTATTAGGGATGTAAGCTAACTTTTTTGTTGTTTAAATTACAACTATACTAATTACTTTTATATATTAATTTTGCTTATTTTTTCTTTTTACTGGTGTTGTCCTGGTTCTACTTGTTATAAGCTACAAGAACTGTTCAGCTGTATAAAAAGGCCTTCTACCTGTAACCAACTACAGGGATCAACGTTCTCCTCAAACACTTGTTCAGTATCACAGCAGATGTGGAAAAAAAGAAATTCCAATCATAACATTGATGGCAGTGTGGCACCTCAGCCAGCAACTTCACACCTTTCAAGAGGACAAGAGGACAAGAGGACATACTTGTTCTGCACTCTAATGCAACAGCGCATGTATCTCCCCATCACCACCATTTATACCTAGCCCAAGCCTTTAAAATGTCCTTTCAATCAAGGAATGAGACATATTGATTCTATTTCATAAAGAAAACTACCTCCAGTCACTATCTCACACAGGTATTTAGTACTCTCAATGCTCTGATTAGCTACTGGGACCTGGGAGAGGTCTGGTTTTTAAAGCCACAGCTAAACACTGTTAACCAGCTATTCTCTGTATTTACAAACATTCAATTAATCATTGTCCTAGAGCAAAAGCCAGACTGTGTCAAATCCTACTCTCACTGTGACATTTGGTTTGCTAATGCTATCATCTATGGTGAGTTATCAACTTATCAACAGCTATCTATACAGCAGTAGCCAATCCTGTTAAAATATAACAACCAAATTTTGTTGATCAATAAGGTTAGATTAAAAAAAAAAAAAGCCTGTTAGCTAGCTCAGCATGCAGATTCTGTGGCTAACACCTTTCTGTATATTATGCATCCTGTATTGCATAGCAGTCCTTGATAGCACAAAATACACTGTATGCATCTTTGACCAGAATTGATCCTTTTTCTTCTTCTTTCGGCTGCTCCCGTTAGGGGTTGCCACAGTGGATCATCGGTTTGCATATTTGATTTGGCACAATTTTTATGCCAGATGCCCTTCCTGACACAACCCTCTCCAGTTTTATCCGGGCTTGGGACCGGCACTGGGAGTGCCTGTCGTGTGCAACCCCAGTGGCCTAACCACTAGTCCTCCAGGGATCCCACTAGAATTGATCCTTGAGCTAGAATATTTTGTGCCTTTACCTCATGTTAATTATTATTTTTTTGTTAATTTTTATCATAGTCCTTGAGAATACAACAAAAAACTGTATTAATAAGGAAATAATTAATAATATAATAATAATAATTATATATATAAAAGAGAGAGGGAGAGAGAGAGAGAGAGAGAGAGAGAGAGAGAGAAACTAACCTCAGGTTGAACATCTACCAAACATATTTTGTTTCTGGCCAATACACTCCGAACAGACTCCAGACTTGTCCCATATTGGTTATCTTTATATTCTCCATACTCAATAAACCTAAAGCAGTAGAGCATTAGTGAAGATTAGTGCTGTACATTATTGTACATTTACTTGTATAATTTATTGAAGATAGCAAACATGACCAAGAGTGTAAAAATGTCTTATGTTACAGGAGAACACACTTGTTACTATGAATGTCTGCCTCAAAGGCCTGCTTTGAGATGAAGTGGTATTCAACACCCTCTTTTTCATGGCTCTTCCTGGGCCGAGTGGTGTCTGTCAGAATATATGTGCAAAATGAGGTTGCTGTGTGTTCATTTCCAACACTTGAGCTTACATAAAATATTATAAAGTATTATTGATGAGTTACTGAATTATAGCAATAAGGTGTGGCACTCCCCTTCTCCTCTGGGAATGTCTCTCAGCTGTACAGCTCTTTATTGTGTCTTAACAGTAAAAGCAGACTCACGTGGTACAGCTATTCCATATCGATGTGGGTTGTCAGCAATCACTCTTTGTTTCAGTTCATTGATTCGAGCACCCAGAGACCCTAGAGAGATAATTAGAGAAAAGGGGAAAAAGAGTGAGGGAGAAAGCTGAATATCGCTTCTTCACCAAATGCCGAAAAAGACACAATGATATGGTTAAGATTGACACCAACTGTCTTGATTCTCACCGATTAACACCACCAGTCTGGGTTTGTCTGAAGGCTTCTGCTGATAGCGTGTGACCTCTTCATAGACAAGAAAATTGGATTCTCCGGACTCTGCAGGCTGAGAGTCTTCAGGAGAGCTGTGTCGATCTTTACGACTTAATCGGAAACTTCTCCTAAGACTTGCTGAAATCCAGTAGAATACAGTGTGGTAAGGACGTTGAACAGCGTGTTCTTGAAAACAGTTGCATCAAAATAAACTGATATGGAGATATGTTCATAAGGGCAGCACAATATGTCAGGCTGAAGAGAAAATATAATGATTGGAGTGAGGTGAAGATAATAACAAACAGGTCTCAATGAAAGCTCCACCTTGACAACTGAATTCACTTTTGCTTCCTTTTTTTCTCAGACAGCATAAGGATGCTGTATTATTAAAAAAAAATCAACAAGTGAACTTATCGACACGACATAACCACCATTCAGCTGCCACACATGAAGACGTACAGAAATGGGAAGTGGTACCTGAATAGAACTCCCAGGAAAAGGCCTGACCACAGGTGGGTGCCACCGCCTTACACTTTGGAGAAACTACAACTAGTATTAGACCATCATCACACATCCAACACTGATTCACTGGGACCAGTGACAGCAAGCTAGCAGCCATGCTGCAGACTCTGCCATGTCTTCAAAACAAAGCTCCTCTGAGATAAAGCCATACATTCAAAAGCAAAGCTCTTCTTAAAGCATGAAGTGCAGCACACTGACAGAAGACTCCTTCCACACACGGCACACACACCAAGCGCCAACATCAAGACAGACAGTGAAGCAGCCAGACAGCAGCAGTGCGGTGAACTGTTCTTGCTGATCAATCGGTCGGACTTGATGGATTCAATACACATATCCCTGAAAGGGCAAGACTTTTTTTCATTGCCACATCACTAAGCATCTCTAAATGCCAAAGCCACATCCAACGTGAGTGTGTGTGTGCGAAGGAGAGTGCTGTCTCACCTACCTATGCTCTGTCCACTGCCCTCACAGTCACAGTCCTCTAGAAAAAGGTAGGAAAGGGGAAAGGAAGAGAGGATGCGATGAAGAAAAGGGGGAATCAATAAGGAGCTGGGATATGTATAAGAGTAAAGAGGCAATTTCAAAGCAGGTAGCAGGTTAGGAAATGGGAGAAGGGGTTACACATCAGAAGACATAAGGGCAGGAAAACACAGGGCCGTCTCAAGTGGTGTGTGGGCAACGGGCTGAGGGAATGGGACTTGTGTGTGGTGTGCACATATAAATAACTTATAGAACCAAACATAACCATGTATGTAAGACAACATAGCAAATTAAACATTTCTTAAATACTTAAGGATTTGAATTGCAGCAGGTGTTTTACTAGGGAGTATTCTCATCGTGTTGCTATCACAAGAGTGAGGAAGTGTGCACCATTACTGCCACAGGCGTACAACTGCACACAGAGCCTGCACATCATTCAAAAGTGGTCTCAGCCTGCTGCTGCACTGGATATTCTGCTGAGATTTAGCAGCATAAGTGGCATAAGCAGTGGGCATGTGGCACTTTAAATGTCACACATGGAGGAGGTATGGGTGTCCATATATAATGCAGGCTTAAATGGGAAATTAAACGGTGCATCTATAACAGAAACCTTGCTGTTTGGGAGCAGAATTGCACATTGTACTTGCAATCCATTTTAATAAAAAGCAAAAAGCTCAGAAATATGTAGGTATTATATTTATATATTTATATTTATATATTTCTCCCAGTATTTCTATAACATATAATACTTTTTAAGTATAAGTCCCAAAAAGCCATTGCAATTAAATGAGTGAATATAAATAAAATAAAAAGTGCTTTATATAGGCTTACATAAGTTTTTGCCATGTTTTGTTTACAAGTTTTTGCCATTTTCTGTTTACTTTCTGCTGTCTGGAGAAATATTCCCCGCAGTCATAAGCGTTTGGAATTAAATTAAATTAAATTGTGTGGCATAAGTTACACAAAGTTGCCCTCTAGGCCTCAAGTCCTTTTTAGCTTATAAATATAAACCCCCATATTATGTTATTTTTACTGCATTTCTCCAGTCACATACCTTTATTGCAAGCCTGGTCATCTGTAGCAAGCAGAGTGAAAAAAGGATAACTGAAGCATCTGCTTCTGCACAAGATCACACCATGGTAAAGTGAATATTCCATGCATAAAAATGTACTCATGCTGATATCATATCATATCTACTTTTGTGTTGTTTCCTTATGTTTTGCATTAGGCCCTGGGAGGGGGGTGGGGGGTGGCGGCTGGCATGCACAATATGCACAATATACACTCACTATTCACTTTATTAGGAACATCTGTACACCTGCTCATTCATGCAATTATGCAATCAGCCAATCATATAGCAACAGCACAATGCTTAAAATTGTACAGATATAGAACCAGATCTTCAGGTAATGTTCACATCAAACATCAGAATAGTGAAAATTTGTGAGCTCAGTGACTTTAACCATGGCATGGACAGTTACAGATTGGAAAAAGGCCAGGCAATATTTTTCCAATCTTCAGCTGCCCAGTTTTGGACAGCCTGTGCGTATTGTAGTCTCAGATTCCTGTTCTTGGCTGACAGTAGTGGAACCCGATGTAGTCTTCAGCTGTTGTAGCCCATCTGCTTTAAGGTTTCTCATGTTTTGAATTCTGAGATGCTTTTCTGCTCACCATGGTTGTAAAGAATTGTTATTTTAGTTACTGTGCATGTGTACAGGTGTTCCTAATAAAATGGACAGTGAGTGTAGACATAATAACAGATGCTCTGAAACAAACAAGGTGAAATGGCCTGGGGTTTGAACAGAAGGGAATTAATCTGAGAACGGTTTGACTTCTGTATGATTTTGGCCGCAGTAAAGCCCTGGTTCCATTTCAGACTGGCCAAGCATCTTGCTGTCAGATTAGAGGGACCGAAATAGAATCATAACGACACTGTTGCTGTTCAGGCTATGAGCGGATATGTACGTCTGATGGTAAGGTCATTTTAGATTACTTACAGGGTTGTGCACTTGGTGACTTAGGACTCTGGTAAGTGCCAGTTTTCAGTCTATGTGCCAGACGCCTGCACAAATAATTAAGAGATAAAAGCAAGTTCCAGTTGTAAAATTCACAAAGTTGTCCTGAAGATATTTTAGCTGGTCCTTTCCAAGATGGCGGCGTGGTAGCATGCAGCGGCCACTTCGGGTCCACAAATCACCAGCAGACTCTGCAACAGTTTCTTCCCTGAGGCAGTCAACACCTTGCTGCCTCCCAGTGCTCACCTGGGCTAGTCAAACACCTAACCGAGTAGCACTGCACACCGCACTTTACAAAACTGCATCAGACACTTTTATATTATGGAACTCGTTTTTGCTGCTAGACTTGTGCTGCTACATCACACAATAGCTTACAGTTTACAGCCCATGTTCTGTGTATTTATTGTTCTGTGACTTTATAGTTCTGTGTATTATTGTCTTGCACTTGTTTTACACTGTTGTGTATTTGCACTTTATGTAGTCTTGTGTACTGTTCTGTGTTGCACCATGGTCCTGAAGAAACGACATTTTGTTCCAATGTATACAAGCTACATAGAGGAATGACAATAAAAACTTGACATGACTTGACTGATATATGATCAGCTAAAATATCAAACTAGTTTAAATCCAAAGCATACTTTGTAACGGTCACCACAGTTCATGTATGGGAGAGCGCACCTCTGCTGGAAGTGTTTTGATGGGATAAGGCCAGCACGCAGGTTGCTATCACCCACACGTTTGGCCTGCCACCATGTAGGGTCATCCTGACTCACCACCTGCAAGATGTCACCTCGCAGGAAAGGAAGTCCTGCTTCTTGGCAGGGTGTGGCCTTGTCTTCGAATGGACTGTAGTCAAATAGGGCCCTTAAATAGACCTTGTAAACAAACCAGATAATATATGAGAATGCAAATATGTGTCCAGTTCATTAGTACTATATGAATACAATTTTAAGTGAGCTGTGTCCAGTGAATTGTAGAAATCCTGGTGGATCATAATGACTGATGCCATTCACCGTACTCTCCTTGTGTTTGTCCTCCTCCTTAATGGCAGGGATTATCTTCAGAGTGATGGAGCCCTGAGACTGAGACTGGAGTTGGAGGTACAAAAAAAAAGTTCATAATTTAGTCTTTCTTAGAACAACATCAGCAAGTATAGATATCTGACCTGTGCATTTCAGTAAAAATATACTCTGCAAAATATGAATTGATGATGCAGTACCAGTCTGCAGACTGCAGAAATACGTACCAAAATTTGACTGATCTCATCAGGCCTCTTGTGGATGATGAGATTTCCATTGACTTCCCTGAGCTCATCTCCCACATGCACCAGCCCTGTGGACATATTCACATTGCAATCCAATCAGTAGCTTTCAGGATAGGCATTATTTCTTTAACTTTGTGAATTTCAAACAAATTTGTCCTTAGGCCTTATTTTATCCAGATATGAGGGCAGCATTGGACCTGTATGAGGGTCCAAAAGTTTGAGAGCAGTAGTGGAAATGCTTCTGTTTGGCATTCTTTTTCAATTTAACACAAATGTTTTCATTACAAATATTATTATCTGCAATAACTTGAGTGAAAAGTAGAATCTTAGAAATATTTACATGAATTTTAGAATTTCTTACTTTTTGGTATGTCCAATTTTTCCTTTAATGACAGTGTGCACTTGAGCTGACACAGACTTCACAAGTTTGTATAAAACCTGATGATCCATGTTAGCTCAAATCCATCTGCATGTCATCTGAACACATGCTCCAATAGAAGGGATAAGACTCATGGAAAATCTGACCTTCTGTACAAAGGAGTTAACATGGTCAATATCACAAATTTGCTTAAATTTAAATAGGGACCTAGAAATTGTGCAACATCTTGAATATTTAATAGTCAAGATGTTGTACATTTCCTTTTTTTGTTTTAGAATTTTCAAAATTCTAAAACATTTTGTTTATTTCCAGTTTTAAATAAATGCAAAAATATCACAGATTTTCAATGTGGTCCGCACTGTAGATAGCTAAACATAGGTGACAAATTAACGGGAAAAACTTTAAAGTTGGCAAAAAGAAAAGAACTAAGTAACTTTGAAAGTGGGTTCATTATTGTGGCAGGAGTTTCAGTCACGAATTGTAACATTGAGCTCGGACATTTCCCCACCAAACGCTTACAGCACATGGATCTTGAACTTGTGCAGCTTTACAGGTTGCCCTATCTTGCTAGTAAGCTCTGAGCAGTTTTCTCTGGATATAAAACTTGTATATGACCTGGCTGTGTCTTGTCTCATCTTGTCTAACCTTACCTTGCCTTTGCCTAGTGCTCTGGATTTGATGATATTCCTGATCTCTGGTATATTATCCCTGCCTTGTCTTATGATCACATTATTTTGCTGTATTTTAGACTCAGGCCACTCTGAGATTTTCCTGTTTGACCCAGAACAGTTTGTCCATTTTGTACTAATCTACCTTTTGCATATAGGTAAATACAACGTGTCTAAGAGCCCTGTGTTACACAAACACTGTTCAGCTGTGCAAGTGTTTCAATAGGAACAGTGACTAAAGTGATATTTGCCTTTAGACCTATAGTTAAAGACATCAGTAAACAGGGTTGGAAATTTTGGTTGAATGCGCACATTCAAAGGGACTGTGATGCTATTGCATTAGTGTGAATATGTATGGAAAATCAGAGGAGCAACTGTTCTACAGGACACTGAGAACGTCGCTTCACTTTGGTTTGTCACCCGTCTTGTATGTTATTCAGTGAGCAATATAGCACCAGAACAATAGTTGCTGCAAGTATGGAATCCCTCCACAAGAAAGCCATCACACTAGTGAGCCATAGTGAATAAATACTTGACATATGGACATCAAAGTAAACATTATGTGTGGCAGGAGAGGATCAGTAAATGGTGATCAGCTATGGGCGAATGAGTTTAATCTGTTTTTTAACAGATTTGACTCTGTTCCCACTTCCTCTCCCACCCAGCGTTCTCCCTCTCCACCCTACTCAGAGTACCCTACTGGGGCAGTCGTGCCTAATGGTTAGAGAGTCGGACTTGCAACCCAAAGGTGAACCTGAAGGTCGCGGGGTTCGAGTCTCAGGCCGGCAGGGATTGTAGGTGGGGGGAGTGAATGACCAGCGCTCTCTTCCACTCTCAATACCACGACTGAAGTGAGTCCCTTGAGCAAGACACCGATCCCCCAACTGCTCCCCGGGCGCCACAGCAAAAAAGGCTGCTCACTGCTTCGGGTGTGTGTTCACTACTGTGTGTGTGTGCACTTGGATGGGTTAAATGCAGAGCACAAATTCCGAGTATGGGTCACCATACTTGGCCACAAGTCACTTCACTTCACTTCACTACTCCAGACCAGCAACCACCCCCCTCTCCGGACTGTCTTCACCTCCACCTCACTTACACCTCACTACACTTCCCCTCACTGCCCTCCCTAGTCTTTCACAACCTTTCACCCCAATTCACTCATCCCAGTTGTCCCTCACCCCCCTCTCCTTAACAATGAATCAGGTGAGGTGTGAACTAAGGAAGATAAAGGCAAGGAAGGCTGCAGGCCTGGATGGAATCAGCCCCAGACTGCTCAGGGACTGTGCGGACCAGCTATGTGGGGTGGTCAGGTACATGTTTAATCTGAGCCTCAGTCTGGAGAAGATCCCAATCCTGTGGAAAACTTCCTGTGTGATTCCAGTACCAAAGACTGCATACCCCAGGGACTCCCACCTGATGAAGACCATGGAGAGGATCATCCTCTGCCACCTCCGTTCCTTAGTGAGCACAGTGCTCGACCCACTGCAGTTTGCATATCGGCCTGGCATCGGTGTGGACGACGCAGTGATCTACCTGCTGCACCGGGCACTGACTCACCTGGAGACCACCGGGAGCACTGTGAGAGTCATATTCTTTGACTTCTCCAGTGCTTTCAACACGATACAGCCAGCACTGCTGCGTGGGAAGCTGGAGCGGTCGGGGGTGGATCGACTACCTCACCAACAGACCACAGTATGTAAGGTTGTGTGACTGTGTGTCTGAAGTCGTAGTCTGCAACACCGGGGCTCCCCAGGGCACGGTGCTCTCCCCTTTCCTTTTCACACTTTACACCTCGAACTTCAGTTATAACAACAACACCTGCCACCTCCAAAAGTTCTCAGATGATACAGCCATTGTTGGATGTGTATCTGATGGGAATGAACAGGAATACAGGGACGTCATCAAGGACTTTGTTGACTGGTGTGAGTGTAACCACTTGAACTTGAACACCAGTAAGACGAAGGAGATGGTGATTGACTTTCAGAGAAGGAGAACACCGCACCACATACCAGTGACCATCCATGGCTTGGACATTGAGTTGGTGGATAGGTTCAAGTACCTAGGTGTCCACCTAAACAACAGACTGGACTGACTGGATAACACTGATGCTTTGTACAAGAAGGGCCAGAGTCGCCTCCACCTGCTGAGGAGACTAGGGTCCTTTAGAGTGTGCAGGACATTATTAAGGACATTTTACGATACTGTGGTGGCCTCCACAATTCTCTACACTGTAGTCTGCTGGGTGGGAGGCAGTACAGAGCAGGACAGGAAGAGACTGAACAAGCTGGTTAGGAGAGCCAGCTCTGTCCTGGACTGCCCACTGGACTGTGGAGGTGGTGGGTGAGAGGAGGATGTTAGCCAAGCTGACATCTATCATGAACAACACCTCTCACCCCCTGTATGGGTCTGTGGAGACCCTGTGTATCTCTTTCAGCAGCAGACTGCTACACCCCCAGTGTAGGAAGGAGCGCTACCGCAGGTCATTCATACCAGTGGCTGTCAGACTTTACATTACAGTGATGTTCAGATGTGCAATATTTTAGCAATTTTATATAATTTTATTTCTTTTATTATTCCTATATATAGTTATAGTTTTAACTTTTCTTTCTTACTTCCTTTTCTTTCTTCCTGCACTTTAACTGTCTGTGAGCTGCTGTGATAAGTGAATTTCCCCACTGTGGGATCAATAAAGTTTATCTTAACTTATCTTATCTTATGACATATGTGGAAAGTACAAACACAATACCTGCACAATAGTTTCATTTTCAATTGAAATTTTCGCCCACTTGAGACCACACTTACCTAAAGTCTTTGTATGCACAAGTGATGAGATCCACACTAAAGATAGCATATAATTCTGAAAAATCAATCAGTAATCTGCTAAAGAGAGGCTCTTGTGATATTTTATGAGTTGTTATCACTTATGATAGTATTATAGGGGCACACTGAAAGACAAAATCATTTCGCCATGTTTCCTTATGATAAACAGTATCTCTATGGTATTGAAGATCTGTGAATTTTATTAGTATTTTATGAAATTACAGTGCACATGCATAATCTGAAGTATTGATAAGGTCTACAGGCCATCTTGATTTAATTTTGCCAATGATATTACTATGTTAAGCCTGACCCACAACAATGATACAGCCTGCAGGAAAGAAGCAAAAAACTAGCACACTGATGAACTGAGAAAGGAGTTGATGGTTGACTTTAGTAAGCAGAGTGTAAACCACAAAGCATTTGAATAAAAGGAACAGCAGAATAAAGGATCGAATGCTTCAAGCTCTTCAGAGTCCATATAATTCAAGATCTCTCACTGGCCTTTCACATTACACTCATCAAGAACGGTCCACTAACACAGCCTCCAGAAAATGAGGAACCTCGACCATCACCCACAGATCCTCACAAACTACATAGTGGAAAGCATAATGCATAGTGGAAAGCATAATGACCAACTGCATACAGTCTTATATACCAACACCACCGTGTCTGACTACAAGTCTCTGGAGCAGGTAGTTTTGTGACAGCATAGAAAATAACTGGGATGGCTTTACCACAAATAAAGGACATTTATGATAAGGGATCCCACATAACCCAGCTACCATCTGTTTGGCCCTCTACCATCTGGTAGCTGGTACCAGACTATTCAGTCACACACAAATAGACTGAGGAATGAGGAAGTATCTATTCCAGAGCTGTTAAAATACTCACTGCCAGTCACACATACACTGGTCTTTATCTTTAGACTTCAACAAACACTGTGATACAGGAAGCATATGTTTAAAACATGCTTACCAAGGCCATGGCACGTATCATGTTTATATGGTAAATGCTTATATCTGTGTGCCTAGTGAGTAAACTATAATGACAATAAAAATGAATTAAATGAATTGAATTGTCTAGTGTGGGTGGCACGGGGTGCAGCAGGTAGTAAATCCATCTTTTGGACTAAATGTAAAACATTAATTTAAAATCTGGTATCGTTTTAACAGGATTTGTCTGATCATACACTGTTTTCTGACTGCAGACAGAGATGTCTATTTGATCTATCTGCAGGGGGACAGGAGGAAAGCAGGAGAAGCAGGAGGGGGAAGTAACTCACCACTGCGGTCAGCGGCCCCGCCCCTCATTATCCTAGCGACCACCACTGCTCCAGTGACCTCGTCCCTGCGGATGGTCGCCCCCTGAACAGCAAATGTTCCAGTCAGATCACATAGAATCACATTAACATCTGAGTGTGATAAAAGGATCGGACCAAGTGAGAATACTATGTTAGTTTGAATTCTATCATTTACAATGTAAAATGCATTGATACACATTGCAGACAATAATGCTACAAAATAAGTATAAACATTTGAACACAAGCTCAGTAAAGGCAGTGTTTCGATCTGATTTATAGCAGCCATACCATATTGCACATGACCAGATATAATGACTGTCCTGCTTTTATGACAGACAGTTAATGGTTGGTCACTGGGTGTGAAGGACAGCGTGTAGTGAGCTTGTGCTGAGACTCACTAGAGGCTCCTTGCTCTTCACTAGACGAACAATCTTGATTGACTCCTCCTCCAGCTCATCATCTAGATCATCAGGCAACGGAGGCAGCACAGGATCAAAGTTCTTCTGCGCTACTGTGTCGTGCACTGTTAGCACAGCCTGGTGAGACAATGCACAGAATCACAGACACACACACACAAGCAGGGGGAGAACACTCAGAACTAAATCCGACATGCTGCTTGACAGTTGCCAAGGGATGAGAAAGAGAGAGGGTGTGTGTGTGTGAGAAAGAAAGACAACACTGAATAAAATGGGGTTTAAAAAAGAATGGGGCAGAATGAAAATCAGCTTTATTAAAAGGTCATAAAACGCCTTTTGACAGCAATTCTTTATGGCACACACCATTTAAAAGTCAATCTAATTAAATCTAATTGCTCCAAGATGTTATTAACGACAGTGATTATATAGGAAATCTGTATCCTGGCAATAAAATGTCTGTGTGGGATAAAAAAGCTTTGCCTCTATAACTGCTCGCAGATAAAATATAATTTAGGAAAGAAAGAAACATATGTCTGTATACCTTCACATGTGGAGTAGTCAGAAGCATAAGCAACTCCTTCTCATCTCCTTCTAGTGGCCCGTTCTGCAGCTCCTCAGCCACCTGTCAGACACAGCATATGCCTATAACACCAGCCGTTTCCAGCCATATTGCAGTAGACTATGTGGAGATTTAAAAAGCAGGATTGATATCTTTGCTAATAATCTCATAACTTAAATCTACACTGAGCGGTCAATTCGTAAGGTCAGTGTACCATATGTACCAGTAACTCAACGAACCTGAATCGGAATCTATCTGAATCTGAATCTGTAACTGTTGATTCAATTAAATTTTATTTGTATAGTGCTTTTAACAATGGACACTGTCATAAAGCATTTTTACAGAAATATATAAATACAGGATATAAATTCATGAATTTATATCTAATGAGCAAGCCAGAGGCAAAGGTGGCAAGACGATATGAGGAAGAAACCTTGAGAGGAACCAGGCTCAAAAGGGAACCCATCCTCATCTGGGTGACACCGGATAGTGCAATTATAAATAATTCTATAAGTATAGAATAATAATAAGTATAGACTGTATAATATATGGTCAAAAAGTGCAATTGTGTAACCATGAAAGTTCATTATAGTTTACACGTGAAGTCTATTTTGTTGAAGTTATCAGCTATTCACTGATGAGAGTTGAGTGCAAAGGTATCAAAGCAGTAGTAGTCCTAAGCTATCTTAGCAAAACTTTTCATATCAATTGAAGTCCAAAGCCATCTTGTGAATGATAGTGAGACCATCCACAGTAATCTCATGTCACTTTAATCTGTCCTTGTGGGGCCATCCTCAGCAGCAGCAAGTGGTTTCCATATAATGAGAAATCCAACCAGAAGTAGGGCATCAGGATGCTTCGTTTAGTTCGATGTTTAGTGCTTCAAATATTAAATATTAGTATATCTGTATCTGTATTCAGATAAAACTGAAGTGGGTGTTGCCTATTTTTAATATTAAATGTGAACTCTACCACTATGCCCCCGAAAACACTGGGAAACAACCCAGAGGTAGAAATGCCAGCACTGTCAGCATGGCCTGTGAATTCTGGATCTGACAGTTCCTCAACCTGTTGGGGTTTCAATGTCATTGAGAATGGTCCACCACCCAAAAAACATCTGCTCAGCACTGGTCCTATGGACTGTTGACACCTCTCCTACCTCCAGGTCCAACAGCTATCAAGTGGAAACTTTATTCAAGGAATGCTGAGGAGATAACGACACACTTACATCCTCTGCCAAGCAGGCAGCACTGTGGAGCACAGGCGTTGGACTCTGCTGTTCGTACTGCCTGAGGCGCTCATGAATCTACAGTAAAGCAGACATTCAATGGTCAGGGCAAACCTTACACACACACACACACACGCACAAAGGGGCATGCAAAATGTGACACTATACACACTCTCATTAGGTAGCCAAGGCTCCTTTCACTGAAAACCTCTCGGAGAAACACCAGGTCCTCTTTGTGATTTGCTCCAGGGTGCAGGTGAGACGTGAGCAATGCTAGCATCTCATGTAGGCCTGGACAGAGGATGGAAAAACAGTCGTACATTACCTTCCTGATTGTCCAGCAAGAACTCCAGAAATGGAGTATAAACATGATTGATGGTGATATCTGTTTTCAAAGAAGTAAGGAAAGGAACATCACTAGCATGAAGCTCTTACCTGTGTTGGGTGAGAGGACAGGCATGGCTTCTCTCATTAAAACACAAGACACACAGTAAAGTAGACAGCAGGTGTTTCCCCTCAATTCCTCACTCTCTCCTTTCAGCCTCACTCTGAGAATGAGCTCATCTGACAGTTCTGTAATACGCAAGGAGAAAGAATTATTTATATCACTGGCTACTGTTTCTGAATTATTGTATTTACTGCTTCTGCACTTATGGAGCAGTGTTGTATTCTAAGATATCTCATTTTATTAAAAGAAAGCAAAATGTTGTGGAAAAAAAAGTATAGTGGCCCTTTTGATATCAGCTTTCTAAAGGGTAAATTCTGTTCTTGTGGTCAGCACGAATGTGTACAACTGCGTGTGTGCAGTCAGAAGAAACATGATCACTTTAAAAATGTTCCCAAGAGAAAGACTCTCAAGTCTTCGTGGCTCTATAATCAATATTCTATCGCTGCGTTCATGCAGAATGGCTATTGCAGGTCAAAAACAATTACAGTTCAGAAACATGTTTTTGTTTTTAAGTAACCATAGAACCCACAGCAGTCATTGTTTTATTGCAATTATACATAATCATCCAGCAATTTAACCTTCATATAAATCCAAATGGCTCTAATATACTCTTATCATGCAATCACTGTATTCATACGATATGAGTTTCCTGGAAGAGCTACTTGACCACAGGTAATCATTCACAGGTACTGATTATAACGACATCGCCCTGCCGCTGGAGACTCAAGGACAAATGAGCATGTATTCCACATAATACACTAAAGGAATAACCTTTTTTTAATGAAGGATTAAAATTTGTTCAACTCTGATAACACGCTGTACACAAATTGCCTTGGGGCAGTATTGCCTGCACTTGGTTTCTGTCAGAGCTCAAATTTATTTCATAAATATACAGCATAAAAGCTATCATTGCTTATATTCGTTTTGTTTTCCACACACTTTTTATCACATCTCTTCTATTCTGATTTTTTTTTTTTTAAGTGAAGGCAGATGGCTTGATAATCCAAAAACTTAGGCCCTTGTTTTTAGTACAGCTCATTAATAATTTAAGACAAGCTATAAAATACAGAGAATTAGTCAGGCAATATCTGGACAATACCCGTCCACATTGCTTCATTAGTAATGTTTGTGGTTTGAGCTTATTCAGCATTTCTTCATCCTGACCACATGCAGTTTGACCACACACGCTCCATCCTCACTAATCCATACTGGTTTCATCTGAAGATTCCTAATATCCTGAAGTATCTCTCTGTCTCTCTCTCTCTCTCTCTCTGATTACAATGTGTGATAAAAGGATTACACTGACAGGATCTGCAAGCCATCATGTTACAGTTACAGCTGGTGGATTCTTGCAGTGCATATGCCACACTTTGGATAGACTAGCATTTCATCACCTCATTCCCAAAACCTCAATAATAAAATAAAGAAGAAAAAAAAAAACTACAAATACTGCTCCAGTCATGTTAATATGTGCAGCATTTCTCTTTATTTCTCTTTACTTTTGTTATCTAACACATATTTTTTGTAATTTATCCACTGATTTAGCTCAGTTAAGCCCCAGGACTGTAGACTAGCTTGAAATGTCCTCTTGTCCGCCCTGATCTGTCCAGTGGCATCAGGAAGCCTTCCTGATGAGTGATTCATGAGTGGCATTGAGGTGAGAGTCAGAAGGTCATGCTGCCATCGCTCTGCCACCATCTGTCCCCTCTATAACCACCACCATCACCACCCTCCTCTGGTCTCTCATTAGCACTGAAAGCTTTGTTTGTTCATATGTTCATATTTTCCTTCCTGATCCTATGTGCATGTGCATATGTGTGCATGCAAGCATCATATTACACTACAAAGTGGCGGCAGGAGTGATGAAATATTGTCATATTCAGACAGGCAACAAAATAGACTGCATATATCCCAATACATACACCTCAGCTAGCACTGACTCTCTAACATACATCACACACTCGAAAGCATGCACATTCACATGCACAGTTACATGCTCTGTCATGCCTTGCTGAAAATCCAATGCCTGAAGAAAGATCAAGGCATGATAAGGAAGAAAAAGACTGCCCGAGCGAGGAGTGACTGTTGCAGCTATGTAATGATCTACATCGTTTCACTCCTTCCATGAGTAATCAGATCATTAGTTCAGTTGCATTATTAAGTACATCCTAAGACCAGGTGAAGGCTGGTGGCTGATGATGACTACGGAAACCCTGGACACACTACCCTACCTCAGTAGCTGATAGAGACATTTTGACAGGGTCTCTTTCCTGTGCGCCGTCAAAAAGCAAGCCAACCGAAAACACATTGCAGGATCCTTTTACTAGCTGAATCCCTGCTGCTCATTCTGTCTGTAAAGCAGATTATACACCCAACCCAACCATGCCAGAGGGAAAAGCCCCTACATCTCTTACCTTGCCCGCCTTGTGCCTTGCTGTGTCTCTGTATGTGTGTGCGTCTGTGTAAGGGGGGTGTTTCTTGTTCTGATGGAAGCTCCCTGTGTTGCGCTGTAACAGTGACTGCTCTACTGGCTCGATCCACTGTGAGAGCTTTGCCAATGCCTACTCCACTGCTGTGACTCCCTTCCCCTCCCTCTCTCTCTTTTCTCTACATATACAGTCTTTAGCCTTGCCTTCATCAGTTTCTCTCTCTATCACCATCCCCCACTATCCCTTTCATTGTGGAGAGCTGATGGGAAGTGGATGCGATGTGCTCATGTATCTCTATTGTCCATCTCTGCTGTTCACACCCTCCTCCTTCACCCTTCAACTTCACATTCATGCTCTTTCAATCAAACACCACCCCCTGTCTCCTGAAATTAACCTCAATAACAGACCTGGGTCTGACTTAGTGAGATACTTGGAATGGATATGAGTAGCAAAAGAGCATTTGTTGTCTGTAGTTTGGGTAGACAGAGGCTGAGGAGGATCTGCTAGAGATGGCTTCATTTGTCATCTTCATGTGTCATTATTTATTTGTCAGAAATATTTCCCTGTATTTTGAATTTTGTTCAGTCCTATACTCCTTGCCCATTTCATTAACAAGCCTACTGGAGACACAGTGCATACATCTGTATGTGTCTGCTTTGAGAATGTAATAACACAACAAAAGGAAGTTGGTACCCATAAGGAAAAACCTTTAAACAAAACTGCATTTTTATTTGAAAAACTAATAAAGCCAAAGGAGTTTCTTTTGTATAGGGTATATGTTTAGGTGTAGACCTGTTCAGGGAACAGGCAAACACAGTTAACTCTGTTAAAAACAATCAGAAACACAACAATGTCCTTTAAAAACAAGGTACCAGCCAACGCGACTCAGAACTATGTTGCATCAACAGTTGCATATATGTAACAGTTTGCAAACAACATGAACAAACTAAGGGGTATAAAGCATATAAATATACACTCATCTGTCACTTTATTAAGATCACCTGTATACTTGTATATTCGTGTGATTATCCAATAAGCAAATCATGTGGCAGCAGCACAATGCATAAAATCATGCAGCTACAGGTCAAGAGCTATAGTTAATGTTCATATTAAGGCATCAGAAAGGGGAAAAATGTGATTTCAGTGACTTGAAATGGAGCGAAAAACAAAAAACATCCTGTGAGTGAGAGTCTGCAGGCTGAAACACCTTGTTGATGAGAGAGATCAGAGGAGAATGACCAGACAGGTCTTAGCTGACAGAAAGTCTATAGTAACTCAAATAAGCACTCTTTTCCACTGTGGTGAGCAGAAAAGCATCTCAGAACCCACAACACATTAAGTATTTCAGAAACTGCTGATATCCTAGGATTTTCACACACAACAGTTTACACAGAATGGTGTGAAAAACTAAAAACATCTAGTGAATGGTAATTCTGTGTGTGGAAATGTTGATGAGAAAGGTCAAAGGAGAATAGCTAAACTTGTTTGAGCTGACAGGAAGGCTCCAGTAATTTAAATAACAACTCTTTACAACCATGGTGAGCAGAAAGGCATCTCAGTACTCACAACGCATAGAACCTTGAGGTGGATGCAGGAAACCACATCAAGTTCCACTCCTGTCAGTCAAGAACAGGAACCTGAGGCTACAGTTGCTCACTGAAACTGGGCAGTTGAAGATTGAAAAAACGTCACCTGTTCTCATAAAGCTTTATTTCTGCTTTGACGTGCAGATGGTAGGATCAGAATTTGGTGTCAACATGAATCCATTAACCCCATCTGCCTTTTGTCAACAGTACAGGTTGCTGCTGCTGGTGTACTAGCATGGTGAATGTACTGTTAACACACATTGCTTGAATGCCACAGCCTAGATGAGTATTGTTGCTGACCATGTGCATGCCATTATGCCACAATTTATTCATCTTATAATGGCTACTTCCAGCATGTCAAAAAGCACAAGTCGTCTCAAACTGGTGTCATGAACATGACAGTGAGTTCCGTGTTCTTCAGTGGCCTTCCCAGTGAATCCATTAGAATGCCTTTGGGATGTGGTAGAACAGGAGATTTGCAGCATGACACATCTGCAGCAATTATGTGATACGATCAAGTTAACATAGACAAAAATCTCAAAAGAATGTTTCCAACAGAGTTTTGGAACTCATGCCCTGAAGAATTCAGGCTGTTCTGAGAGCAAATAGGGGTTATACCCAGTCATATGATGTTCCTAATAAAGTGACCAGTGAGTGTATAAAGAATTTAAAAAAAAAAAAAAAGAGTGTAAAGTCCATTTGATAAGCCATTTATATGTGGCTTATATGAAAAATCTATTAAAAAGTAATTCATTGTATTAAAACATATTACCTTTAAAATGAAAATAAATCCAAGTACCTGGAGTAACATATATACATAATGTATCATCCACAGGGTAATAATTTATATTCCTTTGATTCAGGACAGTTCTCCTGACATTACATGGTCCAAAGCTATTTTCTGATTGTGGGCCATGTCCGTCGGGTCCTACAAAGAGAGCACATAACAATAGTCCCTTTTCCTTAAATATTGATGACTCATGTTACAGATTCCTATCTCATTTTCTTGCCTCTGTAATAACACATCAATTCCAAGCATGGATTTCAGTGTAGTTACATATTTTGATTTTCTGAGCCAATGATGCTTTCCTGGACAAATTATCTCAACCAACTATTTTGCTTGCACTAATTGTAGCTGAAGTAAATTCCTTTACAGAGAAGGATATAACTTGTTAACCTGTGAGTATGCAAGTTCATTTAAAAAAAATTATATATTTATTACAGGATATCTTTACAATCATTGTCGGACTTTTCTAACTGACAGGAAAGGCAGAGAATGATGAAGCAAAAGGAAGTTAAGCATCTAAAATTCAGTACAACTCTTACTGTCACACACCCACACAGAATTAGCCTGACCTACATCTATGTCACAATATTTTATTGCCAGCCCATCCAAGAATTGAACTGAATGATAAAGAACTGGGCCTTTGAAAATGAGGGAATCACTCTTTTTATGCACACATACACTACCAGTCTACTATTTTACAACAATAATAAAAACATTAACACTATGAAATAGCACATGGAATGATGCAAGGAAAGCACAGTTTTATTAAGTACCAAGCACTAGTTGGCAACTCCTAGGTTCTAAATGAAAACAGTTTAATTTTGAGCAAAATGACCTGTTCCCCTTCAGGAACTCGAGCTGCGTCGAAACGCTATGGGAAGGCCTTCAGCGTGACCGTGTTCTGAATCACGTGTGGGGTGACGTAACGACCTGGAAGCTTAAAAGCACGAGCGGTGGGCGCCGCGCCAGCTTTTTGTCATTCAGCTAGCGCTCTATGTATGATTGTTTGTCCATTTTGTTGTCTGTCTTGAGCAAACACAATGCCCAAAGCGAAAGACAAAATGAAGCATAAGGGCGAGAGTGGACAGCCTTTTAGGCTGTGTGTTCCTCCCTGCCCGCGCTATATCACGGGTGGGGATACACACAGCTTATGCGTTGTCCGCTTGGGAGCGGAGCACGCAGAGCTGGCTCTCGAGGGAGCCGGCTGCTCGCATTGCACTTCGCTCCCGGAAGGCTCTCTTCGAGGAGGGAATCTTCACCCGCGTGCCTCGTGGTGCCGGGCCCGCTTCTGCCAAGGCAGAGTGGCGGTTACGCTCGTGGGTCTCGCAGATGGATCTGGCGGAGGGAATGGAGACGGGCGAGTCCTTTTCTCCTTCCTCACCCTCCAGATCCACCATCCACTCTCTGGGTTCGGAAGCCCGCTCTGCGGATTCTTCCCCCCGGGGAGTGGGCCCGGCGCTTTGCCGCAGTCTCCTCAATATGAGGAGCTGCTGGAGGTGGTTTCGCGGGCCGTCACTAAACTTAGCTGGCCTGCTGAAACACGGGTTGAACCGTAGGGCGGTAAGCTGGATGAGCGTTTCCTGCGCAGTAAACCGCCACCTCCACGCCAGAGCCTGCCTTTTTTCCCCGACCTCCACACCGAGGTGTCGAGGTCATGGGGGAGGCCTTTTTCTGCCCGTTTATTCAGTCCCGCCTCCTCTTACTATGCTAATGTGGCGGGGCTGGACCATTCTGGCTACAGGGCGATGCCCAGGGTTGAACAGACGCTGGCTATCTATCTGTCCCCTGGCACGGCATCGTCCCTGAAGGCTCCGGCGCTGCCCTTCAAGCCGCTGCGGACCATCTCAGCGCTGATGGGCAAGGCATACGGGGCAGCAGGTCAGGCCGGTGCGTGCTTGCACACCATGGCGGTTCTGCAGGCGTACCAGGCCGACCTGCTCAAAGAGCTGGATGAGCACGTGGAGATGCTGTCTGAGCATGTGACGGAGCTCAGACAGGCCGCTGATCTATCCCTCCACGCCACCAAGGAGACCGCCCGTGCTATCGGCAGGTCTATGGCAGTCCTGGTGGCGGTGGAGAGACACCTTTGGCTTACCATCTCCGACATGAAGGAGAAGGACAGGGTCGTTCTTATGGACGCCCCGCTTGCACCCTCTGGTCTGTTCGGCGACACCATTAGTTCCGTTGTCGACAGATACCAGGAGGCTCGTACGCAGGCGGTGGCGTTCCAGCGGTTTCTCCCTCGTCGCTCTCTAGCTCTTGGGGCTGCTGGGCGGGGGCAGCCCCCTCCATGTGCCACCTCCTTACATAAGGAGGCACAGAAACAGAGCGTCACCTCCCCCGCTCCCCCGAGGCGGGACCGAGAGTCACGGCGATGCTCTGGGCCGGGTCCCTCTGGTGCAAAGACGGATCCACGCCGTCTACAATATCAACAAATCTCCGACTAAGTCTTGTCTTCACCTTCGGGACCACCAATTCCCAGAATCCCAGAACGCCAAACTTTTTCATCTACAACTCCACCACTAATACGGTATGTGAGTATGTCTAGCCAGCTTACTCAGTGCGCTGAGTGCGCTATGTTTAGCCAGTCTCCCTCCGTCGTTAGCGATAACTTTATTTGCGATAGATGTATGCTAGTTAGAACACTGACGGAGAGA
>CM040986.1:9409814-9423742 GCA_022985145.1 Pangasius djambal | reverse complement strand
GTTGAGTCTGGTTCCTCTCAAGGTTTCTTCCTATCTCCATCTCAGGGAGTTTTTCCTTGCCACCGTCGCCTCGGCTTGCTCATCAGACACACTCTCACACTTCATCTTACTTTTTTGTTTGTGTAAAGCTGCTTTGAGACAATGACATTGTAAAAAGCGCTATACAAATAAACTGAATTGAATTGAATTGAATTGAATCTGAGGACCGTGCTTTTGTCGAGGAGGGCCACGGCTAAGAAGCCCTGACGCCTTTGGCCCAGAGTACACCTCATTATACGGTGCCTGTCTCGCCTCAGTGCCCTCGGGAGGTCGATCTGCCAACCCTGCCACCTATGGTGCTTCAGGGTGCAGCGGTCTCCAGCGAGCACTTTTCGCAGTTTCCACCCGGGAACATAGCGGTACTGGGAGGCTCGCTGCCTCTTCGGGAGCCTCCGGAGCAGCCAGTCCGGTCGTTCCCTGCCGGTTCGCCGCTTCAGGGCACTGGGCTAGCCGCTCTCATTGTACCAGAGGTCAGTCTCGAGATGCTGATTCCCTTAGTGAGCTATCTGGCAGCATGGAAACTTCTGCCGAATGTTTCTCATTGGGTCCTGCGTACTGTAGAGAGAGGCTATCGAATCCAGTTCGGTTCTCCTCCGCCTCGTTTTTCCGGGATTCTTCCCACTCTGGTGGGTCCCGAGCAGGCTCTGGTAATGGAACAGGAAGTACTCACTCTCCTGAGGAAGGAGGCCATCGAGGTGGTCCTTCCTCGCGACAGAGAGTCCGGGTTCTACAGCCAGTACATTGTTCCCAAGAAGGGTGGAGGGCTGCGTCCCATTTTGGATCTGCGGCATTTGAATCTCAGATCTCGGATCGAGTCGATCCTCACAGCAGTCGCGAGAGTGAGAGAAGGCCGGTCACTCACTGTGAAGCAGTTCCAGAGACTGCTGGGTCTGATGGCAGCTGCGTCCAACATGATACCTTTTGGCCTGCTGTGCATGAGACCCCTGCAGTGGTGGCTCAAGACCAGGGGGTTCTCCCTGAGGGGAAACCCGCTCCGCATGATCAGCGTCACACAGCAGTGCCTATGTGCCTTAGACATGTGGAGGCACATCAACTGCCTGGAGATGCTGGCCATGTTTCTAGCACTTGTGTGGTCCCAGGGGAAACTCCTTTCGCTGAGAGCAGTTCATATCCCTGGCCGTCTCAATATGGGAGCAGACGCCCTGTCGAGGCAGGGGTCGATGCCCGGGGAATGGAGGCTCCACCCCGAGGTGGTGGAGCAGATATGGTGTGTGTTCGGCCAAGCTCAGGTGGATCTGCTTGCGACTCAGGAGACATCGCACTGTCCCCTCTGGTTCTCTCTGACTCATCCAGCTCCTCTAGGACTGGATGCTATGGTGCAGACGTGGCCGAGGCGTGGTACAGACGAGTTCTGGAGAGAGTGCGCCGGGACGGGGTCCGCCTGTTGCTAATAGCCCCGTTCTGGCCGGACCGAGTATGGTTCTCGGACCTGATTTCCCTTCTCAATGGCTCTCCATGGGAGATTCCCATCAGGAGTGACCTCCTCTCACAGGCGGGGGGCGCTATCGTCCACCCCCGCCCCGAGTTGTGGAAGCTGTGGGTGTGGCCTCTGAGGGGGCACAACTCAAAGCTTCCGGTCTCTCAGCCGAGGTTGTTGAGACCATTCTCCAGTCCAGAGCTCCCTCAACGAGGAAACTGTATGCCTTGAAGTGGAAACTTTTCACTTCCTGGTGTGGGGACCACCTGCTCGACCCTGTTCACTGCCCAGTTGGTACAGTGCTGGAGTTCCTGCAGGCCCGTTTCTCCGCAGGGTTGACCCACTCCACCCTCAAGGTTTACGTGGCGGCTATTGTGGCCTACCACGCCCCCCTCGGTGGTCAGTCTGTGGGCAGACACCCCCTGGTTACACGTTTCCTCCACGGTGTGCTGAGGCGGTGCGATCTTGGGTCCCTCCGTGGGACCTGACCGTGGTACTAGAGGCTCTTTGTAAACCCCCCTTCGAGCCTATAGAGGAGATTTCAGACCGTCTCTTGACATTGAAAACTGCCTTTCTTTTGGCTATTTCCTCTCTTAAGAGAGTTAGGGATCTTCAGGCCCTCTCTGTGGCCCCCTCTCACTTAGACTTTGCGCCCGGTTTGGCCAAAGCGTTTTTATACCCTCGTGCGGGGTATGTACCGAAAGTTCCCTCCTCGGCACCACGGCCGGTCGTACTGCAGGCCTTCTGTCCTCCTCCCTTTCGGGAGTCCGACCATCGGAAGCTTAATTGTACGTGTCTAGTGCGAGCACTGGATGCGTACGTCCACAGAGCTGTCCTGTGGAGGAGGGCGGACCAATTGTTTGTGTGCTTTGGTCCCGCTAAGAGGGGTCTTCCTGCTACCAAGCAGACCCTCAGCCGGTGGATTGTGGATGCCATTTCCGTGGCCTATGAGTCCTCTGGTCTCCCCTCACCCTTGGGGGTCAAGGCTCACTCTACGAGAGGTGTGGCGGCCTCTAAGGCCTTTTCAGCAGGTGTGTCTATGACGGACATCTGCAACGCGGCGGGTTGGTCCACGCCCCTGACGTTTGCCAGGTTCTATGACCTGGATATGTGAGCCACTCCCGGCTCTTCTGTCCTCTTGCCCTAGCTGTACCCTTTCCACACTAGGCAGGGATTTGTAAGTCTGGCGGCGTGGGCATACTCGTTCCCATAGCATTTCGACGCAGCTTGAGTTCCTGAAGGGGAACATCTCTAGGTTACGCATGTAACCATGGTTCCCCGAGGGAACGAGATGCTGCATCTCAGTGCCACACTTCCGGCATCCCTGCTGCGCTTGCCTCATTTCTCAGAAGCTGGCGCGGCGCCCACCGCTCGTGCTTTTAAGCTTCCGGGTCGTTACATCACCCCGCCCGTGACGTCTCGCCATCCATTGATTACACACGTGATTCAGAGCGTGGTCACGCTGAAGGCGTTCCCATAGCGTTTCGACACAGCATCTCATTCCCTCGGGGAACCATGGTTACGTGCGTAACCTAGAAACGTTTTTAAGTAAAAACTGTTTTGTTAAATATACATTTTGATTGAGAAATAAATGAGCATTAACTATTTCATTTGTCTTAAAAAAATCCACCATAAGCTTTAATGGAAAATGTATATTCAATATCCAAACTTTTGGCTGGTAGCATATTTGTTTGTTTGTTTGTTTGTTTTTAATACCCAAGTGAATCGTCTGATTTAAACTAAGAAAATGTATTTGGTTCAAATATATTTGCTGGTGTCTAATATCTAAAATCCCACATATACCATGTCAGATAATCTGAATGTAAGATAATGTTGCTCTAATAGTACATTATCATTATTTATTTCCCCGATGCATTCAGTTCAAACTACGAGGTTCATATTAAAAAACAAGGTCTCTTATTTTCCCCTAAATGCACCAAGGACACTCCAAGGTTATTCTATTTCCATGTTTCCTCTGTTCATACCTACAGAAAAATAACATGCCTTTCACACAGGTTTTTCACAATGTTTATGTGAGCACTATATGATGATCACATGAAAAGCATGTGAAGTACATTTCAACATATTATTCCTTGGAATTGCACATATATACTCACATGTATAATGCACATGTATCTGTGACATCCTGTGAACAATATGTGATCACAGGTGAAGAATTATTCATGTGAGAAAATCTGAAAAATGACATGCATTACATGTGACAAATTAACAGTAACATGAAAATTAACAAATCATGGGGGAAAAAAATCACTTGTAAAAATAAATGAATCGTGGAAAAAAAAACATGCAAAAAATGAGTCATGGGAAAATTAAAAACACATGCACTACTAGAGAAAAATCACATGAAAATAAACGAATTGTGGAAAAAATCAATAAAAACATGAATTACATGTGAGAAATGTGTGAAACGTAAAGTGTCTAAAAACCATGTGTACATTTTTACATGTCGATTTTAAAGTGGTGAAATACGTCCTGTCCTTCCTAATGCCTTCTTTTTCTACTCCTCATTTCAGTGTCTTAACCAGCACAGCTCTTTGCTTTCAGCAGTGTCACAGAGATAGAACTTTTCTGAGGTGATAGGCTTTACATCTGCGTTAGTGATCTACATTTACTACCACCATGTTCACTACCAGTGATGCAGTGCATGTGATCTATCAGTTTCAAAGTTTTACTACCTACATCTTGCTGAAAGCTCTGTACTGCAGCATCCCATATCGCACACACTCTCCTGCTGTCTTACTCTCTAGTGATGTTCAAGCTTTACAGCTGCTATATATTTAGCTGATAACAAATTGGCAGAGTATGCTATATACCATGAGGCTATAAGGTATCCATATATATATATATATATATATGTATGTATACACACACACACACACACACACACACACACACACACACACACACACACACACACATATATATATATATATATATATATATATATATATATATATATATATGAGTAGGAGTGATAAATGAACACATTTGGATTGGCAGAACAGTGTTACATAATAAATCTGACTCTTGTGTATTTGGTCTGCAGTTTAAGTGTTGAGTGTCAATTTCTCTATCTCTCTCTCTCTCTCTCACTCTCTCTCTCTCTCTCTCTCACACACACGCTGTGTGTCTCTCTCTCTCCTCCTACATACTTTGCATCTTTGAGCTTTAACTTCTACAGGTGAAGCAAAACTATTTTGTAGGTGTGTTCTAGTTTTAATCTATACATCACTTGGAAGGTGTGACGTCTACCACTAACGAAAAAAGGTGCAAATGAGTGTGTGATTGTGTGTGATGGACTGGCAACCCATCCAGGGTGTATTCCCACCTTCAGCCTAATGTTCCAGGAGAGAGGCTCCGGATACATCTCAGTCCTGAATGAATGAAAGAATGAATGAATAAATTATTGGGATATAAGATATTGTATGGTTATATGGCCTAATATGATGTCTTTTACCCAATACCAATACATTTCAGCATAATTCATTCAACTTCAGTAACCGCTTTAAATCCAGAGCCTGTCCTGGCAACAGTGGGTGCAAAGCAGGAACACACCCTGGACAGGATATCAGTCCATGTAAATGTATGTCAGAAAGTGATTAGACCATGAAAAGACACAATGAGATATCAGCATGCTCACACCAGACAGTGAAATAACCCTAAGAGTTCCAGGGTCTTGGGCACATTGCTGAGGTTTGCATATTATCTTTGTGGAGTTTTGCATGTTCTCCCTAACGTCTGTGTGTGTCTCCAGGTTCTCTGGTTTTCTCCTACTATCCACAAGTATGCCAGTAAATTGTTTAATCTAAATTGGCCCTAGTTGTGGAATGAATGTGCAAAAGTGTGTGTGCATGCTACCCTGTAATTTCCAATCCAAGGTGTGTTTTCACCTCGCAGTCAGTGTTCCCAGGATAGGCTCTACCTTGACCTTGAACAGGTTAAAGCAGTTACTGAAGATGAATGAATCAGCATGATTATGAATGTATTGGTTTCTCAGATACCTGTCTCCTTGCTTGTCTTCCTCTTGCTAGGCTGCGGCCTCATTTGCCCTAAAATTACTTAACTAAAGCACTGAAAGAACATCTCTAAGTAGTAACTCAGCACCATGTGAGCATGATGAGTGAAATGCATGTTCAGTGCTGTTCTCCTCACTGAATGATGTTGCAGTATCAATAGATAGGTTATAAGATCATGATATAGGATTCTCGAGGTTCTTTAAAAAGTCACAGAAATGTCAGGAATGTTTTAAATGTTCTATCACATAAGTCATTCCAGTTTCCACTGGAGTGGCCAGTTCCCACTGAAAACAATACTCCCTGTAGGTTACATTGCTTGTTTACACACTACTGGGTTTTGTTGTGGTTTGATTACTGGAAATGGTGTAAATGATATTAGCATGCAATTGTGAGAAAAAAAAACGCAATTGTGTGAAATTGTCACAATTGTGAGATAAATATTTCCTCATATGTGGAGGAAACAATTTTCCATAGAATAGAGCTCCGTTCCTTTTTCTTAACAAGCAAACCGACAACGCATATGCAGTTTCCACAGAGGAGGTGGAGTCTGTTTGGTGGAAGGGGACGGCTTGTCAGTGTTTTCGTTACAATGGTAATTTGCTGTGCAGACAGCAAAGAGGTCCTGAAAATGAATTATCACAAAACTAAGCTTCTTAGGAAATGGTGCTGTAGTAATTCTCATCTGTGATCATTAAATTAAGATTGTCGGTAGACTCTGGGCAACACAATATAGTCCTTCAAACCAGTGCCATCTCTTTTATTTGAAACACAAACCCTAGTTCATTCTTGCCACAATGTTATTTAGCATTGTGATACAGGGCACTTTTCATCAGCAGCCAACATGAGCTCAGATTTCCTGTGTATTGCAAAAAAAAAAAAAAAAGACACAAATGTTGAAAAAGTCCCAAAAAAGTACACTATGTTGAAAGAGCACTATGACTGCAATAATGTGACTGAGCAGTGCTTGATACGGAAGGAATATCAGAAGATGATATAGGAGGGGAAATGGAGCATCCTTGTAATATCTGATGCTTTTGATAAATGGATGAAGTTCCATCCGAGCTCACACTTTGATTAAATATCCTGATGGCATTACATAAAATACAGCCAGTAAGATGTGGAAAATATATTACATCATTGCTTTGGTCCTAGCTGCCATGCAGAGCGTGGGCAGTCTCATGGCAAATGCTGATTGGAAATTAGAAAACTGGAAACATTTCAAGAGTTTAATCCATGCACAGCCAAATGTCCTCTGGAAGTTTAGGCTGTTTGTTCCTGTTTATCGGATAATGTCAGAATGCAGTTAAGGCCTTGGACTAAGCCTTACCCTGACAGACCATGCCTGATTACCTTCAAATCAGCAAGGGAAAAAAAACTCCTTTAGCTTTCAGTTATTTTCACTTCTGTATGACTCATCAGAAGTTGTGTGAGGTGAAACAGTGTGTTGGGCAAAAATCACTCATTTTTCAACAGAGACTGATTCGATTCCATGCAAAATATCTGTACATTATTTAATTAATTTTGTACACATCATTGGTATTAGGGACACATTAATATCAAAGCTCAGACACATTTTATTTGGAAATGAAATACAGGATCTCAACCTGTCACATTTTGTCTGTATCAAATTATTATCCTTCACAGTGTGACTGATGACATTAGCCTAATTAGATACAGATGATACACACTCTTATTTGGGATGAACAGTGACTGCATGTGGTTTAGTGAAGCAGCAGACTGGGCTTTTTAGGTTTTTACAGCTAAAAACATTTGTATAGCTCCAAATAGCTCCAATATTGCTGTTCCCATTGCTGGTCCCACATCCTATAAAGAACAGAACATAAATCAGGGGTTCTCAAACCTTTTTGCAGGCATGGACCCCTTTAACTTTCAAATAAATCTTATAGACCCCCAATGTGAACATCAAGCTATACAAATATTAGGCTCATTATTTAAATATATTGTTATTAAAAAATTTTATTTAAATAACATTATTTACATTATTTAAATACTATTTTGGCTACAGAGAGCCATAGAGCTTTTTATTCCTGACATTTCTGCCAACAGAAAGCATTAGCTCAAAGTTGGCATCGCTTATAGATGTTATGGAGATTTAGATGAAACTTTTCATTACAAATGTGATCAGTCAAACTATATCAACTGTCATGGCCTCTCTCACTATAGCAGCATGATGTAAGATCAAATCATAAAAGCTATCTTTTACTACAATAGGAACCCTTTAGTAGTTCTTCAACAGACAACTGAATTAATATAACTCATATACAGGTTATATTAAATATGTTACACGAACATAAGCCCAAAATCTTCAGTATTCTACAACTTCAGGTACTCTTAGTATCTGAAAAGCTGAAACAGCTTGTCTATTATCCCACTGCAAAAAACTGACATCTTACCAAGTGAAAATATCTGCAATATAGTCAAATTTATCTAGTATTTCCTATTATAAGATTACAATAAACCAAATATATGATTATTAAAGCTATTTCTAGACATTTTTGCTCATTTTAAGCTTTACATTTTCTTATTCTAATGGCAGATAATTTTGCTTCTTTCTAGAAATGAATGCTTAAAAGGAGCATTTTTACATACATTTATGGCATTTAGCGGACACCCTTATCCAGGGCGACTTACAATTATCTAATTTATATACAACTGAGCAGTTGAGGATTAAGGGCCTTACTCAAGAGTGCAGCAGTGGGGATTTGGTGGTGCTGGGGATTGAATTCATGACCTTCTGGTCAGTAGTCCAACATCTTAACCACTGAGCTATCACTGCCCAAAATTATCTGCCCATAGAACAAGACTATTTCTAGCTTAAATTAGTTTTTCAAAAAAAGGCTAGAAATAGGTTTAACAATCTTATATTTGGTTTATGGTAGTCTTATAATAGGAAATACTAGATAAATCTGACTATATTCAAGATATTTTCGCTTGCTATGATGTCATTCTTTGCAGTTATTAGATCAGCTTTGCTGTGGTGTTGATTTAATCTGTCTCAGGCGTGCAGAGGAGTTTTTGGACTTGGGCAAGGACTTGGCCTTTCCTCACAGTATTTATTATATTTCACAGTCCAACCATTTTATCCTTTCAGTTTATGGCAGAGATTTTTTTCCTGTTTGAAAACAGTCTATTCAATGTGTTTCAATGTCTTAAATGATATGCTGTCATTAAGCCTTGTACAGTTCATCTCTGCTGTTACCATTGTGATCACAAACCCACAGAGAGATACAGTACTTTTAAAGCCGTTGTAGCCCCTGTGTACTGGTCCACTACTGCAGAAATGGAAATGGGATGAAGTGAGTAATACATTCACTCTTATGACAGCCTTTGTTCCAAGACTCATGGTGAATGACAAGACTGTGAGTCAGGTTTGCCAGGATCCAGTAAGAGGCCAGTGCACTGATGCCAAGGTTCAATATGGACTTATCATATACACTCACCAACCACTTTATTAGGAACACCTGTACACCTGCTCATTCATGCAATCAGCAGTGCAATGCAGAAAACCATGCAACAAGGCATTTCCACTCACTGAACTGCCACTTACTGGATATTTTTTGTTTTCCGCACCATTCTGCAAAAACCCTAGAGTTCCACATGAAATTCCCAAGAGATCAGCAGTTTCTGAAATACTCAAACCATGATTTTATGCATTACACCACTGCCACATGATTGGCTGGTTGGATAATTGCATGACTGTGCAGGTGCACAGGTGTTCCTAATAAAGTGGTCAGTTAGTGTAGAAAACCTACAGAAACAGATGCTATATTCAAATATAACTATTAATTTAATTTTTGGGAGGGAGGAGGCTTCTTAATATTGTCGTCAAATAAGCTTAGTTCAATTCAGTTAAACCCAATACTTTATTCAACACAGGTACGCAATTTATATAGTTACTGCTATTAATGAACAGTCCTTTTTTACTTTTACTAATAGTCATTTTTATTGCTTTGTGTATTCATGATTCATTTAAACATAAGCTTTTCTCTTTGAGAATGCAGATATAGTACACAATTTACATAATGCCACAGTCATTTTCATTGTAAAGTCATTGAATGACCACTTACGCTTATGGCTGCACCTAAGATCAATCCTAGGCAACTTTAAATCATAAAAACACAAAAATGTGAACAGCATAAGAAACAATTCTATTAAGTTATTTATAGAAGGAATAAACCTAATCTGAATGAAACAGTGACATCTGCTGGATCATAACTCTGAAAAAACTGACTGAAAACTGAACTTATTTTAAACATTAGAGATAATAAATTACGTCATTTTTAATTTCACTACATGTGTGATTTTTAAAGCTTTGCTAACAACAAATAAAAAAAATTATATATATATAAATTAGATAAAGTTAAATTCATTTGATCACATAGCACTTAGCACATCATAGATATGTACATATGGATGGACATGCCATCTCTGTCTAGTGCTCTTTTAAACATACACACACACACACACACACACACACACACACACACACACAGACATCAAGTACATTGTTCATTTGTTTTTGTCCAGCATAAATACTTTCTTTAATGCTTTGCTTCATATCAACTAATAATTGAAATGTTAAGGCTTTTGTACAGATGTTTTTATAGCATCTTTCTATAGTGTCAGCCTTTTATAAGACAAACCAATTCTGCTGAAGAAATCAATAGATGGATTTTGTAAAATTAGTATCTGCGCATTCTGTCCTCATATGCATCATAGTAGGGGTTCTTTGAAGCCCTGGGGCCGTTATTCGCTCCAGCGGCTCCATATCCTGTTCTAGAGGGCATCTGGCTCTTATAGCCCCTTGAGTCATCATTGTAGTCAGAGTCCCACATCTGGAACAGACCATTAAGTCATTTGAGCCTTTCACCAAATCATAATGCATGGTGAAACATACTGAGTTTAATCAACAAAATGCATTTCTTATATATCAAGTAAATCCCATTTTTGGCCTGGCTGAATGAAATAACCTGCAGGCACTTCTTACCGCTGTGTTCTCTGGGCGATCTTTTGTGACCAGGGCACTTCTGCTTCCACTGTCTGCCATCTCCAGATTGGTTGGTTGCCAGCCAGAATTAGGGTTAACCCGTGGGATCCTGGGAATTCCTGCAGGTTTGCTGAACTCCAGATTGCCATTCGGGATATCTTTTTCTGAAGATTTGGTTGTTTTCTTTGACCTTTTATAAAGGGCAAACACACAAACAGGAATAACATATTATTTGTCTCACATAGCTTTGTCTCTAAGATCATGGGCATAGCTAAGGGGTTTCTTATAGCAATAGCGTAGTTATTATTATTATCGCCAATTCAGTTACCAATGTCATATGATGCTAAACTGAACAACTTGGTAAATCTTGCTGTGATAGACCAGTATGAATAATAAAGGATTGCCCACTACAACATCTCTGGGAAATTTGAAAGTCCAATACATCATTGTCCAACCATGAGGATTGTCAATAAGTTTACAGTTGTGCAAGAACCAGCAAGTTTAGCTAGTGAACAGAGAAGCAAACAATTCCCTAATCACAGCAAACTAACAGATGAGGAAATATTGGTCAAACTTTTTTTGTTAAAAATATTTATTATCTGGAGGCATAATGCTGTATTTTTTTTTCCAATTTGTTATTCACTACTGTTAGCTAATGATACTGAATTTCTTACACTAGTGTACTTCAGAGAACGTAGCTTTATGTTTTGTTAGCTTTTACTTTTTGGTAGCTTGCTAGATGACAAACAAATGTTGCCTTATTTGTCTGATGGGGATCCTACTAAGGCCCTACAGATATAACCATAATAATTGTATAGTTTTCTATGGATTGCCACCCCAATAAAAACACTGGGACTAACCTGGCCACCCCACTGTAAAAGGCCTGGCTACACCCCTGTCTAGTATGAAGTAGATCAAAAACCATAATATAAAATTTTACACTACATAGACTAGCTTGTGTTTTTGTATAATTAAACTACGGACTCTTACCTCGTGTACAAGACTACAGTGCCTATGAGAGTGCCGAGAAGAAGTACGCCCAAAACACAGGCGACCACAACCAGAATTAAGAGGTATGCTGAAATGGCAGAGGTTTAAGATTCACATTGGGACTGTTCTCACCACTCACATTAACAATGCATATGCATTTTTAGAAAATATATACTGTATATAATATTGTCTGTTTCAGTCATTTATCAAAATGTATGTACTTTATGTTAACTTACATTGTTGACAGTTGAAACCGGAGTATCCAAAAGGACATCTGACAAAAAAACAACAATGTTTTATAGACATTGCAAAAATTACCTTGATAACAAAAATGCTTTTAAAAATTCAAACTATGAAGCCAAACTGCACAGAAAAAAAGTGACACTTAGCAGAAATCCTACATCTGGGTTTAGTTTGTATACTAAAAGTCCCTATACATATGAAGGCTAAAACTTACGATTCACATTTCTCATCACTCACTGCTTTCTCACCACTGGGACAGGCTGTAATGAAAAATCATGTAATCAAGAGTTATGGAAATGTAATGTCCTGAATTAACTGAAGTCTTTAAAATTAGGTTTAGGCCCACATGAAATGTAACTTACAATAGCATGCCTGTTGTGTTGCTGCCAACTTTATATATCCGTCCTTGCAAGTGCATGTAGCTAGACCATTACTGTTTGTACACTTCGTGCTTGTCTCTTCACAGAATCCACTCTGGCATATGTCACTTGCTGAAGAGAGGGTCAAAATATCTGAGACTTAGAGCAAAACTGTACTCTCACAAAAAAGTGATTGGTATTATTGGTGGTATACACTGAGAGACATACTCAAGACTTCTGCTTTTGGGAGACCCACATCTGCACTATTTAATGCTGTCTCTATTTCAGATTTTACTGTCTCTTCCGTGACAGCTGACAAGAGACTGAAGAAATTCTCCACATCTGCTATTACACTGCCTGATCTGCACATGAATGCAGTAATGAAAAATTCATTCAAATGCAACAATTTTTTTCAGTCATCAGTTCTGGGGTTCTGCACAGCCAGTTTAAACTCATTATATGCTCTGCCTTAAAGGAATATAATCACACAATCCATTAAATTTCAGTATTTAAAAAAAAGGTCACAAAGTTATTTAAAATTATTTTACTTTAATCCCTCTTAGTTACACATATATATAGAAATATACTTACTTTAGACTCAAAACTGTGGATCCAAGATAATCATCTTTACCCTTGAAACGATTCATAATCTGTGTTTGAGTTTGGAGACAAGAGAGAAACTCGTGTTAACTGGTTCGTTTTTATCTCTTTAATATTTTTGAAACATGTAATATCTTAGAACATTATGTTAGCCATCTTAAGCAGATGTATAGTATGAGTAAAGTTTTAAATGGTCTTGCATCAATCAACAGACTAAAAAGGAATGTCAGGCACCTACCACTGTAAGAATTTTATCTGCTGTCTCTCTGAATTCTTTTGAGGATTTGTCTTCCATTGCTACTGTATAGATCATGCTTGGAAATTTTACATCTGTTGGGAAAGTCTTTGCTGGAATGAAATTACATGTAAAAGAATAAGTATGATGTATTCTAAATAAATATGATGTATAATAAATATGATGTCTCTCCTATTAACTATACAGTGAAATCCGATGAATTAACATATTTCTGTTTGTTTACTTGAAAAGTAGCAACACCAACAAAAAAAACACTGAATCAGCTCTTTAAAATAGATGATTATAGTCTGTAAGGCAAATATAACAGAGACATTAGTGAAAGGCTGAAGAAGAGCAGTTCTAACAAACCTAGAGTACATGATTGCAGTGTTTCAATGTAGAACAGTCCCGGCCGACACACGCATGTGTAAGTAGTCAGGAGCTGTTGACAGGTGCTGTCTGAAGGACAAGGGTTCGGGGCACAGGGATCTGCCAGGCATATAAATAATGAGGAAAACTCTTCCAAATTGAAATATTAGTGTAAAAAAAGCCAGGAATAATGTTTCATAGTGGTGAAGACAGTTACATGGTGTCTCAATTCTGTCTTACTTGGCTCAGCTGTAGTGGGAGCAGTTGTGGTTACACCTTCGAAGTTGATGATAAAGTTCAGCAAAAAAAAAAGAAGAAAGCAAAATTGCTAAAAGCAACGTCAAATAACAGTGAACATGATATTTTAGTTGTTGGTCAGAAGCTTTTGACAGGCGTTGTGTAAAGAAGAATGGTTCGAGGCACAGGGAAAAGCCAGGTATATCAATAATGAGAAAAATATTCTTCCAGTTTCAAATGCTTCATACTGTTACAAAACAATTAACAGTAATGTTCCGTAATGGTGAAGACAATTACATGATGTCTCAATTCTGCCTTACCTGGGCCAACTGTACTGGCAGCAGGTGAGCTTGCATCTTCAAAGTTGACAATA
>CM040986.1:9374448-9397667 GCA_022985145.1 Pangasius djambal | reverse complement strand
GAAAAAAAAAAAAAAAAAAAAAAAAAAAAAAAAAAGCAGTGCTAGTTGCACCTAATTATTTTTTTAAAAAAATGCTTTTTTCCTGAGTAATACTTTCAATTATTGTAACAGACAACAGGCCGACATTTTCTGCCACTGAATACTGGGCCACACCCTGACAATAGTTATTACTATAGATCATCTTCATCTATTTTACAATTCTATCCTGATTGCTAAAACACAGGGTTTATGAAAAGTCAAGCCAGTCATTACCTACCCTCTAATCACGGAAATGACTACACTAATAAAACAAGGAACTAAAATACATATTAAAAAAGAAGAATATCAAAAAAATTGCATCTGAGGTCAGGCAGACCTTCCCTGGTAGAGTATTAACAATTAATGGCAGTGTAATAATTAATATTTTATCTTGCTTTAAAAAAGAGGGAATTGGGGTTGAGGGCATTGGGGAAAGTCCTTGTCCCAAACTGCAGGATTAGGCTGGCTACCAAAACCTTTACCTGTAGCTTTGGCTCGTGGGGGTTTTGGTTCCTGAGCTAGCTGGCTCATTTACTTCAGCTAACAGACTGGTATACCCTGAGAATTCCGACACGGGAGTCCGCGATATTCGGGGGTCAACCTCGATGACGACGATCTGCGGGTCAGCGCTGTACGCCAGCGGGGTCCGGCGCTCGGATTTGAACTGGGAGCCGAATGCCTGAGCGAAGTTCTCGATCTGAAACGTGGACCGCATGTCCACCTCCTTGGATGGCTCCAGGGCCGTCAGATCAGGAGGGGAAGATAGGGAGTAGACAGAGGTGGAGCCACTGCTGGTGCTGTTCGCACTGGTGGCAATGCCATTCTTCACCTGCCGCTCCTTCTGCCCGCTGCCGTTAGCTAGCTCCTGGGTGTCCAACTGCTCAGTGAGCTCTTGGGACGGCGTGAGCTGCTGGTGGGCAGAGGGCTCCAGGGTACTCAGGTGAAAGGCCTGCTGGGAGGAAGGCGAGGCGTGGGAGGGAGATTGGGAGCCTACCAGCATGCTGAAGTGGGACTTTGGTAGCACAGAAGTGGATGAGGGACCATGGGGGGAGGAGACAGACTGGCCAAAGGTACACTCCAGAGGAGACGCAGCATACATATGCTTCTCCGGGAAGAATGTAAAGACGCCGCTACCACCATGGCTCGTCCTCTCCAGTGTCTGCAGCAGGAACTTGGAATACTCGTTCATCACGCCGCTCTTGTCGGCTGAGCCATTCGAGGAGGTTTCATCTGCTCCCAGTTCAGGTGTCGCTGAAGCAGCATGCAGCTCCACGTGGTGTGGCTCTGAGAGGTCAAAAGTCACATCATTTTTATGGGAGTAGTGATCCAGCAGGCTCTGCAGTACCTCGTCTGGGATGCCGGACTTGTCATGCTTGTCAACACTGACCAGAGGTGACGTGTCCAGTAACGCCAGTGTGGGTTCACCAATGCCGCCCTGGATAACCGTCTGCTGAGGAGGAAGGTGGACTGAGCTGTAGTCACCACCACCGCTACTGTTCACCGCATGCAAGTACCTCCTTTTCTTCAGAAACTGCATGGCATCATCGTAGTTGCTGCTCGTGCCACCTTGCTTTGACTCTGAGGAACTCTGGAGGAGGCCTAGACTGTCCATCCCTCCTGGTCCAGGCAGATCCATTGGACTGGATTTAGGAGGTAATAGTTTCTGCTCGTGGAGAGCTGAGCTTGAGCTGGCCTCGCCCATTAAGAGCAGGCTCTTGTCCCCACCCTTGCGCCCCCCTTTCTTAAAGGCAAGCTTCGGAGTGCGAACGTGCTGGTTTGCCATGCTGGTGTTTGCCATGTTCCCCACCCCTGAAGAGGATGCCCCAGAGCCAGCAGCCATGTCTATGGCGTAGTCTTGCATGCCGACCATTTGGCCTGCCCCTGATGCTACTGTCTTTTTTCTCCGCCGCTCTCCACCCTCCCCACTGTTCTTGGACTTGCCTCTCTTGCGTGGTGGTGCACTGGCATTTCCCTGAGTGTGTAGGTAGCTGCCTTGTCCCAGGTCTTCATCTCCAAGGTCTAACATCCCTGGGTCCAGACCCTTCTTTATGGCTTCTCCACAGGTTCTCTTGTGCTTCAGTAAACGATCAGTACGAGAGAAATACTGCAGATAGGTAAGAAAAGTGGAAAGAGTTTAAGAATGGTCCATGAAATAAATGGCAGCTTGCATAAAATAACCTTTATAAGCATTTTTAGACACAGTACAAGTTCATTCTTACCTGTTGGCAAGTATCACATTTGTATGGCTTTTCTCCACTGTGTGTCCTTTTGTGTCGCTCCATATGGTATTTCTGAATGAAGCGCATGTTACACTGGTCACAGCTGAATGGCTTTTCCCCTGTTAAAAAGGAAATACGGTCGTGTACATACCTCACCAGCAGATTTGTGCATTTTGGTCATTAACAGCTTGAATATTTGACAGAAAAAAAAAAAGAATGAATTCTTGAATTCCCAGAATAAGGGGTGACTAATCTCACAACAACTTCATACCGCATATTGAGTCAGCATGCTCAGATTAGCGGGGTTGTGTGTACCATCACTCAGCGTCTAACTATTGTAAAAGACCTTATTTCAGCCTTAAATGTGAGTCTTGGTTTCTGCTGGGAGTGTGTTTGTGTGTATTTGTGAGGCAATGATGCACTGTACTAAGTGCAGAGTTATACTGCAGTTCTGCACTGCATAGTTTGCTCTTGTTGCGTTTTCTTCAATTTTGTCAGTAATTCTGTATGTAACTGCATTTTCAAAATCGAATCTAGCCAGTGGCACAGGTTTGAGCCAGAACGACTCCAGCTCTCCTCCCTATGAAAACAGTATCATCGTGTATACTGTAAAAGCCAACTTACACCTGACTCATTTATGAAGCTTCTTTTAAAAATACACAAGACGTAACAAATTTGCTTCCATTTCAGGAAGACCCTGTAGATGCTCTACTTGATTTATGCACTCATTTATGCCCACACCTCTACTTTCTAAACACTGTCAACAATGTCAGGAATGCAGTCTATAGTTGCTTAGCAATGTTGGCACAGTAATGACATGTGAATAACCAGAAAAATATGCATATGTTTTTAAATTGTTATTTAAAAAGAAAAAGAAGAAGCGCTGATAGTGCATACAGAGTGTGTGGAAAACAGCTCGTATCACAGTCCCTGTACAAAATGTGAAATGAGGATCATCTCGCCGTATGTGGAGTGATTTACGATTTGCTACTTTTACAGGTGTACAATGCATCTGATAAAACTGTAAGAATAAACATTACTAAAAAAGCCTGTCTAAAAATAAATCTTTTGTCGGTTTAAATAATGTTAAAATCTTTCATAAATAAATAAATGAATAAATGAATGAATGGGAAACGCGCCAGTATGGGACTCACCACTATGGATCTTTTCGTGCCGCTGCAGCAGGTACTTCTGGATGAAGCTCATGTTACACTGACTGCACCTAAAAGGCCTCTCACCTGTGCAATCAGAAACGTGGGTTCATACTTCAATGTTAATGAATCATCCCATTAAACATTTCAGCAAAAACGTGTCTTCGGGAGTTGCATCTGCATTCTGCTGGCAGTGAAAGTCTCTCACCTGTGTGGATGAGCACATGTCTGCGCAGGTGGTAGGAGCTGCGGAAGGCGGCGTTGCAGTGTTCACATATGTGCGGCTTGGAGCTGGGAGAAAGGGGCCCTCCCTCCCCATCCAGCATCATTGACTGAGCAAAAGAGACAAGAGGAAACTAGTCCATTAGTGTCAGTCATCATATTTTCTTTCCATATTTCTTCTATGTTAAATATACCCAAAGGCTTCTGTAAGCGGGAGAGTGAAAAAATTAAAGAATGAGCACCTTTGTGGAATCCCCTCGCTTCCTTCTGCCTCTGCCCTCTGTTCCCTCCCCGTTTGCCCGCCGTCCTTTTCTGTGTGTGGAGTCTTTTGGGTCTTTCCCTAATCTTCCAGGAAGCTGCTGTCAAAACATGAATAATACAACTAAGCTTGATAGAGCATGAAGAGACTAGTCAAATGCAGACATAATGGGATCTTGTACAATACTCTGAGAATGCAAGGTATATCCAGAACTAAATTATCCCATGCACAAGAACTTAACACACACACGTGCAAGCACATGCACAAAAGTACAATTCCCATCCCATCCTCTGCTTCTCTGCGCTTACATTGTTGATGTTGACATCATGCAGAAGCATGTTCTGGTGGCTTCCAAGTGAAATGTCCAGCATGTCTGAACTCTTTCCTCCTCCTGCCCCCGGGCCTGTTCCATACAGTGGGATGCGGTAGTCGAGCTCATTGAACTTCTCCTGCTTTATGCCCATGCTGTGCAGAAAACTGCCGCCGTGCTCCGGAGAATCCCTCTCCTTCTTCAGGACCATCTCTTGCGGCAAATCGGTTACCATGGGCTGCGAGGTCAGCCGTGTGAAGCTGGTGACTGGAGGTAAATGGCTGAACATGATCATGCTGGGGGCAAAGTTGGGGTCCATGCTGCCGTTGCGAAGAAACTCGTTGCCTAGCTTGTCCTGGATAATACTCATGGTTGGTTCCTCAAGAGGGCAACGGTCATTCAGCTCAAAGGATGAGACACACTGCAAAGATAGAAATAATCATGTAAGATGACCAGTACAAACATGCAAACTATTATGTCCACAAAGCAGGATGTTCCTGTTGGAAAATGACTTCTACAGGCTGATCAGTAAAGTAAAGCTCAGACACAATGCTCCTTTCCACATACACAGAACTAGCATTTTAATCAGCTGCTCATGACTCAGAGGCACTCTGGAGATGAGCCGGAGAGATCCAGAAGCGAGGTAACGGTTTCTCTCTCTCTCTCTCCGAAAAGCTTAACTTTAGGTGGCTCCTATTTAGGTTTTACTACCATTATTTACTACCGTGTTGATGGGAATCTGAATTGTCTGCATTTGGCTTTCACATTCCTGTTCCAAAAGACAGGACTATTTCATTTTTTGCTGTAGTACTATTATCAATTATCTTCCCGTTAAAAAGTGTAATCTGGGTGATATGGTGCAAATTGCTCTCTATTTCTTTATATGCTGAAGATTAAATATTGAGCCAGAGAGAGAGAGATTATTCTGCAATTTTTTCCTCATTTTAACCTTCTTTTTTCTCCCCTTCAATTATTCTGCATATAGTACCTTTATATTGTCCTTAATTTATGTACATAGTTTACACTATTTTTCTTTTTTTGTTTTATCTTTTAATATTTTATTTTGTCTTTTTATTTTATTTCTCCTGTTTTTACACTACCCTTCCTTTGTACCTGCTTTGGCAATACAAATGTACAATTATTTGTCATGCCAATAAAGCACATGAAAACTGGGGGAGAAAAGCAAACAAAAAACTGAAGAAAAGAGAGAGAGAGAGAGAGAGAGAGAGAGAGAGAGCTCATCTTCACCTCACCAAATAAAAATGGCCGAGTAAATATCTGAGAGATGAACGGATTACGCGGCTGTCTTCTAACCTTAAATAAACTTTCATTTTATTATTTGTTTTCATCTCCACATCAGATAAACTGCCCGATCTGGCGAGGATCTGATTTCGCGACACAGCGTCTATTGTGGTGCGGGAAGCGTTAGCTAGCACACGACAGCAAGCAGCTAGCGCAGCTATGTGGAGTGAGCTAGCCAGCTATCAAAGCTAACGTCCTTTACATAAATAATGAATAAGGCACCGAGATCCAGCCGCTCTGCTGCTCGTGAATCCAGCAGAATAGAGCACGCATTTGAGCCAGCACTCTTAACAGGGTTAGCGGATCACTGTATTTAGAAACATTTAGCAAAGCTTATCTGATAAAGACATTTAATCCACCTCTCATGCTAGTCAACAAATCAATCTCCGTCCCGATAACCAGCTAGCTAAATGACTAGCCATGTAGCTAGCAAACATCCGCTAGCAGTTCACCAAGCAGCAAAATTAAACTAGTTATAATCTATGGTTTTATAGTATAATTCTATGTAAATGAAGGAAAAACATAAGTAGAAGTTAGGTGTTTCTATTACCCAGGCTAGCCCAGGTCCAGTCAAACCCAGAGGCATTTATCGCTATCAAGTTAGCGTTAGCTATCGAACAAAAAAACATTCCCGTGATGGACAACACACTGCTAGCATGCACCGCGCTACAGAGCCTGCTCGCCTAGCTGACTAAATAACCTGCACGGCTACTCAACCAGCACACATACACACAGCAAATAACCAGATATCATGATATTTAGGTAGTTTATTATTAGTATTATTATTATTAATATTATAATTATTTTAAAAAAATAATTTGATCCTAGACAAATAACCGTGGCTTTGCTACTGCTTTAGCTATAACTAGCTAATTATAACGTGTGATGTCGAACAACTGTAGCCACAATAATACGAGATATCCGAGTTTACATTACTGAATAGAAAAGAGAGAAGTTATTTAGAAGATTTTAATATAAACAGAAAAGTTTATCTTTTCAGTTTTTTGAAGAAAAAAAAAACTGAATCGGGGTAAAGCTAATGAACTGTTAGCATCTGAGCTCGGTGTTAAATGGCCCATGGTGGCATTGCACACAGAAACAATGATGCTCGCCAGTAAGCGCCGCATCTCTCCATCTGCGCTCCGGCTTTTCACGCTGCTGCGACGCGTATTAGCAAAGGTTTGAACAATGCGCTCAGGAGATATATGCAGATTCAATAACACTCACCCGTGCATGTCCACGTCCGACTCTTAACGTCTGAATGAACCCCAAACACACAATTCTTTCAGCGTTTACTGCCAAAACATTGTTCTCCTGCAGCTGTTGCCCTCTTCCATCTTGTGTCGGCGCGGGGGATTATGGGTAAAGCGGACGGGTCGGGAGAGGAGACAGACGAGTCCCAGTCCGGGACAGGCTCTCTCTCTCTCTCTCTCTCTCTCACTCTCTCTCTCTCTCTCTCTCTCACACACTTCCTGTAACACAAGCTGAATATTTTGTTCACACTGTGCGTTGATTCTGTTTCTGTGCTTAAAAAAAAAACAAAAAAACGTTATAAGCTATTACAATTCATTTATAAAGCTCATGACATATTAGGCTTACGTCATAATACAACACAGTGAAAACTCAAGCTTGCCATTGTTAGGGCTGTTTTATACATTTATACATCAGATGCTTTATACATTTAATAAAAACAAAACATTTTAACTAATTGTTGTTTGTTGTATACATGGTTTTCTTTATGTATTATCATGTGAAAATGAGACAGACATGACACAAGACTCTGAAATAATCTAAAATCAACTAAAATTTGTGAAGGCTACATAAAATTCCTGGCTTTCAGCTCCACATAAGTGACTACCATGACTGAATGGTGACAACATTAAACAATGTTTTATGTTTGACTAGTAATAATAGTTTATGGGTATGAATTAGACAATCTGATGTAGTTCTATTTTGTTTCGTAGTACAAAACAAATTCTCTATTACATTACCACTTCCGACTAGCATCAAGGACTCTGATCAGATGAGACATGTTTTGAACGTAATGCAAAGAGTATATGCATACTTCCTTATCCATTTGTCTTTTGTCTGTTGTCGAGTCTTTATTAAACAAGCCACGTCGTCGGTTTGCTAATCATACCAGAGAGGGTCAATAAAATAAAATAACTTATAGTATGAAATGTCTCTAGCCCTGTGACTATTCTCTAGTCTGATGAGCTGCCTTCAGCCAAAAATATAATATAAATGCATATGAATGTATAAGCTGCAACAGAGGGTCTGTTTATCACACATTTATCATTTCTGCTACAGTATTTTTTCTTGTACTTGATTTGGTCCACTGAAATACTTTTCTGGGTCTGTATCCAGTCTGCCAGTTGAGGACACCTATTCTCAATCCTAATAACCCCACCTCACTCTATATCTCTGTAGATACAGTATATTACTAACAGATTTAGCCTGGCAATTATCTGTGGTTGTATGTTGATAAACTGCCCAACGCTACATAGACAAATACATGAAATCTGCCTTGTGCTACCTGAATGAACCAATTAGATGCATGAAGTATTTAAATATTCAACTATATCTGCCTTAGTAGCAGGCAGCCCTCTATGAACATGAGATCTACTGCCTAAAGAGCACATAGACATGATGATCATAACAGAGCTGTCGGAAGGTTGATTTGTTTTTCATTTGCTCCAATGAACTTCTTTCAACTTTTTAATTACCATTTAATTTTTTTGTATGAATGTAACATCAAATTAAATTCAGGTCTATGTCATGATTTCTAAAAACATTTGACTTTAAGCAAAATATTTGTGTAATGTTAAGTGGACTGAATAGGATGCAGCAGACAAAATTAAGCTTTTGTTGGAGTGTCATAAGATAAGATAAGATAAGATAAGATAAGATAAACTTTATTGATCCCACAGTGGGGAAATTCACTTATCACAGCAGTTCACAGACAGTTAAAGTGCAGGAAGAAAGAAAAGGAAGGAAGAAAGAAAAGTTAAAACTTTCCCTATACTTCCACCTAGTCAATGAAAAAGATCACGTTTGTGCTCTAGGAATAGCCTGCTTAACTGACCTATATCACACACTGATTTTCTAATTTTATATATAATTGAACACATTATCGGGATTGTATTTTTGGTTGTATATGAATATAATATTTAGCACATTTCTTTCAAAAAATGGCATGATCATATTCACTTGCCCTGTCCATGTTCACTTTACTGTATTCTCAAGTAAAGTACATTCTTTAAACAGTAGATGGCAACATATCATCTTGTATTATCCATCGGTTTGTACACAGACAAGCTCTTCTGCCTTTGGTTTTCTCAGTGTATAGGCATAGTTGGAAAGACTAGAGCTTATCTCAACAACACTGGGTGAAATTTGAAAGACTTTACCCTGGATAGGTCTCCAGTCCATCACAGGGCACCATGCACTCACACATTCACACCTATACACCTATACACACCTATACATTCACACCCAGTGTAGCCAGTCTGCCTAGTTACATGTTTTTGAACAGTGGGAAGAAACCAGAGAACCCAGTGTAAACCCACATGAACATGGGGAGAATGAAAAACTCCAAATAGACAGTAACCAGAGATCAGGATTGAACCAGGACCTTTGTACTGTAAGGCAGAACACTTATGGAATAATAGTTGGTCTATATCTAAGTTATATGGCCTATGTAGCTAATCAACCTGAAGAATCTGAAGAAATCTGAAGAAAAAACTGTTTTTGTATATATGGTTTGTTGCAATTTCTCCATTGGTTCTCATTGATTGTTCTCCATTGATTTGTCAAGTAGACTCCTGGAGAGCATGGTGGCTTAGTATTGCCTCACACCTCCAGGGTTGGAGGTTCGATTAACCCTCTGCCCTGTGGGTTTGGAGCTTGCATGCTCTCCATGTGCTTTGGGGGTTTCCTCCGGGTACTCCGGTTTCCTCTCGTAGTCCAAAGACATGCGTTTTTCATCATGCATGATTCATGATACATGCATGATTGGCATTTCTAAATGCCAATAGTAGTAAGTGAATGTGTGTGCTACTGTGCCCTGGGTTGGCACACTGTCCACGGTGTCCCCTGCCTTGTGCCCCGAGTCCCCTGGGACAGGCTCCAGGCTTCCCCGTGACCCTGTGTAGGATAAGCGATACGATGGATGGATGGAAGTAGACTCCTGCTTAATTTCATAGAGCAATCAATTGGCCAACACAAATTGTAGGCAATGTTGTCTCTTTTCTTTATTGTAGGCTAACGAGTCTTGATGTAATGCATGGCTTGTAGAGCACAGACCGTTAAACACTATGTTGTTTTTAGCAGTTAAACCAGGTTGTTAATGTAAATGTGCTCCTATACTATCACACAGACTGAGGTTCTTAGCTAGAAAAGTAGGCTGTCAGGTTTAAGCGCATGAAAGCGCAGTTGATCAAGTGAGATGTAACGCCTTCACAGGCCACGCCCCCGCTCCGCTTAACGTCCAATCACACAGCCGAATTCAAACACGGACGTAAATCTTCGAGCTCGCGCCAAGGGGTACACTGTCACCGATCGCCGCAGTGTGTGTAGCAGGTCAGTGTGTGTAGTACAGCAGCGCAGTGGAGGTGCGCAGAGGACACACCGCACCAGACTGGAACCGAGTCAAGAGACAGGACACAAGACACAGGACACTGCTCATTCATGCAATAAAAATAAAGCAAAGTGCATGAAATTAAAAAACAAAAGAAAAGTAAGAAAGGAGGGCTTTGATCAAGAAGAAGATGCAGTGTAAAGTTATGCACAGGAGATGAGCTTCAAATTTGCAGCTCCTTCAGCATTTCACCTGATCATATAGCCTATGGATTGCTGCTTTGAAGCAGCCTGTGTATTTAATACATTTAAGTGTAAACTGCAGCTGGGAATGAAACTGCATCGTGTGAGGTCTGTGACGCGCAAATAGCCTTACACCAAAACTTCAGCGCTACTTTTTCCAAGCAAACCCAAAAATAACAACACTGTCGCTCACTATGTCAGCCATCAGAAGGAAATTCGGAGAGGAATACCAGGTTGTGAACACAACCCGAGGTGCGTCTTTCCCCGCGCCGGCTAAGCGCAAGAGGCAGCGCTTCGTGGAGAAGAACGGGCGCTGCAACGTGCAGCACGGCAACCTGGGCGGCGAGACGAGCCGCTACCTCTCGGACCTGTTCACCACGCTGGTGGACCTGAAGTGGCGCTGGAACCTGCTCATCTTCCTGCTCACCTACACGGTGGCGTGGCTCGTCATGGCCTCCATGTGGTGGCTGATCGCGTACGCACGTGGAGACCTCGGCCGCGGCCACGACCCCGAGTACACGCCGTGCGTGGCCAACGTGTACAACTTCCCCTCCGCCTTCCTCTTCTTCATCGAGACCGAGGCCACTATCGGCTACGGGTACCGCTACATTACGGAGAAGTGCCCCGAGGGCATCATCCTGTTCCTGTTCCAGTCGCTGCTCGGCTCCATCGTGGACGCCTTCCTCATCGGCTGCATGTTCATAAAGATGTCGCAGCCGAAGAAGCGCGCCGAGACGCTCATGTTCAGCCAGGACGCCGTGATCTCGCAGCGGGACGGCAAACTCTGCCTCATGTTCCGCGTGGGGAACCTCAGGAACAGCCACATGGTGTCGGCTCAGATCAGGTGCAAGCTCATCAAGGTAATTCAGTCTCCTGATACATGCGCTATGTCCTTATCTAATATGGCACAACGCAAAAAAAAATCATAATCCAACATTTCATTAATTATAGATGTGCATATGATTATGGGAAAATCACCAGTGCTAAATTGGCACCTACATTATTTATATGAATCCAGCTGGGCACAGAGTTAAATCAGTACTACCTGTATGTGTTAATTTAAGCCTGAAGACTTTGCTGTTATGTTTTACTTATTATAGGCTGATGTGATATGAGAGTACAATTACTCTCTCACCTGATCTATAAAAGTGCATGGATAGTTAGAAGAAAGTAGGAGAACAAGAGTCTATTACTTTAAGCACTAAAGATGGTAGGTGTCACATATTTTACCTTATGTAAATCAGCATCATCACATTTGTAATAAGTGTAGCGTGGAGCAGTGAGGAGAGCAGCTGTAATGGTGGCTCACATCCCACATTCTGTGAATCAGCTCCCTGTTACTGGACACAACACAGTGATCTCTTTAATTCGTTTTGGGCTTGGGAACCTGAGCAACAGCCGCACAGTCATGGAATAACAGATAAAGTATATACTCATCAAGGTCATCTTATTCATGATACTTATACTATATATGAATATAACAAACACAAATCATATAACATATCTTAATATAATCACACTGCATTACCTTTTGATGAGTGTCCCTTAAGTGTCACAGACCTTACTTATCCATGTGGATACAAGAAAGTTAAGAAACGTGTAGTAAAGAGCACTCTAAGTAGTATTCCTTTGAGCACTGTAAGTAGTATTCCTTATGTAAATGCTGGGAATAGCACGGTCATGGAGAAAATAATTGTAAATTTCCTGCTCACTGAAATCAGGAGTGTTGAAGTAATCTTTACTCCCTCACTCGTGTCCAAATGGAGCAGTTAAAAAAGCTAAACATTACTGTTCACCCTGTTGCTTACCTTAGTCAGCCACATGCTTTCGCTAAAACCTCTACTGTGATTGATATTTATTTAACAGTGAACTTTGACGGATGTGATAAGAAATAGATGAGCTGGAAGGAGGAATTATTTGTCAGCTTTATTGATCTTTGTTGATAAGAAGAGCTCATGCTTGTCTACAATGATAAATGTAAATGATCTCAGCCCAACTGGATTATACTAATCAAATGAGCTTAACAAAGAAAATGAACTTATGGGATAATCAGTTATACGCTGGGTACATACATTAGTCCTTAAGGGCAAAGATAAAGTACATGGATAGATCCAAAAGCAGTGACATTCTAAGCATCCATTTCACCCAAAAAGCATTGCATTGGAGTCCATATATCTCAGCCACATAGGCGATTTCCTCTGTTCTTGGCAAGATGTCAGAAAATGCCAGAGCCCCATACTTTAAAGCCAAGAGAGTACATCATTATACCTTTGAAATGTAGCCTAGAGGAACAACGTGAGTGACAGGGAGGTAAAAAAAAATGTGCTACATCAAGCTCTAGGTAGAACTGTATCTCAACATTGCTCATATGAAGTGTAAACTAAATAAATGGCAACAATAAATTACAATAAATACTGTATGAATAGACAAGTCAGAGCATTTAATATTCAGAAGCAGTTAGAATAAATGAATGTAATATATACATGCAGTTAGAATAATTGTGTCTCTGATATGTCTCTGCCTGCGGCTTTCTTTCTGCCATGCTCTCGGATTAATTTTTCATTAGACAGAGCTAGCGTGTGAATACTCACCGTTATCTGAAAAAAAAATAGACTTCTTTAAAGAAAGAACACATAACCAGTTTAAGCACGATGGGGAGAAAGACTGAACGAGGGACAGGGGAAGAAGGGATTCGAAGAATAGAAGTGTAAGCAAAGAAAAAAGACAAGTGCAGGCTTGAAGGACAGATCAAGTGGGAGTATAATGTTCAGAGCAGGTGTGTATGTGTGTGTGTGTATGGCGGGGTGTACTCTGGGATCTGGGGAAAGTAGAAAGTGATTGACAGCCGGTTGCTGACCGCAGTGGATGAGAGCAGGTGCATTGCAGAGAAGGTTGGTAGACTGATGACTAACTTTCGGTGCCTTTTTCCTTCCTTTCTCTCTCTCTCTCTCTCTCTCTCTCTCTCTCTCTCTCTCTCTCTCTCTCTCTCTCTCTCCATCTCTCTGCTATAGTCAACACAGAACAATAGATTAGAGGTCTGAGCATGAACAGCAGTAGCAGCACATCATTGCACCAGATCATTGTGCAGAGTAAGCACTCTGGTGTGCCTTAGAGATTTACACACTTACTATCATTGTAGGGTTTTCCATCTAACCTCATGTGTTGGCTTGTACCAATGAGAGAAATAAGGGAGCCAAGTGTGTAACACATGACTGAACCTAATTAATCTAACTGCAAAGTAGGAAGTGCCTTCAGTACATTAGAATTATTTTTTAGTTTTAGGAGAGATTACATTCAATAGAGCCAGTTTTTTTTTTCTTTCAGATTTTTGGAAGTACATTTCCCAGTCATTTTCTCCATAGACATTGAGTTTGAAGCAAACCATACAGCTACAATATGAATCATGCCCTCATCAGACTTATCAAAGAAACATCTTTGAAAAATGGGGAAAAAGTCAAGGGCACAATGCCGTGTAGCCCTGCGAATGACGTCACTGAGCAATATTTTCTCTAATGTTAGTCTAGTTTGTTATTACAGTATGTATTGTAGGTTTGTGTACAAGCAACACAGTTTTATGTTATATAGTTATGGTTTTGTTGTTCGTCTTTCTGTTGATTTAGGCTGGCTAATTTAATATTAAGCTTTGAGCTGCACTGGGGGACTGTTTTTTTGGGTGCGTTATACGTGAAAGTGAATCACTGGAGAAGCGTTTATATCATAAGAAACTCCAGATGGATGCCAAACAACTCCATATGGATAAAAAGGCTTATTGACAGTGCAGAGCCAAATAAAGAGTGGAGTAATTATATGCTACCTTCTACATTTCTAGACATCTTTTCATACCTGATGTGTGGCTTGAGTGCCTGTTCTTTTTGAGCAATTAAAAAATTCCAAGAAACTTGAAGCCCATGTACAGTTTACAAATGCATGGGTACAGGAAATGTGGATATAATTTTATTAATGTTTGCCCTACTTTGCTATAGACAGGTAGCATATAAGTATATTCAAGCATTAAATAAGCATATATTTACATAAGAGTGCAGTATTCTGTACACTTTAGTATTCTGTACACTTGACCTTTTCCCAGTAATAAAACATTAAAGTGTATTAAATATGAACTGATGTTATTCCTTTTTCTATAATTGTTTATAAGACCAAAGATGTTGTGAGTTACTTTAAAATCTCTGTAGATAGTGGGGCACATGAAAATTGTGGATGGAGAAACATTGGAGACACTAATGCCATGAGGTGGAAAACATTTTGCCTTAGTTAATTAAGCATTCACATCAGCATACAAGTTCATTCTTCCCATAATGTCATATGGAAGGATATGTACTAAAAAGAACAGTTTTTACATATAGAAGACAATAAAGTATTATATTAGATATCAAATCAATAATAAATATATAATTTCATATAACAATGTCCCAGTTACCGAAATGTGCTGTTCAGAATATTTGGAAAAGTTCAGGACTTCAGTACTACTTGTGCAAATTCTATCAAAGAAAATGCACTGGTAGGAATTTTTACAGAACCCAGCCGATTATCACTGTTTCTATGAAATTGCCAGAAAATGCCAAAATTGTGTCCAGAATACTGTTCTCTTACTTTACCTCTGAAACGTTACTTCTCTATTTTTGTTCACCCTGTTGTAGATTCTTCTTTACAATGGCTGTCATGTGCTGATGTGGCAGTTTATAACTCAACAGTAGCTTCCCACCGCAATGAACACTCAGTTTAGATGAAAAAAGTTTACAACATTGTCATTATATATCATAACAAACATTGTCAGAATGATTGATTAAAAAGACAAACATAGAAACAGTAACATTGGTTTATGAACTGGGGAAACACAAAAGCATATCAGTCTCCCAAAGACATTTCACTGACCTACATAGCAAAACAAGCACATTCCATCTTAGAGAAAGAAAGCGAGAGACGCTAGTATGTGTTGCGATTAGTGTTTCCACTGTTACAGCATCAGTGTCTCTCATTGGTCAGTCTTGCTTTAAGGATTGTGAGTAATGTAGTACCTAACCTGAGCCAAAAAAATAAAGTTGAAACTTGACTGGCCAATGGCTTCTACCGTAGTATCAAAATCAGTTTGCCAACAATTTTGTAGCTCTTGCCAAGTTATTTTTAACGGGTTTATATTTTACTGCTACAAATTAAATTCACTTGCAAAATGAATGGCATTTTTACTTCCAGAATCTGACCATTCAGGTGTAGAGCCAAACTGTTGAACAAATTTATTATCTTATACACTCACTGAGCACTTTATTAGGAACACTATACTAATACTGGCTAGGACCTCCCTTGTCTCCCAAAACAGCCTCAATTCTTCATGGCATGGTTTCCACAAGATGTTGGAAACATTCCTTTGAGATTCTGGTCCATGTTGACATGATTGCATCACACAATTCCTACAGATTTTTCAGGTGCAGAATCTCCCGTTCTACCACATCCCAAAGGTGTTCTACTGGATTCAGATCCGGTGACTGGGAAGGCCACTGAAGAACATAGAACTCATTGTCATGTTCATGAAACCACTTTGAGACAATTTTTGCTTTGTGACATGGTGCATTATCATGCAGGAAGTAGCCATTAGAAGATGGGTAAATTGTGGCCATGAAGGGATGCACATGGTCAGCAACAATACTCAAACAGGTTGTGGCATTCAAGCAATGATTGATTGGTATTAACAGGCCCAAAGTGTGCCAAGAAAACATTCCCCACACCATTACACTACCTCCACCAGCCTGGACTGTTGACACAAGGCAGGTTGGGTCCATGGATTCATGCTGTTGGTGGCAAATTCTGACCCTACCATCTGTTTGCTTCAGCAGAAATTGAGATTCATCAGATCAGGCTGCCTTTCCAGTCTTCAACTGTCCAGTTTTGGTGAGACTGTGCCCACTTGCAGCCTGAGCTTTCTGTTCTTGACTGACAGAAGTGGAACACAACGTGGTCTTCGCTGTTGTAGCCCATCTGCCTCAAAGTTTGACATGTTGTGCATTCTGAGATACTTTTATGCTCACCACAATTGCACAGAGTGATTAACAGAGTTACTGTAGCCTTTCTGTCAGCTCGAACCTGTCTGGCCATTCTCCATTGACCTCTTTCATCAACAAGTCGTTTCCGTCCACAGAACTGCTTCGCACTGGATGTTTTTTCTTTATTGCACCATTCTGAGTAAACGCTAGAGACTGCTGTCCATGAAAATCCCAGGAGATCAGCAGTTATACCAGCATGTCTTGCACCAACAATCATGTTACAGTCAAAATCACTGAGATCGCATTTTTTCCCCATCCTGATGGTTGATGTGAACATTACCCGAAGCTGCTGGCCCGTATCTTCATGATTTTATGCATTATCATTGGCTGATTAGATAATTGCATGAAGGAGTAGGTGTACAGGCGTTCCTAATAAAGTGCTCCATGTGTGTAGCTAATTACAAAACTCCTATGGTTGATGATGCAGAATGTTGGCTACAAAAATCTTTTTTGTTAGCTAACATTCTGCAACATTATACAACATATGCTTGGTTTTATGAATTAAATCACACTTGAGCAGTGTGAAAAATAACAGTAGTCCACACAGATCAAACATACAATATACAGAAAGCTGAAACCCTTCAGGTTTGGGATTACTGATATTACCTTTTCTTAACCAAACCTGAAGATCTCTGTTTATTTTACAATTATTCATCATGACTAACAAAACCAAACATGACTGAGTAATACAGTGAAATAACAGAACATCAGATGACGAGTTCATGGGAAATGGTCAGTGGTACTGTAAAACACACACACACACACGCACAGCTTTGCTCGTTCACATAGAGATAAACGTGTAATACTGTAGCATGTTGGCTTAATGTTCGCTCACTACCCAGTCAGCAAATTTCCATTGGCTTAGATGTGGGCCACATAAGCTGCTATCCTCTGACATATATATAAAGTAGTGAATGATGGACCAAATGTGGCCCACATCTGTACAGCCAGAGCAGTGCCGTAACACAGCCATATCTCGACCAACTACAGTAAGAATTATTATAAATGGAATGGTCTTCCACTAGCAGTGTAGTCAGGCAAAAACAGATGAAATGTCTAATGCAAGTATATTTACATTTTAGAAGGAATTAAAATTGGTAGTACACAGAAATGAATGTGCTGTAACAGGAGAAATTTGTTACGTAGTCTCCTAATGGAGTGTAAAATTGGGTACTTTTTTTTTTTTTAAGAAAAAAGAAAGACATGAATGTGACATGAATGTGATTATGTTATGGATTATTATCAATAAATGGATTATTTATTGTTTATATGCGATGGTCATTTGAGTTAGGAGTGTTTAGTGTAAGTCTTGTTTAATATAACCAGACCCTGTCTCCTGTCTCAAGTGGAGTTTTTTTCTTGTCTTTTTGTATTACGGAATAATTCCCACCACTAACTTCTTAAACAGTGACAATGACTGAATCAATGATGTTCTCAAAAATTAAATTATTGAGTCAACAGAAATAACAGACATGGATAATTGTGTTCTGTGCTGAGACTGCCACATGATTTCCACACTCAGCTACAGGCAAGGTCTGTTTTCTAGCAGTCAGTCATACCAAGCCCACACATAAGCACTTTCTGTTGTGTGCCATAAGAACTGTTTGTTATCTGAGACATGTACCTAAATGTCAGAGGCGATCCAAAATTTCATGCAGTTGCTGCAGTATTGGATAGACAATGTGAGTGAATCATTGTGAGAAAACAATCCTAGGGCAGACAATGATGTACACTATATGGCCAAAAGTTTGGGGACACCTGACCATCACACCCACCATTTCCCAAAATAGTGCCAGAAAGATGGAGGCACACAATTGAATTGAATGTCTTTGTATACTGTAGATTTACAGTTTCACTCCACTAGAACTAAGAGGCCCAAACGTGTTGCAGCATGACAGTGCCCCTGTACACAAAGCGAGGTCCATGAAGACGTGATTTGCCAAGGTTGCTGTAGAAGAACTTGAGTGGCCTGCACAGAGCCCTGACCTCAACCCCACTGAACACCTTTGGAATGCTGAACTGGAATGCTGACCTCACTAATGCTCTTGTGGCTGAATGAGCACAAATACCCACAGCCACACTCCAAACTCAAGAAAGCCTTCCCAGAGGAGTGGAGATTATTTTATCAGCAATACAGGGACTAAATCTGGAACGGGATGTTCAAAAACCACACATCGGTGTGATGGTCAGGTGTCCACAAACTTTTGGCCATATAGTGTATCTTTCCAGTTCCCACCCACTAGCCAGCTCTCCCGTATCATTCAGCAACTATTAACATGGGAGGGCGAGGACTAGCAGGTGCTTCCTCCAAGACACATGAAACCGGACACCATTATGTTATGTCACAGGGTAGCCAGACACACTCAGAGGAAAGCACTGATTAACCATACATGATCTCACAGACACCCACAATTGGCTAATTGACTAGTGTTGCTCTGATCGACAGGAGAGAGCAAACAGAGCAATGCTATCCAATTTTGCTTTCTAGGACTCCCCATGGCAGATGGCTGTAGAATTATCAGGGTTTGTGATATCCTGATGACAAAGGCTTTTCAGTTGCGCTACTTGGGAGTCCTGTCATTATTGTTTTTTTTAAAATGGAAATTAGCTCTTTTTCTCCTGCAGTACTGACTGTTGGTGTTAGTCCTAGAGAGCTAATTGCAAGCTGCTTAGCTCAGCAATGTCTGTGTCAGTGTCTATAATAAAGTTTGTGTATTACAGCTTCAGTTTGTAATCCTTAAAATTATTTCCAACGTGTACCTTTTGTACCTTTTTTGTGAGCTTGGTCTTTTCTTGATCTTGACCTGTAAAAGTCTCAGTCTTTTCTTGATCTTAGTTGTGGTTTTTGTCTCAGGTTTTACCATAACAGTCTTTACTACAACACTTGAATCTAGTACTGCTTTGCAAGAGACATTTTACTATAAATTCTAGGGAAGCACTACAGTGTTTGTATGTGTACCTAGGTCTGTGAAGATGATAAAGCATGAAGATAAAAGATTCGGCGTTGGAACAGCAGGGTTTTAATGTTGCCTCTCCTGGGTGCTGGAACAGAGAAGAGAATGACTTCTATAGCACATTATCAAATATTACGTGAGATAGATGCCACACTGTGAGCTGGGACCTCATACCTGTACATTAGCATTGCTGCTACCTCTCAGTGCTCCTCACATTAGCTCAGCTTCCACAAAGCTTGCTAAGAGCCTTGAGGGCTAGTGAACTTTTGTTTTATGGTCTTTCTTTCAAGTGAAACGGGCCTTGGTTCACTTTCTCTTATTCCAGCATTCCAGAGAAAGTGCAGTGCACACAACTGTTCATACCAATTGCTAAGCGACCAATATATTTCAGCAAGGCACCAGTTTTATGCAGAGTTAACTTTGATTAGCAATTGTATGACCAAAGGAGTGCAATTACTTTGACAGAAATAATAACAGCTGGTATTAGACATTTTTCAGGGTTTTTTATTTTTTTCATCCTGGTCTATAACATCCTTTTGTTTCTCTGTGGGTGCTGTAGTGTTAATGAATCTTTGCCTATGCTTCAGTCATCTGTCGAACGTTGTATAAGTGTGTCAGCATGCATTGTATACATGTCTGCATAAGTATGTGTATCGGTTTATTGGAGCTGTTTCTTTTACAGCACTGAGGACAATGTGTGGGTACTGTGTCTATCCTGTGAAAAGTCTCACCCCTTGGTCTGGGTACACCACCACGAGTGCAGCTCAGTCTGTTCACCATCTGGAGCGGCAAGCACATGCAGCCAGCTCTGTCCCACTCTCCCGCCAGTCCCTTATGTTCATGTGCAAAGACACAACTCTAAAGACTACATATTGGAATGATTTAAACTAGGAATGCATCAATACCTTTTTTTTTTTCTACGGAGTACAAGTATGAGAATATGTGTTTTGGTACTCATCATTACCGATACCAATACTGATACCGAAATGAGTAACCTCCTTAGTATTAACAATCAGGTGCATTATGGAACATTTATTTAGCTCTGCTTATTTTGGTTGCTGCCATGTGCTTCTTGTAGTGAGCACCTCTTGCTGACTTTCATGTTTAAGAAGGGCGGCACAGAGCAATATCAGTGAGTATGGTGATTAAAAATGAGTGAAATGTGCTGTGAATTGCACTTTAACTCGTGAGCAAAGTGTAGACCCTAACGAACATGGGTGTCTCAGTGCTCAGTGCTCGCAGAACTGAAGTGCTCTTATGCACTAAAGTTTCTCCGTACACTTGCACTCATTTTTAATGACCACACTCACTGATACTGCTTTGCATACTCAGGTCGGCTGAGATACTATTTAAATGCCATAAAGTGTCTAATCAGGTTACTTATCTTGTAGGAAGATGCTGTAGTAGCTCCTCTTGATATTTTCACAGAGCACAGTTTGCGGTGTGTTTTTCTTTTCTTTGATGATTAACTGTGAAATACATCTAGATCGCTGTCATTTCCTGTTGTCTGTCCTTTAGGCTTGCACCACATAATATCGCATGGAATCGGATGTTGGTATCGGAGCAATTTTTATGAGAACGAGTACAAGTAAATGATCGATACCCGATACCAGTATAAGTATCGATGCATCCTTAATTTAAACAAGAGTCTAACTGCACAAAAGTCACTACAGAGTTTTACAGCTAGAGAGATCTATGAAAGTGCTATGTATAGTTGTGTGTTATTGTTATTCAGTCTCACTGTTCAGCTCAGTGCTGTACGTGGGCTGTACCTTGTGCCCTGCGAACTCTTATACAACATGAGCGAAATATACTTGGGATTTTAGTGTAGGACTATTTTCACTCACCTGCTGACAAGTTCACGGCCCAGATAATCCATATTACAAATAAATAAATAAATAACATAGTGTAATAATAATAATAATAATAATAATAATAATAATAATAATAATAATAAACATATGCGTGCATGCATATTCTACGTTTAATGAGAATATAAAAATTTGTAGGCTATCTCTGTTGCTCTGATTTGTCATGAATTAGTAGAAAATGGTCCATTTAAAAATTCCATCTGCAAGTCTCCACTGAGGACTGAGCTTGGCACTAACACACAGGGTGCTGCTTATGTTGATTTATGACCTCAAATCTAAATTATAGTTTTTCAGTATGTTACATGGGATATTTAAGATTAATGGATAAAATCAGCTACACTTGCTAAAGGTAGTCTTTTGCTTCTGTTCAGCTCCCAAGGGTTTCACTCTCCTTTTCTTCACATTGGAGTTAATGTATTACTCCAAAACAGCACATTAAGCTCTTCATTGACTTTATTCAAACTTTAATCTAAGTGATTGTTCTGTGCATTTGAAGCCCTGTGCTCTTGGATGAGAATGAAAAGAGAACTGAATTTGTCACATGACACCCGTGTTCATGAAGAAAGTCTGGCGCTCATCCAGATACCAGGGGAAAAGCACTTTTGAAAAGGGCATTACCTGAGCAGCATTTTTTATTCTGTCTCCTCTACTGCAGTCTCGTCAGACACCTGAGGGGGAGTTTCTGCCCTTGGACCAAAGAGAGCTGGATGTTGGGTTTGGAACGGGCGCCGACCAACTATTCCTCGTCTCTCCTCTCACCATCTGCCATGAGATTAATCCCAAGAGCCCATTCTTCGACCTCTCACAGCGCTCACTCATGAGTGAGCAGTTTGAGATTGTTGTTATCCTTGAAGGGATAGTGGAAACCACAGGTTAGCATCATACTGAGATCACAAGACAAACAAAATGGATTGGGGTCTAAATGATTCATGTCAAACCATTATGCGGTCAGAGAAAACCATGATAAATATAGATGCACTCAAAGGTAAAAGCAGTGCTTCACTGCTTGTCTGTGCTGTGCTATCTTTTTCCATGCTGGATTGATTGCCTACTCTCTCTCCCTCTCTCCTTCTCTCTCTCTCTCTCTCTCTCTCTCTCTCAGGTATGACGTGCCAGGCTCGGACATCTTACACAGAGGATGAGGTGTTGTGGGGGCACCGCTTCCTTCCTGTTATGTCTCTGGAGGAGGGTTTCTTCCGAGTGGACTACTCACAGTTCCACAGCACCTTTGAGGTGCCCACACCTCCCTACAGTGTAAAGGAACAGGAGGAATCATCTTGCCTGCCTTCCCCTGCTCCTCCTCTCACCCCGACGCCGGGAGATCCGCGAAGCCGCAGAGAGCGCATCTTCTCTCTTGATGGTGCTTCCCACACTGAAGGAACGACCTCTAGGTTGCCCAGCAAGCTCCAGCGTATGAGCTCCAGAAATGGTAAAGAGTCTGGGAAAGCCAGCAGTACACAAGCAGCCGAAAAAACATCCAACACAGGTGACCCCCTACGCTTGTCAGCCAGGCTGGAGGAGTCCAACAACGAGATGAAGGCAGAGCCACATGTCCTATCAGCAGGAGAGCTGGAGCATCACAGACTGCCTCTAATGCCTACTCCAGTGCCAGGGCCCAACCTCAACCAGTTGCCAGCGGCTGGCGGCCGGCCCGAGGACAGCCTGCCCGAGAAGCTACGCAGGATGAATGTGGACCGCTGAGCCATGAGTCAAGATGATGTCCACTTTCACCATGACTCAGACCCAGACTGATGAACAGAGAGGCTTTGGGAAGGCAAAGCTAGTTCTGAAACACAAATTCAATGCAAACTTTAGCTGGACTATACTGTGATTCTCTTAAATTGTTACACAAAGGAAACAGCCATGTCTGTCATTGTCAAAATGATTACGTCTTCATCCGCCAGCATTCTATTCCGTTTCAGATAAGCTTAATATATTTTCAGAATTGAGACTAAATGAACACTTTTGTTTTTGTGTAAAATATTCATATGTATCATGCTAATCTATTTATTAATGTATGCTTGACTGATCAGACTGAA
>CM040986.1:9314930-9374348 GCA_022985145.1 Pangasius djambal | reverse complement strand
TCATTAAGATGGTTAGAAATAATTTATTTAGGTGCTTCGATGCATTATTGGTATGTAAAGGTTTTACAGTGTGAAAGGTTATTGTTACATTTAACTGTCTTTCAGTAAGAGGTTACTTAAACTACCAGTTAACTGTTCTCCTGAGATAAACAGACGTTTGTCTGAATATGTGAATTACACCCAGTAGACCCTATAAGGTATACATAGTGACTTTAAAATGCTTCTCCTGTCATTACTATATAAAGATGGGTGACAAATTAAAGGAAAATTCCATGGCTCTGTTATTCTGTGGGAGTAATTTATTTTGCTGCCATGGTTTGGGTCCACTTGTGTCCTTAGAAGGAATGATCGCTACAAATCAATACACTGTACTTTTGACTGATCACCTTTATCCTGTAATGAAACATTTCTGTCCTGACGGGAGTGGTCTCTTCCCAGATGACAGTGTTCCATCCACACGGCATGAGGACTCGCTGAGGATGGAAATGATTAAATTATATGCTTTGGCCTTCAAAGTCACCACATCTCAACTCAATTGAAGACACATGACAGATTTTTGGACCAATGAGTTAGACAGCACACTTTACCACCATCATCAAAATATGAAACGAAGGAATATCTTTTGGAAGAATGGTGTTCATCCCTCTAATACAGTTTTGGAGACTTGTAGAATTTTTTGCCAATATGCACCAAAGCAGCTCTTGGTGGCCTATCACCTTACTAAAACACTTTAATTTGTTTTTTCTTTTAATTTGTCACCCATTTACAATACAGAATGCAGGGTATAGGGATAACGGACACTTAATATATGCCTTCATTTCTCCATGCGTATCATTAAATCAGATTTCCATCTATTCAAATGGCACAATAAATGATTTAAATGCTAATTATATGTTAGGACAATTGACATCCACAATCTGTTATATAGTGAATTTATACCCTTAATCATGCAGCTATAGCAAAGAATACAGTTCCCAGGGAGAATCAGATATGCACAGTGTTATGTACATGACACCTGACACAAAATTATTGTAGACTGTGACTGTAGAATATGCATGTGTTATTTACATTAGGATCCATTAGCATACAGGGAAAGGAGACACTGAGGCGTCAGAGAGCTATTTGTAATTACCATTTCTACAGCAACCTTCCAGCTCTCACCTTAGGCTGTGGGCGGAAGTGAAAGTAATTCAGTTAGTCCTCAGCAGGACATCAATCACAGACATTTACCATGCAGCATGCGCCCACCACCACAACTTCATTACTTTTAATTGTACCCGTAAAGTAGGAATTTATATGGCTTCCTTCATTACCAGAGCCACTCCTTATGGACCAGAGAAGATATGTTTCACAGAGGGACAGCTTGTCGTGCAGTATAAGCATGGGGCAGTGCACTTAACATCCACAACTATACACCGAGGACACCAGTATCTGATTCAAGTATAGGAGGAAATGCACAGTCAGTGTTGTAGCTGTCCAGGAATTTCCTTATCAGAACTGTGCCTTTATTTCATTGTTTGGTTGTCTGAAAAGTTTACAAGATTGTGCCACAATTTAGAAAATGAAAATTGCACCGAGAGCGACCATAAATCATGAGCGCAGTGACCTGCAATCTGCGGAGCTGCAGATGAATTACAGAGTGCATTCTCTTTATAGAGGGGGTGTAGCTAACCCTGGCATGGAGGACAAGGTTATTTCTCTGCATTCAAAAACCCTTCTGAGACACTGTATCGATTGCCCAGTGCTGCCATATGAGCCTGGACAAATGTTACATCTGAATAATCGTGGCTTCTCTACTGCATTGCTGTAGCAGAGCAACAGCACAGAATTGTGCTCAGAGATGCATGTGCGGGAGGAAGTGTGAATCATGGACAAACATGAAAGAAAGCGGATAAAAGAAAGCTCTGAGTGATCATTTGGTGAAAGTAAAGCTATCTTTTAGCATCCTGCTTCAGGATGTCCCCATTGATTTGCTGTCCCCATTGATTTGTGCAATGGAAACCATCTGGGTCAAGTGACATGGATGAGTTTACACAAGATGACACTGTTTTCACTTACACTGGTTAACTGCACCAAATAGTTGAGTTGCATGCAAGATATGCAGAAGGCTGTACGCGAAACCAAATTGCTTACAGTCACGCTCACCATGCTGCCCAGATGCTCATAAATATCTAATTAACCCCAAATAAACAGGATCAAATACACTGGCATATATGTACCCAATCTCTGCCTAGTTACATTAGCTAACACTCTGTTTTTGCAAACATCATTAAATTGTTATGGAAGAGTTCGTTTCGGAAGCTGAAGGCCAAAATGAATCTTACCTTGACTACTAATGTGGCCTGATTAATGTCACTAATGTTAAGATAGTCCCCAAAAATTATTGACAAAAACCTTTCATTTTTTAAACTCTGGAATAGGTTTTGTCTTCTCTTTGTAAGGATAGTCAACACATCTCATCGCATGGTTCACTTTGGCTTACCAATGATAGACATCTTAACTTAAATTCATTCACCTTCAATAATCACTTTATCCTGCTCATGGTTGCAGTGTATCCAGAGCCTATGTTTTTGGACAGTAGAAGGAAACTTGAGAACCCAGAGGAAACCCATGTGAACATGCAAAACATGCAAAACTCCACATAACCCAAGCTCCAGATTGACCTGGAGACCCTGGAGCTGTGAATAATATTATTAATCCAAATGGTATGGGAAAAGATTTGGGCAGTTTTACAAGGGAGATGATTTTTGTGGGGTCAGTGATTTTATTTTATGCCAGGAACATTTTTTATATTCACATATTTGACCCTGTTCATTTCACATTCTAGCAGCTTTAGATAAAATACTACATATCTCCTCAGAGAAGATTTTTTCTGTGCCCCAGGTTCTGTAAACAGGAGAATAAATGATATGGATTACCAACATCCAACCAATCAGGACAAGAAGGTGTCTCCATATGCCTGTGAATTCGTAAAGCTTAGTCTCCTGGACTGTCATTCAAGTCTAAGTTTAAGAGGTTAATGTCTGACAAAAAATGCTGGATATACGGTACCTTTATTTAGGAGGTTGGTGACTCCCTGCACCCCAACCTCATTTTTTTGTATCAAAAATAAATAGTTGTTTATAACATTTTAGCAGTATTGAGGTGGTGCACAGTCATCTTTAGTCCTGCATTGCAATCAGTGTGAGTTGTCCTTGAGTAGTCTTCTATAACTATATACAAGTTTGAATAAATGGCATTATGTGCATACTGCAGATATTGCAATCTACACACTTTTTGGCCAAGGTGTGTGCTGCCTTTAGATGGTAATTCTGTAAAGCAATAGGGAAAAGAGCTACATGGGGTATTAGCTTTAACTAATAGGAAAAAATGATTATACAATTATTAATGCATCTTTTCTTGTCCAAATATCTGATGCACCCTGCCAATGTGCAGCATAATGCAAGTTTCAGTTTTATAGATAAAGTCTTTTATAAGAGCAGAGCAGCCTCACTGTGTCAGCACAGATCCATCAATGTGTACTAATCTCATTTCAGTATATGTTCAAAAGGAAGTTTGTAAATCATTACATTCAGTTGATCCTCTATGCCAGAGACCGGGCCGACAGACAAACCTAATAAAACAGACAGCTACTATTACTAAATGAATGCTCATTGTCATGTCCACTAGATAAAATCAAGGCTAACGTGAAGCAAGAGAGCAAAAAAAATCAGCCATCACAGTCCGAATCCAATTTTAAAACCATTATAAGGCACAAATAGTCCCCTCCCAAAAGTATTGGCAAGGACATTCTTTTTTTTTAGACTGAGTGTTTTAACAATTAACAGCTCTGAATGTCTACTCTTGGTTTGAGCCCTGGGCTTCTCCTGTGAAGGCCAGAGAGCTGTCTATGGGAGAAAAGCAAGCCATTTTGAGGCTGAGAAAAGACGGAAGATCAATCAGAGCCATTGCAAAAGCATTGGGCATAGCCAATACAACAATTTGGAAAGTCCTGAACAAGAAAGAAACTATTGGCGTAGTAACAACCAGGCATGGAACAGGTCAGCCAAGGAAAACAGCAACAGTTGATGACAGGCACATTGTGAGAGCTGTGAAGAAAAATCCAAAAACAACAGTCAGTGACATCATTCAACAACTTCCACAGGGCAGGGCTGAAGGTATCACAATCCACCATTCGAAGAAGACTTCGAAAGCAGAAATACAGAGGCTATACCACAAGATGCAAACCACTCATCAGCAGTAAGAATCAGAAGGTCTGACTGGAATTCAGAGATAAAAAAGTTCTGGAACCAAGAATAACCGAGAATACCGAAGTGATGGAAAGGCCAAAGTGTGGAATAAGAAATTATCTGCTCATCCAAAGCATACAAGCTCATCGGTCAAGCTCGGTGGAGGTAATACCATGGCTTGGGCTTGCATGGCTGCTTCTGGAACAGGCTCACTAATCTTTATTGATGATGTAACTCTTGATGTTCAAATTTACAGAGAAATGCATCCAATCTAATTGTGAGGAACTTCATCATTCCGCAAGATAATGACCCAAAGCACACTGCCAACACAACAAAGGACTTCATCAGGGGAAAAAAGTGCAAGGTTTTAGACAGGCAATGTCAATCACCAAACCTTAATCCAATTGAGCAGCATTTCACCTCCCGAAGAGAAGAGTGAAGGGAGAAACCTCCAAAACACGCAACAACTGAAAGAAGCTGTGGTATAAGCCTGGAAAAGCATATATCGTCCTATATTCATCTTTTGATCTCAAGCTCAAATGTCTTCATTATAGAGCAAAAACAAAAGAACTGGCCTTAGCATTCCAATACTTTCAGAGGAGACTGTATCTGTGATCTATTTTCATCCATTTCAGCCAAAAAAGGGGTTTATATATATCTACAGTTTTTCTACAGAGGCCAAACATTCTTTAAAGAGTCTCCGAGATTCTGATTGGCCAATTGTCATAAATAGAAGTTAATTGGGAGCACACCTGTGGCTGTATTTAAGAGCCTATTCTGAAATGCATGGTAACATGAAATATGTGGAGTTGTGGAAAAACTGAGATTGAGTATCTTTAGCCTGTTTGTATGAAAACTTTTGGCCTCAACTGTTTTTCTATATGACCTACATTCATGAAATTGTACACATTCTTTCCTATCCCTCTTTATAGAGACATTACAGAGGAATGTTTTCACTTTTTTCTTTTATTATAAGCATGTTTTCTTCATTAAACAATGAGAAATAAACATTCTAACATTATCCAAAGAGTAGATTTTTTGTTTTATTAAGTGTCCACATTTGCGCATATTTAATTAAACAAAGGCACATTTGCATAAATAAATGTAATTTTAAAAAGAAAGTTCCTGCAGTCGACAGTTTGGAACTGCTTGGTGGCACTGGCAATTATGAAAATTCAGCAGTAATGTGCAATAAACAGTAAAAACCAATAACAGTACATTTTTTATACAGTATAATCTGTTGTCCACATGGCTGACATTTTTCACTGTTAATGCTGGTGATCAAAGTGATTGAGCTCCTCTGGGCACTGACTGGTGCAGGAAAGGAAAAAAAACAGCATATTTAATCACTTTCTAATTGTCTTTACCATTAACATTTTTTGTAAAGTGTTAGATCTTAAACTTCATTGTAGGCCTATTTACTCTTTTGGGGTCAATATTTTTGTCCCTTTTTCTCTTTCAACCTAAAACATATTATTTAATATTAACAAACTCAAAACATTCCCTTTTTACTGGTATTTACTCCATTTACATCCGACAAATATTGATTGTTATTCTATTATTTTAAAATAAGATAAGAAGGAATAAGATACCCTATTCCTCTGTAGTACCTTGCCTTAAAAGCCTACAGTTCAGTCTGTCCAGGTAATGGGCTCGTGTCACATGACCGTGTGCATGAGAAGGAACAGTGCTGAAGTGTGACTAGAGCAGTGCAGCATGGGTAAGCTGAGCCAAAATTTCCCTCACTGACAGGTCCAGTGGGGCCTCCCTGGAGGACGGCAGAAAAACAGAGCAGCTCATGTCCCAAAAACTATAGAGGCTCACTCAGTCAGGCAAGACCTGGAGCCGATTACTCTGGTTTGGAGCTGGCAGTGTTATTAGCTGCTCACTGCAAGGACTCCCAAAAAATCAAACATTACAACCAGCAATGTTCTACATTACTAAATACAAGGGATAAGTTGAAGCTATATGTACAAGTCATTTATAACTGGCATGACACAATGGAGAAAAAACCAAAGTGTGACGTGTATGTAATTGAATGTAGGGGAGAGTGGGGTCAGTTGTAACCTAATCAGTCATCTGGAGAACATTTTGAAATGTCTTCATTTTGTAAGGAAATAAAACCAACATAGGCTAATTTTGATCCTTGTCTAGTTGACTATCAGTTACAATAATAAGATGGTTAGCTAGCATTTCAGATTTCAAAATGGCTGACAGGAGTGGAATCTGATGTGCCGTCAAGTCAAGTCAAGGGGCTAGTTAGTATACAGCTAGTTAGTATACAGTTAGTTAGTACACAGTGAAACGAAACAACGCTCCTCCAGGACCAAGATGCTACATAAAACAAACACAGAACTACAGGAGACTACATATATTTACATAAAGAGCAAGCATGTGCAGACAGCAAAAGACAGTACAAAACTACCAAAAACAAGACAATGGACACAGTAAGTTACAGTGCAGCACCGACAAGTACACGGTTCTGGTATAAAGTGAATCAGATGATAGTTGTAGCGCAGCCGCTTCAAGGACCTGTGTGTTGTGCATTCTGAGATGCTTTTCTGCTCACTATGGATGTATAGAGTGGTTATTTGAGATACTGTAGCCTTTCTGTCAGCCTGAACTGTCCTCTGTCCTCTCTCATCAACAAGGTGTTTCTGCCCTAAACCTATCAGGAATCGCTATCTGGGACAAAAGTATTGCCTGAGCACTAAGTTGATATTTCTTTCCCATGTTCAACCTTCCACTTTCAGCTGTGCATCTATTCCATAATTAATCATTTAACGGCATAACGTGTGCTGTTTTGCTTTGTTGTTTGCTTGCTTTTTATTATACTAAATAATGCAGCTGCGTAATAATTCACAGCCTCCCTTCTACTCTTATATATTACCCCATTTCTTAACATTTTTTGTGTGAATAACTTGTACAATATTAGCAGTGTTGCCAAGGGAAAGTAGCTAATGCTTGCTCAAAAGGTCACTAAAATAAACATAGACTAGTTTGTGTGTTAACTGAATTATGATCATTTATATAATGTATATTACTTATTTCTTATAGAAAGAAGTCTTCTTTGGTCAAAGCACCACAAACTAACAATTTTTTGCAAAATAATGTATAATTTATATATTACAAAATAATATATGATTTAATTATATAATATATTATTTTGTAAAAACTATGTTTTTACAAAATAATATACTTTCTATCAAGAACACAGTTAAAAAGAGGTAGTGGTAGCAAGTAGCTGGGAAATGGATATGAAGGAAATGGTTTTGGATGGAATAACTTGTTATTGTCAAGAGAGTTTAAAAAGTGGGACAAATAAGAGTTAGGAAAACAAGAGAGTGGAACAGCGATTGGCCACTGGGAACTGACTGTAGTCAGCGATTGGTCATTGGGAAACAATAGTGATCAGGAACACAGGCTTGCCCAAACGCTGCTCAGTTAGACTTTATACATTGGTGGGGAGTCAAGCGAACCTGCTCTCTCAACTTGTGTGAATGTGTGTGTATGGTGCCCTGCGATGAACTGGTGTCCCATCCAGATTATACTGTATTCCTGCCTTGTGTTCATTGTTCCTAGGACAGGCTCTGGACCCATCTTGACCCTGAACAGGAGGTTATTGAAGAATAAATTAATAGATAATCTCATTACAACTCCTACTGTTTAATGCTTTATTGATTTTTTCATAAACGTAGATATAAATATGCACATATACAGTATGTATCCTTAACATGTTTCCTGAAAAGAACAGATGAAGCAATAGAGCATTTAGAGAAGGATGGCAGAACAAAGTGAAATGTTCAACAATAGCCACAAGCCCTGCAAAATCCTAAGAAATCTTAAACACTGGGTGCCTCTAAGTAAGTACTCCCCAAGCTTTTGATATGCAAAACCTGTTTCGACATGCAAGGACGCTGATTTGCTAAACAACACATTTGGAGCTTTAATCTTCAGCTTCCTCCATTAGGATGCATTGGTTTAGTGAAGTGTACTCGAGTGGAAGTGTGTATGAACAAGCTTGCCCACAGAGAAATTTATTGTCTATGTGAGAATTCTCAACAGGAACAAATATGTAAGAGGCATAAGTGTGAAGCTGGATTCAAAGCAAAATCTCCATTTTACTGCCCTGCAACAGACAAAGAGGAGCTGTGGATGGATCTGCACCTCTATTGCCATTAAATGTTTTTGAACACCCTATATTTTAGCATTTTTATTTAAATGACAATGTCATGAAACAGAAGCAGTACGATGTAAGTGCAAGCTTTTTATTAAAATCAAATTGGCAGACAAGACCATTAAGTGGAAGAAAGCAGTGGTCAACGGATCAGAGAATCAGAAAAATGCAGGACAATCAAATTCAACAATGAAGAATAGAAGTAGAAACCAAACCTGGTAAAGTAAAACAGAGAATAACACTCAGACGTACATATGGAACATGGCAAAACCTCATAAACAATAAAGTGAACTGTTTAAATACACTGAAATGAATGAGGGGCTTACAGGTGCAGTCAGTGATCAGGTGAGTGTGAACAATATAATGGGTGTGGCGTTGTGGTCGAACCATGGAATAGATACAGTATAAGTCAATCAAGAATCGTTTATTATTAAATATTTATTGAGTTGAGAGTTTTATTGGACAATTAGGCCAGGGGTATCCAATCTTATCCAGAAAGGGCCAGTGTGGGTGCAGGTTTTCATTCCAACCAAGCAGAACCCATGGCTGATTGTCTACTGAATGTCAAGATCAACTAATAAAACAGGTGTGGCTCTTGTTTGATTGGATTGAAAATCATTTCCTTTGCTATAAGATTGGACACACCTGAATTAGTCATTTGTAGCACGCCACTTTTTAATGTTTTACAGTGGATCATAATGCTGTCTATAAGTCTTTTATCTAGGCTTAACAGGTTAACCTTCCAAGTTTGTCTGGCTTTAATAAAGCACTCATTTAAAGCACCATTAAGAAATGATAGCACCCAGTTTCACAAAGATTTAGGTTTCCTTATTTAAATGCTATTCTGATGATATTCAATGATTTTCATTTGGTCAGTGACAATAATAGCGATTAAAGTGTAATACAACAACATGCAGGTGTTCAAAAACTTTTGATTGGCATATGTTTGAGTGAAATGACATGTAATCAACACAAATGTGCATGCCAGTTCTGGAGTCATGCTTGCAGTGCACATACTTAATGGAAAGCTTAGGATAAAAATAACTAATCATTATGGTGTCCAGGCTGGACCAGTATAGCTACGTTTGCCTCTCTGTGCCAATTTTCCTTGGTAGAACAGCTTGGCCCTGGGATTCCTGCTGGCTACAAGGTTGGCAGTGTGATATAGAAGAAGACACCAAGTGGAGACTCTGGAAGATTTCCACGTCCCTCCCTTACTGCCCCTTTAAAATCCAGCCAGCCAATTAGAAATGAGTGCAGCACATGCCAGTGCAAATTGTTAATGTGAAAAGCTACTCCAAAAAAGGACCTGACACCAAAGTTCTCACTGGCTATGTTTACATGCACATAAAATTTTCGTTTAAGGTCTATATAATTGTTGCAACCATATTCTGAATACGATGTTTATATGCGTACAATCATCGGAATATTCCTGGATACATGGTTGTTGTAAGTATACCTGAGTTATAGCTAAGCATCTGTTAGCACCCACAATTCCTTGCGGACTGAGCATGCAGATATATCTCTTTTCAGTGGATTTTCTGAATAAGGTGTTTACATGCAACAAATTTCCAATTAAAACAGGCATATTCCAGGGGTGGGAATCAGAATTTGGGGAATTGTCTGAATCTGAATCGGGCAATCGGATTGTGGCGTTTACATGACTCAATACTAATTAGAATATTGCCAAATTCCAATTAATATCGGAATATTGATGTGCATGTAAACGTAGCCAATGTTTACGTAAAGCTAAAATTTAAGCAAGGTTCTTTTCCTACTCAGTTACTTTGTTTCCTAGTTTATATGAAACCATTTCATGAAAGTGATGTCATGGTTTATAACTGAATCTCAAGCAGATCTCACAACCATCTCTCTGCATAATAAAGAGCCATTATCAGCCAAGCTGTCACTAATTCAGTGACTGTCAAAGCACCATCTCAAGCCCTCTCTCATGGAATCATGAGTCACCCCATGTCCTGCTTGCTCAGTGATTCTGTTCCTGTTTTACTGCCTGTTCCATTTGCATTTGATTAGATTAAACCTCCTTCTCTGTCCGTGTCTGTCTGAGCTGTGGACATGCCCTTCAAAGGAACCAGAGCTGTGGTCACGAATGGAAAACCTGTGGTGTGTGAGAGGTGCGAGACAGCTCCAGGAACACAGAGCCAGGGTCGCATTAGTCCTGGCAGCCGGACTTGGCCACCGAATCCAATCCATAACCAGGAAGCAGAGAGAACTGCTGCAAGTTATCTGCGTGTTACCGGAGGGAGAAGGTGAGCAAGACAGGATGGAAGATACACCACTGAGATAATCTGTATTCAGAGAAGAAGAACCGAGAACGATTTTGAAAGCTTCTGTTGCTTCTGTCAAGAGCTAATGAAAATTTCTAGAACACAAACACATTTATTTAAATGCAGTGTGATGATAGATGTGCAGAATTTCTTTTTTTTTTTTTTATTAAAAGTGCTCTTGCTTCTCTAGTTCCACATAAAGATATCCTGTATGCACAGTAAATAGTGCATAGGTACAGAGAAAGAAAAGCAACGCAAAAGGCCTCTGTAAAACCTTGAGTAATATGTAGAACAATTGAAAGTGCCAGAAGTATTCGTTTTTCCCCGATTATGTCCCATTTATGAAATCAGTGCACCCCAGTTCATTTGTAAAACCTAATTAGGTCACACATCATAATTTGCTAAATAGCTTCAAGCACTGTCCCCTACCCAAATAAAATAAAACAAAAGTTTTCTGTTATTGAGGACAGATCAGATGACTTTCCCTTTTTACTCAGTTTAATATAAAGTTGAAGCCTTGATTAGACAGCTTATGGTTTCATACAGAGAATTATATAAATAATTCATAGTTCCATTAGGGCAGCCACAAATCTGACAAAGTCTGCAAAGTCCATCACTCCAGAAGTGAGAGATATCTTTCAGCAGTCTGAATGAGCGGACCACTGTGATAGTGACAGACTAAAAAAGGATCTAATTATGTAAGTAACTAAAAGTAGGGCCATGCATGTCCACAAATGTCCACAAATTCATACACTAGTGTATTACAAGCCATGGCCATAAATTGGACAGCAATCGCAGTGACTAAGATGTGCTCATGCATAAGTAAAACATGTTTTTTATCACTACACAAATACAGCCATGTTTCAGTTTGACAGCAACTTTGTATGGATAGTGGGAATAGATTGATTTGAGAATGCTGAATGTAAAACAGAATATACTAAGTTTATTAATGGTATGTGTGTGTCTGTGTGTGTGTGTGATTTAGTGAGTTGTCAGGCTATTGATCACTGGAGAGGATGGAGCAGATGGGTTGGCATTATTTCATTCACTCTGAAGGTTACTGAAAAACCCCCCACCCCCCAACTCACCAACTGACACACACATTCACACACACAGCCAGCCTACACCAAAAGCTATGTTCACACTCCCCCCTTACAAGGATTGTAAGATCCTCTTGAAATACTACATCATCTCACTTTCACCACATGAAATATCTCTGTAGCAGCGTTCACATCCAGTAGCACACTCTTGCCAAGAGGAAGCATTCAATCATTCGGAGACACATAGAGGGGGGAAATAAAGGACTAAAACCCTGCAGTGAAGCAGTAAAGTTAAAAATATTTCTATAATTAGAGGATAGTGTAACAGATAAATGTTGTCCAGTGACTTTCCCATTTTTTTTATTTCAGTGAAGACTGAAAAGTGCAAACATCACACGGATGATATTTTCAGTAGGAACATGTACGTGGAGGTTGTGGTTCAAGGAGCTTTTGGTTACTAGAATGATTGATTTTTCCGAGAAAACATTTATATTATATTTATGAACACTGAGTTAATGCAACATTTTTAGTAGACAGTGGAGACTTTTACACAAATCATCCTAAAATGGGAAGGTTGTGTGATCAATGCTCTAAGCACATTGTGAAGAAAAATATTAAATCACATGTTTGCAGAACATTATTTTTTCCAACAGCTTGACCTACTTAGAGCCTGTTTAATACGTTACTGTAAGTTCTAACAGCATCCGTTAGCTTGGGTTGACACAAAATGAATCATTCATCTTCAGTAACCACTTTATTCTGGTAAGCACCTCAGTAGAATTGTGACACGCACACACACACACACACCTAGGAGCAATTCAGGGTCACCAGTCCACTTACTGGCATGTTTTTGGGAGTTGAACACATGAAGCCAAATGGTAACCGGGGCTCAGGATCAAACCAGGGTCCCCAGAGCTGTGAGGCAACAACACCATCCACTGTGCCACCATGCACGGACATGTAAAAAAATCACTCTAATAAATGCTTGGTCATTAGTTCACATTCCTATTAGCTAAATAACTTTGGGTATCAGAATCAGAATCAGAAACAATTTATTGCCAGGTACAGTAAAGGACTCTCTACAGTACTAGGAATTTGTCTTGATGTCAGGTGCAAACACAGAATCAAAGATATAAGTCAAGGGGGATACAGAATTGAAGAATACAAAATACAGAAGTTAAATACAACACTGTAAGGCTTGCAAAAATCAGCCATGGATGACAAAATCATTAATCATAAAAGCAGTATAGATGATCTGATCATGAGTCATTTTATTCCAAAAGAGTGTTAGGAACCTAAGGCCTAAGAAATTATCTTCTCGAGAAAACAAACAAACAAACATTTAAAGGGCAGGTCATGCCACAAGCATTGTCTGCTCCCATGTTTACTTTATTGCATTTATTATTCGATTCGTTTGATAGATAATGATCTGTTTCAGATTTAAAACTGTTCAGCTACCTCATGATAAACTACCTCTCCACTAAAGCAAAACTCATGCATCATTGTCTTATTAATGATCCAAACTTCATTAAAGTCATATTGTGGATATATGGATCATATCAAGCTTTAATAGTGAAACAGGGGATCCTGTTCTTCAGTGAATGGATCATGCAGCAAACAACAACACAGACAAACACCATCTGCTCAGGAGCAGCCACAATGAATAAAGAACGCTGCTCTGCTCTACACCTCAACGTCTAAAGGTCAGTAGAGAAGCGCAACAGTGTGGCACACTGAAACCAGGTGGTTCTCTTGCTTTTTGTCCTGTAGTCACTCAGCAGAAAGCACATCACAGAAAATGGACCAAAACCATTTTCATTGTTTTCATTCATCTCCATTTTTGCCTTCTTTTATTGCAAACTTTATTGCTATATTATTTGATATTAAGAAGAAAGAAATTTGTTTTCATGGAATTCGCAGGTTTTCTGCTATTATATAGTAAAAGTGTGTAATATTTCAAATAGAAGAAATCCACTTCTAAACAGAACCCTCATTCTAAGATAATAGAACAGATTGATATACTTTTTAAATAGCATGATCATGCTTTTTAAAGGAGCATTAAATCCTTAATCTTTTGCAAATTTATGGCGAACAAATGTTACCAAAAACAATGTTTACAATAAATCACACTAAATCAGTTTCAAGTAAGAGACACTCTAATCCACTTGAAAAATGACAGTTAAGCAGAAGAAGAATTAAAAACTTGCACTCTTTATCTTAAACTGGTTCAACTGATAACTGGGAAAGAAAGTTAAAAAACAAAATAGGTTGAGCATGGGATATTCCCTGACAGCAACCGATTCTGAAATCACTTCTGCAGAGGTGAAGGAAACGTGAGGCCCTGGTTTGTTTAGGTGTCTCATTCCACCAGGGGGAAGCACTCTGTGTACACTGAGCCCATCTGTGTGGCTCTGATGAGCTCACAGGAACATTGACATGTTTTTTTCTTTTGAGTTGATTTTATTTATTTATTTATTTTAATCCTTTTACCACTTATAACTTTTCTGAGCCACAGAAATGAAGATAGACCTGGCCACAGAACAGCTACACCCATAAACCTGCCTCCAACTAAAACAAGTTCTTCAAAATACTCAGATACAGTAATGGCTGGTGGAGATGTTACATGGGAGGGCTAAAATATCTAATATCTATGAATAGCTCAACAATTAAACTAATTAGTGTTGGACTATGTGCCATTTCACGATTAATAAGAATGATGTGGAGGAAAACTATTACACACACACACACACACACACACACACACATATACACACATAAAGGTAGCTACATTTGTGATTTCAGACTTAGGTCTGTAATGCCCTACTGAGTTCATGCCACTGTTCTTCTGAATACAAAACACACACAAAAAAAACACTAAACTTATGATTCTGTCATCTGTTCTTTTGTGTAATTTGTACTTTAATTGGATAATGTGTCCTTTGTCTAAAAGAATGTATAAAAAAATAATCCACCTCATTCACGTTCATTACACTTGCGAGTGTATTTCACATGCTCCTTCTCAGTCCTGATGATGCGTTATGGATGCGTCAGTGACATGAGCTGAAAAACAGCTCATCAGCCCAAAAAAATAGATATCAAACCTAGGGGGAATTTCACAGTGTGTAATCAACTAACATGACTGTTGCTAATAGGCTGCATGCATCTACAGTCTGGGCTAGAAATACAGTAAATCAGACACAGCATTGCTTCTTCATTCCAGTCTGTGAATTTTGCACCGTCGGTGGTGCTGGTGCACTTAGGTCCACTAAAATCTGAAGTAATCCACCTTTTAACGGTGAATGATCTGATGTGAATTGATGTCCTTTTTTAATCTTTGAAAGACAGATGGTCTTAGATCTGCTTGCCTTTTGTGCCAGACATACACAATTTTTAAGTACACAGTTAGATGTGTTTAGGTCCAACAGAAAGGAGCTAAAAATTAAACACTAGTCAGGGCTTGAAAAATAATTGACAAGCTTGAACCATACCATTCAAATACATGTAAATTAGGTAGCAGGACATGATGAGGAGATGCCCAATCCCTACTCTGTTGCACAGCGACATGACTCTCCTAAGAACATTTTTTGCTTTAACATTCTCTCAGTATCAGCATGCAGAAGGAGTAATGCTCCAGGAAAAAACACAGATAAGACCAGCCTAAAGCAATTCAAAGCAAGAGACCAAAGGAGTCATAGATTCTGGATGCTGGTGCAGGGCTGAATCAGTCACCCATTCCACTGGGAGCTAGTCTCAATTGCTTCCTTTCCCTTCTGCTGGTCTCTTGATAAAAAGGCACCCTAGACTTCATATGATCGATGCAGTTAGCTGTAATGGCCTGTTCTGCTTAAGAGTCTGAGGCAGGGAAAAGTGTTTGGCAGCTCAAGGTTTGCATTCCTAAAATGAGATGGAACATTAAGGACAAAAGCATAAGCTTATTAAATTATCTGGAAGGATCTGACCTTTACTATAAATGCTTGTCCGCTACTGAATGTGAATCGGATGAATACCGTCCTAATTGGTTGCCAAGTACTATTATGCAAGCTTGAAAAAGGTAGCTTAACTGAAAAGGGTAGCTTAACTGAACCTAGCGAATTGGTCTATGGGTCAAGTATTTTGTATTGTGGCACTGGATATAGCTCAATATTTAACTATTTCTCCAATTTCTCTTAGTTCTCTTAGTTTTTCTCTGACAGGACTATCTGAAGGGATGTCAGCAGTGTTACGAAATGTCACACAATGTAGTTGCCTGATCTAGTCATAAATTCAATAAGCTTAGATATTCTGTCATGCCTGTAACTCAAAATTCACATCTTCTTGATTCCCACAAGCCAGATCAACTAACAATAAGTCATCACTTTATTGTTGTTTTATTCTCATTCAATATTCATTCAGTGGAAACCTTAATGAGTACAGCAGAGAGAACACTTTGGTGGGATTCCATGCTCTTGTAGCCATGACTTCCTCTAACTCACTGGGGAAACCAACATAATTGTAAAAGGTTGTTTGGGTTTTTTCCCTCCATGCGTAGTGTAACACATACAGTCAGTGCTCAGTTCCACAGCATGCACTGATGCAAGCCTACTGACACACCCAGAGTCTCACTGGGCAGAATGAAAAGATGAACATCTGCTTTTGTCTCTGGGAAAGAAAGCATTGCGATTACACTTGCTGTGTATCAGAATTTGAGTGCAGAATCACTGGAAACATCTTTGATGAGTTGCATAGTGAGCTAGAATCTCCTGCTGCACCTTTAAAGAAACTGAAAGAATTAATGATGTACTCACACACACAGACACACACACACACACACACTCTCTCTCTCTCTCTCTCTCTCTCTCTCCAGCAGAATCCTATTTGTTTTAGAGTGTGAGTACTGGTATTATGCAAGGACTTAGAAATGTACATGCAATCATTGGTGGAGAACATGTTCACCTTCAGAAAAGAAGACAAGCTCACATTCAGAAACAAATTTCTAATTCTCTGGGACTACAGCAGTTCTGACTTACAGATGAATTCAAAAGGTTGCATCCCACGTGGCAGTTTGAAATGAACCAAAAGAAAGAAGTCAAAGTTTTGCCACGACCCTTTCAGGTCTCCAAACCTGATGTGAAGATGAAAGTGTATGAAGTCTGGCAGAGTTTAATAGATATCTTGAGAAGAATGGGCAAAGATTGGTCAAGCAAACTGGCAGCGCTAGAACAGATATTACAGGGAAAAATGGAAAGCAAGTACTATACCTGAGAGGATTTTTTTTTTAAACTATACCTTTTGACCATTTTTATTTGATAATGAAGGAATATCTTCAAGTGTGCATACAATATTACATTTGACTGTGTGTAGTCCCTTTACAGCCAAATTTACTGAACATTAATAGTGACAGAAATTTAGATACTATATTAGATACTACACTCACCAGCCACTTTAATAGAAACACCATTGATGCTCATCACCTGTTTTTCCCCCCCAATATTCAGTTGTCCAGTTTCAGTGAGTCCATGCCCATGATAGCCTCAGATTCCTGTTCTTGGCTGACAGAAGTGGAACTCAATGTGGTCTTCTGCTGTTGTTTTTTTGTTGTTGTTTCTTTGTTTTTGTTTTTGTTTTTGTTTTTTTTGCACTACTGTGTCATCTCTCTTGCATGAAAATCTCAGGAGATCAGCAGTTTCTGAAATACTCAATCCAGACCGTCTGGCACCAACAATCATGCCAAGTCACTGAGATCACATTTTCCCCCATTTTGATGTTTGAAGCTCTTGACCTGTCTCTACATTTATTTTATGCATTTCTCTGTTTCCACTTGATCAGCTGATTGGATAATTGCATGATTGGGCATGTGTTTACACAGCTGTTCCTAATAAAGTGCTCCGTGAGGGTATATACAACTGTTGAAGTTGTAAAAAAATTATGACTGAACAAGCAATAGCACTCTGAGGGGTATATGGAACATTATACAGGAACAGATTAAGCATGGTCTTCCACATTTCACCTTCATAAATATACCTCCACAGTACCTGCATGTGAATAAAACAAGAGACAGAATAATGTTGTACTGAAAAATACATCAATCTTTTAAAAATATGCATTTGTATTAAATATATTATAAAGTTTTAACAGATTAGTGTTAGAGGGAGTTAGTTATTAAACAAGATAGGAATATTAATAAAGTTGGTTGTGAGTCTATATTGACTACAATTCACATACCAACACACTTCCAAGATTGTGTGAATTCAGGCACATAGGAGCCCTTAGAGAGGAATGAGTTTCAAGGTGAAGATTCAGTGAATGGGAAGTTATATCAGAGTTATACTTTCTGTACTATGGCTCTTTGATGGCCTACAACAAATGGCTTCAAAATACAACCAAAGAAATGTTCCAAAAGAAACAATATATGCAATTCCCTCAAAGGCAGCAGGCAGATTACAGTGACAGATTTAAAAATGGACTTTTTCCCATCCTCTGGGAGGCTGTTTGGACCAGCATGCAAATGCTCAGTGACCAGATAACTGCTTCATTCACACATCATAAAAGTACAATTTACATCCAGCTGAGCTTTGCTTTATTCGATTGCTGCCTTGGCATACGATAGTCTTCACTCTTATCAAGTCATATATATATATATATATATATATATACATACATACATACATAAAGGTTTACCACTTATTGTCTATACTTACTCATTAAACCAGCCGGGAAATTGCAATGTGTAATTTTAAAACGTTTTAAAAATAGCCTGCATCTCCTGAAGATGTTTCTCTCAGAGATCAAATTTTGTGCGTGTCCTTTAATGAGAAGTGCAAATGTTGGCTTACTCTACATAAGCAAACAGACCTGTGTCGAATTACCTGAGCAGCCAGCTGTTTAAGCTGAGCTATAATGACTGTGAGTGAAATTAGACATATCTGCAGATAAGTGTTGCTGGCATAATGGGAGCTACATGGACAAAACACATGGAGACATGCAGAATCACATACAAAAATAAAAATGCTGTAGTAGCAGAACTACCAGATATCAGCCAGTCATGAAGATATGAAGAGTCTCCAGTTCGATTCTTAGTGTTCCAAGGAGAGCCAAGGAGAGCCAGAGACCAGTTAGTGAAGCAGTTAGTGAAGATGTTTGAATCAATGAATGAATGAATGATCATGGTAAGATAATTAATTAGAACCCAAAATAATACATGTCAAAAACACTTATTTCACTCTGCATCTGCACCATGGCTTCCACCTGCTCTGTGGAAGATCTACAGACAGTTCCTTGGACTTCATGGCTTGGTTTTGTCCTGACAATGTAGTATAACGTCTCCAGGTTACGCATGTAACCATGGTTCCCCGAAGGGAACGAGACGCTGCGTCAAAACGCTATGGGAATGCCTTCAGCGTGACCGCGCTCTGAATCATATGTGTAATCTGTCTAATTGATGGCGAGACGTCACGGGCGGGGTGACGTAATGACCCGGAAGCATAAAAGCCCGAGCGGCATGCGCCGCGCTAGCTTTCAAAAAATGAGGCAAGCGCGGCAGGGATGCCGGAAGTGTGGCAGGGAGACGCAGCGTCTCGTTCCCTTCGGGGAACCATGGTTACATGCGTAACCTAGAGATGTTCCCCTTCAGGAACTCGAGCTGCATCGAAACGCTATGGGAACGAGTATGCCAACGCCGCCAGACTTACAAATCCCTGCCTAGTGTGGAAAAGGCACAACTAAGGCACAAGGACAGAAGAGCCAGGAGTGGCTCGCATATCCAGGCCATAGAACCTGGCAAAAGTGAGGGGCGTGGACCAACCCACGGCGTCGCAGATGTCCTGCATGGACACACCTGCCAAAAAGGCCTTGGAGGCCGCCACACCTCAGGTCGAATGAGCCTTGACCCCCAGGGGCGAGGGGAGACCAGAGGACTTGTAGGCCAGGGACGTGGCTTCCACGATCCACCGGCTGAGGGTCTGCTTAGTAGCAGGACGACCCCTCGTAGGGGGACCAAAGCATACAAACAATTGGTCCGCCTTCCTCCACAGGGCAGTTGCTCGCACTGGACACGTACAGTTAAGCTTCCAATGGTCGGGCTCCCGAAAGGGAGGAGGGCAGAAGGCCTGCAGCACGACCGGCCGTGGCGCCGAGGAGGGGACTTTTGGTACGTACCCCGCTCGGGGGTACAAGAACGCTTTGGCCAAACCGGGCGCAAAGTCTAGATAGGAAGGGGCCACAGAGAGGGCCTGAAGATCCCCCACTCTCCTCAGAGAGGAAATAGCCAGCAGAAAGGCAGTTTTTAACGTTAAGAGACGGTCCGAAATCTCCTCTATAGGCTTGAAGAGGGGTTTACAGAGAGCCTCTAAAACCACGGCCAGGTCCCACGGAGGGACCCGAGATCGCACTGGAGGCCTAAGCCTCAGCGCACCGCGGAGGAAACGTGTAACCAGGGGGTGTCTGCCCACTGACTGACCACCGAGAGGGGCATGGTAGGCTGCAATGGCCGCCACGTACACCTTCAGGGTGGAGTGGGTCAGCCCCGCGGAGAGGCGGGCCTGCGAGAACTCCAGCACTGTACCAACTGGGCAGTGAACAGGGTCGAGCCGGCGGTCTCCGCACCAGGAAGTGAAAAGTTTCCACTTCAGGGCATACAGTTTCCTCGTCGAGGGAGCTATGGAGGATGGTCTCAAGAACCTCGGCTGAGAGACCGGAAACTCTGAGTTGCGCCCCCTCAGAGGCCACACCCACAGCTTCCACAGCTCCGGGCGGGGGTGAAGAATGTCGCCCCCCGCCTGTGAGAGGAGGTCCCTCCTGATGGGAATCTCCCATGGAGAGCCGTCGAGAAGGGAAATCAGGTCCGAGAGCCACGCTCGGCCCAGCCAGAACGGGGCTACTAGCAACAGACGGACCCCGTCCCGGCGCACTCTCTCCAGAACTCCAGAACCGGAAAAGCGTACAGACACAGCCTCGGCCACGTCTGTACCATAGCATCCAGCCCCAGGGGAGCTGGAGGAGTTAGAGAGAACCAAAGGGGGCAATGCGACGTCTCCTGCGTCGCAAACAGGTCGACCTGAGCTCGACCGAACACCCGCCATATCTGCTCCGCCACCTCGGGGTGGAGTCTCCGTTCCCCGGGCATCGGCCACTGCCGCGACAGGGCGTCTGCTCCCATATTGAGACGACCAGGGATATAAGCTGCTCTCAGCGAGAGGAGCTTCCCCTGCGACCACACAAGGACTTGGAGTGCCAACCTGTAAAGGGGGCATGAACGCAGGCCTCCCTGGTGGTTGATGTAGTAGGCCACTGCTGTGTTGTCAGTGCGCACCAACACGTGACGACCTCTTAGGTCCGGAAGGAAGTGTTTCAGTACTTGAAACACGGCCAGCATCTCCAGGCAGTTGGTGTGCCAAGTGAGATGGCGGCCACTCCACAGACCGCGGGCTGAGCGGCCACTCATGACCGCTCCCCAACCGGTGAGAGACGCATCCGTCGCTAGCATTACGCGGCGACCAGGAGCTCCCAGCACCGGGCCCTGAGACAAGAAGGCTTCCTCCACATGTCTAGAGCATGCAGGCATGCAGGGAGAACCCCCTGGCCTTGAGCCACCACTGTATGGGACTCATATATAACAGGCCAAAGGGTATTACGACGGACGCCGCCGCCATCAACCCTAGCAGTTTCTGGAACTGCTTGACAGTGAGTGACCGGCCTTCCCTCACTCTCGCGACTGCCGTGCGGATCGACTCTATCCGAGCGGGAGACAAGCATGCCTGCATCGTGGTCGAATCCCACACCACGCCCAGGTAAGTGATTCTCTGTACTGGAGAAAGCACACTTTTCTCGGCGTTCAGTCTTAACCCCAGCTCTTTCATGTGGGCGAGACCGACATCTCGATGCCGAACCGCCAACTGCTCTGATCGAGCTAGTATCAACCAATCGTCGATATAATTTAGTATGCGGATGCCCTGGAGTCGCATAGGAGCCAGAGCAGCATCCACACACTTCGTGAAGGTGCGGGGTGAGAGTGCCAGGCCGAAAGGAAGAACCCGGTACTGGTAAGCTTCGCCCCCGAAAGCGAACCTCAGGAACTTCCTGTGTTGGGGAAGGATGGAGATATGGAAATATGCATCGTTTAGATCGATCGTGACAAACCAGTCCTCAGACCTGATCTGAGACACGACCTGTGAGACCGTGAGCATCCTGAACTTCAGTCGAGCGACTGAGAGGTTCAGCTGCCGCAAGTCCAAAATGGGACGCAGCCCCCCATCCTTCTTGGGAACAATGAAGTACCGGCTGTAAAAGCCTGACTCCCTGTCGTGAGGAGGGACCACCTCGATGGCCTCCTTCCTCAAGAGAGTGCACACTTCCTGTTCCATCACCAGAGCCTGCTCGGGGCCCACCAAGGTGGGAAAAACCCCGGAGAAACGAGGCAGAGGAAAGCTGAACTGAATTCGGTAGGCCTCTCTCTATGGTACGCAGGACCCACTGAGACACATTCAGCAGAAGTTTCCACGCTGCCAGAAAGCTCACTAAGGGGATCAGCCTCTCGAGACTGACCTCTGGCACAACAGAAGCGGCTAGCACGGCGCTCTGGAGCAGCGAACTGACAGGGAACAGGGCTAACCACTCGACAGGCCTCAAAGGAGGCTGCGAGCCTCCCGGACCCGCTACATTGCCGGGCGGGAACCGGGGGAAGCGCTCACCGGAGACCGCTGCGCCCTGAAGCACCGCAGGTGGCAGGGTTGGCACAGAGGCACGACGGGCACCGTATGATGAGCCTTCAGGGACGATGCCGCATCAGGGGACAGATAGCATGCTAGCGTCTGTTCAACCCAGGGCATCGTCCTATAACCAGCCACGTCTAGCCTCAGCGGCGAAACTCGCGTCTCAGCGGGCCAGTCGATACTCAATTTAGCGACGGCCCGCAAAACCACCTCCAGCAGCTCCTCATATTGGGGAGACTGTGGCTCAGGGTCGGCGCCCTCCACGTCAACCTCCTCGGAGGAAGACAGGTCGGAGCGCCGGGCCCACACCCCGGGGGGAAGAACCGCAGAGTAGATCTGGAGGGTGAGGAAGGAGAAAGGGACTCGCCCGTCTCCATTCCCTCCGCCAGATCTAGCTGCGAGCCCCACGAATGCAGACGCCGCTCTGCCTCGGCAGAAGCGGGGCCAGCACCGCGAGGCTCGCGAGTGAAGGCTCCCTCCTCGAAGAGAGCCTTCCGCGAGCGGAGCACACGTAGAGGCAAACGCTCGCAATGCGAGCAGCCGGATCCCTCGAGAGCCGACTCCGCATGCTCCGCTCCCAAACAGACAACGCAAAGGCTGTGTGTATCCCCGCCCATAATATAATGCGGGCAGGGATGAACACACAGCCCAAAACTCTGTCCGGAAATCTCGCCCTTTCCGTGCTTCAATTTGTCTTTGGCTTTAGACATGCCGCAGACACACAAAGAGACAAACAATCAGACAAACAATATACATAGAGCGCTTGCTGAATGACAGAAAGCTAGCGCGGCGCATGCCGCTCGGGCTTTTATGCTTCCGGGTCGTTACGTCACCCTGCCCGTGACGTCTCGCCATCAATTAGACAGATTACACATATGATTCAGAGCGCAGTCACGCTGAAGGCGTTCCCATAGCGTTTCGACGCAGCTCGAGTTCCTGAAGGGGAACTGTAGGCCCTTATAGAACCTGGTGTGTGACTTTTCAAAATATGTCCAGTCAAATAAAATTGCAATAGGTGGACTCCAATTGAGTTCAAGACACATCTCAAGGGTAATTAAAGCAAACAGGATGCACCTTACCACAATTTGGAGTGCCACAGCAAAGGCCCTGAATACTTTTGTGAATAAGAGATTTCAGTGTAATTAATTTTCAAAAATCTTTAAAAACATGTTTTCACTTCATCATTATGGGCAATAAAGTGTAGACTGATGGGTAAAAATATCAATTATATCCATTTAAAATCAATCAAATCCACAAAACTAGAGGGGTCTGAATACTTTCTAAATCCACTATATATACAAGCAGCCACTCCCTATCCATTCCACACACATTCCTACATTAAATTTTAATTCATATTTTCATTTCTACCTTTTCCTCTATCTTTCTCTCATTTCTAACTCTCCTCCCTCCGAAGTATTTTACTCATACTTTTAATAATTAATATCATATTGCATGTACTATGTATTCCACCTGGCTGGAGAGAAAAATCTGAGGGTTGTGAGGACACACTAGCACATCTCAGGATTTCCATACACGTCAAAAATGTTCCCTTCCATCCCCTAAACTCATCTACCAGCCTTATAGAGATTTTTACACAGAAGTGGAAAAATATGAAAGTTCATAAATGTTTTTGGACAAACTATGGGTATTCTGTCAAAGAAATATTGCATCCAAATGGCAATTGTGAATTTGACATTGGAAGATGGGAACATTAATGCACAATACACACTTTGTTCAAGTGCTCGAATGCTGTTGCTAGGCGATTGGAAAATATGGATGCCAAATATCAAAGCTAGGAAGTGACTAAGGCTAACTATGTAGCTATGTAGAAAATAGCCATTAGTTCTTCTATATGGACAATCTAAAGGCACGGTGTAGAGGAAACAAGACAAAGCTATTGGAAACATCAACATTTCCCTGAGATGTAAATTACTAAATTGGTAAATTACTAAAAATAAAAAAAATAAAAAAACAAAAGACTGTGCATGTCTGAAATTAGATTGTAATTACACTTAGCACTGACCACAAACGTAACTTCCATGGGTTCATTAATTTTGAGAAACATCAATATCGTGTCAAGTAAAAAAACACCACAAGTGTGCACTGTTCTTGTGTAATTTTTCATGGGAATAGGGCAGAAACTTAGTACTAACAGCTTTAATCTCATGGGAACCACCTTTAGTATGCATGAGGCTTGTGCACAGCCTTTCAGGTGTGTTTAGTGAGTTTTGCTTTGATTGTGACATGGTATTTGATGAGAAGATGGATTAAAAATAAAACCCTTTATAATTCATCTCGTCTGTTCCTGAGTAGTAATGTGATTTGTCTGTGAGTGTGTGCATTATGTATTCCTATGGTAAATCTGCACCACACGCACGTTTGTCCTTACTATCCTTATAAGGACTTTCCATTTACGTAATTATTAATGCAGCCAATTAATGCTACACCTACACCTAAATCTAATCTAAATAAAAGCTGCAATTTTGGGGGGAAAAGCAGGGTTTTTTTCATAGGGACCAGCCATATGTCCCCACAAAATCAAAACTATCAGATATTCCTATCCTTGTGGGGGCATTTGGTCTTCACCAAAATATAAAACCCCAAATATACACACATAGAGCCTGGGGGAAGATATCTTACCAGCTGAGTGTGAACAGAGAAGGAAGGTGCCGTGAATAATCATGATCACACTATTCATTGAATATTGTCTTCGTTATGAGAGCTCTATCAGCAGACAGGCCAAAAGAGAGTGTGTCAGGGGAATAAAATACACACCCCGCTAAGAGGAAAGCACACATCACCACGCATCGCTCATCACAAAGCATACAGACCCACTCTGTCACACTCACCCTGAAACAATGTTAACTTCCTCTTTGTCATGTTTGTTGTTGTTAGGTGTCTAAAACAGTCAGGCCACTTGTCACCTACACAGTTCAGAGTGGAGCAGCTCTCATAATGAAGTCAATTAACTCCATTAGAGTTGGCTCAGGCTTTCAGGCAGCGAATAAAAACAGATAAGTTCATTAACAGCACACTCCCACACAATACACACACACACACACACCTACTCAGACTTCCCCATAACTGGTAAGCTCAATTAATTTGTCATTATGTCACTTCTTTCCCTGCATCTCTTCAGGTGATGATGAGCTGACTCTCCAGCATGCAGCATTGGTAAACATCAAATATGCTTGTTCATCAAACTGAAATTCACACAATACACATTTACTGCAAGTGGATGATGTGGATAGAATAGCACAGGAAAACATCTTTGTTGTGTCTTCAGCCATGTGCCTGGTTCATTACAGTCTCCAAACAATGGGCCTCATTTATTGAGCTTTTAGTAAAGTTGTGTGTAAATGCTGGCATAAGCCAAACCAAACTAAACATTTTTACAAACAGTTTCAGAAAGGCAGCTTTTCTTCATACTCACATACGTATGTTGATCCCCCTCAAAGTGCAAAGTACATTCTCGACACAGCCCATTTATATTTAGAGACACCCACAAAATTCCATAAAAGTTTAAGTGCATGAAATAAATGATGAGGGTAAAGGCTGAAAAACAGAATTGGAAGTTATTTTTTGTCTTAATTTATGGGTTTGTGTTGGTTCATTTGCTTTATTTTTCATATTCTTCAATTCATGGCAATAATATAAACAACTGGTTTTCACAATATTTTCTCAGTGGTACTCTTAGTCCTTGACCTAGTAAACTAGCATGAAGATATGTTTTTGATAGAAACTCCAAAGCACTTCTATAAAACTCTCTGGATAAGAGATGCTGTAAATGTAATAAAAAGTAAGCAATTTAAACTCAACAGTATATTTTATATGTAAAAGGGCAATAATCCATGCAAAATATAATGATTTCAAGTCGAGGTTTACATCAGTTTAAAAGTAGAATTAATTGTAGTATTTAAAAAGTAGTATATAAAAGTAGAATATTTGAAATATTGACATTAATTTCAGAATTTCTTAGTATTTGTTATAGCTCCATTTTGCTTTATTGACAGTGTGCATCTGAGATGGCATGGACTACAAACGTGTGTTTGTGTTCGATCAAATCCATTAGAGTGTTATCTGAACAGCTGCTTCAGTAGAAGGGATAAGACTCAAGGAATCTTGACCTTTTTTTTTTTTAAACAAAGGAGTTAACGTGGTCAAAGTCACAAATTTGCTAAAATTTAAATAGTGATCTTGAAAATTTAAAAATTCTAAAACTTTCTGTTTATTTCCAGTTTTAAATTTAAAAAAACAAAAAGACTTTTGAGTCATCACTGTATGGTCAATATATGATCTTCAATTGTGCAAATGATTTATTTTAAACTCTGAGTGATTTTTTTTATTTACACTTCTTTCATTGAAAAGTTGTTCTATTTTTCACTTTGGCTAATAGTTTCCTACATTACCCACAATGCTTTTCACCTGCCCGCTGATAGTGGCACCAGTGGGAATTCATCTCTAAAAACATGAATGCTGATGCAGCAGCACTTTAGTCCTTTAGTTTGTCCAGCTCTCTCACCTGGAACTTGGAGTCCAATATTTGTGTCTCGAATTCGTACTCTCAAGTGTGCAGCACATTACGAAGTCTTATCATGCATATTTGCATCATTAGGTTTTTTACTGTTTCCTGTTCATTCTGTATTTTTTTTTCATTCTTGTTTTTCATTTTCATTTTTTGATCATGGATTATCCCTGTTTGTTTTGACCTGCCGGTGCTCTGACCCCTGCTTGGATTTTTCACAAAGATTACTGGATTAGCCCTAACAAGCATGAATTTACGTACTTACTTTCTGCTTCTACAAATTGCATATTACAGCTTCTCCATTCCTTCTACGTTGGATCTGTCATTAATAGGACATAAATTTGCTGAAAAATGATGAGTGACAAAATGGAGAAAAGTGAGAAAAGAAGCTTTTGCTCTTTTATCGTTAAGAGCTAACAGTAATAGCTGACTGTTATCTCTTTTGTGTGAGTTTAGTGGAAAGGTTTTCTCCTATTAAATAACATTAAATAAGCTAGCAAAGTATCCCTGTAATATCAGGGTGGCACACAACTGCTAAGTTCGCACAGGAACAGCGAAAATACAGCATCGACAAATCAGCAACTTCAGAAAACATCCGAAAATTTCAATATGAACATATTTAATGTGTTTCAGGGTGGACTTTCAAAATGTCATGAGGAATTCCATAAGTGCATTCAGACTTTATCACTATTGAAAGTGGCACATGTGGAACAATTGTGTGTGTGTGTGTGTGTGTGTGTGTGTGTGTGTGTGTGTGTGTTTGTAACAAGGTCCTCAGATGTTTACCCTAATAGTGCAGTAAGCTGGATTCCACTGAGCTGGTACTGTAATGTCAGCACAGGTCACATGATGGAGTGGATCAGATCATGAGCAATGAAATTAACACTTGTCCTTGCACTGAATGATACACACGCAGCACCCTTTTCAACAGGATATCTGAATGTATCTGACTCCACACTTTGTGTGTGTTGCTGTGTAATAAGCCAGGGTCTGGGGGTTAATGATTTGTTTGGAGATACTCCTCCTCAAGGGCACCTTGTGTGCGGACGGCAGTCACCAGGCTGACAGGGTCATTTGTCATACGGCTGGAAATGAATTTAGTCTGTGGAATCCACCGAGCACTGTGCAGCAGCTTAACCCACACACTCCCGTACTTTCAGAGCTCGGACTGAGCCGGGCCTGCTGGGAAGAGCATGGTAACACAATTTTATAGAAAGCAGCTCTTTTGCAGTCAGAAAATATGACTGTGTGTATGTATCTGGATATGTATTCCTTATAAGGAACAAAGGTTCCAAAAAAGATAGGAAAGATAGGAAATTGGGACCATCTGACAGGCCCAGAAAAGAAAAATGTAGATTTTATTTGAAATAATTAAAAGCCAAATTACTTACTTTTGTGTACTATAGTTAAAGTTAGGGTTAGGTTAGGGGTAGGTGTAGGCATGGCATTATTTAACTGCAGTAAAACATATTTCTGTGTATTACTCACAAAGGCAATAAGACAAAAAACTGTGTGTCCACTTGTAGAGATATGTTTTCTCTTTGAAGGGCTCTTTGCAGTTAATGGGACTGTAATTTGTAGCAATGAAAATGCTCTTGGAGGTCACAGTGTACAACAAAGTGCACGACTAATGCTTTATAAACGCAACATCAGTCACAGGCTGTAGCGGGATTATAGGACATGCTGATTTTGAAATGATCTGGTCTTTTAAATCTGCATGCAATGCATTTTGGTAGAACAATTTAAGCCTTTTCCCACTGCACACGATATTGGAGCTCTTTGTATAAGAAACTAGAATCATACTTTTCCCTTTGGGCAATGCTACTGGCACCAAAAGGATCAAATTGTACTCGGAGGTGGAGATAGCAGCACAGTTCATTGCTCACTGATTATGCAGACTGTGTTATTTGACATCTTATACATAAATATAGTCACTATAAAATATCATAAGATTGTGGAGAAAATAGTGCAATGGAACAATGGGGAGTTGTAGTTATTAATGTTGTAGGTATTAATACATTAATTAATCTTAGCCAAACTATAGCCAGACCTTCCACTTCTCCTAATCAATACCCACTGAAACTATTAGCACTTTTCAGATGTGTGTTACTGTTGCTAATTCAAATCCAGAATCCTGGTCTAGTACCTGTTTCTGTTTCCCAATACAAAAAATACCCATGAAATTTCTGCTTGGGGTGAAGCTAATTTCCACGCCGGAAAGATCCAGAAACTAACCAAATGCCCAAACTGGCAATTTAGGTGCAACTAATAACATTATAAGCTCTATCAATATACAGAAAGATGTCTCTGCTCACATATATTATTTAAAGTCCATGTCTAGGCTGCACTAAACACATAATACAGTTTTAAGAATTCCTCTATTTGACACGACTTACAATCATCAGCCTTTCCTTTCTTTTTGACATTTACTGGTAGAAAAATGCAAGCTTCCATTACAGGCAGATTAATGCTGCCAACAAAGATCAGAGAACATCTGTTCAAATTCATGAAAGTTTCTCATTCCTGACACGGCAGCAGATGAGCAGTGGTAAGTGTCATCTTTCCTTCTGAGCATTTGAACTGTGTAATGTTAACTTACAGAGGATAGTAAAAATGAATAAAAGGGTCAGATGATGGACCCAGTCTTGTTTACCATCTGTGTGAGCTGTGTTCACATAGGTCCAGATGGAGTGATGGTTCTGTTGAGGTAGACAACCAAAGCCACAGACATACACACATAAAACCAACTACTGTCCTTTCATCATCCTCCCTGCTGTGGAGTGAAAGAGTGGGCAAAGATGGAGAGGGATGGGGAGTGAGAGAAGGAAAAGCCTGAGAGAAAGAGAAGGGTCAGGGGAGTGGGGCTAAGAAGAGAAAACACTCATCCAGGCAGCAGGAGTCATTATTCACCACATAGAGATGTTCTAGAAACATCCTGTTCATTATTCCTGTGGTATAAAACACAGCAAGGGGTTCATTCAGTCAGGCACAGGTACTAACTCACCCTTTACCCTTCTTTCACTGTCTGTTTCTCTCTCTTTTTCTCTTTCCCACACACACATCCTCATTTATCTCTTTCTATGATGGATCAAACTCATTACGTTGTAGACAGAATAGCTGCCCCCTCTGAAGCTGCGTCTCGTTCTCGCCGTAATCATCCCCTGCCGTTTGGCAGCAAGGCCTGCTGATCACCATTACATCTACTACCAGGTTCATTTAGGAGGGTGACGGAGTGTGACGAGCAAATCAATCTGTTATAAATCAAATTAAACCCATGAGGGACACAGATACCTAGTGGACTAATTAACAGCAGAGCCTTTATAGGTTATGGCCTGTGAGTCCTATAATGTTAAGAGAGATGCAGATAACGCAAGTTCACTGTTGTTCTATAACGTGACAAGCATAAACAGCGTTGCTTAATTACAGCCATGCCTTGAAGATAGGAAGAGTAAAATATTGAAATGCTCATTTAAAAGACACTTTCTCTTTGCAGTGTGTATGTATGGTTCCTTTTTGTAGATGTGTGTCAGGATATATGGCATGGTAGATCCAATGACTTTGTAAGCCGATTGGGTTCATTACTGTCACATGATTACATGTGACAGGGAGTTAGGCTTAAAACTATTCTAACAGATAAATTCAAACATATCACAGTATGAGGTCAGTCAATCAAATCTTTCACCCAAAGCAGAACAGTGAAAACTCCACACTCTGAAGCTCACACATTCATCTGCTCGACTAGTAAACTAGTTTATCTGATAACTAAGCTATCAAACTTTTCACAGGCTAGATTTCCTGACAATAATACATAATGGGGTCACTAGTTAGATATTTTAGAAGTAATGTTATTCAGGAACCAGGCAATTTAATTAGCAGGTGTTGATCCAAACCCTTGTTTGATGGGGTCAATTTAGCTGATGACAATATATATGGTGGACAGCATGAAGTGCAGCCAAAAGAAATTTCCAGCTTACATGTCCAATCAGTTTGCTTCGACATTTATGTTCTGTCAGTCATTCTTTGGGATTTTTTTTAACAGATAGGGTCACATACAATTGTCCAAAAGATTCTTCACAATGAACAAAAACAAAAAGTTGACCCTCTGAACCCCCCACCCCCTTGGGAGGGAGCCATCTTTGTGCAATCATCTTTTTGGCAGATGTTAGACCTGAACCAGAACTTTCTTTGTATCTCAGTGAAACCTAAACTGGAATCATCATTCTGAAGGAGCACAACTGGTTGCACTATATTTTTTCCTATGATATCAGACAATACTGATGAAATCTTTCCCCGAAACTCTTCTCACACTCCCACACCATATATGAATGCTCCCACTTGTTGGTAAGGGCAAAAACTACAGTGGGGATTTGGAGATAATTTAATGAGGAAGCGTTTCTTTGGTGTCCAGTACAATCTATGACAAAATTTGAAATGAATTAATTGATGGTTTGGATTTTTTTGATGCGTTGAATATATTTTTCCATACCGTCACCCAGTCAATCTGATCTACAGATAGCTGCCTTACCCAAATTATGTGCAGTGGTAATTGTTTTTGCTTAACTTCAAGAAGATGAGCATAAACTGATGACACTATCCTTTGTTGAGAGGGGTTAAAAAACCAGCTGTAAAGTGGATGTGCTTTGAGAGCTTTTCCCCAATGTACTGTCACTCATAATAATTTCCATCACTTTAAAATATCTCCTATTATTTTTCCTCAAGATAAATGAGGTTTTGTTATACTTCTCACTCAAATTGTTGTCAATAATATAATTTGTAATGAAAATTGCTGCATAAAATTAGAAAAGAATGCAAAATAGAAGCATTTTCACTGGTGGTCTCAGACTTTTGAATCCCACTCTATGTTTTTGGATGAAATTCCTCAGGTGATTGTTAGATATGAGCTGAGTTGGTTGGCAGCGAGAATTCCCGTAGAATTCCCGTAGCACCCAGATGAGGATGGGTTCCCTTTTGAGCCTGGTTCCTCTCAAGGTTTCTTCCTCATATCATCTCAGGGAGTTTTTCCTTGCCACCGTCGCCACTGGCTTGCTCATTAGGGATAAATTCACAGTGATAGATTCAAATATTTACAATATATTTTTTGTGAATCCATTTATTTCTGCAAAGCTGCTTTGTGACAATGTCCATTGTTAAAAGCGCTGTACAAATAAAATTGAATTGAATTGAATAGTATGGATGCACAGACATTTCTATGACCTGATAGATTTAAGCGCAGACCATATAACAAGCAGCTTCATCATCTGACAGTTTTGAAAGCTTTTTAAAGTTTGACAGTTGATGAATTTGAGTGCTGTTGTAGTCATGCGTTTACTGTTCTACAGTGTATTTAATAGAGCCTCAGATGGAAGTTATAATATTGATACAATATTGAAAATGATACAGGGTTCATGGAAATGCTTGAAAGTTTGAAAGCTTGATATACTCTCTCCGTTAAGTTGGAAACTAGTAGCATTGGACGTAAAGCATATTGACAAGTGGAAGGTGTCTTTGATGAGCTTTATGATTTTCTGATTGCTAATATTATGCCCAGCTTCCAGTTCAACTTAAATTAGCTAGAAAAAGGAATTTATAGACCAAACATTAACCATGCATAATTCTACAAGAATGAATCCAACAACATTTTAACATTTATCAATTTTTCCAAATAGCCTACAAAGGCATTATAATACTTGAAACAATGTTGAAAACAAGCAAATTAAAACTTACAGCTAGTGTAACTTTAGCCAATGATCTAGCAGCATTTTGAGAAAGCCATGTGATATATACTGAATATAACTGTAGATCCTAGTTATACAGGAACTGCAATTATCCACCTTGAAAATGCTGGGGGAAAAAAAGCCGTATGAACCCTGAATATAAAATGATTGCTTAATATTACCTATTTGGTTTTTGTTGCCATTTTGTCACTTATTTGTCACAGTATGTAAGATGATGTGCATTCATAAACAGTATGGATGGCTATCAAACTCCCATCTTTACTGAACAGACTATACATTGCAGTTTTCAGTTTGGCCAAATTCTGGCTTCATAATGGTGTGGTAACACTTACAAACGATGCTTGAGGCCACCCTAGGTACAGTGTTGAGCTAGCTAGCTATTATGTCAATAAAATACTCATTACTCACAATATTAAATTTTATAATGATAGTAGGTAACTATACCAAGCTAGCTTCCTATATTAGCTAATTACATTTAGCTTTAATTACAACCCCTTAATCTAATGCTAGTCAGCCATGTTTATCTTATTTTTCTGGCACTATTAGCAAGCTTGCTGTATGAACAGCTAACATATTTCATGCTTCATACTTATCATGCAATGCATCTGGAAAATAAGTAACCTTGTTGTTAGCAACATAGTTAAGAATATGGGTGATCTTAGCTAATGAACACTATCTATGTCCTCAGGATGGACCAGCTCGGCAGGGGAGATCATCAGTCACCACAATGACATGGCTGGAGTCATTGAAGCTATGATGTCCACCATATACACAGTCACTGGTTTAGAGAAGCGACAGTTAGTTATTTTGACATCTGGTTCTAGTGTATTTGTCCTGTTAACTGTGTTAACTGTCACAATTCAGCAGATGGGATACTGAGCTCCACGAGCTCCACTGCAGCTAATCCAATGGCTGAGTGCTGCTTTATCATTCCACAGTAGCAGAGAGGAAGAACAAAACAAGAGAGAGAAATATTGTGGTAAGATAAAACATACATATAGCACACACAGTAGAGTAGAAGGGAGAATAAAACCATACAGTTTGATTCAGATTGGACCACGTTATTCCCTAAATTAAAAAAAAAAAAAGAAACACAGCACATCAATTTCAACTGACAGCCTGTCAGGAGAACTATAGAAGATGAGGGCTATTTTCCTCTGCAAATGCTTCAATTTAGTTCTAAGAGCTATGCTCTTGGTCTGAATCTGAGTGAGTGTGGTTTTTTTTTTTTTTTTTGCAACAGATTTGTGCAGCAGCTTTTTCACAGACTAAACCACACATGCTAACTATTTGAATAGGCTGAATAAAAATGGGGCTATACAAGTATGCAATTACTTTCTGCCTTCTTTACAATCAGAGCCATTGAGAAACTACGTAAAGCTTGCATGAGTACAAGGTCAGCCAGCCTGTACAATTCTGCTTTTATGGAGTTGCACTAGCTGCCGTGAGGCACGCTTCATTGATTCTGCTGCTACAGCATCTTTGCAGTACAGCACTTCACTGCAGATTCCCACAGAAAGCTGGATGGAAACTAACTCATGCCCCCCAACCTGAATGCTGAATAAAGCAGCAGTTGTGTGTTCAGCAATATCAACTGCAAGATTTTCCCATTTTATATTCAAACTGTAAATAATCCACCAAGTCACACACAAAATTGTATGCTTTTTTGACATACCCAGAAAGTAAAACAGAGCAGATAGGGACCTAGTTCATACATATATATACACACACATATAAAACAACTTTATCTTAGGGTTCTATAAAAGTCCTGCTGCAAGCTGCTTCTGGATTATTATGGCTTTGCACCAGGCATACACCCTGGCAGAATATTTGCTACAGTTACTGCAAAATGCAAATAGCCCAGCTTAATGACTTTAACTAACACATAAAGCATGTGAAAACATCTTCACATTTGCCTGAGCGCCTGCGGAAAATGTGATCAAGGTAATAAGGTTTTGCGTTCAGCAATCTAGGCTCTTTCCTCATCCTGGGACGGGCGGCTAGCCTGTGCAAGCTTACTGTGACTCCTGTGGGATCGGAGCAAGCTTCCATTTCACGAGAACATCTGCCACAACACACACAGCTGTATCATATTGAATACAGTGCCTCCTGCCAAGGCTGAAATCAAGGGACCAGTTACGCTTGTAATGGTGAATTTGCTATATCACAGACATATACCATCCTTTACTAAGGTTATGTGTGTGCTGGAATGAACGAAAGAAGAAAAAAAATAGACAAGATAACAAAAGAAGAGTATTAGAGTATTAGACCAAGAAAAGTGAGCTATACGAAAGCTTTAAAAGCGTTCGTTTAAAAGCATTAGTTCCACTTTGTCAAGACTACACACTTCGCTAAGCAGTTGCTAAGACAAAGTGCTAATAACATCTGCTTCAGCACTGCAGTATCAGACCCAGCAGACCTCAACAAAAATCCCCCTGCATCCCCATCTCTGCACGTCTCCTCTGCAGTGCAATCACGTTGACCCAGTCTATTGTCAAGATCTCTTTCCCTCAGCCATAATCCCAGTAGAGTCCTGCCAAATCCCTGCAATTAGCTGCCTGAAGTGTCTATTACACTCTCCAGGAACAGGAAGGTGGAGGAGATGGAGGTGTCCAGAGTGCTTTCCGCTTGGCAAATTTAGTCAGAGATTGTATGTGGGCAGACAGGCAATGATATGCTGTTCATGTTTGTGAACAAGGCATTGAGACAGCAGCCTCATCAGGGATTAGGATGAAACAACAGGAGGTAATGGAGGAGGTCGATTATTGATATCTCATGAGCTCTTCATTATCATTCTTTTCATTATTAAAAAAAAAGTAGAACTGCTCACCACACATAAACTACTACACTAAAATATTTTAGAAATTTAAATAGATGCAGTTTTGCTCATGCTCAGAAGGTCACGTGAGCAGGAAAGAAGTCACTGTATTTCCTGTAGTTGGGGTAAAGAGGGGCTGAAGCTGCAGATGGCTATTTCTGATTGGTACTTTTGTAGGCTTGTCATCACCTCTACCAAATACAGTGCAGCCCAAAGAAAATAGCAGGAAAAAAAATCTTAGCTGAAAAGAACTACAGTCATTTGCAGATGGTGGTAAATTCACAACAAGAAGCTAATTATGAAAATATATTAAAAGTTTTTTTTTTTTTTTTTTTTCAAAAGCTGGCAAATGGAGACTGTAGAGTGGATTGCACATTTGAATTATTTCTCCTGCAGTGAAAATAACTCAGATTACGCACATTATTGGAAAGAAACGTTGACTCAAAGAGAGACAGAGACACAGTACTGTCAAAAAGCTGTCCAAAATGCAGGATAAGTATGAGGTGAATATCAGTGTTTGACTGGAGAGAACACATTCCTGCTCTCTGTGCCATGGCTCAATCAATACAGCCTCTCTCACAGCATCACGCAGTGAAGATGACAAGGAATAAAGTGATGTGCATGCCAGACAGGTAAAGCCCAGGTGAAAACGATGCTAAACGCAGCAGGAGGGTGAGGAAGAAGGTGAGCCAAAATAAACAGGAAGAAATGAGAGTGTGCATCCATCTGTGTGCTCTGGAAATCAATCAGTCATCTCCTATTCCTGTCAGAAGCATGGGCTTAATGTCACGCTCGATACAAATGTACCGCCAGGAACAGCAGTGGTGAGAGAGGGCATGAGAGAGAGACAGAGAGAAAGAAAAGGACAGACACAGAAGACAGGAGCTGGAAGGCCTGAGAGTGCTGGAGTATTTTGCCTTTTGGGGGCCTGGCTTGCAACACTTTAGACTAATTGGTGTAGCAGTGATGGAGCTTCATCCAAAGATTTGACCTTCGACTGTCTCTCAGACTTCTGCTGTCTTCTGTCTCCAGCTCGTCTTCCTCTAAAGGCTGGTTTAGACTACCTTATGAACAGGCTTCGGCAGCTTTCAGAGAGACACGGAAAGCACTAAAGACAGGGAAGGAGATGGAGAAGAATTCCAAACCTATGCTGTAATTAGGGATTGGCTGCAGCTTCAACTACTGTTAATCCCATCACCAGCTGCTGTGATGATATGAATGTGTTTGATGGAGGCTGGCTGAGGTGGTGGGCAGGAGCCTCCTTAAAAGCTTTAAAAAAAAAAAGGAGCCTCCTTAAAAGCTTTAAAAAAAAAAGGGAGCCTCCTTAAAAGCTATTGGTTCAGCTATATTTGGTAGTGATATGGACACATTGCAAACAATTTCTGAAATTTCTTCAATAAAATACATTCGTATTGACTACTTCAATAAAATATTGTGTTTATTCCAGCACAAAGCTTTAAGTGTTATTTTCGGTACTGTGCCGCAGCACATGTGATATTGTGGGAAAATATTTATAGTCTTGGCAGATTCTGCTGTTACTATATTGTAATAAAACATACAGTGTTGGTAACTTTACTGCAAAACTAGAGAAAAAAAAAGCATTTAGCTGAAGCAGCAAAGGAACCTTGTCTGGCTCGTTTTTCTGTTTTTTATTTCTTCCATTATTTTGTCATCCTACTTTGTACTTAAAAAAAGCATAGCTTCAGTTGTCACTGCTAGGTAATGTTAGCCTATTCAGTTCAGCTTTATTTATATAGCACTTTTTACAATAAACTTTGTCACAAAGCAGCTTTACAGAAATCTCGATGTACATTTAGATTCCTACTTCGAGATACTGGACCTTGAGAGGAATTCGATTGAAAAGGGAACTCAGATAGTAGTAAGTGTGTTGAAATGATGTTCAGTATTTAACAGATTGTGAATAAAATTACTGGGATGAACAACAGGACAGTTTTTATGATCACAGCAGGAGAGCTTGGAAGGTAAATGTCTACAGCATCCAGGCAAGATTATCTACTGAACAAAGGGTTAGACTTGGAAATAAACTGTTTTTGGTGAGTGCGAATCTTTAGGGGGTCTGTGTGGGACCGTCCACAACAGGAGAAAGTGAATCACACGTGCAGAAGCTCAAAGCAGGAGCAGAGCATCTGGATGAATCAGGCAGGTCCAGAGGGTGAGACGTGCCTCAGTAGTAGAAGTGTGTCTTAGGCAGCAGGAGTCAAATACAGCTCGACACAGAGAGAGAGAGAGAGAGAGAGAGAGAGAGACACAGAGAGACAGAAAGAGAGAGAGAGAGGGGGTAATTTGAGAGCCAGAAGGTAACACAGACATGAGAGCACACTAGGACACTAAGCGTCTGGATACTCCACTGTCAACAAACAAACAATAGCTAGCTAACCTTTTCCTAGCGTGATATTGTATATAACTTACTTTCTTCTTGTTTTTTTTCTGTGGTGTCCAAGACTGAGTCTCATTGATTCTGTCACTATTGATCTCGTTGTTATTTTAGCAGTTTACTATTGTGTAATCTTTTAGTAATAGATAGTTTTTATTGTGCAATTAGATATCTTATGTTAGTTCTTATTTGGACAGAAATGATTGCTTTAATAATTTTTTTTTTTTCAAATTCGTTTGGGTCTTTCACATATATTTATTATGCATGTTAGGCTTTAAGATTTAAAAGCTAAAATGACAGTATAACTGCAGCAGTGATTTTTACGCTATTATACTAGTCTCAGTGTGTAGTTTGTCTTGTAAATGCACTACAATGCAGATATTAATTAATAATTAATATTAATTACAGTACTCTGTTGTGAAAGGTCATTTTTTTAACCTTACCTTTATGTCTACAGCTCACCTGTTTACGAATCACACTACTCCCTTTAATTAACCCAGACTCTCGGTGTAACTTTGTGTCTGTGCTTTGCGTGTTTCGATTACAAGCATTATTGTTTTGCCCAAATCCTGCTTCACGTTTGCTGATTTAATCTTGTCTATTTGATGTGTGTGTGTGTGTGTGTGTGTGTGTGTGTGTGTGTGTGTGTGTGTGTGTGTGTGTGTGCCAGTTAGCCGGTTTCACATTTTTTAGTATTTCGTAACCCTTTGGCTTGTCTGCTACAAAGATTGTATTAAAACCACAAAACCTGCCCGTACGTCCATCTGCCTGCTTCATGACACATTCCTTTAAAATCCAGTGCCGTGTAAATAGCGAGTAGCGCTAATATAGTCCATAATTAAGTTTCTTAACTCACAGGTATATTTTAAATCCCTTTAGTTATGAATATAATATTGGTTGGTGAATTCAATGCACAGGAGCTGTTTATTATTGAGTCAGTGTTACGGACAACTAGCTTTTGATTATTATCTGATATTATCAGAAGATGTGACATCAACATCATATGTTTAACATAGCTCAGTTACAGCTAAAAACTTCCCACTGTTCTGAAAAACCATCAACATCCCATTACCCATTTCTGACAACTCTCAAAAGCAATTCTGACAAAGCATAAACAGAGGCATCCTTTCACCCGGCTTCTCTAATCCACGGACCAAGAGACACAGAACTCAGACAAACACCAGAGACGTCAACTCTCCCATCCTCTATAGAGGTCCAGTGGCCATGGATCTGTAATTAGGAGAATATACTGAATAGAAGCATGGATTATGTGAGATCATGGATGTTGGTTGGACACTGTTTGAGGCTCTGGTTGATGAACCATGAACTGAAAAAAGATGACGACTTTAATCCCAGCTGAACTTATGCTGCTTTTGTTCCTGTGTGCAATCCACCACCTCCGCTGCACCAGTGCTCTTGTCCCTGCAATATTAGTCAGCCCTACTCATGCAGCCTTCAGATACTGCAATCTCCTGCTGGTATTGTCATATCCATAAGCACATCATCATGAGAGAGGTTCTTATGTCCTTGTGTGGAACTCTTTTGAGTAGTCAAAGATAGAGTAATAATAATAATAATAATAATAATAATAATAATCACCATCCACATCATCATGTTGTTTTCTCTTTTTTATCCTGCTAATGTGCTCAGAAACACTCCACCTCTCCTACACACACACACACACACATATGCACACTCCAGTCTCAAGGCTGCTGCAGCTCTGATTCACTGTAATTCTGTGCTTTTTGATAACTGATTTTCCTTCCCAATTGAACACAAACCTGCAGCCATTTCTCTTCTTCTGATTAGAGCTTCAAGGATTTCCAACTTTTGTTTAGCCTTGAAAATGATGACTGAGTCGACTTATTCAATGGCTGCACAGCACAGTTCTATTTCAGATGATGAAAAGATGGCATCATTCTTTTTTTTTTTCTAAATGCAGACTGCTTAACGCAGATTTGCTGGAACAGAGTGCTCTTTCTTTTGTTGTCATGTTTAGCCTTGACATTCACTGTCAAGCAAAAAGCTATTAATGCCACTCAAACTACAGGTACACAAAATGGTCCTAATAGCTTATGATGGATAAGGATTTCATTCTTTGTATAAGAACCTGGTTCAATAATAACTTCAAAACAGGGTTGTTACATTCAAGACAGTCATCAATATAATAATAACAGCAGGCTTTAGACACTGTAATCTGCTGCTGATGCTGGCAGGTTCAAAATTGCCAGCATTAAAGAGTCTCTTACGTCCAGTTGTGTTACTCCTGTGAATACAGTACTGAGTCAGTCTCCCTAAATGGAATTCTATAAAGCTGTGAAATAAATAAATTAATGCCAGTGTTAATCTTGCAGCCTGTTATTTTAGGGGCCAAGGTAGTCCCGTGCTCATCTGCTGTGGAGCGATGGATTCACCTTTGTGTGCGTGTGTGTGTGTGTGTGAGTGAGAGAGAGAGAGCGAGAGAGAGAGAGAGAGAGAGAGAGAGTGTGTTATATATAAAAGGACAAAATCAAAGCAATGGACAAGTAGGTTCCAGTAGGTTCTCCAGGGAGACCCAGCTGCTGAGCAGATGTGCACAGTGAATCAAACATCCTGAGAAAAAACAGATAATGCACAGCTTTGTTTAAAGATGATGAATGGAAGCATGTGAAGGGCAGGACAGGGAGAGGAAGAGATGACAGAAAATCAGTAAATCCCCCCTGTTGGATCACCTTCACACTTTGTATCATTGTGTTATCCGATTATTCCGCACCTACTCACTTTGCCTGCTGTGATCCCCATTCTCCCTCACACTACAGCGTTCATTACAGACTCGCCCATCTCTCTACAGGCAATCACGCTCTAATCGCAATTCAGTTTCCCAGACTTCCCTAACAATGTCTTTCCATGCAACAATGAGTCTCTTGTACCAGATTACAGTCTAATTGACTCTGGGAAACCTTAATGGTAGGATTATGTCTGAGCATCAGTAGGTAACCCAAGCCTTCATGTGTGAGTGTGCTATTATCATAGAAATAAACGTGTACTTATAGCTCTTATAGCTTCCCATTACTACCCATGTTGATCAAAAGCCACCACCGTGGTCAGATGATCTCTTTATCATGGCTTGAACTACAAACTGACAGCCTTGTTATTTATAAAAAAATAAAATAAAATTTGTGCACCCCACTTACATAGATCAGATACAGATGGATTATTTACTGTTTTTACACAGTTGAAGCAAGGTTAGCTACAGTAACGCATTCATATTATAGATTTACACTAAACACAAAGCAAGCCTTTAGGATGCTGTAACATATGGTTACGCCTACTCAGTTCTGGAAACTGTCGGCTTTAATGACCCATCTGTCTCTTGAATGTGAGCAAGCCTGGCACCTAGTGGTTAAAGCAGAAACGGTCAAATTTTAGTAAACACACAAAGCACACACTGTGTATAATTTCATAAAGTCCACATTATATTCAATTACAAAAAAGTTATTAACAGTTATTTGCATTAATGTAGGTAGAATATACTGGAAAGCCACGGTATTAGAGCCCAAACTCCACATATAACACTGTGAGACTGCAGAACTGCACACATGGGCATATCTATATGGCTTTGAAAGTAGTTCATTTTGCTAACGACTAATAAGAGCAAACATGTTGTACACTAGGAAGTTAGGAGTTTTAGGAAGCTAGCCTTTAAAAGCCACCATTTCCTTAAAACAAGACCTGTATTACCCATAAAAAATTCAAGCTTGTACATAATTAGTCAAACATAAGTTGATATAAGTGACATAATATCCCCAACTGGTATACTTTTGCATTTTTTGAGTATATAGAAAGTCCATTCAACTCATGTATAAAGCTAGTTTGCTACAATAATTGGCATTTAGAAAAGTTCTCTACAAAATTGCCAGGTCAGTTCATTGTTTAAAAAAAGTTCACACTGTACATTTGGTACTATACATGGACTGGTTTCCCACATAAACACACGAAAGGATCAGTCCTTCCTTTTGAGAATACTCCATTACAAATCTAAAAGAGGCCTTTGCTCTTCTTTAGTTTGAGCTGTTTCCAGTTGGGGAGAGCACTGAATTCCTCTCGTGTCATCTCCAGAGCCACCTGCAACAAATAAACATACATTAGCAGCCAGAAAACATACATGCATTTTAATTTTACCTTTCAGTTTTAAAATCCTAACCTTCATGAAATAATATATATTTTATATTTTATCCCAGATCCAAACTAGGTTGGAATATTTAACTGAAAGTGGATTTTTTTTTAAAGCCTGGAACATTTCACATGGCCACCGAACTGAAACTGAGTGAGCCATCCCAATGGCTAGCTGGCAAAAAAAGATCTGCTGAGATGAGGGCATATGCAGAAGAGCTGGTCGTGTACCTGGAAGTCTTTGTCAGACAGGTAGAGCTCAAGGTGCAGAGGGTCCACTCCCTCAGGCAGCGGTCTGGTGGTCAGCTCCTCCAGAGAGTACTGATTCTTACTCAGCTTGGACAGAGCATCCTCTACCAGGATCACCTTATTCCTCATACCCTGAATCAGCACACACAAGCATACACACAGGCATACTTACATGAACAACTAAACCGAGACTGTTGCAGTTACAGTACAGGTGTGTGGTCACTCTGGGCTGTGTGTGATGGTGTGTGTACCTGCACTCTGATGCTGGAATCTTTCTCCCAGTATGGAAAGATGTTAGTGAACGTGAGGGGCTCAGCTCCAGCCAAAATTAGGTAGGCTGGCGGGGGTCGCCTGGAGTTCTTTTCTGGAAACATACACACGGATACTCTGTCATACTCTATACTTAGTCATACTCTATCAAAGCAGAGCATAGTAACATACCGTCTTTTTCTACTGGAACGTTCGGCACCAGAAAACTGAAACTACGATTTTCACATTTGCTACTAATTCAGTACCAAAGGTTATATGGTTTCTGGTACTTGCTCAAAATGACCAGCAGGAACTAATGGTACTCAGGGACGGGGCAAGCCACACTGTTCACTGCTGAATGGTTACAGTATGTATACTGTGCCAGATAATGTACATAACCATACACACAGAATAACATCTGCTTCTACATCACAAATTTTTCATTTCTCAAAAAGTGCACTGGCACAAGCAGCAAAATGAACAGACAGAGTTCAGTTGTTCAACTGGGTATAATTGTTTTCTATTCATATGGGGTTTCAGCCTAATGTCCTCAACTGAAATCAGCCTGTTTGGTCACAATATAAAAGTTTCTTGTTATTAAAATCTTTTGTGAGTTTTCTCGAGTCTTTTTAGCAGTAATTTTGTTGTAGCAAATATAAGCTGGCTAAGCAAAGAGCCAATCAGATGCAAGAAGAAGCTGTGTCTGAAAGTCTATTCACAGTACAGTGCACTATTTTCAGGGTCTGCCAGAAAACAGTGCACAAAGCAGAATGCCCAGTGCACTCGTTTAATCCTTTAATGCAGTGTGATAAGTAGTGTACAAACAATGTACCCTAGTGGCCGCAAAATACCCATAATGCACTGAATTGATTGGTTTGACTGGAGTACATACACAGAAAGGAATATAGCGAGCTAAGATGGTGACATCCGTTCTGATTTCTCCTCAGACATATTACAAATGTAAGCAGTGGAATAACTGTCTTGTAAAGTAATTTCACTAGTCAGGTGTTAGACTTATAGTTAGCACAGTTTATTGTTCCTAGATTTGACACAAGAAAGAAACTGTGTGGATAGTGCTGCAGAATGATGGGCAACCCCATGTAATGTAGCGTATGATAAAAAGAGTGCGCTATGTAGTACTCCCAATATTCACTAAGCAGGGATTGAGGTGTTTAAGGGAACATTTAATAGTGATTAGGAGACCATTTCTAACAGAGAATGTTAATCCATGCTATTTTTTACATGGTGGACTTAACAAGGTTTTAATTGAGCACTGTAATGATGATCTGTTACACCACTTACAGTTGCAGATTTCTCTCAAGTTGGCGGAAAATGAATTACAACAACATTCCCAAGTCTCAATTGTTCTTGTTTGGGCAATGGAAAAATCATCTATAGTCAGGATACTAAGCCTGTGACTTCTGACCTTTGCAGTACTGCAGGGTAGTCTCCATGGCGCACTTCCTTTCGTTGTCCCAGCGGATCTTAGCAGAACCCGTGCACTCTGCATCCTCTGGCTGCTGGCCCTGCCACAGGTACACCTCCATCCTGTTATCCAGCAGAAACAGGGCTACAGACAGAGGAAAAGAGGGAGAGAAGAAAGAAAGTTGGTGGCAAAAGTAAAAGAAAAAGAGAAGACAAGGACACTAAGCATTAAAATGTGTGCAAGTCAGACATGTACAGTATAGCCAAACGACTGTGATGAAATATAAATTGCACTCCGCATTGGAAGCATGAATTAAATGGTTATTAGTGTTAGACGAACCACTGACTGACTAATATGTTTGCGGTTTTTCGAGCATCAGCATTTCCAGTGACACACACAGATTACGAGATCCCATATACACTATATGGCCAAAAGTTTGTGGACACCTGACGATCACACCCATGCGTTCTTTTTGAACATCCCATTCCAGAGCCCCGTTTGCTGTTGCAGCAACCTCCACTCTTCTGGGAAGGCTTTCCACTAGATTTTGGAGTGTGGCTGTGGGGATTTGTGCTCATTCAGCCACAAGAGCATTAGTGAGGTCAAGCACTGATGTTGGGCGAGGATGAATTAATGAATTAATGAAATCTAGACTACAGTAGTATTTTATGTGAACTGTTTATATGTACTTAGTTCCACCATGGTTCATAAATGTACATCAGCAAATTCATCCATGAGTTTTTCTACCACAAGAATCTTTGCTAAGGAACTTTAGCCATGTATTAACTAGACGAACCAAGGCCCATTTTAAATTCTGGCCTGTAGTTCCAGGAAACTTTTTATTTGCTGCTCCAAAATAGGTAAGTTTCTGCAGACCTGGAATTCTTAGGGTGGTAACTGTGTTATCCTCATGCAGGAAAATTCCCAAACTCTTTAGTTTCTCAACAAATTCTGAACTACAGTTTAAATACAACTTATTTGTGGGTTATATAAGTGGTCTGTGGGAACCTGGTTGAGGCGTGGAGTAAAGGTCCTCCTGCAGGAATGGCATCGCCATCACAGAGCCTGTCACTCGTGAAGCACTCAGTTGTTCCTCCCCCTCAAAGGTTCCAGAACTGGCACTGAGGCGGTAAAGACGAGGCGTGAAGTTGTATTTTCCTGGATCTAGACACACACACACACACACACACACACACACACACACACACACCAAATAGAACTCAATACTATGGAAGTATTTTCCAGACTATTTTCAAAACTAATTGCAAAATGTATTTGCATAAATTGTGAAATACTTCTTCATTTAACGGTGAATACTGTATTGAGGATTTGATAAGATGAAGAAGCTGAACTGAAATGCTATTAAAACACAATCGTCTGTTCGACACATTTTCCTTCTTGACTGTCGACTGTGACTGACGTCACTTCCAAATACAAACACGCCCCATAGTATACTCCCGCCCCCAACACTGATTGACAGGTTTCTGTGCAAGGCATCAGGGATTGCGATTCCATTTGAATTTTGCAGGCTCCATACGAGACGCAGAGGAACTGAAATAGCAAACGGGGTAATTGGTATTACTATTTCAACATGACAGGGTCATAACTCATAGGACATGGGAAATGTAATTGCGAATGGACTTTGCTTATCCAATGGAAATTTGGCAGACATTGTACGTTCATGTAAACGAAAACGCAAACGGTAATATGCGATTTGCATTTTCATTTGAATTTGTCACAATTTACGCGTCCACAAATAGAAAACGCAACTGCAAATACATTTTGCAATTAGTTTTGAAAATAGCCCAGAAAATACTTCCATACAATCCTGTCTCTTAACAGATTTGCTTTATGACTTGACTGTAGCGATTTGATGTTCTGGGAAGAAAAAATTGGATCAAAAGCATAAATCTATGTTACTGACATTTAAAAATGTCCCTGGACGTGGAAAAATTGGCTAGTATGGAATTAAGTCCCAGGCTGCAAAAGATTCCATCAGAAAGTTTGGGTCAGATTGTACCTTGCAGCATACAGTCATAGGCTTTCCTGTCCTGCTGGCCAAGTGAATCCCAGAACTCCTGTGGCTCTGTGCCTTCTTCTATCTCCTGCACTTTCAGATTAGTGTTGTTGTTTAACCCGAGCTCTGGAGGACAGCTGCACCACACACACACACACACACACACACGCACACACAACACAGACTCAGGATCATCCGCAAACGAATCCATAAGCAGATAAAAGTTTGTGAAATACCCTCACATATGATGCTTGTGTGTGAGAGGGTAACATATGATGACTCACGTGTGTGTGAGGCGCTCCACAGTCCTCTTGGCCACCTCACGGGCTGTTGGTTGAGCCTTGCAGCCATGCCACAGATACAGCTGTCTCTGGTTTACGCCCAGGAGGAGGAGACAGCCGCGAGAGCGCAGGCTAGCACTACAGCACTCCACTTCCAGGAGAGATGCCTCCACTGCTGCCTCCCCACGTACACAGAACATCCTCCAGCCACCTGAGACACACACACACACACACACACTTATTACTGTCCCTGTGGTATTCCATTCCATCAGTACCTGATAGGAAATCCTGACAAGAGTGTAAGCAACATTTTGGTGGAAATTTTTTTTTAATCCTGAACATGTATTTTTAAAGAATTAAAGATATGTACAAATATTAAATGTTAAGATAATGTTTTGTATGATATGTTTTGTATATATTTACTATATTTCTACTATATATGGGCAGGCAAATTACTAAAATGGCCTTTCAATATCTCTATAATTTCACACTAAAGAAAAAGACATGGACTATGAACATACATGATATGCAAATTAGACCCTGCCCAATCTCAATCCCGCCTCTTCCCCACATTTCTCTGTTTATACTGTGCTATTTCCTGTGGCGTGCTGTGCTATTAGAAAAACTGTACACATTGGGGAAATACAAGCCTCTGTCTGTGGACAGCAGGTTGACTCATAATCCAAACAGGAGATGGGAAATGTTGATTTGTTCTCCAAAATTCCTGACACTGGACTTATAAGTTTAGCTATAAAATGTTATTTGGTGCCATTACTTACTGTACACCTCTTCCGTACTGCATGTAACATATAGCTATACCATTAACTAAAATGGAGTTTTGAAATAACTGGTCTGGGAGAAAGCTCCACTTTATTCCTTATTAACTTCCTGTTCCGTTACAGACCCCACATAATCCTGTCATCCCAATCATTTGTTATTCATTACAGGTTGTCATAGTGTCAGAGTTATATAACATCGTGTATACTCGTGTAACGCTCCTAGAGAATTTTATGGAGGTAGGAGGTTTCTGTTGAAAATTAAAAAAGTGCATTGAACACAAAAAGGTTTGTGTGGAGTTAGAATCATGCCATTAAAAATTTTAATTCAAATGCAAACATTTTAATTTGAATTTTATTATTATCAATTTGTATTATACCATGTGAAAATTAATTTTGCAGTGAATTTGAATTTCGTTGTTTCCAAAAGTGCAATCTAAAATCTGAAACTAAATTCCAAGCTTAAGTGTATATCACTATATCAATATATACCAATATATACGTGTATATATAGTGAATATATACGTGTATATATAGTGAATATATATGTGTATATATAGTGAATATATACGTGTATATATAGTGAATATATACGTGTATATATAGTGAATATATATGTGTATATATAGTGAATATATACGTGTATATATAGTGAATATATATGTGTATATATAGTGAATATATATGTGTATATATAGTGAATATAAGTGCAATATGGGTTTATATGCAAATGAAGTGTGCATGTAATCGATTTCTAAAAATCATTCAATCTCTCTATTAATTCACATTTTTAGATTCATTTTCAAAATAACACTGAAATTTAATTTCAGGTGGTATGATACTTAAATGTAAAATATTAATATTCAAATTTTTAACGGTATGTGTGTGTAGCACTGTACCTGTGTTTTTGGCACTGTCCTCTCTGGAGCCTTGGTGGATGATTAGTCCCCCGCTGAAGAGCTGGAGGAAGCAGGGTGGCTCTTTGCCCTGTGTGACGAGTACTTGTGCTCCCCGCTGGTTTCCCAGCTCCACCGTCATGAGAGCTGACGTGCCCCGCCCACTCACGCTTGACTGACGGCCCTGCCAGAAGAAGCAAGCAGTGCGCTCCCTTCCAGGCGCTGTGGCACTCAGCTCACCAGGCTTCTGTCTTTTACCCACTTTTAGACACACACACAGGATGACATTACTAGGCAATTCTCTAAGTGTCTCTGTTCTCATATGAAACAGAACTTCAGTATCCATCATGTCTCACTCACCCACACTGGTGATGGAGTACTTCCAGCGGATGACGTACGTGTCACCCTCGTGCAGCTGAGCCACGCTCTCAGCCGGGATCTCAAAATCATCGAACTCACGAATGTGCCACGCGTCTACTGCCAAAGTGGCTAACTGAGCCTGCCGTCCATCTTCTGAACTGACCAGTCCGTAACCTCTCTGCACATCTACACCCTCTAAGGCCATCTTCAGAGGATTGTTTCCTCCATCCAGGAGAGCCTTTACATCACACGGCTTCAGGTCCGAGTCCTGGGTGGCAGTGAAGTGTTGGTGTACTGGACTCTGCACACAGAAACAAGAAGAACAGACTGCACTTCACACACACTTAAGTAACTGCATGAGTAATTGTATTGTAAAGCTGACCACAGTTTTTGACTTCCTCAATTAATTAAGCATAATTTACTGTGATAATGAAGTTACTTAGCTGTTGTTAGATATTGGTATTAGATATTGGTGTTTATTCATGTTTTGTAAGAAAATACAGTGAAAGTTTTTTTTATTAAAAAAGGGAAAAAAAATGATCAGTTTTAAAATAAAAAATTTTTACTAATTTAAATGTTGAGCAAAGACTACTGCGTAGTCCATTACTGCGTAGTGTGTGGGGGTGTAACTGCATGTGTAATTCTTACTAACTCTCACCTTCACCTCCTCCACTGCTGGCTCCTCTTTGATCGGTTTACGCTCGGCCCAGTCCAGAAACTTCTCCCTGAAAAGAGCTGTCTCATTATGCTCTGAAAGCCTTCCGAACAGAGCCCAACTTGGCCTGCCCTCACCATGTCTACAAACACACAAAAGAAACAGCAGGTGTAAAACCATTTAACCATTCACTGCTCAATGTTATACCTGAAGTCACCAGATGGGGGCAGTACTTTATCAGTAGAGTGATGGGGAAAGTAACGACACGCATGCGTTTTAAACAAATCTGTTCTCCAGACGTTCCATAGCCTGATTATGTGAGCTATCCCCAAAGCTATTTGATACATATTTCTGTCCCAATGACTCCATAAACTGAGCTTCATGCATGAGGATAATGATTGTGGTTAGTGGATGTGAAAATGCAAGTAGTAATCAAGTATTTGAATGAAGTTATGTCAGTAATTGAAATGCAACATGAATCCCAGTAGAAGGATGACTCACTGAGGGAGGTCCTTATTGGCTGAAGAGGAGTCCAGGGGGTTGATTCTGCAGCTGCTGTAATCATAGGCTCCACTCCAGAGCTGTTTGCCCAGCTGCACTGCCACCTTCCTGTCACTCAGAGCCACATCCTTCCCTGTCCACACATACACCTCGCTGCCAAAATCAAACACCAAGGCCTGGCTCACAAACACATGCAAAAACACACGCACAACAATCACAAAGCAGTGAGACAAAGCAGTGAAACAGTCATAGGTCTAAACAATGACACCATGTAAAGCCATACAGACACAGAGATTGTGTAGAAAGAGAGGTCTGACCTCTTTGGAGTTGAGCAGAGACACACTGGGGATGGAGGCCCAGGCTTCCTCATAAGGCACCAGCTTGTCTTCCACCACTCTGTAGATACAATTCGCCTCTACAATGCCACTCTCATACAGTTCATCTTCATCTGGATCCCCGGCGGCTACACACACACACACACACACACACAAAATTAGTACTACATTAGTAGTACACTGACCTCCTTAAAGCAGTATGCCAGAGTTTTACCCTCATCTCTATCAATAGCATCTATAGCGTATGGGTGACAAACAAGCTTTCTGACACCTTTCCCTATTCTGAGAAAAGAACAGAAAAAAAACATTCAGTCTAAACTCATGTAGTGTAAGTCAAAGTGTAGTTACAGAATTCCATAAAAAAATACTGATAATATGTACCTATATAATGCAAATCTGTCTGCTTACTTGTGTTTTTTTTTTACTCTGATTATTTTGGTATGTTGGTCTCTATTTTTTCCATTGTCTGAAATTGAATGAATTATTGCCACAAATTCCGCCTTGTTCTCCATGTGTCTTTGTTTCTGTTATGTTTTTTTTCGTCTCCACCCCACACCCTGTCATTGGTCTGTTCCCTTATTGTGTTCACCTGTTCTGTGTTAGTCCATGAATAGTTTGTCTGTGTTTGTCTATGTGTGTCCTAAATTTTCTTTGTAGCATTGCTGTGCAACAACGGCATAAATAAAGCTAGGCTGAGCTTACACACTTGCATCCTGCCTCAAATCACCGCTGCATGTTACAAGTATATAGATTTAGAGATTAATTTGCAAATACATTGTCGAAGAATTCCTAAAAGTGTTTACTGACATACCATTAACTGTGTTCGTTTCTAATTGGAAGTGGGGAAAGGGAAAGATCATACATTTTATTTGATTTATTTTACATTTTATTTATGGGCTGTACGTAAAACACACACACATGTTCCTATATACTTCTCAACAGAGTTCCAGAACATGAAAATAATATATACAGTAGCACTTTACCTGAAATAAAAGTAAAATATACTGTATACTGCCTTTCTTTTCAGTTAACTCCATTAACGTATAGGTGCTTGTTTGTCAAAGAGCTCACCTCTAATGAGAGCTTAATGTGGCTGTTCTATGCTCTAAGTGCTTCAGTCAGCACTTTGTACTCGTATGACTGAGTGTGTTTACTGAGTGTGTAATGGGTGTTCTCAGCTCGGCATCTGTGCTCCACATGCACATATTTGCTCTGAGTGTCTTTGAGTGTGCGTGTCTGTTCTTAGCACCTCTGTATTCGGTTTGTCCTCCAAGAAGGTTCCAGAAGTCCTTGGCAGAGCGGCTGTTTGTGTTGATGCCTTCCTCCAGCACAGTGACCTGTGGAGCTTTACAGCCGAGGTCTCTCTTAGCCTGGACATATTGTGCCATCTCTGAGCCCTGTTTCACATACACACACACACACACACACACATACATGGAACATGCATTGTGGGTGAGCACTAATCTAAAACACCCTTGAAGCTTCCGGTGTGACTTACTGAGCCAGATGTAAGAGCAGTGAATCAAAGAGAGTAATAAAAGAGACTATGAGCATCACTCTACCTTTCAAACTGCTTATATCGGATTTAGCTGGGCACTGAACAGCCCGAGAGTGAAAACCATTTATCACAATGGTGTAGTGGATATGAATTCAGGGTGTATGCTAGTACCTTGGCTTTCTCGATAACGTTGGCAAACTCCCCACACCACAGGAAGCAGTGATTTGGGGTGATTAGTAGAAAACAGTCACCGCTGTTGAGAGAGTGGGCCGTGGGCTCCACCAGACGTACCTGAACGTGCCTGCGCCCTGCACACACACACACACACACACACAATAATTTTGCTAGTTTCTTCTATAAACCTCCGTATTACTGTAGTTATATAATGATTCCATGCCCAAAACTTTTCAGCTTGTTTAGTTTTTCAGGAACTTACCACACAAAGAATCATACAGCTTTTCTAAAGCGAAATTCAACCATTTTTTTCCTCAGAACTTTCAAGATGAATAATTAGACTTTTCCCATTAACTCAAATCAGCATTTAAGAAAAAAAGGCAGTTAAATGATTTTGATGATTTTGAACTCTTTATGCTGTCAGTTTGTAATTTATAGCATTTTACTGCAATACTGAAAAGTATATTAATACCACTGCAGGCTGTTTAACACAAATGATAAGACCTGCGGTAACAATGGCCAGTAAATGTCATTTCCTAGCCAGTTTGAGTCGAACTGTCAGCTGGTAATTATTTAATCTGCCGTTATGATTTATGTAGAGTGCTGACTGCATCTAACTCGACTTATTTGGCACTGTAGTAGGAATATAAAAAGAAAAAAAAAAAAAATAGGAAAACTAAGACAAAACTATGGTTTCGAAAATGTTATTTAGTCCACTTATAATGAAAAGCATTTTCCAGGCATTTATCCAAAATTAAGCATATTGTAAACTTTGAAAACATAAAAAAGTTACATTTTTAAGACTTTCAAGCATCTGTATGAGCCATAAACACCTTTGAACTAGTGTGTAAAAACAGCAAGGAAACAAACCAAAGAGCAGATTTACCTTATTTAGTTTACTGTTGTTAATATTTTATTAAAAGTTCAATATACATCACTCCAAATGTCACTGCTGAAAACTTGGCTCTCTTTCGTTATTGTGTTTAGAATTGAGAGAGCCCCAGCTGCTCCTTTCTACTCTGTGGAAGCTGAACGTGAAGCCAGATTTATGTTTAATGGATCTGCACTGGTGCAAAGGGTGTTCAGAATAGTGCCGTCTGTGCTTTTATTTGCAGGAACTGTGCAACCTTTCCATTGATGTTTGCACAACAGTCAATGCAAAAAGCATAAACCCGAGTTAAAGCAATCTCAGTAAGGCCACATGTTTGTGACAGGTAATGTTATAGGACAAATATAACATTAGTTTTTAAGGACTATATGTTGTTCAGTAAAGAATGTAATGAACCTCAGCTCTTGCCTTCATGTCCTTCCCACCCAGTCATTTGGCTTTGCCCTCTAAGACACTCACCTTTGATGTGGATGAGCATGAGCTTGTGAAAAGGCACGGCGCTGTTGTTGGTCACCACTTCAGTGGACTTAACGCTTCGCAGGTTTACGTTCCTGAAGTTTTCTTTACTTGCCAATCCGGCCAAGGCACAACCAGCCAGTCTTGAGTGCTTGGCCACTGAGAACAGATCAGCATGAGGAAAAGAAACATATATTTAACGTTATTAAAGAAATTAGATTAAAATAACTTTATTTCATCTCATGTGGAAAGTATTCGGTGGTTGCGATGTGATTTAAAGTCTCACTCCTCTCCACTTGGATCCTCTTGGCCTCCACGGTTGCTATGTTGAGCCTCTGCTCAGTGTAAGCCTGTCTCAGGTCGTCTCGAGCTGCCAGGGCACGTAGAGGGTTTCTTGAGCCTTTTGTGTTGCGGGAGGGCCTCACTGACCGCCTGTGCTCTGCTACTGATGTGGTTAACCTGGGAAAAAAAAACACAAACAACATGTAAAAAACAAAAAAAACACAGTGCATACAACTTCTAAACAAAAAGAAGGTCAGACAAATCGTCAGAGACAGATGGGGCAAGGAAGAATGACAAGAACAGATACAAAATGATAAAAATACAAAATAAGGGAGACATCTTCGAGAATAAAGATGCCACTTACTTTGGAGAGTCAAACTGGACAGCGCTGAAATCCTCCTCTTCATCCAAAAGCAAATTTGAGCTTAGACCTGTAGGGGACATGGACTTGAAAAAGCGCTGAAACGTCTCATCATCATCTAGGGTCATCACCTCCTTCTCCTTCTCCTCAGTCACCTCGATGGTAGAAGGTTTACTGCTCACACCTGCAGGCATTCACAAACACTTGTTTACTGGTTAGATTTCTTAACAGAATTATACAATATTGTCTGAGAAATAAGTTGAAATAACCTTTATTGTGAAGTTTGTCTAAAAAGGACTCCAGTTTGTCAAGCCTTTTGTCACCCTCAGCATCAGGTCGAGTGGAGATCTCTGCAGAAAACATCAACATGCACTGAGATGAGCCATCCAAACCTTAATTTTTCCCTGTATGAGATAATAAATTAGATCGCACTCAAAGTAGTTTCAAAGAATTTAGGTATAGGGTGGATTTAAATATGTTATCATATTTTATCATATTTTATAAAAAGTTGTAAAGATTTCAGATTGTGTGGAGTGCAGGTGTAACGCAATGCCACTATCTATATCTGTTTATTGTTCCAAATATCCATGGGTGTGTCTCGATCAGCTCTCTTGTTCAGTAGTCAGGGCAAAAACCTGGGATTGATGCATCGATGCTCACTATGTTCCTTTACTGGAATTGACGTCATATTTTCTGAAGCTGCTCGGCTCAAAGAAATGGCGGACAAACTCTCAGCCAAATGTAAGTAGCTTGTTATCGTTGTTGTAGCTCTCAAATGACTACTTACATTAGCAATTTTTAACTTTATTTGATGTTCTATATATGGTTTGTTTGAGTCTAATGACTTTTCAATGTTTAATGATTTAAAAAAGTCCACTAGCTAGCCTACGCTCCTGCTTGAAGTACCATGACAGAAACGTGTGTGATTAAGCTAACAAATTTATATGACATATAATGTCAAAGATATCGGTCCTGCCTGCTGTTGATAAATGCCAGTGGTGACATTTTACCAAGCGAGTACGTAGTCATGTCGCCGGAAATTGAGACATCAGCGTCCCAGTGTGTAGTGAGCCAGGGTCCTTACCGGTGCCCGAACTCGTGTACACGATATACTGATTCACGAGCTAAGGAGCTAGGGAGCTGATTGAGACACACCCCATATGTGTATTTTGATTTAAACCCAAAGTGGACATGGCCCTAAACCAGACTTTTTTTTTTAAATTAAATTAAATTAGTAGGTTTGTTTGTACCTGTGCACAATATTTTTTCTAATGAATTTAGTTGCTTTTATTACCCAAAATATAAACAAACTAGTAGCCTTATTCAAACCTGGCAGCTCGCTGTTGTACACTCATATTAATGAACATGGTCTTTATTTGAGCCTCATATCTGACTATGTGCTTGTGCCTACATGAAAGTAAAAAATGTGCTTGTGCCTACATGAAAGTAAAAAATGTGCTTGAGCCTACATGAAAGTAAAAAAAGTCCACCTCCTCTTTGGGCAAAACGGGTATTTGTACCCATTTAGAACATATTATCTGTTCAATCTGAATAATATATTTGTATTTGGTTACATCCCTAGTATTGAGGCTTTACCTTCTAAAGGCTTGACTGGTGTGCTGTGGTTTGCCTTCTTGCTGAAGATAACAGGCACATCATCTCTACTGGGGGAGACAAGGCCTGGTGGAAAAACAGACGTACCACAGTCAACCGCTTGAAGCAAGAGGGGATATGAAATCATCACGAAGATGAAATCATCTCAGTGTTGCACACTGTGGACAAATTAAACAGAGCCAACAAATCTGCATCTGGATAAGTGTGTACCTCTCTTGGCCATGCGTCCAGCCACAGAGAACTGTGTGGAGTCGTTGGCAGCTCCTTTCCCTTTGGCTTTCCACTGCTCTTCCTTCTCCTGCAGGATCTTCATCCGCTGGGCTAGGGACATTTTTGTCTCCACCTCGGTTGAAGATTTCTGCAGAGAGAAAAAAATTAATTAAGTGTCAGAAAAAACTTTTTTGTGACACAAGACTGTGCCTCCAATATGGCTGTATATCTCTATCTAAAAATATTAAATATTCTCCACCAAAGAGAACAACTACGCCCTTGAGAATTAAGCTGCCAGACACACATGCACAGCTTTCAGCTGTGAGACGTAAATTTCTCTCAATCGCAGCACTAATGAGTGCTCACAAAAATGATTTGCACATAACAAGAGCCCTAGTACTGAAATTAAATTCTACCATCAAAATTAATTACCAAGGATGGATGTACAGTATAATAAATAACACCCTGAGAATCACCAGACATGCTGCTGTTATAATTAATGTAAATTCTCTGTTTGAACTACTCCGTTATTCGTTATTAGTCACAAAGTCCCACTAATTTAGAGCAAGACATTTCTATTATCCTTACTTTTTCTGCCTCTTCCTGTCCATCGTAAAGGCCCCCACTGCCAACATGCAATAATAAATGTCTGTCCAAGGAATTTATGATCCCTACCATGGCAGCGTCTGGACCCATTAGGCAGGAAAATATTTAGCGGATATCATCCCGAGGTCATTTTCATTAGCGCTACAAAACAGTGAAGGGTTAAATGGTGTTGAATTTTCAGAGGTGCAGAAATGATTACTGTTACAACTCAAGGTTCTTTCCTACCTGGCGTAATAAAGGCAAGGGAATTTTCAGTCTGGACTGAGTGAGCCAGCTCTCCAATAGACACAGTAAAACAGATTACTTCATATTGGCTCTGTGAGAAAAGCCAGACGAGTATGACCGTGACCCAGCAGAAATCCGTAAAACAATTCAATTCACTTCAGTTCCCCCAAGAAACTTCATGAACCTACAATCCCTCAGCAGGAATAAATTACAACTCTGTCAACATTAGTCAGCCACCACCATCATGAATCAGGCTTTTCAGAAATGAGGTCCGCATGGAATAATAATCACAGGTAATGCACTGCTGGAGACAACCCATCGGCCCGCAAGTGTGACCCAAAGGAGCAAGCAGGAAAGACACGGCGCTCCAGAGCCCAAGAAACACACGGCCCATGCCCCTCAACATCTGGAACTTTAGAACATGCAGTCATTGCAGGTGTCCTTGGCAATGCCTGAGTGAAAAAATACATTGAGCTTGTAAATTCTTGTGTTTAACGATTCGAGCCTAGGGATAAATTGTATCTGATGAAGTTTGGGTGCCTTAAACAAGCATACATTAATGTGCGCACATACACACGGGTGTTGCTGGAGTCAATTAAACCGGTAAAATTGCTGTTAGCGACTTGGGTGAAAGAGAGTGAAAACATAAGCCCCAGAGCCTCACAGGAAGACAGCAGCATTTTCCCTAGAACTCATGCTGAGCCACAACTGAACAATATTCCATTTCCAGTCCCAGAGGTGCAGTCATACTCAAAGAGAGGCATAGTTAAAAAAAAAAAAAAAAAGCTCTTGGAGAGCAGCCAATACCCTCTAAACAATACTTCTCCAAACAAACAGGGATGACCCAAACCCTAAAGCATGAAGTATTGAAAGAAAATATATGAATAGGACTGGGATTATTTCCAACTACAGTCTGTTCATGAAGCAGATCCATGGAAAAGAAAAGGTGGCATGCGTCATACACTCAGAGACGTGCAAAAAAAAAAAAAAAAGCTGTGTCCATGCACCAAAACAAAAACAGACAGGTTAAAAACTCACCTGATGATATAGAACTATAGGCAAGCAGAAGCTGTGAGGGAGGATAGGAAGAAGACAGGACAGGAGCCTAAGGTAAAGAAGGAAGGAGAACAGAGACTATAGAGGCAAAGAAAAGAAAGGAAAAGAGGACAAAATGTGAGTCAAAAAGGCAGCAGAAGAAAGCAAAAGGAAGACCCACAGGAAAGGAATTACGCAACATCTTTAAATTATTAACTATGAGTAATACTTAATAGCTTATAAGAACTGAGCAAAGTAAATCAGTGAGCAGAGTGGAAGAGCTCAACAGCAGGTGCATGAGCATATCAGGCTAAGCTGAGGTCATTGTTATGGTTCTGGAGCTGATTTCTCATAAGATGGTGTTACCTCTGGGCTTTCACTTGACCCTGCTTTAGTTGAGCTGACACTTGTCAAATTCCTATCCAGAGAGCTTCCACAGAGGGAGTATGAGTGTGAGAGAGAAATAAAGAAGACAGATTTTTCTCTGATTAATCTAAAGTGGAAGAAAGATTGTGGAGACATGTGGCTCAGACCTCCTGGACTTTGACTATTTCCCAATTACTTGATTCATGTGAAAAGCTGCAACATAATACGTCATAAGGGACAAGACTTCAGAATAGTGATACATCATATCAGTAAGTCATTTGGTATGATGCAATTCATATAACATTCTGTCAAGCTGTAAACACTAATGTATCACCTCTTGATTTTTTACACTTTATCACATCAAACAGCAGCAACAATCCATTTTCTGTCTGAATGTGAAGTTGTAAGCCTCCCTAACAGGACACAGCTGATGCTAGCAGATAGACAATGTCGTATGTACAGGAAATGGATGGCACAGAGACAACATCTGCTTCAGAGGAAGTATCTGAATTTTCACAAATTCCTCAAATCCATGCAGTGATTCAACAGATCCTCCCTGTACAAAATATGGCCCATCGCATTTTACTGAACAACTCCAATATACTAACTATCCAGGCTACCCAGTTTAACACCCATTGTATCCCTTTCAAACACCTTGAATTTTACACAGACATTACATTTTGTAGACCAGGTTTCCACTGTAGTGGCTTGTTCTACCATACTGACTGCTTCTCACCAATGAGATACAATTACTCCTACTCATGTTACACAGGTACATATGTAGTTGCTATAACTTGATGAGCCTTGCCTCCATCCATCCAGTCTATCCATATAACACTGTTTATGCACCATTGTTGCCAAACAGATGCATAAATTTCAGAAAATCAGTTCATGACATTGAGAAATTGGTTTTTCAGACTGTTCACACTGCAAGTCAGCAAAATTTCTCATGTCATAAATCCATCCAATCATCTGACTGTTTAACGATTGGGCCTCATCTATTAATCTTTTAATAAAGTTTTGTGTAAATGTTTTCATGCGGCTAATCGAACAAAAAAGTCCCGACAGATTTACAAAAGTTTTGGTAATGCTGATTTTCTTCATCCTCACACGTGTATGTTGATAAATGCCAGTCACCCCTAAAGTACAAAACATGTGCACAGCACAGAAGATTCATATCCAGTCACACCCACAAAACTACATAAAAAGGCAAAGCTCAGAAATGAAAATGATAAAATGCTTAATTGGAGGCAAAAGATCATATCCTACAGGCTAAATCTTCCAATAATGCAGCTCAGCCACTGCAGTGCCTTGGTTACCATACTGTAGACATGCACTAATTCTTCCTCCTTTAATTAATTTGTCTTAATTGAATGGCCAGTTTTGTCTTCATTTATGGAAAGTAATTAATGACTGAGTTTCAAGCCTATCTATAGCTACTTATATGTATTTGAACTCAGGAGCTCGTGTAAATTACAAACATTTTTCTGAACTAATTGGATTTTCATAAGGTCCACATTTCTTGTGCAAACTCTCCTGCAAACAATTTACAAATTAATACATTTGGATCCAGCTTGGTAAATGAGGCCTACCTTTTGGCTATCTTTACTCCTCTCAGACTACACAAATTTGCCTTTATTCCGAAGTCTAATCAGCAACAATTGAGGCTTAAAACCAGGCTTAAAAACAAGCGCACACTCTACAATGATTGCCCAGTATAAAGACCCTAAGCAATATATGCAAATGATGTAATCATGTTGGAGGTAGTTATACAAGATAGTAAACATTATAATGGCCATAAAGTGTCCAAAACTGCCCAAGCGCAACAAAGAAGCCTCTATAAACGTCATATTCAAACCTTTTACTTCTGCCAGATCTAACATACAGTACATTCCTCATCCAGAGATAGATAG
>CM040986.1:9296027-9308511 GCA_022985145.1 Pangasius djambal | reverse complement strand
CGCCTCCTGCTCATCAACCTTCACAGTCGGCATGGGGATTGAGTGGGGCTCCTCGATAACTAGTTCACACTGTCTCTCACCAACCCCGAGTTTACTGACAGAGTCCTGAAAAATGACCAAAGAGGAGAACATGACAACTTCAGTGGAAACATAGTGGACATCTTTTCATGGTGGTTCTCTATGATGTCTTTCTCAGGAAGTTTGTTATTAGTTCATTTTATCTCTCTATTTGCTAGATGAGTTTTACCAGAGGATGTTTGGAATCAGCAAGTCGGAAAAGTGAAATCTGGTATGTGTTCTATGTATATATGTGTGTGTGTATATATGTATACATGTTTGCACTTTGTACTAGGCTAGCAGGCTTGCTAAAGTAGCTACTGGTGACATACAAAATTGTGATTATTATGTTTGGCCAGTGTTTTATACATATATCTTTAATCTCTGAAAATCTAACAAGGCAGTGTTTCAATTGCAAAAAAGTTTACTACTAGCTAACTTGCATACATATATATATATATATATATATATATATATATATGTGTGTGTGTGTGTAACAAATTTCACTTTTCAGACTTGCTGTTTCATACTGGAATCATACTGGATTATAATCGCCAGTAATCATTTAAATTACAACTTCCTCAGTTAAAATTAATAGAGCCTAACTCCCAGGACCAGATTTGTGTTCCTCACACTCATTACTACACCCGTAATAATTCATAGTTATTGATTAATGTTCTTTAAAGTGACTAACCGAATAATAACCCAGGAGTTTAAGTACCTAGGGCTTATTACATGTCCACTATCTCTGTAAACTCTGTACAACACATGTCTGCTCAGAAATGTTCCTGTGATCTGGTCATGAATGTCCAGCAGAACAAAGAACAGATCCTGCAGTTCACCCCTCTGTGTCTGCGTCAAAGAGTGTGTTATCTGTCAGAAGCACACCCCCATCTCCATTTCCTCCCTTCAATAGCCCCCAAATTCCCCATCCTCCCCTTTGCACTGGCCAGAGACAGAAAGAGGAAGAGAAAAGCAGAGCTGGGGGCCTGCTTTATCAGCAGCTCCACCATACACACACCCATGCATGGTGACCCTGAGGCAGAGAGAATGAGAAATAGAAGGAAAGAGACACAGAGGGGTAGGTATGAGAAAGAAAAAAAAGATTCTAATAGGCATCTCAGGTCTCTCTTTAATGATCTGCAATAAGATAAGTAATAAGATTTTTTTTTATTATTATTTTTATCTATATTTCTAATGTAAAGCCACAAAACAGTGCAAACACGATGTGAATCAAGTCATTATTAATAAATTGAAAAGGCTGGATTTCATGAATTACAAGGACAAAAATAATCGGATAAGAGACATACTATGTGCAAGCTCTGTCATACTAAGATAAAGTACTTCAGCATTCGGGGGTATTTGCAGGAAAAAATTAGCAGACCAACTGCAAGCATCATCACAAATGTTTTATTTTTTTTGCTGTTGTTGAAAACCCAGGTTTCACTCAGTGTTGCATGTGTTGGAGTAAAGGTGCTGGATTTTACTTTATGCTTCAAAGTAAAAAAATATTTGGGTCCCAGGGGTGCAACAGAAAAGTGTTTGCTCTATCATTGATTCGAATCCCAATAATGCCACGCCAGTCCAATATCTGTGAGCTCATGTATGCAGAAGAGGACAGATAGCGTTCTCATTTGAGTGTGTTACGCTGCAGATGCCATTTAGAATTAGATTGAAAAAGGTTTGTATGGGTAGCTGAGTGAGCTCTACAGTCTCTACTTCTACCTCACACTGTTTTCAAGTTTTCAAGCATATGCGTCTTTTTTCACCTTTTTCATAATTGCTGCTTCCTACAATAGTCTATGATCAATAGTCTTATGCAACATCAGTCAAATTAGACAGTTCCTGTTCATGGTTCATGATGAAACCTAGCAGAAGCTAGCAATCTGGGTTGCAACATTACTGTTACAGAAACGACATGGCAATCACACGATCATCTCTATGTAGAGGCCTTTCTAGTGTACACTCTTACCTTTTCCCCTTCCTCCTGTGCTTCCAACTTCTCACTGCCCTTCTCTCCATCTGGCTCCTCTTCCTTAGCTGATGAAGACAATAAGGACTGACTGCAACAAAAAACAGAGCAAGAAATAAAAAAGCTTTCGAGACAGAAAGAAAAAGGCAGCTCTGTTTTGCAAAAGTAATCTGGTTATCCTAAAGACAGCAAGTTACATCATTGTTTTTCTCCCTTAAATTTATAGTTTACATGAAATGCATAACTTAAACCATATGCTGTATGTCTATGAGCAGAGGAATGAATGAACACAGACACCGTAGTTTCTGCACTGTTTCTGAGAGGAGCTGCCTTGGAGAGACAAGTTAATCAGCGTGAATGCTTACACACATTAAAAATAAGTCATCATGGCATCAGCCGCCAATAGAGCAAAAGTGAAAAAGAGCAGCAACCCAAGCTCAAGCACCATCCTTCATAGAAACATACACACATACACACACATAGCCCAAAACATACATCCTGACAATTTCCTGCCATAATTCACATGATAGCAGAACACACCCTGCTAGTACATCATTGTCAGCGGTAATACACGTGCAGCTGTAGACACACACCCACATATCACTTTATCAGCTGTAACAGATACTGACGCCACTCTGAAGAGCTTTGCTGACTGTGTAAAGTAGAATACTATCCTATAAATGATTGGCATATCCTTTTGTGTTCATCCTAAAACTCTTTTAGCTAAAAGGTTTATTATTTAAACCTGGCTTTATGTTTGACAGGGTTTACTGTACTGTACTGTATGTGATGGCAATGCTAATAGTTATATTTGTTACATATGGTGGTGTTGGTTAGATTTAGTTTTAATGTTAAGTCTTCAATTTGCAGCATGAGATACACTGCAAATTTCTTTCTGGTGTGGTGGTACATAAATTAAGTAAGGAATAACATGACAGAGAATATTTTTGTGTAATAACATGGTCTGAAGTGTGATATCATACCCACTTATACTACTGCAATTTGCCAACAGTTACAATTTTTAATTTATTAACAAACAACACAATGCGCTTTTTAACTGTTTATAGTTACATTTAATATTAAGGAATACCTGCGAGACAAGTTCCGGTTATTGTTAACATTATAAAGTCATTCCTTCACCAGCTTCTCCTGAATTCTTTCTCATGAAGTTAATGAGACCAAAAAAAAATGCAACTGACTGAGAACCCGCAAACTGCTGTCCTGAAGACTTTTCCGTGTTGAGAAGCTTACTGACTGTAAGCTCACTGACACAATGACAACAATGGTGTCATAAATGTTACATAAATGTCTCCTAACAGAAAGCTTCACAATACCAACAATTATGATTTTATATTTGTTAAACAACACATTTTCTTATCTGTTTATTATTAGGCTTAGATGATATTGAGCATCTGCCATCCAAAGCTGTTACTATGGAAACAATATCCTATTAGAACTAGGGAATTAATATTAACCTATCATTCATGTTACAGCCAGAACTACTGTTAAAGCTGTGATGTTGTAGAAAGTTACCTTCTCATTTGAGAATTCAACCATGCTGTGGAATAAACATAATCACCATACAATATAACAACAAGGCATTTTTGTTAAAGAGCTATTTTTAGAAACGAATTTAAAGTTATGTATAATATAACTTTTAGTACATAGTGGCAATCGTTGGCTAAATGTCTCTGAGTCTTGTAGCCTCGTTTGGAAGTTTTCTATGAGTCCAAGGCCACTGTACCATAACGCCTATCACACAATAGATAAGAAAATGTATTCAGTGTGTGCAACCGTCCAAGAAACACATGCTCACATTCATGCTTATTAGCTAGCAAGCTTTAATCAGCTATCTCAAAACTGCAATAAAGCAACCCGAAATATGGCCTGTTTTTGGGATTACAGTTTGGAAGACCCTTTGCAGACATGATGTAAATACATAAAGCATAAATCTGATCTTGGACCCTATCTAAAGGTCTCCAATTCACTGGAAGAGCTTAATATTGAAATATTGACAGTTTGGAATAACATTTTTTATATAGCACACTGCAGAGCTGGATGAATAAAACCCAGACACACTGTATTTCAGTTCAGCTCTAGTGAGTGTCCCAGAGTCTCATGTGGCTTTGCTGGAGCCAATCAGTCAATGCAGACAGGCCCAGGATTTCACATTGCAGAGCAGTGAGAGAACCAGAGCAGATCTCCTTTCCTGCAGTGCAATGAGAACCAGATTCGCAAGCGTTCTCTGACTCAGCTTCTGGTCTGGCTGCCGAGGACTGAGTGCCAATCATATTCTGAAATGTCATTACCTCACGTGTCATTATCTCATAAAAGACATCTAGACACACTCATGCACGCAGAATAAGACTCAGACAGAAAAACAGTCTACATCCGGCTTCAGAGAGATGCCTATCTGTCAGGAATTCTGCAAGAAGCTATGATGATTGTAACCCATGATAACCCTTCTCTACACAACAGGAAGGACATCACAGCTAAAGAACCACAGGGGGTAATGAACCACAATTACCTGGATTGTATGACTAAGGATTGTATGATCTAGGAAGGACAGGTGGAACACAAATTAGCTCTCAGGCCCAAAGTCCAAAAAAAAAAACAGCCAGTATGAATGTTTCTTGGCCATGTTCTGTCCTGTTTTACTTACCTGGCTTTAGTTGGCCTGTCCTGAGTGCTGATTGGCTCTCTCTGTCTGTTGGCACGGTGACCCTCCTGTATGGCTTCCTCCTGTATGGCCTTTGAGCTAGACGAGTTTTCAGGTGTCTCCAAATCCTAGTAGAGAGACAGAAAGAGAGAGAAAACCAGAGAAAGGAAGAATATTAAAGAAAGGGTGGAACAGAGTGGAACTATGGGTACTTTCCACATCAAAACAAACCTCCAGAGTCAGGCCATTCAACAGCTCTACAATTAGCCATTCAGTCTAAGGATTTAAAAAAAGGCCCTCACACAGCCATACTGGGCATAGCAAGAGGGACTCAGCAGGGCTTCCTAGAGATAGAACAACCTCCCCCAAAAACACACACACACACATACACACACAAACAAACACCATGGGAAAAAACAGTGTGTTAAGCTGAATGAGGGTAAGTGGCAGTTAAGAAAGGGTAGAGAGGTCGGGAAGAGTGAATCATGGTGGAGCAAGAGATAGAGAATTAGAGAAAGAGAGAGAATGAGATAGAGAGAAGAAAAAGGAACGAGACCTCTGTCATAAGCAATAAAATGATCACTCAAACTGTTCTTAGAGTTTTTGGAGTAGATAAAACATGGCCAAAATGATGTAAAAAAAGAAAAAAAAAGCACTACTTTATTTGCCAAGTGTGAAACCAATACTAAACAAGACTATTATTTATTGAGTCCAGAGGCTAACAAATGAGATTCCCAAAAGTCTAGGATGAAGACTTTGGCGTCATCTAACAGTAACAGCCAAAAGAGTCATCTGGGGTAACAGCACATATCTTTAAAAAGGATTTATGGGGATTTGCAGTGATAATCCAAAAAAAGCTTTAATAAAGGCCAGACATTTTTCTCGAAAATATCTTTGGAGACACTTATCCAAGCTCTTAACACAATACACTCACACCTGAACACATCTTCTAATGACTTTAAAGGTACTCTTATGTATCCATCATGATTTTATCACTATTTTGTGGAAATGAAAACCACGGACAATAATGAAGGTAGGTTTATGTGTAAAACATTCAAATCCTCAGGCAGAAATCACTGAAAGGCTAATGTTTACAACAACAGCGGCAGCACGTTGCTGCTGTAAACCTGCAACCAATAATGTGTATGATAAATAGGTCTGCTCTTTAATATATTAGGAGTGATCATTGCTGCAATTCCTGAAAAGGTCTTCAAATGCTTCTCATTAAAACAAAGCAGTATTAGTATAATAAAGGTCTAATAAAGGCAGAGGTGGAACAGAACAGGATATCAGACGAAGAACCGTAAGAAACTGGAGCATTGGGTAAACTCCACCCACTTACTTTACAGCGAGACATCCTGGCAGACGCAGTTGTCTTACAGCTGTCATCTTCTTTGTCATCAGCTGCCGACACACAAAGAAAAAAAGAAGAATGTTATGCTGCTGTTTTATCCACATACTGCAATTTGTATTCATTTTGTAAGACGCAACTGTATGACACTCCAAGCAGGTCTGGTTCATTTTCAACCCGTGTTCTCAGTTTTAACCTATTGGATCTTAATGCAATTCAAAATTAATAAGGAAATAAATGACAAAAAATAAAATAAAATAAAAGTGTACGATTGTAGTGTTGCCGTGAGTGGGTACCGCAAATATTTTCATAGTTTTTTATTAGCATTAGTGCAGGTAGTAGCATGGCAAAGCGTGGCAAGTGTAAAAAGGAGTTGTTTTAAAATGAATACATCATCAAGAAGTTTGTTTAAGCATGCTACCGCAATATCCTTTCAGATCAAATCAAATCCTTTCATTCTTTTTAAAAACTGAGTGTGCACTATGCACAGTGACATAATATGGCATTTAAGCATCATCTTTAATTCATCTGTACTTGTAGCTGTTTATTGCCATCTCTTTCGTCGTTGCTTATTTTGTGAATTTTGCTTGAAATGAGATTCTGTATTTCCAGAAGAAAGGGGGCTGGTTATGAGTGACCAATCACAGCAGTGGGAACATTAATGAGCTGCGCTCATTAATACTGCTCTGCATGCTGACTTTGGCCATTCTCGCAGTCTCTATTAAAGATGCTGTTAATACAGTATGCCTTGCATACGATCAAATTTCACTTTGATTTCAGGTTGATTTTTAGTGTTAAAAATAACTAACTGGCTGACACAACATACAACAGATGTGTTTTCTGTCCCCTAGTGTGCTTTTGTGGGTGTTTACTCATGTACACTGCCCTCCAAAAGTTTGGAAACGCCTGAACAAAATAGGGTTTTTGGGCAATATCATCATTTAGTTAGTGACCATTTTGCATTGATAATAAGGGACAACACAAACTATGAAAACATATTTTATTAAATAAAAAGTTTATGAACATAAACATGAACATAACATAGAAAAATACTCAAATTTTGATCAAGTATCAATCCTCCAGGAGGCTTGGAGTAATATAATAAGTCAATGTTTGAATAAACTGACTGCTCGGATTCCTAGTGTTGTCCCTTATTATCAATGCAAAATGGTCACTAACTAAAGAGGATTTATGCTGATATTGCCCAAAAACCCTATTTTGTTCAGGCGTTTCCAAACTTTTGGAGGGCAGTGTAAGTGTTTATATCTGTGATATGATATTTAATAGGTTTTGATAGACATTTTGATTGAATCTATTATGTACCATGTGCATATTCCTCCAGCATATATCCTGAGTCAACTGTCTGGTTCACATATAATACCCACAGTCAGGTTGCTTGGTTAGTAGTTGGGTATAGGAGCCTATATTAGAGTGAAGCAGTTGTCATAAATGATGAACAGCCACAAAATCTGACAGTAAGAAAAGCTTCATTTGAAGTTAAATAGTGTTATTCAGTAATGCAAGAGCAAAGTCAGTATAAAAATCCCACTGCTTTGACAGATTTCTACTGCCACGCCCGTCATGTTGCTCCACCCGCATTTATATAGGCATTTCTTACCATGAAAATAGGAAACAACGGACTTAAACCCAAACAAATTAGCTTACACTGGTGTAATCCTACTAGGTTATGCTTGTGCAAAAATAGAACCTCTGACGTTTTTACGAAACTAGATCTCTGACGTAAATTCTGTGGGAGCTGCACACTTGGGTGCACTGTTCAAACCCTAATAACTGAAAGAACAGGTGATAAGTGAGGTGAGCAGTTCACTGTGAACCTGAATGATACATCGCACTGGTCATTCCTGCGTGTGTTCTTTCTAGCCAGATGAATCTAATCTCCTCCAAAGTCTAATCTTAGAGCACCGTGTAATGGTGGGGGGTTTTAGTCCATATTTATGATCATGGTTGTAATGTGCATTAAATTACTATTTAAACAATATGCTGTGAAGCCGGTGCGAAAATGTCACAGCTGTATTGCAAATGACATACAGACTAAATCTATACAGGCCAGCTGTGAAAGATTAGAGGGTACAGATCCAGCTGTGTGTATGTGCGTGAGTGTGTTCTGCGTGGGAACGCTCTGACCCACAGCAGAAGCCCGTGTGATAGCATGGAAAGGGAGCTGCAGCGGCTCTGAGGGTTAGCCAGTTTTTCATAGGTACCGGGATTAGTCTTGAGTGCTGTGCTTTGCTCCTGCTGAGAGAGCTGAAACTGACTGAGGTCTGTGATGGGAATATCACATCTCCTCCCCAGAGAGGTGAACCATCACGCTTTAATTTCATACCAAACTTCACATCTATTCCTTCATCTTTCTCATTCTGTCTCTCTCTCCTTTCATTCTCTGTAATGAAAACGTATGTGCTGAGTTAGCATTCCCCGTCCTGTAGGCGATATTTTCCACCAGCTTTGCTGCAGTGGAACAGATGAGTTGTGTGTGAGTCCCCGATGGGCTTCTGCTTCCAAACTGTCAGCCAGACCTATTGAAGTGGGGATTCCCAAAACAGCAGGCCAGTATGCAATGCTATGATATTACTTGGCTTGCTCCGCATCTATGAACTTCACACAGCCAACATGAGTGAGAGTGTGAGTGAGAAAAGGTTGTCACACACCAAGCCAATGTTTAAGAACTTTTGCCAACCAAAGCAGACTGAGGATCACTTCTTCTTTGACTGTTGCTGATGGCCGTTATGCACATTTATTCTGCACCTGAGGAATGTGAAAGGAAATGGCTTGCCATATCGAGAAGTGAAGACCAGAGGTGATAAAATGTAAATGCTGTCATGGTTTGCATCCACTTGTCCGCTTTGAGCAGAGGCTCACTGCAAATCAACACAAAGTTCTTCTGAGGAGAGTGGTATCTTCCAGGATTCACAGTACACAAGGACTGACTGAATGGTTTGATGAGCATGAAAATGCTGTAAATCATATGCTTTGGCCTTCACAGCACCCAGATCTCAACCCAGTTGAACATCTTTGGGGAATTTTGGACTGACAGCGCTCTTCATCGGCCCCAACTGAGGGATGATCTTCTGGAAAAATGGTGTTCATCCCTCCAGTACAGTTGCAGAGACATCTATGCCAAGAATCAATGCCAAGATGTATTGAAGCTGTTCTGACAGCTTGTAGTGTCCCAACACCTTACTAACACTGATTGTTTTTTCCCTTAATAGTGCTGCTTAACTGTATGAAACAAATCAGTAACTCTAGTGTCATGATATCTTTACTTACTATTTCATGCAGTTTGGGGATGCATATAAACAAATCTACCAGTATCCCATCGCTGTCATTCTTCTTGTACAAGCTATAAAATAAGTTGAGAAATATTAAAATAAAAAAAATAAAATAGAACAATGAGTGTGTGTCTGCTCTATGTTTTCAGAATTGCTCTGTATAGCCGGTCTGTATCACTCATACTCATAAACTGTACTACTCATAATGACTGAAGTTGGGAAATGCAGTAATTACCACTGTATCATCAGATTTTTGAGGTTATGTGGATGAAGCCTACACAGCATGAGGCCGAGCTACTGTATGACAACACCATTTGACTCAGAGTATGATATAAAAGATTGGCTTTGAAACTTCAAGATTTGTCATACTGTCCTTGCAAGTCTGTTGAAAGGACAGCCATTTTGTGTGAGGATTTAATCTCAGTAAAGTTTTGGCTTCCAGTCCACATGAAAACAGCATTTTGGATCACTGAAATTAGAGCTTTTTGAAACTCCCTCTAAGGTGTAGACATTTTAAAACTTTGTTTTCACTGGTTTTTATGTGGATGGATAAATGTCTGTTTTTGAAAACGCTGACGTCACAGCACCAACCTACGCACGCCCATTTCTTTTTTTTTTTGTATGTGTTATTAATGTGCTAGGCTTGTAGTCTGCAATTTCTAATTTGATAATGTTTGAAATTTAATTTCTCTTTTTTTTATTATTACACCCTCGTGCGCAGACGCCAGGATATGATACACACTGCTCCTGAATCCACTGCTCTGGCATTACAAACCATACCCTAGGAGATTTTGGATAAGATCCAGGTTAAAATTTTATATTCATGTGTAACCTATGCAATAACTTGTCATCATCCCACACATATAAATCCATGTAAATGTGATGTTTTTCATTTTAGAGCTTTTTTTTACCTTCCATGCAGTTCTTAACATTATTCTTGAGGCTGGCAACAGTTTAGGACATACACTCACTGAGCTGGCATGCTCATCTGAGTCTTTTCAAATCACGGAATTTAATGTATAAAAACTGTTTGAAAAAATATCCATATCATATTCATTGTTTAAACTTATGGACTAATCACAAGACCATATTTAAAAGATTAGCAGGAGAGACAGGAATCCTTGATGATAACTCCATGTGACAAGTAAACCTCCTGGAGTCATCTGGAAGGCGTTTGTGATGTTTGCATGTATGCGTGTGTGTGTGTGGACATTTAATTTCACGCCATCCTGAATCATAACTGTTGCCTCACGTTTCAGCTGTGTGCTATGACAGGATGCTGCTCTTCCTACTCCGTTAGCAGAGAAAGGGATTCTGGGAGCACAACAGTATTAACAGAGGAAGGAGAGAGAAGAATGACAAAGGGCCCATTGAAGGGACTTGGGGAAAGTTACTTACCCTTTGGCGGTTTGACTTCCTCTGTGCCCAGCAGACTGTGAATGAGAGAGACAGAGCAGTGAGGAAACAACACATCATATGACGCAACTCCACCTGAAATCCACCCCCCCCCGCAATCCCCCTCCTGTCCATTATGAGAGGAATCTGCTCTAGTTAAATACATGCTAAAGCTTGTTTCATACAGTGCATGATAAAAATCTGTCTCTACATGGATGCATTTGAAGTAAAACTAGTCACAGATGTGCCCAGTGAAAATAAGATTCCATTACAATAAGACTTTGTTACATCTGTTTAGAGCCAGCCTGCTAGATCAGTCTCTAAGGGCCAAGAGACATCCAGCAGAAAAGGCACACGATGGAGAGCAGCTGCCTGCTTTAATTAAAATGTACACATTACATAAGCAAGACAAATTTAACATGAGGGAATACACCCTGACAAAAACGTTTAATCAAGAAAACATATGTCAGTAACACACGCAAGTCAGGGCACAGTAACATTTTCAGAAATTACAAAACAGGAAATGCAATATCATAGACACAAATGCCACACACCCAGTCCAGCACCTACAACACTCTGATGAAAAACTGATTCCCAACAAAGCATAAAGTAAACTGGCTAAACATAGTCACGGCCATTTCCCTTTCCCAGAACGGGTGACTGCTCAAGCGCTTCCCAGAGATAGTGTGAGAGGATTTACCAGAATTTGCTGTCTACACTTGAGGTTTGTAATTACTGACATGCAAATGTGTAAGCATGTTCACGTGTGGGTTTGTGAGAAAGAGAAAGAAAATATGAAAGGTTTCCACCACCGGAACCCTTTCAGGAAACCTGGGAACCTTTGTCACAGTGTCACCAATCAGCACTCATTTTAGTTCCTGGACCATAGTTCCAAGAATCTTTCAGTTCCTTTTGCAGAGTAGATACTTTTCTGATGATCCCGTTTTTAGGGTTAAAAAAGTTTTTAGTAAAAAGCGATTACTAAAATGTGTTTTATATCAAAAGTAATGTGGCATGACAAGCAAAGCAGAATCTTTCCATGACTCTTTTGTTTTAACACATGTGGGTAGTCAAATACATCACAGGAGTGTGTTTTGTACATGGTTCTGGCGACATGCTGCTCGTGGCAATAAGCAACAAATGCTGTGAAATTATGCTTCATGCTCACACAGCTGGTGTTGTTTTCTTGTATGCTGAAATGATGTATTCATTGTGTAGTTATTCTACATACCAGTCACAGAACTCCTCCTGTATCCATGTAGTTCTCATTCAGGAGAGATTCTGAGCTCTTTTATTCCTCAAAAAATGTTGACAGACAATAGGGATGTAACCAAATGCAAGTGTATCATCTGGAATGAACATGATAATGTGTTTTATATTGGCACAAATACAGATACAAACAAGAGACTAGAGGTGGCACTGAGACTGGGATTCCACATGACGCTAGTAGCTTTAAATTAGGCTACTAGTTGGTTTAGAAAAATAATATGCAAGAGGAATTAAAAAGACCACGCCCACTTTGGGTTTCTTCTTCTTCTTTCGGCTTTTCCCTTCAGGGGTAGCCACAGCGAATCATCACTCTCCACCTATCCCTATCTTCTGCATCCTCAACACTTGCACCCACTAGCTTCATATCCTCATTTATTACCTCCATATACCTCCTCTTTGGCCTTCCTCTTCGCCTCCTGCCTGGCAGCTCCATGTCCAACATTCTCCTACCAGTATACTCACTCTCCCTCCTCTGAACATGTCCAAACCAT
>CM040986.1:9280508-9295927 GCA_022985145.1 Pangasius djambal | reverse complement strand
ATCACCATAGCAAGCAGGAAGGGGCTCAGAGCCGATCCCTGATGCAGTCCCACCTCCACTTTGAACTCCTCCATTTAAATCTGAAAATCGATACACATATTTTGAGCACTAAACAGGTACAGATAGTGTCACTGTATTACACCCTTAATGGAAACACACACCTATACTCCACTGTCCAAGCGGCACATGTATGTGGGCCAATCCTGCTACTTCACACTATATAAGTGTGCTTGACCTCCTGACACAGGCCCCATGAGAGCTGTAACTGAACTACTGATGAACCTTTAGCCTTGACCTAAAACTGTGACTGTCTGTCACACCTCTCAATGCGAGGTCAAAAGTCAACTGCATGCGCCCCGCCAACCAACCAAAAAGGGAAAGGATGAAAAAGGGTTAAAAGGGCAAAGGAGAGAAGAGAAATTAATAAATCAGTGCATGCAGAGAATGTGCTAGAAGGACAAAAAAAGCATCATGGTTACTAGTACATGGTCATTTAGTGGTGCAGGAGGCACGTTCAGAATAGGAAGTAGAGGGCATGTAGCGTTGTATGGCCTCGAATGTATCACACACATTTCATTTCCTTAAATTCACTACAGCTTTGACATCCTCATATTACACCACTTTTAATACTATGATATGAGCCGAGCTGTAAAAAGTACCAAGATATCCAAGTGTACAGCTTTGCTTTGCTCAAATGCACTGCAAGAGATCTCATAATATGAGTGAATTGTGTGTTATCACTGTCATGTGGGCTGGAAAGATTTCCATGAAGCTCAGAAAGGTGCAAACACAACCTGGGGCCTTCATTGTGTAAACACAGAGCAGATGGAAAAAAGAAAGGCTGGCCTGACAGTTAACTGTTTTACCACCAACTCAGTTGCATTAACTGGATCCTTGTGCTATTGCTATGCATGGACAAAAGACTTATATTATATTATACACAAACACTAACTGCAAACACAACATGGAGTTATAAGCGTGGAGCCTGCTGAACACATGCTAACAAGCTTTTGTGGCATATCAATAGCACCTCATATCTGATGGTGTGGCAAGTTCTAGTTCATGTGTCTGTACCCTTCCAATAATGATGTACAATATGTTGCATTTTTCTGAGCAGTTTTTCCAGTAGTAGTTACTTTCTTTCACCAAATCTTATTTAACAAAAGCACCAGAAATCTCTTGATTTTACCAAACTAAACCCAACTCACCCAAAAATGCCTACAGTGAAGAGAAACCTGCGTCACACTGCAGAAGAAACCTGCGTCACTGCACTTAAGAGATATGACATGGAGCATTCTTCTCGTGTCATTTTACATCACATGATCACAGTATTGTCTAGTGGAGTGTCACATGGTCACGGTTTAGTCTTCTGTTAAATGTATCCTAGCCAGGTGGCCTGGGAAATCACCTTGAATTCTGCCGTCACGTATTCACATACATATACACAGTGATAAAGATGAAACTATTAGGGTTGAGCAATGCATTATATCATGAGGTCTCATCGACGGCATAATAAGAATAATGTGAGGTAAACTGTAACTCACACACTTCAAAGCAGATTGGCAGCTATGTGCGTGATTTAAGGCTTTCAAGTTTGTAATGCTCTACCTGTTTCATTGAATACCGATCATGATAAACAGAAAAGATGTAACCCTTTCATTCAAACCAAAAAAACACTAAACTTACAGTTCTGACTTTTGTCCTTTTGTGTAATTTGTACATTGATTGGATAATGTTTGCGGACTCTATCTGCTTTTTTGTTCCTCCAAAAGCATTTTGGGAAGAAAGGATGATAGAGTAAATAATCTACCTGGTTCATGTTGATTCCACCCATGAATGTATTTCACCTGAGCCTTCTCAATCACTGCTGATAATGTGTTACAAAAGTGTCAGCAACATGGTATAAAAAAAACAAGAAGATCAAATCATGAGGGCGTCTTGTTATGTGTAGTCACCTAAAAAAACTGTCACTGCCAAGAATCTACAGTCTGGGCTAGAAAGAAATCAGCTCAAGTCTTGGCTTTTTCATACCATTCTGTGTATTATTCTTACGACCGTTGCTGCTGCTATTGCACTTGGGTTCACAAAAGTAAAAAAATAATCTGCTTTGAGAGATTTGTTAACAGCAAATATACTTGATTTGAATCTTTGTTTAGCATTTAAGACTATTTAGGTATCAGGTTAAGTCAGCTATTTAAATGCACTACACAATGTACTACACAATGAACTGCACAATGTCTCCTACGCAATCGTAAAAAACAGGAGTAGAAAAAGTATATCAAATATCAAAAATATCATATATCAAAAATGTACTCAAGTATTGAAATGTACTGAAAGTAAAAAAGTTGCTACTTTGAAAAAAACTCAAGTATTAAAAAGTAAATTATTTTAACTGATTAAATGTCTTCCATTTACAAAAGTAACTTTTATTACTTACCTAAAACTGTTATAAGCAACTATGCCATTTCACCTGAAAACATTATCCAGTTACATTAGCTACTGGATTGGATGCTAACCTGGTATTAGCAAAGAAAACAGGTTAAATTAATTAAATATTGAAGCCTTTATTTTGTCACATACATATTACAGCACAGTGAAATTTTTATACATTTTTATAATGTATATGTGGCAAAATAAAGGCTTCTATATTTAATTAAATTAACCTGTTTTCTTTGCTAATACCAGGTTAGAGTAACATTGAATCCAGTAGCTAATGTAACTGGCTAGCTAGTTAATGTTAGCAAATTAGTAAAACTTCCCTCAACATGCTTTTTCAAATTAGATGGAGTTCATGCCTTTTAGGGAGGTTAAAAAAAACTGCTTATTTTATACGAGTCTTTGCTTACTCCATTGAAACACTGTACTGAGGCAGGGCCAGGGACGCTCATCCTCAAGTTCCAAGCTGCAGTCCTGGGGTTTATCCATCTTCAATCACACATACTGTAGATAGCTATATCATTAACTACATTGTGTAGCATAAGACGGACACAACAGGTGATGAATTGACCTGATTTTTGATAGTTTTTTTCTAAACTGATGACCTTGATTGGATGATAAACTGAAATGACTGAACTGAAGTTAAACTAAGCCCATTTCATTGATACATTTCATACAGTCATTGGCTGGATGAGAGAAGGGACCTTCAGAATTTGTAACAAGTACTTTCATGGTCTAAATAAAAATGTAAGGAGTATAAAGTATTTTTTTTCTCAGAAATGTAATTAAGTAGGAGTGGTTAAGACCTTGAACTTCTAATCGGAAGGCTGAGAGTTCAAATCCCAGCACTGCCAAGCTGCCACTGCTGGGCCCTTGAGCAAGGCCCTTAACCCTCAACTGCTCAATTGTATAAATGAGATAATTGTAAGTCGCTCTGGATAAGGGCGTCTGCCAAATGCCATAAATGTAAATGTAGGAGTACACGTATAAGTGCTCAATAGTAACAATACTCAGTCAAAGTGCCAAAATGATACTTAAGCATAGTTACAAAGTAAAATTACTGATGTATTTTCCAACCTTGGTGAAAATGTTCAAATTTTGGTTTGGCAGTAAACTAAAGAAAGCAACGAGGACCTGGTGGAGCTGGTAAAAGTAAAAGTAAAGGATTGTCTTTTCCTTCTGTTTAATGTTAAAATTGCTGTAATGACTAACAATACTTTGAATTGTATTAAAATGCATATTACCTCTCACAACCCCAACCCCCCCAACCACACCCACTTCTCCTTCCATCACCCAATCCATTTCCACCGTCCCTCCACATCCTGTCCTGAAATCTCTTAATCTTAATCTTGTAACCTGAACTTGTCTACCCTGATTTAAATGTGAATATTCAAACAGAACCTGTTATGCACATCCCTGACACCGAGACAACTGAAAGTTGACAGTGTGTTAATTTGAAACTAGACAGTCTTATCTAGTTAGAAGTCAAGACCCTGACCTGGGAATTAACTCAAATTCTTTATGAATAAAGACAAAATGGATGACAGCAAGAATGGCAGGTTGCTCATATAATAACACCCTGAGCATAAAGAAACAATGGCAGACTGTCATGTTCATTGTGCTCAGATTACCTCATGTTCTTCAAAGGCACTGAGTGAGAATAATAATGTACAGTTTAGTACAAACCATAAATATGATGTCTGTTTGTTTAAGGTTTCCTCATATTAAGTTAAATGAAGTGATACAGGATACAGGAAACAGGATAGTGAATCACTGTTTGAGACACAGTTCATTGTTTGTACACAGCCAAGCACAAGCCTGCAAGCAATTCCTTGTGAAAAACTCATCCTTAGCCTCAGAAACCTTGCTCATGGGGTCTGTCAGGACCAAACAGGCCTGCAATTCTGCAATGTTTGCCACTTCCAAAGAAAGAAACAGCTCCAAACAAGGAGGGAAAAGTTTTACCCCTTATTCCCCTCAGCCACACATAGAGCACATTCTTATTCGGCTGATTTATGTCACCATGTTCTCTACTCTACACAAGTGTTTACTTAGAATCCCTGTAGTTCTAATCTCTCAGAAGTGTGAAACACCCAGCAGAGAGCAAGTTTAGACTGAAACATCTCAGATTTCATAACAGCAGGACATGCCCTGACCCAACCCTTGTTCTAAATGTAACCTGTAGCAGTGCAGCTTAGAAAGACAATATATCAAAAATAAAGGATTCATAATGGATTCCCAACTCACCCGTGCCGGGATCTTGTTGCAGTTCCCTGTTTCTTGTTAGTTTCACTCTGCACTTCTTTCTCGTTCTCTCCTTGCTGCTTGTCGTTAGATTCAGCAGGCTGACCTTGTGTACAGACAGTGACCTCTTTAGGCTTCTGCTCTGTGCTAGGGGCTGTGTCTGAAGCATCCGCATTGTCCCGATGTCTCTCCCTCCTGGTATATTTGGAGGTGAGGTCCTCCAAGTTGGCATATCGCTCCGCCAACTCGCGCCGCCTCTCGGCCTTGTAGCGTGCAATACGCTCTGCTTTGGAGTCCAGCGCAGAGCCTGACAGAGTCTCTAAAGCATCCATCCTATTACAGAACAGCTACTGGTGCCTCGGTTTACAAAAACAGCTCACAATTCAGCTTCAAAACTCTGAAGACTGGAGAAAAAGTTGGACTTGCAGGTTATTTTCCAGGGGATGGTTCAGTGTTGCTCAAAGCATCTCACTGTGGAGAGAGAAAAAAAAAAACACCATCAGCAGGGTTCACTCTGTTCTATGATGGTAGGGGCAGACACTTTTTAATAGTACACAACTCTTATACTTGAGAGTATTGAATCTTTGCAGAGCAAATGCTTGCACAAAAAGTCAAAAACCTACTCAGACAAATCACTTTTATTCAGCACACATGCACCACAGTTCTGCTACACCCTGCCCACCAGGCTCTGCCTCTCATATTACCTCCAAAGCCCAGAAGGAAAGCAAGAGAGACAGAGAGAGAGAGAGAGACTTTAAAATTGCCTTTATTGGCACAATAACTTTTACATAATCTGCAATTAGTCTATAGATATAAAAGCTTCGTCATCAAGGGCACATTAAACGCCACCCTGTCCCCACACCTGATAATTAGCTATTTCTATCCTACGTCTGATCTACAAAGAACCATTCATTCAAAGAAAGAAAGAGAAAGGAAAGAAGGGAAGAGTCACATGTTTATTTCTTCCTACGTTTCCTATTAAGCATGAACTAAAGCCAAAATTAGAAGCACTCCAACACACACAGGACCTTCCCACGTCAATTCACTTCAACTCCAACTATAATCAGACATTGAGCAAGAGCTTTCAGCACCACTGCAGCTGCTTGTGTCTGCATGTCTCCATCCTTCTGTGGACGTACATGTGCTTACATCTGTATTACAGTCTATATTTCCCTCTCCTCCTTCCAAGCAATCTGAGCATGTAGCAGCATGAGTGTGTGAGAGTGTGTATACTGCAATGAGAGCATCGTTAAACGCAGTGTGAGGAGAAGGCGTGTTTGCATTAGTGGGGGTCCGGGGGGGGATTGGGGGAGTGAGCTTAGCTCTGCTGGATCGCTGCTCCACAGAGCAAGGGTTAATGGGCCACATCTGGGAGCTTGCATTTAATAGTTCACACTGCAGGAGACCTAAAGAAACCGAGAAAGAGAAAGAAGAGAGGAAGGGAGGGGTAAAGAAAGAATGAAGAGAACAGCATGAACCAAGCAAATGTGGCCTGATAGAAAGGTACAAAAAATTGACTAGAATGATTGAAAGAATCGCAGAAAAGTGGAATGTGTGATTAAAGATGAAACAGCACATTACTAAGAAGTAACGGAAAGGGCAAGGGAATAGAAGGAGCATTCTGACGAGAGCAAATATGAGGAGAGGAGTGAGGGAATCACAGAAAGCTGAAAGAGGAGAGGAAGGAATGCTGGTGATCTCAGCTTCAACTGCTTAGTGCTTGGAGCAGTCTCCAGAGACAAAGCTGAGGCTCACAAATGGGTGATACAACAACACTGGATCAGAGCTGGCATGCTTTCTGCTTAACTGTTCATCCCACCAAAATTCCATGTTATTCTTAAAATTATTGCTGCTTCTCAAGTCTCTGAGTGAGAGTTATGCAGTTTTTTCCTACTGATGCAGAAACTAAACTATTAACTCGCAGTTTATCAATGTGTACATATGTGCATTGACACTATGTGACACTTTTACTACTGGCATCCTGCCTCAAGTCCAGTCCATGTGTCCTGTTCAAACAATGGAAAAAGCAGTTGTATTTTATTATAGGGGCATCACAGTGAATCAGAGTGTATTTTTTCTGCCATATTACAGTGTGCCTCAAACACAAGGAGAAAGGCCTTATTGTACATTGTGTTGTTGAGAGAGTTAAACCAGGGGTATTTAACTAAAATTTATGAAGGTCAAGCTACAGTATGTAAAATTCATCATGGCCATTGCAACAGTGAGGATAAGCATTTAACATGACTGAATGGCTGCAACAGTTCCCTTTAACAGCTATGTATATCCATTAGATATTAGTTAATAGCTGTAAATAAGACACATCAATTTAAAGTGGTTTTGTTTCTCACATTACCACTTTTGACTCATGCCACAAACTCGGAACTCTCGAAGTGGAGAATACACACATACCTCTCCATTCAGTCAAGCATTTGTTTTCATCGTCGACCTTTTTTTTTTTTAAACAAGCCACTTGACGAATCAGATCAGAAAGATTAAATGAGCAAAAATATATGAAAGCATTCCTTTCCTGAACAGCTTTTTTCTCTCCTTTACATAAAAGCATGCGAATGGCTGCAATGAGCAGCAACTGGAGTTGCAGCACCACAGTCAGTTTTTTTCATATTTTGATCAGTTCTGCTATAGTATTTTTTGAATGTTCAGATCCACTGAAATACATTGCTGGAGCTGCGTCCGAACTACAGTCCACCCATTGACGACCCGTGGGTTGAACCAAAATACTAGATGAAAGCAGAAACACAGCAACACCACAGAAACTGCAAAGCCAAGTGTGTATTCACCTGAATCTACACCTCTCAGGTGATAAAAGTCTACTGATGTCAAGTTAGTGAGTGTTTGCAAAAACTCCACACCATATCAGTATATCCAGATCGAAGAAATGAGGGCAACCCTATATTAAAAGCTACAGGTTTAGGTTATAAAACACTGTATAACCCTGTGGATCAGCCCTAACTATGAGTCTCAACATTTTTTTTTACTGTAACTATAAATGAGTAAGCCAAGTCAGTGACAGGCCCGCAGTAATAGCAGGGCTCTGGCATAAAGCCTCAGCATCAGTCAAAAAAAAACACACAAAATGCCAACAACAATCCAAAACAAAGCCGCACAAATGATCTTACCGAGCAAATCCCCGGAAGTAAATCTTATAGTGATTCTGAAACTATGATTAGAAGAGAACGTAATTCAAAAAGTCATCTCAAGGCCTAATGTGCACTTTCTAGCATTACCTATAAAGGCTGGAACAAGAGCAGCACCATTTCAGAGCCAGAGAAAGGGACTTGCTTCATTTGGAAACATATCTTGTATTTTTCCACCAAACAAGGAGAAAAAAGCAGAGCTATGAGTCATTTGAAAAGCTGAGTATATCAACAAAGGAGTGTACTTTTTTTTTTTTTTTTTTTTTGCAAAACACACACTGATAGCAACGGCTCAAGGAGCTTTAAAAAGATTGCTACAGCTCAAAGAATACCTAAAAAAGGAGTTATAAGACTTTAAAAGCAGTATTACCAAAATAATTGAGAGGCATATTTGTATAAGTGTGCAGCAGTTCAGAGATCAGTGGTTCACAATATTTTTTTATTAATTACAAGCCTGCCATATGAAAATATAATCTACTGCAATGTGTCAATATATTCCATAATTTGAGTGGAATATGTTAGATTTTGAGTATCCACCTTTCGGTCTCTGCTACACAAGAGAGTATGCTGCAGGGGTGTTCACTGTGCCTTTTGCTGTTCTTGACCTCTGACCCCTGTCTTAAAGAAAGGAGGCTGCAGGCCAATAGAGGAAGCGCTGTTTCAGAAAATGCCCACCGTGTCATATCCTAAGAGTATACTGTAACGCATTCATATCCGCACTGTTACTGAAATCAGTGTCCATCTGTTTACTGGAATTTGCTCTGCAGATCTAATTCCTGGCTGTGTGCTTCTCCTTCACTCATACACAAAATCAAACACTAAAGCTAGAAAAAGTCTGTATTTCTTTTTCACACACACTTAATCATCATAGCACAGAGCTGCCTATTGGCACAACAGAAAAACATTTACCCTATTGTTCAAATCCTGATGCACTACATATGACCAACACACCCCTATGCGCTGGTTGAACATCGCATCAGTGTTCCAGTTCATCCCAAAGGTGTTCAGTGTGGTTGAGGTCAGGACCCTTGAGTTCTTACACACCACTTTGGCAAACCATGTCTTTCTGGACCTTGCTTTGTTCATAGGAGCACTGTCATGCTGGATAACATTTGGTTTAGCCCCTTAGTTCCAGCAATGGGAAATCTATCAATGTTTGCTTCCAACTTTGGGGCAACAGTTTGAGAAAGACCCACATATGGGTGTGATGGTCAGGTGTCCACAAACTTTTGGTCATATAGTGTACCACTACCATCTGTGGCAGGGAGTCCAAAAGAGCATATTTCCTTCTGCTCTCTGGGTAGGAAGGATGGCATTACTCTCTCTCACCCTTGTCAGTCAGAGAAACACTAGCCAATCCTGGGTGTCTGTGAGCTCATGTATGTGGAAGAGGGCAGTCAACGCTTTCCTCAGAGAGTGTTGAGCAGCCCTGTAATGTAGCATGACTAGCAGTTTAAAAAGATGCAGTGGCTGGTATTACGTATCTCACAGGAAGCATATGCTGCGCAGTTTGTGACATTTTTCTTCAGGCAATTCTTTTTTATGTTATGAACATTGGGCCTCATTTATCAAACTGGATACATGGGTACAGTGTATATCTTTTTTCCCCTCCATTTCCGTACACAAACATTTACACACAACTTTACTAAAAAAATGAGGCCAAATGTATTTAGTTTATAAATCACATCTGTTCGCAGCTCCTTGTATATGAAGGGCCAGCTAATCTAAGCTCTGCCAATAGTCAGCCTAAACATAGTCGGTCCGAGGGCACGCTTTTGACACCAGTTTTCCCCTGACACCGGACACGCAGACTCACGCCACATTCTTCCTTCCGCTTCCATGGCTCGGCTCAGAATGTTTGCTTTTTCTTCCAGATCTAGGGACCACCAGCTACGCTGTGTAGCTGCCTGGCCTTGAATATTATTCAACATGTGCATGATGTAAGAGAATTAGTGTGGTGCTGTGAGCTAATACTTTACAGTTTTACGAGTTTGAGTAACACTTTGGACCTGTTACCTGCTCATATCAAACTCCTTGTGTTTGTCTGAGCGTAATCTATTGAAATCCTCATTCTGACCAGAGCAGCTGGAGGCAGCAGCAGTGCTGTCACAAGCTCTGATGATTTGTGTAAGGTTAAGGATGCTAGAATGATGGTAATCAAAATATTATACGCGTTTTTATATCATTTATGGCCATCCTTTATTTACTTTTGATATCACTATTCTAACAATAAGCTATGGCCCTTATAATCCTAAAAGAAAATGTAAATTAATGAATTTTTTATGGACACAATGCTGCCATCATATGCAAACCCGCATTTGGTACACCTTCGCAGAGTGTAATAAGGCATGAAGTTCCTTTCTGTAAAACATACCATGCACATAAAGAAGGGTCAAAGCCAGGACACTATGAATCATCACTGTGATGGATGTACAAACGCAAACCAGCAGTTATGAGCTCAACTGCATTTCTCTCTCAAAGCCAGAGCAAAGCCTCTTGGGTCAACAACAGAGGAGCACAGAGGCCTAATGACTGCACACAAGCACCCACATTTTCATTCTCTCACCAATCATTCTCTCAGATCTTTCCTGACAGCACTGTGAAAATGCTGTTACATTGTGTAAACACCACAGCATGGCAATTAGGGCTGGGAAACATGAAGAAATATTAATAATGTGATAATAATAACATCATTATAGTACCACAGTCGGGATCGTATTGGATCAGTGCTTTATAACTCCTTTGTTACTCACTGTAAGTTTTTTTTTTTCTGGTGAAATCCTTAAAAAATGAGCCTACAGTAGCAACTGGAACTTTGTTAGCAAACTCTAGCAAAATAGTGGCTATACTGTGATATACAGTATATTATATATCATGAAGATGTCTTTAAGTGTCATGATATAATATTTTTGCCATATCGCCCACCCCTAGTGCCAAGTTAAAATCATGTTTTACTTAAACAGTATTACACAGAAGCATGCACTCAGGTAATCCTCTGCTGTTGGGTTTTGGGTGTACATTAACATCACCAAACCAGAAACATCATGCAAATCCTTGCCAACAATAACCCTATAAACAAATGACCAGTGTTGTAAAAGTCCTGCGATTCCACCACTGCAGTACAAACATGGACCTAAAATAAGTGAGACCTCACATACGTGAGACCTAGGAGCTGAACTTCTTTAACATTGTGGTTTACAAACTGCACGTGTACACCCGACACAAACTAACAGCAACTAGCGATACTGTGAAAATGTCCAAACACAATTTTCCGAGCTATTGCAGGTATCATCAACACTTCTAACCTGACTACGCTGTCGCTCATTGGCAAAAAAGTATATTTGAACTGTTGTGCTGTTAGAGTGTGTTACATTTACATATTGCATATCGTGAAAATGTCTTCAAGTATTATGATATAAAACTGTGATATAAAGTATTAGAGATGTAACGATCAGATGATTTGGATTGAAGCATCGGATTAAAAGGCAACAATTGAAAGAATCATGCATCAATTCTCGAAAAAAAAAAACCCAGACAACTGGAGTGAAAAAATAACTCATATTTTTAAACTGACGTGTAAATATTCTATCGAGGTGATTTGCGCATAACTCTGAGACTTCAAGTAGTCCTTCTCTGCATCATCATCATTCCAGAATTGACGGTAGGCCCACCCCAGATTCTGAACAAACTTTATCGTATCACAGCAGATTGAGTGGTATCACCAAATATCAAATTGTTACCTTAAGAATAGCAATCATATCATATCATGTGGAAGCCTGAGGTTTACACCCCTATAAAATATTGTGATATATTTAAAAAATCTTTACATTTTTTACTGCCTTGGACTGCTTTTGATAAACGCTTATGGTTGAAATTCAAATGTAAACAATGAAGCATTTAATTTTTATTTAAAATTACACTGTTTCACAGAAACTTCTCTCAGACCTTAAGAGAAGCCACAAGACTTATCAGGCAACTTTAAGTTCTGGTTCCTTCATGAAGCTGTTTGAGAAGATGCCAAGAGTGTGCACGGTTTCATCAGGAATACTGTTAAGAATTGAAAATACATAGGTTTTATTCATTTAACACTTTCCTTGGTCACTGCATATCTTAAATGTGTTATTTAATAGTGTCTTTATTATTGTTCTAAAATAGTAGTAATGAACAAACCTTATTATAAGCAGGCGTGTCCAAATATTTTGACTGATAGCGTATCAGTATAAAAGCTTTCCTCTCAAAATGACTACCATGAGCTGCTAAAACTAAAGAGTCAAACTAAAGAGCAAAACACATGCATTATACAGCAAACGGCACTTAACTGCTTTTTAAATGCTCTTACCTGCTGTCAGTCACACATGTATACACACTGCTCTCCAGCCGCACATTTGGTCTCAGCCCAGGAAGCATGGTTACAGTGGAGCAAACCAAATGAGCTAATAGCAATGTGTCGGAGAGAGAGAGTGTGAGAGGGCGTTTGTGATTGTTGCGGCTCATGTGACCAGCCATGGAGAGAGGAGTCTCAGCATGCTTCATCAGTCTGTAATCCAGTAACTCAATCTGACATTTACATGTGCTAAGCAGTGGCTCAGGCCTAAAGCAGTTCACTATAACAGCCTGGCCTGCACACAGCAGACATCTCCGGACTCATCACACCATGTACAGCACACCAGCCACTCAGTGAGCGACACGGGAAATATGCTCCCCATTACTGACCCATCAAAAAAAAAATAATAATAAATTTCTTCCTCTGTCCTCTCCACCCCCTCCTCCACACTCTTCCACCATGGGTTAGTGGGCAGTTTTATTGCTTTGGAATGAGGTTGAGCGCTCAAGACTCAAGTGGATAAAAATGGATAAAAATTGGATAAAGATTACAGGTACTTTTTTTGTGGATGATTTTATCACCTTCTGTACAAGGCTTCACTTCAGTGGACATGGATCAAGAGTGGCATGAAGAACGTGGTGCCCAAATTAAGGGGTTTTTGATTTTTTTTTTTTTGTCATTGCAATTTGGGGGTCTAATTTATCTAATTCCATAATATCCAGTCAATAAGTCACTCCAAACTATAAACTGTCACTACAAAAATGTTTGTACTGAAATGACCCTAGCTTGGTTAGGTTTTTGGTTTCATTTCACTTAAAGCGTTTGTCGACTCAGTCGACTTGGAGTAATGACTTGGAGTCATTATTCCTCTGTCAGCTCTGAAAAATATGCTCATCTTTTTGAATAACATTCTGAAGCCTTCACTTTATAAGTAGTTTTTGTCTGTTGGATCACTCATGATATGATCATGGAAAGAGGATTTTTGATGATATGTTAGTGCCAAGCTAGTCTCAGCCTCAGGCAGTCTGGGGATATTGCACACTTTTGAACACTGTGATAAGAGTGTGCTTTTCTGAGCAAGACACAGCGACTGAATTGGAAAGGTTAACGGGTTTTGTGGCATCCTGTCTTTAAAAGTAATTCAAAGGTTTTGTTTGAAGAAGTCAGTGGAGGGGAAATGAGATATCGTTATGCGGTTACACATGGACAACAGGAGAATTCTTATAATTCAAGCATTTCTACATTCTACATTTCGACAACTACCTGAATCCTTCACAGCGCAAAGTGCCATAGTGCAATTGCAGGATGTCATTTTTATGCTGTCACAGGGAGCATGACTTGATACATTATGAAACTATTTAGACTAACACTAGTCATCAGGCCAGCTAGGTAGCCTAAACTGTTCTCTTTTTACGTTAAAAGGCTGCGAGACCACGGTTAACTCATGCTAGCGTGTAAACACGTGATTCTGAGGCTGTGGAATAACATATAGCAAACGTTTTTTTCATGTGGTGTATTTTTGTTGTCATGCAAAAACAACAGTCTGTAACTGCTCATTCATAATGTCCATCAAATGGCCTCTTGCTGTGAAAGTAGGCGATTCTTGAGATGGCAATGTCATGTCTTAAAATGAAAACATATCAATATCACATATTTATTTAAGCTTTTTTGTTACAGGTTTACAGCTCTAGGGTGTCAGGAGCATATCTCATGGCATACCTGCATGTCTGGATGTCTCAGCATACCTGCATGTCTCACAGCTTTCAATTAGGCTACAATTTCTGCTTTCTACTTTCAGCTTTAATTACTGAAGCATCTGATTTCACTTTATGTGATGGCAGCAAACTATCATCGCTGCTGGAGTAGCACAGGTACCATAAACACACTAACAAGTGGGCTTATTGCAATTAGGCTAATGCGTAAATGGAAGTGTTTCACATTACAAGTCACATTATCTGCATGTAGTACTCCAGGAAAACAGCAACTGGATTGATGGGAAGCTTTGTGCTATAAAACCCACACAGAATCCATAGCATACACACAGCTTTTGCTAAACTGTGCTCATTTACACCCCAGATGCCTCTGCATATTTCCCGTTCCTCTAAATCTCTCTCTGCCTCTGCCAAAAGAGCAAGTTGCAATACACAACTTTCCACTCCAGCCCACAGAGTCTGGATTATTAAATCTTTTAAATGATCACCTCATTTTTCTGGGTGCTCATTACAAAAAGGCATTAATCATCATCGTGCAACAAGACAAACTGCAGTGCAAATCTACCGAGGCATGTGTCAGCACAACCAACGACGGATAGAGCAATATTTGTTCCTGGATCAGTGCCTCTGCTCATTCAGCCCTTTGTCCCATGCTTCCTGCTGACTGTTTACTCTCTTTAGAACAAGGGTAGCGCAAAAACACACGCATTCACTAAACGAACTACAATATATTCCCTACAATACTGTAAGCACTAAATCAAGGCTATAAAACTATAAAGCGTGAGAGAATAATCACTCACACTTAGGCAAGAAGGGAACTTAAGAATGGTCTTGCAAAATCAGGTATTTGCTCTCACACCAGGGATTTTCACAACTGCAATGCAAGACTGAGTAAACACACTGACTAACACACACTCAAAACCCCTAAAGCCTCAGTACTCAGATAACACAAAGAGGAAGGGCGTGGCAGCGGAAGCTCTATCAGCTCAGAGGATCAGATATACTCTGGCCATCTAGACATTAAAATGTCCTCTGCAGGGCAGTCAGCCATGATGAAGGCATCACTGTTTTATGGTTAACCATATCATCATCTTAAAGATGGCTCTTTTTGGCACTAATTTACTCGAGAGTGCAACCAAGTTTCTGTCAGGGAGATTTCCAGCATGCTGCACTGTGATAATGGAGGCTTCTACAGGACAGAGAGAGAGAGATAACAAGTCTAGATTTATGCTGCACTCAGCTAAAACGCGTAACTCGGAATTTCTGGAAAAAGCAAAGAAAACGTCCCCTTGACTCGGAATTCCTTTAATGAAAGTCGGAGAGATCTCCTCAACCTCGGGTTCAGCATGTGACATCAAAACTCAAAATGGCTGCTCACAGCATGAACAGTAACTTCTAAATGAGTTACACTGTATGTATATTTGCTTCAGTCAATCAGCATACAGACGTATTAGCTTGTTAAACACTGACTATATAGTTCACTGTTTGGAGGTGCTAAATATACATCACTCATCATAGTTTGCTTGCTAGATTTTTGTTAACAAAAGA
>CM040986.1:9225351-9280408 GCA_022985145.1 Pangasius djambal | reverse complement strand
CCTTCCTGTCCTATTCTCCTTGGTCAGAGTTTAAGAGCAGGTTTAGCTACAGTTACACTAATCCAAGCATTCCAGCTCATTAGCTTTTAGTGATGGTATCAGGCTCAAGTGAATTTACTCCAGGTGAAAATCTGGAACAGTCGGAACGGACAGGAGATAAAAAGGGGGTCTGTTTGCACTCATGGGGTGTCCTGAGACCCAACACCATCTGAAAGAGTGGAGATTAAATGACTATAGTCTGGAGAGGAGAGAGAGAAGGAGAAAGAAAGAGGGTGTGGTAGGAGAAAGGGAGAGGGGGTCTGAGCCAAGAATTTTAAAGACTAACATGTCTCTAGCAGTTAAAAAACATCTTAGAAGAGAGCGAGCAGCATGAAATCAGGAAAGCAGCTGGTGCTACTGCAGCATTTTGTAGCCATGCACTATTTAACACTACTAACTATTAGTATCTTAAAGACAAACTGAAATTACAGCAACAAATTTTTCCAGTGTTAGTTCATCTCGCTTGTCATTTTTCTGTTTTGTTTTTTTTTCCAGTCTGTTTAATACTTGTTTGGTCGTTGTCAGACGAAACCTCAAAAGAAGAAGTAAATGGGTAGTAACAGCAAGTTTAATATTAAGGTCACTTATACAGACTTCCCATATTTTTGTTCAATGAACTGTAAAAAAAAAAAAGAGGGAAGTGCGGCAAAGGAACGTTACTACGTAGCTCCAGCTGTGCTACTGCATTCCTCATTCAGTGACCAGCTGTGCAGCAAGGACATCACAGGATGTCAGCAGCTATTAAAACTGACATTAAGCACAACCCTAAGTATTTTAACAGGTCTTATTGGAATCACTCTGCTCTCTACAACTCAAGCTCTTCATCACAGAATCCTGGCGCTGTCATGTTCGTCCTCAGCAGGACTAAATATTTACAGTGCAGGATATCCCAGCCAAGCCACAATTACTGTCACTGGATAGAAAAGTGGTGTGGAGTTAAAACGAGAGAGGTGGTAGGGGCAGTTATTTTCAGATTATTGCTGCACACCATCCTTCATGTAGAAAGTGATCTTTTACTACAACACAGTCTTCCCTCAGTTGCTGTACTGAATATAATAAATTGGCCCAAAAGCCTCATAACCCTTGGACACTTTTCACAGTACAAGACACTTTGTACCCAATGCTGTACGTCTCGTCTACTCAATAATTAGGCAACTTCCTTAAGTAAGGAATAAACCATTACTGTGCATGCTGTTATAGGAAAATAATCAATAATGAGGAGGTGAGCGGTAAATTTTCCAATAACAGCATGCCCCGAAGTATTTTATTCCTCTTGTACCACAGCAATTTGCTGCTAATATTTTTTTTTTATTTATTAAAGAACATCACATCATACTTTTTTATCCATTTATAGTTACCTTTAATGTTGTGGAACATCCCTGAAAGAAGTTAGTTCTGTTATCACTTACATTATAACAGCTATAAACGGTCATTCCCTCACCAGCCTCTCTATTATTCTCCCTCGTGAATTTATTGAGACAAAAAAATGGTCTTGTTATGTTACTGTGAAACCAAAAAGCCCTCTGTCCTGAAGACTTTCCCATATCGGAAAACCTACATTTACAGCTGTATCTCTGACAGTTGCAAAGAGCTGACACCGAAGACTCCTTCCATAAATATTAAATACTAAATATTAAATATAAAAACTGTCTTCTCACAGAACAATCCACCATATCAATGATTACACACTTTTTAAAAATCAGTTTATACAGACCGACCCCCATACAAGTCTCTGTGGAAACAATAACATATTAGAACGAGGGCTTTAATCTAAACCTGGAATTTGCCTTGCAGTTGAAACTACTGTCTAAATTACGAAACAGAAAAATAATCAAAACACTTTTGCAAACTATAATTTAAACAGATTGCAACGTGAATCTGTGGAACTGTCAACTGCATTTCATTAAGACATTAAGCACAATGTCTAGAGTCAGGCTTTCAGTGTGAACATCAGAACACGACTGGCAATGCATAAACAGTACAGTACCTTGTATCTATTTGTAATTTTTGTTTCCTGATACACTGCATGCAGATTGTGTTTCGGGGTGGGCCCGTGTCTTATCCACTTTGAGCTGCGTTGCAGGAGAATCCTCCCAGTTTGTAATGATATGAGGCAATTAAGTGTTAAACTCGAGCTGTATACAAAGACATTCCCTTCTGAAGCCACACTGTAAGCCCTGCTGCTTGTAAACATTCCAGAAGTTTCCAGTAGGCTGTCTCAACATCTGGAGAGAGATGAATATCTAGCAGAAGATGCTGCACAACACTGGAGGCAGAAACATGTTTATAAACACAAATTGCTTGCTCTGCAAATGCCTAAATACAGATACGGGCCTTGTTGGATTGTGGTCTATCATTCGGGTGTATCATTTCCCAGCAACCATTAAGCACAGTCCGAAAATCTGTGGCTTTAGGACACTCAAATAAAACCAGGCAGGGCTCAGGGAATCTCCATTTCCACTGTGTGTAAACCAGAATGGCTGGTCTGCAAACAGACGAGTAGCAGTCATGCTGGATTTTCAGCTCACTGTTTTCTCAGCTGGGGTGGAGCACAAACCAGGTGAATGCGGTCGGTACTGCTGCGATGTGATTTCGGAAAGGAACACATCAAGAAAATAACAAGGACAAAGTCTAGTGTGATTAACTCACTATCAGAAGCATTATTCCACCTTATTCCATCCTTATTCCAAAAATAACCTGAATTGACCAGTTGTTCTGAATAACAGTGTGTATCAGATAACACTGGCATTGGAACAGCTTTCCGAACAGCACACTCGCATCTCTTTTTATTACTAGTTTACTATTATCTGGAAAAAAAAAAAAAGTAGGCACAACCTCCATGCATGTTATTCCCAGTACTATAGGTGTAGCTAGTGTGCAATCTGTCCCAGTGAAGGAGGCATAGTCTAACTACCTGTCAGCCAAAGTACAGGAGGTGTGGCCTCTGTTCCTGTCATTCTTATTAAAGGAGGTGCCTCTGAGCATGTCAATCCAAAGTGAAGAGGCATAGTATAATGCCGTTTTGGACTCAACTCGAAAATGGGAAGTCTGACCTCGCAATTATGTCATTATGTGTACAGTACTACAATGCTAATCATACACTCTTAGAAGGAGAGCTATACACTGCTAGCAAACACACATGTGAAAGAGAGTAGGCAGCTGAAAATGTCTTCCAGTCCTCTGAGCCAAGAACCATCATCTTCACGTCATTAGTGCTTTTGCTTTTAGCAAAATGAGGAACATCCCTCTCTACCTCAGCCACTGAGACACAACACTTCACCCAATTCAAATCAATCCCTTAAGCACCAGTAACAAAGAGGCTTGTGTGCACATCTTCCGTTACATGGCTCAAAATAAACAAGGTGGGTGAGAAGAACCTGGAATGTTAAACCTTTGGCATCTCTGCTAGGACTTGTCTGAGCTGTTGAGGTATTAAGCAGCAGGTCTAACAGACAGCAACTTGTTGTGTGCATGTACAGTATGTGTGCACAGTGCTAGGCACCCTATTCAACCCCCGTGTTTTTGTTCTTTATCTACCCTTCTATCATTTTCTTTGTAATCGTTGCTCACCTGGGGACATGTTTTAATTGCATGTTGTCAAAACCCTCCACAAATAAACACCGTCAGATAGATTACGATCACATAAGAGCCGTGTGCATTCGTGCATTACGACAGGCTTACGACACTCTTCATAAGGCACTGTGGCTTGAATTTAGTGCTTCTTTGGCTTTACTTAGAGTTGCTTATTGTAAAAAGGCATATATGTTAAACAGCCATGGAATGTAAAAAGCAAATAGGTGGTTACTTACTGGTCTGACACAAAACTCTCACATACACATACAAACACACACACGAACCCCACAGAAGCATGCACACACACACACACACACACACACACACCCTATAACAGAAGTCACAAGAATATTTTGTTCAGGGTGAAAAATGTATAGAGTTTTTTGTATACAAAATAATGAAATGGCTCTCTGGCGCAATAGCTCAGTTCCCTAATCCGGCGTCATTACTTTTTGTGTGATGTGGTGAAGTCATTCTGAGCCTTTCTGTTAGTTTGCATTTGCTGTTGTTTTTGCAGGTGCCGCACAGAGCACTTTCCCAGACGCTTGGAGGAACATTGTCCAGATGTACAGTAGATCGCAGAAGGGCTTTGACATAATGACATTGTGCGTGTCCTCATCATGCATATGTTTCCAGTGAAGGTAAGAAAGATGAGGCTCTTAATTAATATTAATATAATGGAAAACACCAGTACAGAACTTAGATCGTATATAGAAGACTGGAAATCCTCACATTGTACACTTATCACAGGATAAGCAGACAGAGGTACTGAAGTAAACTCTGAATTCTGAAGTAAACAAGTGATTTACAGAATCAGAAGTGTCAGTGGTCAACTATTAACATACAAAGTATGGAAAAGAAGAGAGTGTGTGTGTGTGGGGGGGGGGGGGTTAAGGAGAGAGTTCATGAACTATTATTAAAATACAGTTTACATTTTCAGGCAAATCCACAAAGAATGAAGGACGTTTAGAAAGTGTGTTATGATCAAATACAGTCACAGATATGAGCAAGGTCAGACAGCACTTACCTGTGTAGCGTTTATTCCCCGTCAGGCAGGAGATAAGAGCTTCTCCATTCCCTTTCAGAAGTCAACTCTTCAGTCAAAGTTTGCAACAGTCACAGCAGATCATTAGTGACCAACAGCAGATCATTAGTGCATTTCCTCCTGCCTTGCAGTGTGATTACTTTCCTCAATAGTAAAAGTGCACTTCTCATTCAAATGGCCAGTCTTTGTTTTGTTATGAGGTCCAGCACCTGAAGCTAAACAAGAAGTCTGCAGTGTCTTCCAAAGACTTTTTAAAAGACAAACTTCTGTCCAACACACAGAGAAATACAACTGACAGTCCGGTTACTGGGAGCAGAATGAACTAAACGTCCCAGTCGTTCGGGAAAGTTGAAATCCCGCCCTCTGTCCGCGCGCTGCTTTCACCCTGTTCCGCCTTCAGCCTGAACACAAAGCCAGCACGCAGGCTCAATCCCACACCGCTCATTCTGCACACACAGTGCACTGCCCAGGGCGCACGCCATTCACCACGTAGTGCACTTACATAGGGAGGAGGGAGTCATTTGGGATTCAACTCATGTTCAGTCACGTTCACTGTGGTCTTCTTCTATTTACGGGAAGAGATTTAAAATAATCGAGTTTCTTTTAGAGATTAGAAGAAGGTTTGGCTAAATTGGCGAAAGACACTAGCATGAAGAGCTAGTTTACATTCAGATAGTATTACAAACTTTATTTAAATTTGCATATTTGTACACCATTATAACATATAGCTTTAGCCTGCTGAAGAAAACAATAGAATCCCTCATAGCATTTGTAATGGTTTTAATGGTTATAATGGGAATTGTATTGGTTTTAATGGAAACTAATGGTCCCTGTGGGTCTCTACTGGTAATCTGTTGCCTTCTACTGGTGGCATGTTTTGTCTAGTGGATACCATTAAGGACCAATAATGGTAATGGTTTTAATGGTTAGCTGATGGTTTGTAATGGTATTTGTAGTGGAAACCATTAGAATTTCTGTGATTTTTATTTATTTATTTATTTGTTTGTTTGTTTGTTTGTTTATTTATTTATTTTTAGTAGGGATGTTTAGTTTCATTGTAGTTATTTAGTTTGTTAGGTAGGTAGGTAGTTAGGAAAGTAGTTAGGTAGGAAGGAGTTAGGCAGGAAGGTAGGAAGTGAAGTGACTTGTGGCCAAGAATGGTGACCCATACTCGGAATTTGTGCTCTGCATTTAACCCATCCAAGTGCACAAACACAGTAGTGAACACACACACACACACACACACACACACACACCATGAACACACACCCGGAGCAGTGGGCAGCCTATTTTGCTGCGGCGCCCGGGGAGCAGTTGGGAGTTCGGTGCCTTGCTCAAGGGTCTCACCTCAGTCGTGGTATTGAGGTACTGAGGGTGCAAGAGAGCGCTGGTCACGACTGCCCCCCATTAGGCCACGACTGCCCCCCATTAGGCCATGACTGCCCTCCATTAGGCCACGACTGCCCCCCATTGGGCCATGACTGCCCCAGTTAGTTAGGTAGGTAGTTAGGTAAGAAGGAGTTAGGTAGGAAGGTAGTTAGGTAGGTAGGAAGGAAGGAAGGTAGTTAGTTGTGAATAGACTATGAGAAATGTTTTCTATGAAACGGCATATGCTAACTGTAAGGTACAATTATCTGGGTATTACACATGTTATAAACTGCAGAGTAATAAGCTACAGTGTAATCTATACATACTCCTAAATGAAATAAAGATTGAACTGTACAATCTCAGAAATCTGACTGCAGAATACTTCTGTCCTTATATGTTTATAATTTTGTTAAGAAAACGAAAATAGGTATGTTTTCTGTTTCTACCGGTATTTGTCTGTCCTCTGCTGTTATTCTTGGGCTATTACACATTTTATAAGCTGTGACACACCAATGTAATGTCACGAAATACAACAGTATACCCTGCTGAAAAAAAAAAAAACAATAGAAACCCTCATAAAATTCGTAATGGTTTTAATGGTTATAATGGGAATTGTATTGGTTTTAATGGAAACTGTAATGGTAATTCCTCTCCTGGTCATTTGTTGCCTTCTATTGGTGGCATGTTATGACTAGTGGATACCATTAAGGACCAAAAGAACACCTTTGGCAACTTGTAGATCACAGCTGATGTTTTGTAATGGTATGTGCAGTGGAAACCATTAGAATTTCTGTGATGGTTTCTATTGTTTTGTTTTGTTTTGTTTTTTCAGCAGGGTAGTAATATTTTCGGGGGGGGGGGGGGGGGGGACGACTCTTAATTAGGCATGCGTGTGTAGAATCATTTTGTTGTTCATTTTATATGTTGTGTGTTGCCATGGTTTCAAGCCACCACTGCATTGCTGGCGAAAATACTATTCCTTTAGAGCAAACATGCAGCTCTTCTGCTGTAAACAGTGCCTCCGATATCAACACACTGTTTACAAGATGAAGAAAGTCGATTCCCACTCATTGCTGGATCAGCTGGCGAGTGCAACTGCTTGAGAAAGCTGTGGGATTGTCATCACTACATATACCACATGGACAGGATAAATAACGGCAGACAAATTATTCATACAATATGTATGAGAAAGATATGTATTTCAGCTAAATGGCAGCTATAGACTGAAGTGTTTTTAAGTGCCCTCTGGTCTAGAACAGCTGCTCAAGAACGTTGAATATGAAAAAAATCGAGGTAAGCTTAGAAAGCAGTAAATACAGCAGACACTGTTTCTTCATCTCTCTCTCTCACACACACACACACACTGTTTTGATGTGGAAATCCCTGTGCAACAGAAGGAGCACGAGCGATTCATGCAAGCAGAGTGAGACAACAGCACTCCAGATTTGCCAGCACCAAGGCCAAGAGTGATCTGGATAACAGAAATCAGTCCAAACCCAGGTAACCAATCCTACTCTCACGCTGTATTCGCATGTTCATGACTGATCATAACTATCTAAACTCTTTGTATTCTTCTTCATGACTCCCTGTATGCCTGTTCCAAATTTGGTCCAGTAGTGGTGGTCACATTCATGTCTGTGTAGAAATACATTTAAAGGCTAGAATCACTATTTCATTCATTAAAAGCTTGTATGAATGCAGTTTGAGTGCAGAATACAGAAACAGAGAACTGAAGAAAATCACACTGGAGAACCATCCTCAAGAACATCGACATGACCAAATCAGTGTACAATCAGAAGTGGCTTGATGATTTCAGAGTAAGGATGTTAGCCTTCATACTCTCTAAGGGAAAGGGATATACAGCGGATATGAAAAGTTTACACATCCTTATTGAAACTGGAGGTTTTTTTGCAATGTAAAGCTAGAAATCAAGATAAATCATCACTCACTCACTTTTAGTAACCACGTTATCCTGGTCAGTGTCATGTTGGATCCTGAGCCAATCCCAGGAACACGGGGCATGTGACAGGAATGCACCCTCGGTGGGATTGCAGGGCATCATGCACATACATTTTCACACTCATTCGCACGTAGGGCAATTTATCTTAGACAATCCCCATATTGGCACGTATTAGTGAGGTGGGAGGAAACCAGAGAACCCAGAAGAAATATGCACAAACACTTTGCATGGACAGTAACCCAACCGACCCCAGACCAAACCTGGAGCTGCGAGGCAGCAATGCTAGGCCACCACGCTGCCAAGATAAATCATGTTAGAAATTCTGCCATCTTTAATGTCACCATACAAATATAGAGACTTATTCACAAATAATTACTGCTGTAAAACATTCAAAGGGTGTGCACATTTATGTAACTTTTTTATTATTATTTCATTTATTTTTTCTTCTAATTATCTATTTGCTAATTTGGGAAAAAATATCTGACAGGATTTATCTTCATTTGTGGCTTTATTCACAAAAACTGTGAAACTGTATATCCACTGTAGAGACAAATAAATAACTCTACATGATCAGGAATAAACTAAACCAATTACAGTACTGTTTAGTGATTTGTGATTACTGGTACTTATATCCAGTTTATAAAATAAATGTCACTGTAATATAATTTCCACTGGTGATAGGCGATGAGAGGCTATTCTGTCTGTTTCGACTTTTAAAGTACTCCCAGAAACAAGTTATGATGGTATGCATATCTTCATTAGTTTCCAGTTGACTTGATATATTAATAGTCAAAGTATTGTGATAGATGTCATTGATATTTTATTCATATTTTATTGTTTACATATTGTATCTTTTGATCCATTCCGGTTGCCACCATTGCTTCCCTGACTTCCACCTCTTGCATGTTCTTGAACTGCAAACATGTAGCTTGATATAGTTTGAGGTGATCCGTTTATTAAATATTACAGAAGCAAAAGCAATCAGTGGTACCATCTCCTCTCCTCTGATAACTCTGCAGATATTACTTGAGCACCATGCCGACCTGAAACAGGAACAACCATATTTACATGTCTGTTTGATCCTCTACTTCTATTTCACACTCTGGCTTCACACAGTTGCAGCTTCATAATGTAAGCAACATGTAAAAAAAATCCATTACACCGTGACTATTTTGTAATACTGTGATCACCTTATCTGGGGTTATGTTAGGGCATGACCAGTTGTAAAGGTAGTAATGCATAGTGTTGTCTCCTTGTGTAAACTTCAGAGGTTCCAGAAATTCCTTATTTCTCATAACATCCAAGGCAGTGAACACATCAAATCCTCTCTGAAAGGTAAAGTTGATGGAGACTGGAGTTTCAGTTTCCTTACACTGTACCACACCAGAGAGCTTTTATAACATATATGGACAGACTCACTGCTTTTGCTATGATGAAGACATCCTCCAAGAGCTGCTGTAGTGGGGTAGCAGTGCTGACTGTGTAAAGACCGTATGCTGCCTTCAGGCTCCGATGGGTATGGTGGTTCAAAATGGTCGAAGACATGGTATAGAAACTAACCATATCAGTTATTACACCGCCTAAACCCTGTAAGAACAATATTAAGCAAATGACAGAGGTGGAAGCACAGAAAAGAGATGTTCACTCATTACATTAATGTGGTGACACAGTTCCACTCTCATGTACCAGAACAGAGGTTTTGACCACGAATTAAACAGAATAGAGAAGTGAGCACGGAAGAGGTTTAATGTGTATCCCTGCTCAAAGAGTCCCATGACCCCTGTGTGATGCATGCAAACTAACCTCAACTACATAAGTATCAATGATACCATCTCTGGGCAGGAACCAGTGCTGAGTTTCTTCCTTGTTTAATATGGGGAGAAGATGGAAGTCTTTTAGATACTCTCTCAGAAGATCCTGTACTTTGGGTACATCATCCAAGGTCATGAGGCGTAGGCCAGCAGTCTTGGTCATCTGTCAAGAGGAAATAAGACAAAGAAGATCTTGAAACTCATGAAACGCATGAAAGGAAACCATAAAGATATAACCATAAAGGAACTGGTAACAAGGTATTTCTAAGTAAAATAAAACCAACTTATAAATATTACTCTATATCAACAGCATCTTTTAGAGTCTTTTATTACATTGACTGGCCAGAAGAAAGCACCATAAAAACTCACCTCTGGCAGTCGGTTCAGCTTGAGTGCACGTTGCAGGGTCATGTGGCGCGGGAGAGATGAGAAATTCAGCTCGATCATCTTGCGTGGGTTCAGGAGACGATGCCAGTACCTGTTAACACAGAGACAGGGAGAGAGAGGAAGATTGTCACATTCAAGTTAATCTGAATAAAACTCTAAGTCCTCATGAAAGGCGATATAATAGGAGATATCACATTAGAAGGGTTTGTCTGTCTGTCTGTCTGTTTGTGTCTGTGGTAAACAGAAATGTGGTCTTTGCTCACAAATGGCACAACAAAAAAGCATTTGTCCTATTATCAGGAGATCATGAGTTTGAATTCTGATGATGCTACAGCCCTCTGTGGCCCGGAGACTAGAGAGCAAAGTTGGCCGTGGTCTCTGGGTGGGAGGAATGGCATTACTCTCTCTGCCTTTTCAATCAGAGTGGAACTAGCTAACCATGGGCATCCGAATGCTGCCCTGTGACACAGCAGTTTGAAAAGATGCAGTGGGGCATCAAAAAGACTCATAAAGGCTCATACCTGCAGCTTGTCACAGGAGTTGGTAACACGACACTAGCACTGTAGATGGCCTGGTATAAACCCTGCTGCTGAACCCGCCTAGTGATCTCACGGATAAGGACCGGAGCCATACGCTTGGAGCGCAGCTTCTTATGCACACACAGAAAGTTTACTTCCACCATCCTCTTCTCTCTGTGGAGTTTGGAATTGGATCATTTAAATCTGTTGAGATCTATGCAAAATCTGAGAATGAGATTGTACTTACGTGTCGTATATTTTAACCGTGGCAGGGACAGCACTAATGAAGCCCACTAGTTTTTTGTTAGAGTCCACCCGCACTCCACAATGCCACTCACGCTGCCAACCAGGGGGACACAGAGCCCTTAAACAATCACAATCAGAATCCAAATCTTTGTGTGTTGCCAAGTTCGTTACATGTACGATGAATTTGTCTTGATGTATAACCCACTAGTAAACTAAACAAACTACACTAGACTAAAATAAACGAGACAATTTCAACATAATAAATAAGGGGAGGGAGGAAATAAAAAGCTAGATAAATGGAGCTATGAGAAAATGTAGAAGATTTAAAAATGAATAGTGAACATGTACATTTGTCAGAGGACTTTTTGACTATATTCTAGTTTGTATTTGTACAAGGAGGAAAGAATTAGTGGAAGAGTCTTCTGCTTCCTGTGAGGCAAATTGCAATTGCAATGAAAACATAACTACCTTTCTACTTTTCACCAATGATTCCACCCCTGAAACTACACTAAAACCATGTGTATAGTCACTTTCACATTTTGTGATCACAAAACATCAGTGATGTTTGGGCTTCATGTAATTCACAGCCTCCAAACAGCTCACACTTGCAATAAGTCTTGTTACACAGGGTGTGAAATACACCTGAGCTTCCCACTAACTGTCTGGGAATTGTACTGTCTTGTCTTATTAAAATATAATGTAAGTCTTCCCACTTAACCCACTTTCACACCTAACCCTTTTCAGTTTATGTGTCCATTAATTTCTAGAATAAAGGTGCATATATGAACAGTGCTTATGCCTCTTGATAAAAGTTAAATAGAAGTGGAGCCTATTTCTGGACCAGAATGTAAACAGAGAAACTAGTGCGATCAGTTGCATGTTCATATTGTGAAACACAGTTTTTTGAAGGTTATCATAATGTTGGTCAAGAAACATGATCAAACGTTACGAACTTAACGTAATCATGCTGTTCCAGTCATACTGTAAACTGAGACAATGCTGCCCTTCAGAGGTCACACTCACCATAGCAGGAACTCGGAGGAGTAGTAGAAACGAAGTGTGTTGTCATCCTCTGCTGTGTAATTTTCATTAAGCAACGTGCACAGCTCCCCCAGCTGTACACACAGACACATGCGCCCAATGCAAAATACACAAGACAGTCAAAAGAACTGTGGAATAAAATGTGGATTGCACATGAACATTATCTCACCATATAAAGCTCCTCAGACACATTTTTTTCCAACCAAAATGGAACCTGATGCTCACTAGTGAGCAAGACATGGAAATGAGAACTTGGTTACGTAAAGTAGAAAGATTTGTAGCCCACTTGCTCTGTGTTGTCTAGATCCAGCGTGTCCCAGGAGAAGCCTTCAGGGAGAGAATAGCACTCCTGTCGAATGTTTGGCTTCTCTGACTGTATGGGTCCATGTGACGTCACTTCCTCTCCTTCAAAACAAGAAAAGCCAGCAAAGGCACCATCAAATCTCAACATGCACTGTGACAGTATTTCAGGAATCGCAAGATGAATGGCAGTGGAAGGCCATCATCACATGGAAAGATATTGTTCAGACAGTATTTAATGTCAGTCCCACACTGCTGCAAAGACATTCTTTTATTTCATACAAACTAACCTGTGAGAAGAGAAACACATTCAAGCAAAATATGTTCAAATGGCTATACAATGTAGTTTACTCAACAGACAAGACAACTAAGTCTTTTTACACAAATTTAACACCACCAAATACTAGACAGTACAGACATAATGTGAAGGCAGATACAAAAGAAGCATGGCTAGTGATAAGCTGAGTGATGAGTGATAAGCTGTTCCATACTTTGAGCTAATACGGAATGGAATGAAAGGAAAAGGAGTAGATCAGTGATATAAGAAGGAGCCAAACTGCAGAGCTTTAAAAATCACCTAATAAAACCTTAAACTGTGTCTGAAAGTGTGCTGGGAGCCTAAGGAGAGAGACTAGGATCAGACTAATGATCCATTTCTATATAAGGCTCGTATCATCCCTGTCATTAGCTCTGTACCTATCTTAGTGACAGGCTGGCTGTTCCAGAAGCGGAAGTTGTGCTTGTGGGCTTCTTTCAGGCTCTTGGGTGGACCCTGGCCCAGAGAGAAGAGGTGCAGCGCTCTCTGAATCTCCTGCTGCTTCTGTTCAGGGAGGGCATCCAACTAGACAGGTTAGAAAAGATCCACAAATCACTGATTTTTTCCCCCTGTAGTAGCTGGTATAAAATATTAACGGCTCACAACAGTGTACAACATGTGGTTGTTAAGGTAGCATTTTACATGTGCACTTTATATTTTACTATAATGCACAATCAAGTACACACCACTTTAAAGGGGTCCAGTGTTCCCTCCTTAGCCCATGTTTGACCCTTGTCCTTCTTTGGTTTCTTTTTCTTTTTCCCAACAACGTCACCGTCCGAGCTCTTCTCGCTGAAGACAAAACAAAACACACCATCACCAAGCTCTAAAACATCAAGGACAGACACTACAGTGTAAAGAAAAAAAAACAAAGCAATTACGGGTTTTTGTCCTCGGCCGTGTGCATATTTTCAGGCATTGAATCGGTCCCTCTGTCGACTCCTTTCTATAGCTGGTGTGTGTGTGTGTGTGTGTGTGTGTATGAGTCAAGGCCTTATCTCACACAGCAGCAGGGTTTGGGGAGGGGCCGCCCAACTTCTATTTTCTCTTTCCCCACCCTCCTGATAATGATATGCCTTATTATCTGAAAAATATAATTCAGAAGCTGTCTGAACTTCCATACTGTATACCAGAACCCAGCAGGGGTTAACGAATATCCATGCATAATCTCTATCGATTAGCACACAGGCACTGCTGTGGATAATGAAGTCAATTTAGTCACTGATAATTAACCCATTTAATCCCCTCGGTCAGTGTGGTTTTGAGTAGGCAAAACTGTAAACATGCTGGAGCTTTTTTTTTTTGTTGTTACTGAAAGGTAAATGAAATTATATCAGTTCTTGAATTCATCTGAAAAAAAAAAAAATGTAACTGATCACATAACCAGAGTCTTTTTTTCTTTAATCACACTCCCAAGAAAGATAATGTCTGCATCAGAGCTCTATAAAAGGAAACAGACATACAGTATGTGGTTCAAATAATCTTTACAGGGTCTAGTATTGATACTGTAATATTAAAATGTACTGCTACATTTATATAATTCTAACAGGAAACATAAACATGTAACTGGATGTTGATAGACCTAACTATGCATATTGCACCCATTTTAAAATATTGTTACTTTAAGTTTAAAAAGTAATACAAGGTACAGAATAACCTGCATTTTTTAAAAAATGACATTTTCTTCACTATTGTTTGTTTTAACAGTTAATTAAAAATAGTTAATGTTTGGTTTTAAATCTTTTTGAGTTCAGTTGCTTGACTAGTACAACTTTAAATTTTGAGATTTCTCACCAGTCCACCACGTTCAAGAATAAATAAAAAAATGATTAAAAAATGATAAAAAAAATTAAAAATATTTTCACTAACCTGTCTAAAACAATTTTTTTTGGAAAGGCCTATAGATTAAGGCCTATCATTTTATTTACAAAATAATAAAATTCATGTATGCACATTGCTAGGAAAACCTTGGAATTCAATGGCTGGATGACTACATTACAGTTTTCCTGTGTTACATGCAGAAATATACTTCCAAATATCCACCATCAGGGGGCTTCATTGTCACCATCATGGTTCATAACAGCTACAGTGAACTATTGCTTTTCAGCAACTCAGATTAACAATTAGAATTCATTTACACAATTCTCAACTTTTATATAACAAAAAAAAAGTGTTTATTTGCATATCTGGAGATTACAAATTAAATATTTGGCATTACAGGCATTACATGACAATTTTATCAATTTATTAATGGCTATAATACATACAGTACATCTGTATGGCTGTATGGCTTCTTTAACAGTGCAAATATTTTTTGTTTCGCTTTTTCGCCATTACTGTCATATTTTTCAAATAACAGTGAGGGTTTTGATTTCTCCTTACTTTGCGTTAACTAGCACATGATAACTAAACCAAAGAATGAAGTGCTTCTTATTTCAAATACATCTGACAGACCTGTTCAACAAGGCATTAAAGCACTGGCATTGTTATACAAAAAGAATGACTTTATCAGTCCCAAATGAACTTATAATACTGAATAATACTACAAACTGCATAAGGTCTACATATAAATAGAGAACCCAGATATCACATTTTAAAATTAAAACTGTGAGAATTACATAGGGGGAAAAAATGCTATGCTGTCTAAAACAGATGCTGGTGTATATACATGAGTTAACAAAACCTGACCTCTAAACCTCCAAAAGGTTGTGGTTATAGAACGATAACAATGCATGTGTGCGTGTGGAATGTTATTTTATCTGACTTACTTAAATAATGGTAGTCAGGGCTGTAATAGCCATATACATTTTTAAAGCAGGGTGACAAATACATGTTCAATTATTCAGAATTTACACAAATGCAAATATCAGGTTCTGTCAGAAAAAAACAGAAGTGTATATTGATTAGCAATGCATAAACTTATAATACTATAAATATGAGAAACAGACGGGAATATGAATGAATGATGCAGATCATCACCATCACGTCAAAAACCTATTTTTTCTCTTACCTTTAACATTACTTCAGCGGTTAAGATTCCTTTTTTTTTTACCTATTAAATAATATAAAATAAAAAGCATAGTACATAGTATATCAGCCCTGAAAAGTTTGTACAGGACGGTACACTTTTAGTGAGACAGTTTCAGTGTTTTCATTATCAAATTTCCAACATGCATAACTCTCTCCCCACAATCAAGAGAAAAAGGCTGCATTTACAATCCATGAGCACCACAATCCCTCGAAACATCATCCTTCTCAGTTTAAGCACAGCGTCATTTTAAACAACAGGATTTTTCAGTTGCATAGGAAGTGAAGCCTAAAGGTTATTAATAGATACTGCTACATTTGACACGTTACATGACAGAAAATTCCTAAAAGAAACCTGTTGTATTGCTGCATCATTTCTAAAGACATTATGTAATCACTTAATAAATAGCTGGACCAGTTTTTTGTTCCTTCATTAATGATAATCTCATCAATCATTAATATAATCTCCTGGGGCAATCCCGGGCCTGAAAAACTCCTGACTTTATTGAGAATGTACTCCTCAGCTTCTTGTATTTGGTCTCTGTGATTAATTTGCATTATCTCTTTCTCAATGAGTCCCTATTTATAGAATAAACAATAACACACATACAGAATATAAATTAGGTCATTATTACTGTACATCAGTATCAACTGTTGTAACCCAGTCAGTAGTCTATGACTGCATGACTATATTTCCTGTGTTCGGCTAGGCTTTGGTTGAGGCGACGTGCTTGGGGCTGCTGTAATTGGGTGTGACCTTGACATGAATGAAGAGGCTGGCAGGAGAGAGGCTTGAACCGTCTGCTCTCAGTAGCCGCACATGTCTGTAACCTGCAAAACAGATATCCAAACGAGACTTTCACTTCAGTGTAGCTGGTATTTACTGCATCACTTAAAGGATACCTTAAAGGATTTTCAACCTAATCTGTAGTGTATGTGTATCTGTAGTTTACAACCAATAACAATAAGAATAATGCTTTTTTTTTCTCATACTGTGAAAAGAACAGAAAATCTGTATAACTTATGTAGGACTTTTTTTCTCAATTTTTTCAGCGCTCCCCAATCATACGACAGCTGCCAACTGAGTTGTGCGAAGGCTAATACGTGCATCCTTCAAGACGTGAAGCCAGCCCCACATACATGAGCTCACAGACGCCAGTAATTGGCTAGTGTCACTCTGATTGACGGGGAGAGAGACAATGCCATCCCTCCCACCCAGAGAGCACCAGCTACAAATGTCTGTGGCATTATCAGGATTCAAACCTGTCACCTCTGGACAATAGGGGGAGTGCTTTTGTGTTGAAATTTTTGTTGAACATTTTTATGAATACTTGAGTCAGATGTATTTGTAATTTAAGGCCTTATAATGGCAGGGTGCTGGAGCGGGTAGTTCTGCCACCTCACAGCTCCAGCATCCCCAGGTTGACCCTGAGCTTGGGTTACTGTCTATGAGGAGTTTCACTGGGTTTCCACTGGGTTCGCTGGTTTTCTACCACCTCCTTAAAATGTGCTAGTAGACAGACTAGCTAAACTAAATTGATCATAGGTATAAATGAGTGTGTGAATGTGACAGACATCCCATTCAGGGTGCATTCCTGCCTCGCCCCATTGTTGCTTGGAACCATAACCCTGACTAGGGGATAGTGGGAGAGGAATGAATGAATTTGTATAAATTGTCTTTTCAGTGATGGGACCACTTTTTCATGGGAAAACGTGTATGGTTATGGTTAGTTATTACTGGCATAGTGCCTGATCGTGTATAGATACTACAAACTCATGGAAAGAATGAGTATTACGCAATATTTTCTACAATATTATGTGTTGAAAAGTTGGATAAATATAGAAGAATTTAATAAGAAAATAAGAATTAAAGTGAAGTGACTTGTGGCCAAGTATGGTGACCCATACTTGGAATTTGTGCTCTGCATTTAACCCATCCAAGTGAACACACACACACCGTGAACACACACCCGGAGCAGTGGGCAGCCTTTTTTGCTGCGGCGCCCGGGGAGCAGTTGGGCATTCGTTGCCGTGCTCAAGGGTGCAAAAACTCTGTCACTGTCCAAATACTTCTGGACCTGACTGTATATATATACATATATAGCTATATAGTTATTATATATTTTTACTTATTATTTTTTATTTACTTTATATATAAGCTTATACCTGTGCGCATGCTGGTGAATGGGAGAGTGAACTGGCCCAGGAATTCATTTCGTGCCGTGTAGTCATGATCCTCCGCTACAAAGCGAACTAGGACCAGCTCTGGCACATGCAACAGAAACTTAAAGGTGCAGTCCCACCTGGGGTTAAAGCCTGGGTAAGAACAAACAGGAGAAAACAGGACTTAAATATGCATACACACACACACTCTCACACACACTCACTGAGGTATCTAATCACACACAGGAGTTAAAAATAACAGCTATTGTGCATGCTCATTAAGAAGTGATGACATGCCGTTATTGTCAATGCGGTGTGTCTTTTTCTTGTTGTTGTCTATGGGAGCCCCGTGAGTCTCCACCCAGACCAGAGGGTCTACAATAGAGTTGAGTTTCTCTGTGTTTGGCTTAGGCAGCTGCTGGGCTGAGATGACCTGAAACACAATACACAAATTATACAAATAGACTGGTGGAAAATTTCTCCAGCTAATTCATTTACTGTCATGTTTATATTCTAGACTGTTATCTTGCTCTAGCCGTCCTCTTGGTTTTTCAACCACAGATTTAATTATGTGACCCAGAAGTAAGCTGTTTAAGATATCACTTCAGTGTCAAGACATAATTCTGCCAAAAGGCTCTGGGTGGGTCATAACAACCTCCTGTGAGTATGATTCACATCTGGCCTTAACATAGTAGCGTTATTAACAGGCATGAACTAATACATCTATCTGAGTTAGTAAGAGAGTTGAGACAGCCGACCTTAATAATGAGGAGAGTAGGGTTGTGTCCTGGTCCTCCCCCAGTGTTTTCTGGATTGAACTCGGAGTCAGGCTGGCACAGGAAGCTGGGCTTTAGTATATATCCACAGCGTCCATTGGGTAAGAAACGTCCCTGATTTAGATCCATCTGTTCCCCATGTGTCTGGAAGTTTAGCGCCACTGTAAGAGATGATGAGTAACATGTTGCTAAGGTTGGATGGATTAAGTGTAGGTTTACGGGACAAAAAAGACAAACCCAAGAACCATTAACAGTTCTAGATTTAAATTTTGTTTATAAGAGTGTAGCAAAGGCCTTCTTGAGAAAAATGCTTTTATTTGGACAGATTCACACGGTGAATTAAAATTTACCAATCTGGCAGCCAGCGTTCCACATGTCCTGAGGGTTGTAGTTGGAGGACTGCAGGCGCTGACCAGATGGGTAAATCCTGCTCAGATGCAAGGTGTTATGCCGTACAAAGATCTTCCCTGTAAATGGAAAGCAATGAATGGAAATTATGCAGAAGCATGCAGCCTGTTGTAATGCAGAAGAAGTATACTCTAGGACTTTTTATTATTATAAACTATTATTCTACATAGCCAACTATTAAATAATTTACAACTAAATAATATACAACTATTAAATTTGTGACTTTAAAACATCATATATATCACACATTTTATGGAGTTTCAGTTAGTAAACTTCAGTTAATTATCAACACATACAGACACACAAGTCACCTGAGTTTTTGATATGCTTAAGGGCCTTGCTCTCAGAGAAGGAGGACATCTCATTAGGAGGTCTCTTGGCTGCCTGATCAAAGCCTTTAAAAGGAACACTGCAAGTGTACACTACCAGGTCGGAGAGCTCTGGACTCAGCTTAGACACCTTTGGAGAAGAAGCACACGTACACTACGGAGCAACGGCCAGTCAGAGACACACACCACACACACAAGCATGCGCATACAGACAGACACAAATGACTTCAGAACACTAACAAAAACACAGACACAAAAGGCTTCACATGAGCAGGACACTTAGCCCAGAGCACAGACATGTATTTTCATAAAAACACACAAGCAAGCAATAATAGTTAACAGAAAACAAACAATCGAGTAATAAGCAGCAAATAAGTTCACCTTCTTGCTCTCTTTCTTTGTCTTGACTTTGCCCTCTGATTTACTCTCGTCTTCAGAGCAGCTGGATTCAGATGAACTGGAGTTCTCCTGCTCCACTCGCTCCTTCTTTCCCTTTACCAGGATTTTCCCTTTCAACTCCTAACACAGAACAAACATGCAAACCAGACCAAGATAAACAAATTACATGCCACTGTTCATCAACTAGTTTGAAACATGTGAATCGTAGAGGTCAGTCAAAATCAAGTTGCACCAAATGTAATCTGTCAACCATTTTCAGTGTCCACAGGTTGGTGTTTAACTTTTGTCCAATCTGTGTTCCATTACTTATGCATTAGATGTGTACATTCCTGTACCGTACATGTTTAATTCATTTTATATGCATGTCAAAAAGCAGCTTTACAGAAAACCAAATGTAGATGTAGATCCCTAATGAGCAATCCAGAGGTGAAAGTGGCAAGGAAAAACTCCCTGAGACAACATAAGGTAGAAACCTTGAGAGGATCCAGACATAAAAGGGAACTTATCCTCTTCTAGATTACACTTATAGATAGTGCAATTATCAATCACCAATCTTCTACAACTATACTATAAAGTCAAACATTATTAAATGTATTGACGTGATGCTCATTAAGAGCATCACAGCCTTTATGATTTCAGCAGCAGTACTTAGATACAGTATCACGGTGAGATTATCCATTGAAGAAATGGTGGGATTTGGGCATAAACTGTGTTTGATAAGTGCAAATCTTTAGGATATCCATTTAGGACCATGGGGCATATATGGTATTTAGGCTAAAGGGAAAACTTTATTTTTGGCTGACTTTAGATTTGTTTGAAGAACTTGCCAATACTACCAGATGTGTTGCAGGGGAATGAGGCACTTTTTACATTTCTATTCAGATTAAATCAGTTGCCACTTTGCACATCCTAATATTTCAAGATGTCTCTATTCAAATAATTTGGAACAGATATACCATTTATCCAGCACTGCATCCAAATTTCTGGGACATGAAAAGGCATAATTGACCATTTTCTAAATATAATAAGATAATAATGAATTAACCTAATTTCAGACATGAATAATTACCCAGAAACAGGGTCATGTTTTGAACAGTACTGCATGAAAGTTGGCTGGCTGCTGGACTGGTTGGCAGAGAACATGGATACCTTTATTTATAATATAATGTAATGTATAGCTATACAAATTCTTACAGAAGGCTCTGAAGTATGAAACATGACCAATGTATGTATGTATTATATATATAAAATTAGATAAACGTAAGTCGCTCTAGATTTCTGACTCTCTGTATTTAATCCACAGTATTTGACGACCACAGGCAGGATGAGCCCAAGGAGAAAGTCAAGACAAAATTAAACATGGAATCAAAATATAACCAGAAGTGATGATCTAAAGAAAAAAAAAGTGCATGATTACAAATTACTATAAAAAGAAAGAAAGTGTAAATATAGGGAAGACAACAGAAATACAGGATACAGCTGGACAGAAATGTCAGTATGGAAATGTATTTCCACAGTACCTCTGGTGAGGGAAGGCTGTCACACTGGTGATTGTTAAGGGGTTTAGTGAGCAGTTTATCCCCCAGGATAGAGCATAGCTGCTGGGCCATAACTGCCTGTTGTTCCACTGAGCAGTGATTCTCCAGAGACAGAATCAGAGGGTATGGAGAGGCCTGCGCAGTGCACAGAACAGTATAATGAAGGAAAGTGATTACACATAGGCAGAACAAAAGACAAATTACAATGATCCTTTATCTATATGTATACTCTATGTAATTACACTATATGAAACATACATTTAAAGTAATACATATACATCAACATAAAGTCATAAATATGAAACATAATCAAAGTGATATAACAACATGCCCCGTCGTGTTTCACTCCTTAAGTAATATAATGAAATGTTTAATCAGCCCCGTGATCTGTGAGTGGCTGAATGTTAAAAGAACAACCTCACAAGGAAGTGATAATGTAAACAATATTCCCACCTTAAATGCATACTCAGCGATGGCCTCCACCACCTCTCTGAAAGGTACTTTGGAAGTAAGGGTGTGGCCATGATAAATCACGGGTTCTCTATCTCCATCCCAACAATCGAGCTCAACACAGCGGCAGCCGTGCCTAAGAGCTCTGCACATCACACACACACACACAGATAAAAAGTGCAGGCCTTTACCTTTAAATGTCAACAGGCGCTATGTTTATGTGTAAATGTGGGTGTTTTACCGGATATACGGCTCGACGCTGCTCTCGCCCATGACCTGGTCTTTGGTAAGGTAGGTGTTGTGGGAAGAGGAGATGAAGTAGTGACTGAGCGGTCGGTTCATATCCTGATACACTCTGCCATGCTCTGGATCAAACACAACATTCTCCTTCGACAGCATGTACATGGTGAAACCGTTGGCTGTCATGAGCTGGTTTTTCCGAGCTGTGAGCCAGAAAACAGATGCAGATGTTAATTAGGCTTATTCGAATACACACAGAGAAAGCAGATAATGTTTTGTAATTATTGTAAAATACTGAGCCATAAACTCTTGACAGCCAGTAAGTTCAAATCAGATACAAAATCTTATACATTTTGTATACCTGTAAGTAATACTGTGATGTAAAACTTCTGGCATAGTATACTCAGTTAATAACATATGTATAGAAGTCAGTTGAACCTTATAAGTCCTTGGATTTTGCTGGCAGCTGTTTTATCCAAAATTGCTGGGTGAAGACACATGTACTAAATCAAATATTTACAATGTGGTAGAGTTAGAGACCTCACAGTGATGGGACTGGCAAAATGAAAGCTTGTGAGAGTGAGATAATAAGATAGGTCTATATAATCAAGTCATGTAATAGAAAAAGGAAAATAATTATCCTTACATGATATGAATGAACCACTTAATAATGTTTCTCCATACACTTACATTCAAAATGAGGAACATCTACTGATGAGAAATTTTTAACCAACATTACAATGTGTTTGTTATATAATAATAATTCTCTCTTCAGAATTGTTAATGTTAGGGTCGCACTAAAGCACCAATGAAACAGTTGAGTTTTTTTACTCCATCCCATGGATTTTATCATAGTTCATTTTATATCATGTTGGAAGCAATATGTTATTAATACAACATATTTCAGGTTTTCTATCATAGTGAGTCACATCAAAGTATTTGCAGATTAGTTCACTGGCTGAAATCATGCTCCTCATAGACAAAGCAGCAGTGATCAAACCCCATGAAAATGAACAGGGGCCAACAATAATGATTCTCTTCCATAATTCCTTGAAGTAATCAACAAACACTTGCATGAGGAAATGGAGAAACAGAAGCATGATAGTGGGTGTGCTGTTTTTGAGAGTGTATAATAAAGGACATTGCTTTACCCCACTCATTGAGTTCATAAGTAAGGATGAGACTCTGTGCATGGACAAGGGTGTTGTCTTCTCCCTGGTCTTTTAGAAATTCACGCAGGTCCACCGTCGACAGCACACGGCCGTTGGAGGAGTATTCCAGGAATACTGCATCTAGCTCGGGTCGACGCAACAGCTCACGACAAAACAGCTCAATCTCACTGTGGTCCAGGCGATTGTCCGCTGACCGGTCACATTTCTGTTATATATACACACAAACACAAGTGATCTAGGAATGTGCAAAGTCTATTAGGTGCTCTAGAGTAAGAGATTAACATTCATCTTTTTTAAGTACCTTTTCAAAAACCATGATTTAATTTCTCATTCTAATTGATTCCTGTGATATAAACTGGGTCAGATTTATTAACATATATCACAACATTCACAATTGAATCTTTCTCTGTATTTCCATCAAAAATGATTTACAGAGTTACAAATGAGCTCAATTTGTGATGTCATGACATAGGCTTAATTGTTTGAATCAGGAAATTAGTTCTCTACCCAGAAACTGCATTCCAGTTAATTATGATTATGATATATTTTAAGGTTTTGGCTTCTTTAATAAAAATAAAAATCCAATCCAAAAATACTAAGAACATGGTAATACAAATGAATATTTAAGACACTGAAATGCCATTCATGTCTACCTGTGATGAAACTAGCTTGCTAGCTACTTGGCATGGCAGGAGGACACGGTGGTATTTCCAAAGTACATATTCATAAATCCTGGTATATAGATGTTTTTTAATCTATATGGACCACAGCTGAAAATTACTCAGGGCTATTAATATTACTACATTGCTGTAATATTGATGGACAGGGATGGTAGCAAATGTTTTAGCATCAGAACTAACTTAAAATGAACTCAGTAAAGAATTCAACCAAATGATGGTCACTATACCACAGAAGACATTTAACAAAGAGCAGTAGGAGGGCGATGTAACCTTGAACAATCTAAGGGCGTATTGCTCATCGAGGTCTATGTTGATCATCTGGAGGAGTGTCTGCACTTCTTCGTAAGTCATCTTCCCATCCTGGTTTAAATCTGCCTGCCTCAGGTAGCCATGTATCCAGGTGATAGCAGTCAGGGTTTAACACACAAGTCATGTGAGAAACTCAGCTGTGTTATCACATAAACAAAACAATCTGTGCAAAGTTCATTTATTAGCCATATACAGTTAGGTCCAGAAGTATTTGGACAATGACAGAGTTTTTGTGATTTTGCCTTTATACACCACCACAATGGATTTGAAATAAAACAATCAAGATGGGATCGAAGTGTAGACTTTCAGCTTTATTTTAAGAGGTTCCACAAAAATATGGCATTTAGCATTTAGGAATTACAGCCATTTTCAACAAAGTACCTCCATTTTCAGGGGCTCAAAGATATTTGGACAATTGACTGACAAGAAGTTAATTGACCAGGTGCGATCCATTCCCTCGTTACTTCAAGACAAATGAAGCAGATAAAAGGTCTGGAGTTGATATCAGGTATTGAGTTGGCATTTGGCAGCTGTTCGACTGGAGCTACCAATATGAAGTCCAAGGAGATCTTAATGCAAGTGAAGGAGGCCATCATTAGGCTGAAAAAACAACATAAATCTATAAGAGAGATAGCAAAAACCTTAAATGTGGCCAAACCAACAGTTGGGTACATTCTTAAAAAGAAAGAAAGCACTGGTGAGCTCAACAACATCGAAAGGCCTGGAAGACCACGGAAGACAAAAAAGTGGATGATCGCAGAATCCTTTCCTTGGTGAAGAAAAACCTCTTCACAACATCAACAGAAGTCAAGAATACTCTGAAAGTAGGCGTATCATTGTCAAAATCTACCATCAAGAGACACCTTCATGAATGTAAATACAGAGGGTTTACAACAAGGTGCAAACCACTGGTAACATTCAAGAACAGGAAAGCCAGATTCTTTGGTGAAGAAAAACATCTAGCCAAGTAAAGAGCACTCCTGAAGAGGTAACCATATCATTGTCAAAGTCTACAGTCAAGAGAAGCCTTCATGAATGTAAATACAGAGGGTTTCACTGGTAATACTCAAGAACAGGAAAGCCAGATTAGACTTCGCCAGAAAACATCTAAAAAAGCCTCCCATGTTCTGGAATACGACTCTTTGATGAAACCAAGATTAACTTGTACCAGAATGATGGGAAGAGAAAAGTATGGCGAAAGAAAGGAACAGCTCATGATCCAAAGTATACCACATCATGTGTCAAACATGGTGGAGGCAGTGTTATGGCATGGGCATGTATGGCTGCCAATGGAACGAGCTCACTGGTGTTTATTGATGATGTGACTGCTGACAGAAGTAGCCAGGTGAATTCTGAGGTGTATTGGGCTATACTCTTGGCTCACATTTAGCCAAATGCTACAAAACTGATGGGACGCCGCTTCACAGTGCAGGTGGATAATGACCCTAAAAATACTGCGAAAGCAACTCAACACTTTCTGAAGGCAAAGAAATGGAATATTCTTCAATGGCCAAGTCAGTCGCCTGATCTCAACCCAATAGAGCTGCTTTTCACTTACTGAAGACAGAAAGACCCACAAACCACCACAAAGCATCTCCAGGGAGGAAACTCAGAATTTGAGTTTTGAGAACATGGGCACCAGGCTTCAGGCAGTCATTGACTGCAAAGGATTTTCATCCAAGTATTAAAATCATGGTTATATTTACAATTATGTCACTTTGTCCAAATACCTTTGAGCCCCTGAAAATGGAGGTACTTTGTTGAAAACGGCTGTAATTCCTAAATGGTAAATGCCATATTTTTGTGGAACCTCTTAAAATAAAGCTGAAAGTCTACACGTCGATCCCATCTTGATTGTTTTATTTCAAATCCATTGTGGTGGTGTATAAAGGCAAAATCACAAAAACTCCATCATTGTCCAAATACTTCCGGACCTGACTGTATGACAACATTCCACATAACTGATTGTGTGGAACTTGCATGCAGACTGTATGATCACAAAACCAGCCAGACTGAGTACCTTGCACTCATTTTTAATGAAGATATAGATATTTTTGTAGAGCATTTGTTTGCAGTGTGCTTTGCTTTGATCATAAATTGTGAAAGACATACAGATCGCTGTCACTTCATGTCATCTGTTTATTAATGTGACAACGTACACTATGACTTATGTCACACAGTATCACATAGTATCGGATGTTGCTATGTATTAGTATGAGTAAATGAGCATGGCATTGAGCTGATACCTGTTACCAATATCGATATAGATGCATCCCTATCATGAGCCCTAACACTTGAACAGACCTGCAGCAAAAGATAAAAAAAATGGGTCTAAGTGACCATGCAACATCAAAAAGGCTAGTGCATGAATATTTATACAGAAAACAGTCTGCCCCGTTTATACAGAAAACAGTGTGAGCAATGCACCAGGCAGCAGGACAAACTATCTGTTTTTACTGCAAATGCACACTGCAATTTAGTGCTAAAGGGAAATAGCCCACATTAACTTAATATATTAGCACAATATATCCGGTCTGACAGCGAATGTGAAATGTGTCTCACTTACTTAAGGAATTAAGAAGTAGCAATGCTCTAAAGACAATATGGATTTTTGTCTCACCAGCAGGATGGACAGTCTGGTAGGTTTAATACAAAACAGCTAAGCCACACTGACTTTAAAGTGTGAACACACTATACATCTTTTACAGAGATTAAATATTGGGGAATAAAAAGCAAATCAATCCTATGTTCTTTAAACTTTTATGAGGGCTATCTGTTGATTTGGCCAGTTGAATGCTGTTGAAGGATATTGGTCGAGTTTCTCAGTATGACTCATGTTGTTGATTCGGTCTTGTAGGGTGCAGATCCCCCGAGCCCAGTGCTGTGCCTCCTCTATACTTTGACACTGCAAGTCCAAACTCTTCCTTCCTCCCTTAAAGACGATGGTCAGACACTGTGCCTCTGGGACAGAGCCAGCCAGCTTGCGCAGGGTCTCTGACTGACAGCCCTCACGCACACACTCCACCTCCATTACCGAGACTGAGGACAGAAACAGCACAGAAATAGCGTCATACAGAACACAACTCAAATATATACCAAGCAAATATTTGCATTCACACAAATACAAGTAAAGAATAAATCATAGTAAAGAAACATAGTACACAGTATTACCTGTGATGCTTAATGTATTCAAGGAACAAACAGTGGATAAATGGATAAACGGACAAACCTCTATATTTGCTTACATTTACTGTATTTCCCCCTTTACATATACAAACGCATACAGAACATGCAAACACCTGCAGAACATCAATCATTCCAATGGACCTTATTTACCTGAATGATACATCATAACAAATATAGAAGTTTGGTGAAAAAAGAGTGGGTCTTTTTCCAACTCTCATGTCCCACACACCACTGTAACTACAGGAACTCTGCTCTGTCAAACGTATCTGACAGAGAATCCTTTCTCCCCTAATATGAGAAGAACACATGATGGTAGTGCAGTGGAAAGAGGCTACAGCTCTCACTTGTTAGATTACTGTAATTCCCCTTTCATTCCCCATTCTTTGGCTAAAACAGGTAGTAAATAAGCAGAAACTCCTTTAGCTAGTTCAAGCTAGTTTAAGCACTTCTATCTTTTCTATTAAAGCTGAGTTGAAAACTTCCCTGTTCTGTTCCCTGTTCGACACGTGAGTCCTAGTGTCCTAGCATGGTGGTTTTTGTTGACCTCATTGTCTGTTACTTCTGTGTAGCATCCTTAGGTGTAAACAAGTAGAAGTCAATGCCAGTGAGCCAACAGGGATGTATTTGCTGCCAACAAGTCTAGTTTTTCTTGTTATAAATTTGTATCCCTGAAATATCCTTAGTATATAACAGACTTGTGACCTTAACCTTGTCTGAATCAATTCCAAAATCTAATCAATTCATCTACTGGTTACAATGATAATTCCATATAAATCCAAACATTCAACCATCTTTCTTGAGATATTACGCTAATGAGAATCTCAGACAAATGGACAGATGGACAGACAGATGGAAGGATGAACGGATAACAAAAATTTTACATTACCAGAAAATGGGCCTTGAGTTTCTGAACATAAATGCTAAGTAACATCTCTGTATTAAAAAAGGAAGGAAGCTACTAAAGAAAAACTATTTCAGACATTTGACCTTACTGTGTCCTTGCCCTAGTGATGGAGGCATAAAAAGTTGCTATATAAATTACATTTGAATTATATGCTAACTAGTGCTACTGATTTCACGAAATTGGTGTACCAGTATCAGCCTGAAGCTCAATAATTATCAAAAAGTTGCTGACATTTGTAAACAATATGGCTACCAATATAGGGTGGAACTTAGTTTACTCATGATTACTCAGATGTTTAAGATAAGGTATGTCTACAAGGGTGAAAATTTAAAGGAGGTGGTGATAAATTCAAATAACCATTTCTCGGGAACCATAAATCCGAATGAGCTGAGATTTGGCAGACTGCATCCTTGTCCTAATTTGTAAATGAATTGTTTTGGAATTGAATTTGTTACTTAAATAACACAACTACCAAACATCAAACAGCGCCTTCTTCGGATGAGGTCTGGAAAGTGAGAGGATCTTGATTTCATTCATATTTTCTTGTTGATTTTACACTGCGATGTTTTTTATTTTTTTGTAGATTAATCGATTAGAGGAAGAAAACCCAAGTAAAACTAAAAGAACTATTAATTACACTTAAAAAAACCCCAAAAACATTACAGTGAAGCAAGTACTGTAACAAGAGTACATGTAGCTTGTTACTTTCCTCCCCTGGTGTGCACACGTATAGTCTGTCTTGCCCACATCACAAAATAACATCACTGACTACAAGCAATTGAAGACCAAGTTTCTATGTACAGGCTGCACTGCTTCCAGGGCAATGATTACCCTTCATATAACCCATATGGAACAAACCAGAAAAAAGGAAGGCCGGACTCTTCCCACCCCATCATAGCCTCTAATTAGCTGAGTGCAACTTAAAGGCCTGGTAGAGATACCCCCCTGTTTGAGCTACAAATAGACCAGCCCTGTAATAACAGTCAGCACTGTGGTACAGTACACATGCCTACTGCAGTGTTTGCATACCCATAATTCAGAGGTATATTTAAAACTCCACCTTACTGAAAAGAGCTCTCACACTGCATGTTTACAAAGCTGCCGTGCTGTTGAGCCCAGTAATGTCTTCCCTCCTCTCCTGACCACAATCTGGTCCCAGGTAGAGGGTTAATCTAGGTACTTAAATTCATAAGACTCCATGAGGATGATCTGGGACTGACCCCTTTACACAAGTCCCATTGCTTTGTGGACTTACAGGTTTTGGTCTTGCTGAAGGTACCATTGGATTCACAACGCACTGTGATTCCATCATCCTGCAGCTTTAGCATGCGTCTCCTCTGCCAGCGAGGGGAACGCAGCTTTAACATGGCAGAGCCTTGCAACATGGTCTGTACATCTCTGTCATCCTGAACACCTGAGAGAGAGAGAGAGAGAGAGAGAGAGAGAGAGAGAGAGAGAGAGAGACCTTTTATGTCTGTATGACTTTGCCAACTACATTTTGAAAAATGGTGGTGAATAATAAATACTTTTAAATAGCCTTAATTAAATTGCTCCCAAGCCTGGATGCTAGAGATGAGTCCCACATGCATTTATTTCTATTTATGAATGAAAAAGTCATGATAGCCTGATGCGTGCAATGCAAATGGAGGAGTATCAATGGTTAAGTTGTTCATCAAAGAATTGTGATTTATATCTTGGACACTGCATGAAATTCCACTAAAAGTATTCTGTAACATAATCAATTGAAGAATGTCCAAAAGCCCTTTTCAATTCACTCCATAATTGTTCATCTAAACAGCATCTTAAGAAATTTGGGTGCAACAAAATATCAATCATGGCTTAGTCCAGATCTGTTTTAGTCACTAAAAGCATGTCAGTGGGAAATCATTATAACCCTTTTAGGTGATAGCGAGAGGCATTGTTTGGTCCTTATCTCATGCTTCACTATAAGAGGTCTTTTCATCTTGAGCCTCTCAGTGGGAAGAAAGCATGTATTCTCTTCTGGGTGTAAAACTGTTTAGTGTATTTCCTACTATCTGAAATCACACTACTTTGCTATTCACTATAACAAATGGGCAAGGCGGGGCCTGTTCTCTGAGGAACATACTGTGAATTTACGCACATGGGATAATTATTCAACTCCAACATACCTTGTTTTCGGTGCTATTTAAAAACACAGTACAAATGTACCCATAACTGAAAGCTTAATCACTGTGCCCTAAACATACACTGCCCCACTGCCAGCTGTTACCATTCTGTGCTTTTGTCCTCCATACATGGAAAACAACATAATATCCAGTCTGCTTGTAATATTTGTTAGAGGTTTTTGTGTATTTACAGGAGAGTGTTTGTCAACTTTCACTTCTGCAACAGGAAGCCTTGTTCAAGTTCCCTTCGTGGCTCAGTACTTACTGATACAGCAATGCAGACAAATGAGATGGAGCTAACAAAACAATATTGAAAGGAAACTGCCATGTACAATATTAAACAAATAAAATAACAATAAAGATTACTGTAATAATTACTGTATAATAATTACTGTACCTGTTAACTATATAACTGCATCAATATTAATTTAAAATTGTATTATACGGTATACTGGATATACACATTGCTGTTCATACTGTATGTAGCCTACACATTCAATATTATACCTCTATTCCATTACTCTTCTCCTTTAGCACCCTAGCAAACATCTGTTTTAATTATTCTATTTATTAATAGAATAATTAGTGGAACCTACCAAGCAGGTAACACTGAACTGTTTCCTGTACTCTGTAAACAGTTCAGTGTTACCTGCTTAGTAGGTTCCATGTGTACTCACCAAGACAATTTCCTTGTATGTGTAACAAATACATTTATTCTGATTTTGATTAACAAATCTCTCGTCGAACTCTCTCTCTCTCTCTCTCTCTCTCTCTCTCTCTCTCTCTCTCTCTCTCTAACCCCCGCACCCATGCATGTTTACAAAACCTGCTTATTTAACAGGGTAATAAGTAGGCAACTGTATGTATGTAAAATGTTTTCTAGCTTCTCAGTACACTGATCATGACTGAGAGCTAAGCATCATGCCACTCTAACACTTCTGACACACCTTTAAAATAAATAAATCAAACTTAATCTGTTGTCTTTCCAGACGTGTTGGCTGCTGGTCAAAGTATTTTACTCCTACTTGAAATTATTCAATTAAACTAATGTGCTTAGAGCTCTCAACTCCATGCAATGAATGAAATGAGCTCTGATATACTAGTTTAAAAATCTCGGTTTATTAGAGGCTACAAGAGCACACTACCTTAGGATGTAACTGATAATAATAATAATAATAATAATAATAATAATAATAATAATAACAACAATAACAACAACAACAACAACAGTAATAATAATAATAATATGTGCACTAGCCTGCCTGGATGCTGAATGTACCTTGTCTTATTCCTTTTATTCCTTTTTCCTACCTAAATTCTTCAGAGGTTGCTCTGCTTTAGGTTTAGCAGCTCCGTTCCTGTGCCCGGCCTTTGCCTTGTCCTCGCTGCCCAGCATCACCTTTCTGCAGCCCGACCGCTTTTTCAGCACCTATTCCTCCTGCTTCTGAGCTTTACCGTCCTTGACCTATATTACTTACGCAGTAAACACCACTGATTTTTTTTTTTCCTTCCTCCGGCTTCACGCGCAGCACTTGCCGCATTTATCCGAAATATCGGAGGCCCCGCCCCTATCTGGTGACGTCACTGGGCAACCCGATTACCGACGCGAGACAAGTAACAGAGCCACATGAGCGCGCGCTGGTTCTGTATAATATTTACTACGCTAAAATGCTTTTCTCCACATACCGCGGCAAGTGATGGCCTCTCTGTCTGAAAAAAGAATTAATTATATGTTTCCAGGATATAAAGTACCCAAGGCTTTCCAAAATCCAAATCTGTTTTGAAACTAGACAGGTCTGATTACACATTAAGCCAATATCTTGTCTAAAATAAGCAGTCAGAAATGTAAAGAATATAAAACACGACCAGATCATTCGACAGTTTGCTCAATAATGTATTCTTGATTGATGCATAATTAAAAGAACTATTAATAAGCAGACATTATGTAGAGAACCAAATTTTGTACAAAGCATTTTAATGAAATGTTGCCCCCTTGTGTCCTAATGAATTTGTGCTGCTCAGCATTAAAACCCTCGTTGTTTTTGTGACCACAAAGAGCTCCCAGGGAACCAGTTAATAGCGGGAGGGGTTGGTAGTAGTGGGGGTTAGCCCTGCCCGCTCCCCTGGGGTTGGGGGTCTCGAATCTCGCCTCCACCCTGTGTGCGTGTAGTTTGCATGTCCTCCCTGTGCTTCAGGGGTTTCCTCCATGCACTCCGGTTTCCTCCCCCAGTCCAAAGACATGCATTGTAGGCTAACTGGCATTTCCAAATCGTCTGGGGTGTGTGAATGTGTATGATTGTGCCCTGCGATGGGGTGTCCCCCGCCTTGCGCCCCAAGTCCCCTGGGATAGGCTCCGGGCTCCCAGTGACACCGCGTAGGACAAGCGGTACAAAGCCAATGGATGAAAAATACCAATAAAAATGCCAATACCCTGAAAAAGGGTTAAAAATCTGTTTTGAAACTGATTTGAATTAAATCATTCTCTGAATATTTCAACCAGCAAAGCATTACCCAGATTATTTGTGAATTTCATCTGGTACAGAAACAGCTTAACTTAATCCTGCACAGTATTGGACAGAGAGCAGTCACCATCTGGGTCTGGATGGAAGTATTTGTTTTATTCACATAGACAGAAAACTGAACTTTAACCCTTTAAGCTGAACAGTTACCCTTCCAGTCTCAGAACGTTTCCCGACAGATGGCATTTATTTCACCTTTGGTTATGTTTTTTGGGAACCATTTCATAACGTTCTGTGATGGTTAGCGAAGTCTTATGATAATATGACAACAGACAAGGAATATTCACCTAAGGGTTCTTTTAGAGATTATACAAACCAGGGAAAGTTCATCAAATGTGGCTTTTAGGTTTTATTTTTGTATACAAACGAACAAATGACCCATTTATATCAACATTTATGCAGAAATTACAACACACCCCAGGCCACTGTTTAAAATATTTCATCTATCAAAAGGCAATGCCATTCAATAAATATTCTGTGTTACAGATATGATTGTGTTCTGCAAAACAGCATCATGGATCCTGATTTGTTTGTTTGATTGTCTGTTTGTTTAAAATCAGTGTCTGTGATATGTGTACTTTGAAATTGTAATGATCATGTCACTGCATCTGTGTTACATTAGCATCGGTGCTGTAGTTTATACATACAGTAACTATATCTTTTTAAAAGTGCATCTATTGTGCCATCTAGTGGTGAAAGCCATGTGTTTATGCTTACCACATCAAATTTTCTTTCTTTCTTTCTTTCTTTCTTTCTTTCAGTATTATATAGCCTATGCATATATTAAGCTTAATAATGTTTTTTAACTAATGTTGTGTTTTTGTTTGTTTGATTTGCAGATAAATTTTCGCCTTCACTATATCCGATGCAACCCATTAAATAGTAAAAAAAAAAAAAAACCTGAATATTATGTTATTCAGTTATGTGATATTCTATTTATTATTATTATTATTATTATTATTATTATTACTAACCCTGGGAGCTATTGTGTAGCCTACAGTTATTAGTGAAATTAATTTGTGTGTAATGAAACTACATCGTGATTGTTATGTTTACTTCCCTGTGTTGTTTTTGTGTTGTTTAGTAATCACTGTAATGATTTTACTTTGCACACAGTCGCTCTCAGTGCGTTCCGCCTTTCTCTGTCACGTGACAGGACCCGGAACTAAACTCAATTCCACAGCAGTTTTTAGAAACCAGTTGTAAACAGCAGTAGACTCACTCGTCACCTTGTGAGGGCTCGTATTTCTGGTAATTTTTTTTTGGCTGTTTTGACTCTTTGACACTTCATACATTTTTTTTAATTAAAAAATAAACACTCTGGGCTTGGTGTCATTTCAGCGTGCTGTGCTGTGCTGTTCAGTCAGACAGGGAGACTGGCGGTGAGGTGAGTGGACTATGCTCACCCTCGCACCATCTCACTGACTAAACAGAAAAGTAGCTACTTCACCGAGCAAGAGAAACAGCAAAAACACGACGTTTATTCCGGTTCTTAGGTCTACTCTGAGCGCTATCATCGTCTGCTCCAGAGTTAGCCGTGTGGAGAGCTGACACGACCGTCCCTGAGCCTTCGGGAAAATCCTGCGTCGTGAACCTTTCCCAGGTTAAGTGTGCTGATATGAGTGTGTACTGCTACTGCGGCTGAAGTTAGACTTTCAGCTCGTTTCATTTCGAGTTGTTGGGTTTTTTTAACCAGCTGTAGGCCCCAGGCTTTGCTTATGGAGATCCAGGTGGCACATCTACCCCCGTCCGAGTCTGAAGAGTGTCAGAAGCGCTTTCAGGCGGCTGTGGATGTCATCCAGAACCTGCCCAAAAACGGTAGAGTATCACTACACATTCAGAGCAAGCTGGTAGTTTGGTACCATATTACATCCACTGTAAAAGAAGAAGAAAAAAAAAAAAATCTACTGTAGAAGTGACTGTTAATTCACAACACTGTTAATTTCTCACATATCCTGAGTGTGTATGTGTTCAATATGATGATCAGGTTCCTACAGGCCTTCATATGAAGTGATGCTGCGTTTCTATAGCCTGTATAAACAGGCTGTGTGTGGACCTTGCACAGCATCTCGCCCGGGCTTCTGGGACCCTGTGGGTCGCTACAAGTGGTGAGTGTTAGAGTGTTCATCATTATATCTTTATAGCTTTTAAAATTTGTAATAAGCACAACCCACTGATACCTGGTTTGGCACCAGAGTTTACCTGGAGGTTCTCTAGAGTTCTGGGTTCAATCCTGAGATTGGGTTACTGTCTGTGTGGAGTTTCTGTGCATGTTCTCTGCATGTATGTGTCAGTCTGCCCTGGGTTCTCTAAAGTAGCCCTCTCTGTAGAACCAAAAGTCTAGGGAGTGGAGTCGGCCCTGATCCAGGTACTCCTACTGGGGCTGAGTCAAACCAGAGGTCCAGGGGGTGGAGACAACTCAGTGCGTTTCAGGCTGGATGTGTGTTGTTCCTTGTCGTGAGCATCTTGTTGGTTAGGGCTAAGGTTATAGTAGGAGTTCGATCAGGTCCAGCTGTAGGCCCTGGAGTTTTGCTTCTGCATCTAGGGTGTATTCCCACTTCATGCCCAGTGTTCCAGGGATAGGCTCTCGAACCATAAACACCCTGAACAGGATAAAGCAGCTACTGGAGAGCAATGAATGAATGAATGAATATTATTATTGTCACTTTCACCTCATTTTCCTTAAACCTCAGGTATCACTGAGCACATACAGTCAGGTCCTTAAGTATTTGGACAGTGACACAATTTTTGTAGTTTTGTTTCTGTACACCACAGTGGATTTGAAATGAAGCACTGAAGACGTGAGAGAAGTGTAGACTTTCAGCTTTAATTCAAGAGTTTAACAAAAAATTTTCATTAACCGTTTAGGAATTACAGCCATTTTTTACATAGTCCCTCCATTTTCACAGGCTCAAAAGTAATTGGACAATTGACTGATGAGCAGTTTCATGACCAGGTGTTGTTTCCTCAAACTCTCAATATGTGGTTCAAAGAGGTGTTGATGCAAGTGAAGGAGGCCATCATTAGGCTGAAAAAACAAAACAGACCTATCAGAGAGATAGCAGAAACTTTAGGAGTGGTCAAATTAACAATTTGGTACATTCTTAAAAAGAAGGAATGCACTGGTGAGCTCAGCAACACCAAAAGGCCTGGAAGACCATGGAAGACAACTAAAGTGAATGATCCCAGAATTATTTTCTTTGGTGAAGAAAAACCTCCAACAACATCTAGCCAAGTAAAGAGCACTCATGAAGAGGTAAGCATATCATTGTCAAAGTCTACATTCAAGAGAAGCCTTCATGAATGTAAATACAGCGGGTTTCACTGGTAACACTCAAAAACAGAAGGGCCTGATTAGACTTTGCTAGAAAACATCTTTTTTTAAAAAAAAAAAAGCCTGCTAGGACAGCGCTTCAAAGTACAGACGGATAACTAGACTAGATTAGATTCAACTTTATTGTCATTGTTCAAAGTACATGTACTAAGCCAATGAAATGCAGTTAGCATCTAACCAGAAGTGCATAAGTGGCATATTTATAATAAATTACAAATAAGGATATACAGCTATGAGGGTGATATGTACAAGGAAATGGATGACTTATGTACAGAAGGTGCAGTGGGTATTATAAATAAGGATAAAGATCGCATTATAATTTATATAGTGCTAGATGCAAGATGAATGAACAGTGAAGTAAGTATCTGAAAACAGATATTACAGTGTACAGTGTGATCAGCTGTTCAGTGTGGAAACAGCCACTGGGAAAAAGCTATTTCTCAGTCTGTTTGTGCGGGCGCTAAGGCACCGGTAGCGCCTTCCAGATGGGAGGAGGGTACGTAGTCCGTGATTCGGGTGAGAGGCGTCTTTGATGATGCCGTTCGCCTTCTGCAGGCAGCGTTTGTTGTAAATGCTCTCTATGGTGGGTAGCTGAGAGCCAGTGATGCGTTGGGCGGTTTTCACCACCCGTTGAAGGGTTTTTCGGTCTGTTGCGGTGCAGTTGCCATACCAGACTGAGATGCAGTTGGTGATGATGCTCTCAATGGTACAGCGGTAAAAGTTCACAAGTATTATAATGACCCAAAACATACTGCAAAAGCAACCCAAGAGGTTCTTAAGGCAAAGTAATGGGATGTTCTTAAATGTCTGAGTCAGTCACCTGACCTCAACCCAATTAAGTATGGTTTTCACTTACTGAAAACAAAAATGAAGGCAGAAAGAACCACAAACAAGAGATAACTGAAGGCGGCTGCGGTAAAAGCCTGGCAAAGCATCTCAAGGGAGGAAACTCAGCATTTGGTGATGTCCATGGGTTCCAGGTTTCATGCAGTCAAGTATTAAAAATAATCCTAATATTTACAATTTTGTTTGTCCAATTACTTGTGAGCCTGTGAAAATGGAGGGACTATGTAAAAATGACTGTAATTCCTAAATGGTTATTGCAATATTTTTGTTAAACCCCATTAAAGCTGAAAGTCTACACTTCAATCAAATATTGATTTTGCTTCATTTCAGATCCATTGTGGTGGTGTACAGAGGCAAAATTACAAATATTGTCACTGTCCAAATACTTATGGACCCAACTGTGTGAGGTGTCTCAGTCTGTTTCAATCAGAAATATGTCACATTACAGAAGATAGATTATGACTTTGTTGAAAGTTTAAAGAGTTGAAAGTTTATGAGTCTTGCGTCACATTGTCTTTAAAGTGTGCATATCGTCTTGTATTTGTAATAAAATTTAGGCTTAGTATAAGAAAATATAGGCATCTACCAAATGCAGATATTTTCTTCTTATAGGGATGCTTGGAATCGGCTTGGAGACATGAGTCGTGAGAGTGCCATGGCTGCCTATGTTGATGAGATGAAGAAAGTTGCGCAAGAGGTTAGCAATGCTTATTTTGTTATCATCTGTGCAAAACATTGTTCAACTCTATCTCTTTTACCAAGTCCCACAAAATCACATACTAATTCAGCTAATGTGTTTTTTCTCCTGTTGTGAATTTGCTTTGGGAAAATGATTGAATTAACACCTTCCCTTTATAAGGTTATAGACAATATGCCCATAAATGAGAAGATGGCCTCTTTTTACCATTATTTTGAGCCACTCTACCATGTCATTCATGATCTGCCAAGACCACCAGAGGCACTACTGAGTCTGAGACAAGGTATGTGGCAAGAGCAGTGGACTGCTCAAGCAATCTTTATGTAACTATCTAATTTATTAATAAAATACCACTTGAACCTCAAAAATTGATTTTATAATTGTCAGGACAAATAAACCAAGCCACAATATTGTGAATAGAAATCCATTTGGGATTTGGCCTAACTGTGTTTAAAGTTAAAAATCATTATAGCATGCAGATAAGTTGAGAATTTTTTACATTGGTCACAATAATCACAAGAAATATAATCTAATTAAATATCAAAAGATGACAAGAACGTATAGTGTAGCGCTATTGCTACTATTGCACTATTGCTAATGTTCACTCTTTATGTGGAAGCACCAAATGTGTTTAGCTTGTTAGTGTTTAAAGGCAGTTGATTACTAAAGTTTAAATCAATCAGCTGTCTTAACCTAATAATAGTATTATTTTAAAAAATATGTTCTGTTGTTTTATTTTGTGTCAGATATAAATGCAAACGAAGCAACTAAAAATCCAGGTGAGGACATGGATGGTACTATACAAGAAGAAATAACTCGAAAACAAGAGCAAAAGGTGGATCTTGAGCCTGTCCATAACAAAGGACAGAGTGAAAGTGCAGGTAATACTGCATGTACCTTAAACAATTTTTAGACCATTTTCTTTTGTGTTTGAGTTATTACGTATTGTTTGGCTAAGAAAACTTTATTCGGCTCACTTCATTTCAGCTACTACACATCTAAACTATCACAAGACTTATGTAGTTTATGACACTGTTATGTATAAAAATGGGGGAAAAAAGAGCATTGCAGCGGATAAATGAGTAGGTACAGACATCGTTAGGCTGAAATAATTTTCTTCCTCAGCACACAGTTTCTACACACAAACATCAGCCTCAGGTTAGGACCAAATGTGGAAATATGGAGGATGTGGAGAATAATGTAGTTGTAATTTGATTTGTGTCTTTAATTTTTAATGAAGAAACATATGATATTTTTACTTACTAATTCTGAGAATGTGTTTTGATTAAGGTGTGCAATTTTGCAAAACAGGAAGCACACCTCAGACACCAGACATGTCTTGTCTGGTCTAGTATATTTAAGAAAAATTATATAATTATGTAAATTGTGTAAGTTGTAATTTTGGCTCACCCATTGTTTTAATTTAGGTTCAGTAGGTAGGCAAATGTAAGGTTTGTACAAAGGAAAAACAGTGCATGCATGTTTGTGATGAAATGGAGAGAATTTGCAATACTTCAAAGTCCACTTTCACCTCAGGAGCCATGTACCCATGATGAATCTCAAACAAACATGCTTATGTAATTTTGTCAGTATTAAATCGGATTGATATAGTTACTATATGTGTGTAGACGTGGCTCTGTCAGATGGTCTGGTGCTGACTAGCGACTCCGAGAGTGAAATTTTCTGTGACTCAGTGGAGCAGCTGGACTACATTAAGGTATGAACTTCTAAGGTTGACTTCTACCACGCTTGGCAACACCAACTTGCGCTATTGTTAGACATGCCGAGCTCACCATGCGCTCACTTTACTTGCCTCTTGCAAACAGCCAGTTCCTGAGCCATACAGCGAGCAGAATCGGCATGTGAACTACACACCTACCCTCCAGGTGACCCAGCTGGGTGCTGGGCAGGGTGGAGAGGGGGCTTGGAATGGAGCACCACCAAGGAGGAGGGAACAAGTAAGAGACGGAATGAGGCATGGTTGGAGGGAAGCTCCCGGTGAGTGCTGAACAAATTTGCAGTTGTATTTAGACAAGATGGAACGATGATTGTGTATACGCAGCTGTAATTTCTTTCCTGTGTCTAGGCGGGGCTCCGTACAGCAGTGGTAGACGAGCAAGGCAGCAGGCATCAGGTGGAGGAGGAGGACACAACCCTGACAGAGGGACTGAAGGACTTCAGGACACACAGGTGCAGGAGCAGATCATATTGGTGCTACAGAGGCTCAGAGAGGACATGCAGAGTGTGATGGAGCGACTGGAGGTGGTCGAGGGCTTGGCTGCAGCTAATGTAAGGCTCTGCTTGTGAATGCAGACAAAGTAATGGTGGTAGACACAAAGTAAAGCCTGTGACACGGTGAAAGATAACTACCAAAAAAAGTACAGTGTATGTTTTGGTAACAGTAGGAAATTTATGCATTGTAAATAATGCTACTAAAATATATACAGGTGGGTCCATAAATATTTGGATACTGATACAGTTTTTTGTAATTTTCATAATTTTGCCTCTGTACACTACTGCAATGGGTTTGAAATGAAGCAATCAAAGATGTGATTGAAGTGTAGACTTTCAACTTTAATTCAAGGGCTGTAACAAAAATATTGCATTAACCATTTAGGAATTAAAGCTATTTTTTTTTTTACACAGTACCTCCATTTTTACACGCCAGAAGTAACTGGACAAACATCATTGTAAATATTAGGATTATTTTTAATACTTGACTGCCTGAAATCTGGAACCAACGGGCATCACTAAATGCTGAGTTTCCTCCCTTGAGATGCTTTGCCAGGCCTTTACCGCAGCTGCCTTCAGTTGCCTCTTGTTTGTGGGTCTTTCTGCCTTCTGTTTTGTCTTTGGTAAGTGAAAACCATGCTCAATTGGGGTGAGGTCAGGTGACTGACTTGGCCAGTTTAAGAACATTCCATTTCTTTGCCTTAAGAAGCTCTTGGGTTGCTTTTGCAGTATGTTTTTGGTCATTGTCTGTCTGTGCTGTGAAGCGCTGTCCTATCAGTTTTGCAGCATTTGACTGAACCTGAGCAGAAAATATAGCTCTGTACACTTTAGAATTCATCCTGTTACTTCTATCAGCAGTCATATCATCAATAAACACCAGTGACCCAGGTCCACTGGCAGCAATACATGCCCTTGCCATAACACTGCCTAATCTGGCCTATCTATTCTTGAGTGTTACTGGTTTGCATCTTGAAGTAAACCCTTTCTATTTACATTCATGAAGGTGTCTCTTGACTTTGACAATGATATGCTCTTCAAGAGTGTTCTTTATTTGGCTAGATGTTGTGAAGGGGTTTTTCTTCACCAAGGAAAGAATTCTGCGATCATCCCCTGTACTTGTCTTCCATAGTCTTCCAGGCCTTTTGGTGTTGTGTTCCTTCTTTTTAAGAACGTACCAAATTGTTGATTTGGTCACTCCTGAAGTTTCTGCTATCTCTCTGATAGGTTTGTTTTTCAGGCTAATGATGGCTTCCTTCGCTTGCATTGACACCTATTTGAACCACATATTGAGAGTTCCCATGAACAGCTACCGAATGCAAACTCAACATTTGGAATCAACTGCAGATCTTTTATCTCCTTGATTTGTCATGAAATAATGAGGAAACAGGCCACACCTGGCCATGAAACTGCTTTTCTGTCAATTGTCCAATTATTTTGAGCCTGTTAAAATGTAGGGACTATGTAAAAATGGCTATAATTCTTAAACGAGTACTGCACTATTTTTGTTAAACCCCTTCCCTTGAATTAGAGCTGAAAGTCTACACTTCAATCACATCCCATTGTGGTGGTATAAAGGGGCAAAACAATGAAAATCATGCCACTGTCCAAATACTTAAGGACCTGACTGTAGATTGCTCGATAGAACAGTTAGAAGCATTAATAAAGTTAAGTTTAGATGGGCTTTTTGATGGACTAATATTCTTCAGCAATTTAGCTAAGTAGTTTACTACCTGGTTAATAATGAATCTAGTGAATTAGAGAAGCGAGAGTTGTTTTAAAGTAATGTGTGTGTGGAATGTGGGCCACTAGGATCTCAGTGGGGTGGTGCACAAATAAAAATGCATTTTAACTAACATAATATGAGTATTAGGTATTAATAAACATTTAATACAAACTTAATTTATAAATAGTAAACAATTACTGAGTTCCCAGATCTTCACTCATAAATGAAGGATCTTTTGCAAAAACATAAACTGCAAGTTTTTATTGTATCTGTGCATTGGTATAATTGCTGATTACATGTTGCATAATTACTTCTTTTTTTTTTTGTAACAGCTTTTTGATGCATGCAGCTCAGATCAGCCTAGAAACTAAAACTAGAAACAGAATTTTACACAGTATGAATGTTGACAAGGAGACAGTTTAGAGACATCTACAATGCTACAGTACTGTGACTGTTTTGATGACCAAATCCGTTGAAAATTTGGGATAACTGATGTACCGTATTCTGTGCGTAATGTGGAAACTGTTAATTTTGCTCCTGTTCTTCCTTTTTCAATACATTGAAGGCTCAAAGTTCACAGTGGAGACACATGCAGTTAACATCTCCACAGACTGAGGTAATGTCTAGACTGTAAAAGAGGAAAAAAAACTTTAAGAGATTCATATTTGGAGTATGAATAACAAGAGGGTATGAATTGTGAAATGGAAATTCCACTTCCGTCCACAGGTGGAGAAATGGTGGCCATTTGATGTCTCTGGCCGAACTCTGCTGCTGCTTTTGATCTGGCCTTTCATTGCTCAGGGAATGATATTCTGGCTACAGCAGAGGAAGAAAAAGCCTCAGAAGCTTGTGTGTCTATAATATGAATGTATCTTGTACAATGAAGTCATACTACATAATACAGTATAGTATTTTATGGTGAGGTTCAGGTGCTTAAAGAAACCAGGGATGCTTTTAAAAAAGTTTTTCATCATGAACAACCTAATGAATCCTCTAGACAGATTCTTTTGAAATGAACTCCATTCTGTGTTTTCTTATTCATCTAGCACCTATCTGTGAGCATAAAGTAAGGGCAAAGTTTTACTAGAGGGGAAGAGCTGCAATGACGTCATCTACCATGAAGAAAAACTAATGTGAATCTTAATGTTACTCTTAGAAGGTACATCATGCTTATTGACTGCACAAACTGCTGCGGTCCATTTTAAAAAAAATTATTATTAAGACTCTATGAATGATGTCTTTTTTTTTTTTTAATGGGATAAATCCGTATTTATCCGTATTGATCAAACTTAGTTAGATGTTAGCTTGTACAGACGTTATAGATTTCCAACCCTGTTGAACAGACTTTATTTGTCTGTAAGTCATTATCCAAAGGGGCAAAATGAACACACCAGCGTGACGTGTACGTGTAAGAGTTCCTAATCAGGAAAGCCTTAAATTACACGTATGGCCTTCATGTGGATTTCAGAGTGGGATCAAATATCAGAGCCGACTTAATTCACACTACATCTAACACTGAGAAATGCTCAAGAAAAGCTTTGACTGCATTACTCCTTCATCTACAAGTGCATGTATTAAACTAACACATGACAACGTGATGCATTTCCTTTTTTTTTTAAATGCAGATGCGTTAAGATTGAGCTAAAGAAGGAATCAAAAGAAGGAGTAGATCTGCATGAGTGTACTGAGTGAAAAGGATTTGGGTTTTTATTTGCTCTTTGTAACAGTTTGCAACTGTTTTGGCTACATAAGTGGGAATAACAGGGATCTTTTTTTTTTTTATGTACATGCTTATAATGTATCTTACAATCCATCCAAATAGTGGCATAAATACTGAATTATGCAAAAGACAGCAGTAGGTCATTTCAGTGCATTGTCTGCCATCATCTGGTTCATGTGCTGTGTATCAGCGGGGAACTGCCAGATGGATTGTTCATTTTATTTTCGAAATGAAGCCGTGATAATGAACTAAAAATCGCCATTTCCGTGGCGTGCAATCCAACTGATCGTAAATATCCTCATAGACGAGAGCAGGCACACTGCTTAGCTAAAGGTGCCAAACTGTTTGGTATATTCGACGCGACAGTGTGTATTTCCAGATGCGTTTCGGCTGATTTCCTATCGCGTTCCAGTGGAACAATTACAAAATAAACGATATAGTTGCTCGGACGCCATATCCTGTCGAAACAGGCCTGATGTTTTGTTATGAAGGCGCAGCTGTGGTGAAGCTAACGCTAGTTTAACTTCCCTAGCGAGGAAATGGCTTCTTGGCGAGTCAGGGCAGGCTCTGTTTGGTAACTAGCTAGCTACGTAGCTAACCTATTTAGGGCATCACAGCGTGGAGATAAACGCGCAGTTGTTTTGCTGCAGGGAAATCTACTTCACGGCTAGTTTTCTCCACCGAAACTAGCCTAACTAGAAATATACAAAAGCTAGTTTACACAAACTAACAAGCCCGCTAGCTAGTTAACCTGGCTGTGCCACCTGGCTAAATAATCTAGCGTTAAGAAAAAGCACATTTGCTATCAGAGCCATTGTGGCTGGTGAATACTAGAAGACCTCTTTTTGTTCATGTGGGAGACGCAACAAACTGCATTTTATTGACATTTTTCTTAAATAAACATACTCTTTTAGTGTTAGCAATCTTTTGCACGACTTGAGAAAGCCCCGTTTATGTAGCTAGCTAGGTTAGCTAAACACTGACCAGCTAGCAGGCAAACAGACAAGCTAACACCCCGCATTCTCTCCTTATAAGCACGGAAGATGCTTTCGATGTCTTTGAAAAGACGCTTGTTAAACATTGGTTCGTTTTTGTAGAGAAATAACGTCACATTTCGACGTATAAAAGCAATTTGGCCGTGAAAATTTTGCGTATTCGTTAACCCAACGAACACACACGTTACCAGACACTCAATGGCTAAGCACTGCTGTGAATAAGGACTACTTTGTGGATGAAGAGCCTTTAATCACGTCCGAGGCGCGAGGTATGTGTGCCTTTTCCAGTGGACCATAACGCACACGAATTGTCAATATTATGAGTTTCTGTTATGAACTACGTACTTCAGCGTTGCTACATTTCCAGACTGTTACATTATTTTGGCTTCAATAACCGAAATTTTTAATGTACTTTTATTCTAAAGACAACGTTCGTACCCATTTCAAAGCTGTTGGTAGCGTCCACTAGAACAACCGGGACGGCTTTCAGACGGATTGACTGAACAAACAACCAATCAGGGCGCTTCTTCAAGGAAGCGACGGCAGAAAAAACTTTTGAACCAATGAAGTTCTAGAGTGGGCGTGTCTCGGTCGGGACTGAAAACAATCAGTGAATTGTGGGAAATGTAGGTTTCTGTGAGACTCTTCCTTATAGGTCAGCGAAGAGTTGAACTTCAAGTCCCAAGATGCGGCAAAAAACGAGGACTGGCCGCATGCGCCCTTTACGTGGGGGAGGTAATAAATTCACAAGCAACACTCGTCTCCGTAGCAGAAGCGAAAAGGAGTTTACAATGGCTGGAAATGTACTCGGTCCTGTCAAGAAAGCTAGCTAGTTGTAAACGGAGCGGAAGGAGTTAACATTAACAGTCTCAAGTAGCGTAATAATTAAAACGATAGACTTGAAGTAAACGGTGAGTTTTATTCGCTCATGACTTTTCTGAGTTAATTTGTTGATATGTTAAATAGTCTTGATTAAAATAGAAACCTTAATTCACTGTCCGCTTTTTGAAACTGTTTTTGTTTTTTTTTACTGTAAGCTGACGCTTTGTTTACAATATATATATATTTTCTTTTCGTAATGGCTTAGTTTTGTTGACTGGTGAGTTTTTAAGAAATCTGTGCGATCATCACTCTGATCACAAACTTCTATCTCCTTCAGGTGGGAGTGTACAGTTATGGAGCTGAGTAAAGACGACGCTGCGCCGGAGGCTGAAGACAGGGGGCGCCAGAGAGACGACACGCAGAGTGTCATCGCGGAGAAACAAGTGCAGCGAAATCCGCCGGAGTTTTGTCCCGGACTTGTCTCCGGAGACACGCACCCCATGTGCCGCGCTCGGGAGAGGAGCGATCCGGAGCCTAAGACTGGCGACGCTGCCGGTGACGACGGAGACGCGACTGAAAAGACGTCCAGTAAAGCGCAGGGCGAGCGGGACCCCCGGAATAAGAGGAGGTCCGGCTGCAGTTCCGAGGGCGCACCGGACGGCCGCCAAGGCAAGAAGAAACACCGGCGGCGACCGTCCAAGAAGAAGCGACGCTGGAAGCCGTACTTCAAACTGACCTGGGAGGAGAAGAAGGAGCTGGACGAGCGGGAGAGCGCGCGCGCCTCGCGGGTCCGAGCCGAGATGTTCGCTAAAGGTCTGCCGGTGGCTCCGTACAACACCACTCAGTTCCTGATGGAGGAGCACGACCGAGAGGAGCCCGACCTGAACACGGAGCGCTGCAACCGCAGGTCTTTCGGTGCGAGTCGGTCCGAAGACACGGCCAGCGAGGAAGACTACTTCGACCCCGATGAGGAGGAGGAAGAGGAAGGCGAAGGCGGAGAAGGCGGCGAGAGCGACGGTATGGGCCGAGCTGGGGGCGCAGGGGGAGAGTTTCTGCAGCGGGACTTTTCCGAGACCTACGAGCGGTACCACGTAGAGACGCTGCAGAATATGTCCAAACAGGAACTGGTGAGGGAGTACCTGGAGCTGGAGAAGAGCATGTCGCGCCTGGAGGAGGAGAACAACTGGTTGCGGCGCGCGCGGAGAAACCCGGCGACTCCAGGCGAGAGCGCGCAGCGCGTGCACGAGCTGGAGCGCGAGCTGGAGAGACTGAGAGCGCTGAACAGCGAGCTGCTCTTTCACTGCCACCACACTGCGGGACACGCCGTCAACGGATCTGCCGCCTCAGAGCCCGACAAGGGACACGCCGAGGACACGGACACTCAGTGACCGACAGACGCGCTGGACAGTTCGACATGTTTCCTTGTTTCTTTCTTTCTTTTTTTGTTTGTTTCTGATTTATTGTCCTCTGATCTTATCCGTTGTCTTACTGTAAAGCTACGGTAGCTAATGTGATGCGCTTTCGGCCTGAAAGGTAACGTTCTTCTTTTTCTGACAAGTTTTAAATATTAAATTTGTGTGTGAGGTCCCATAAAAATGGTCAGTTAGTTGTAATGTAGGTTAGGGTTGTTTTTTTTTTTTTTTTTTTTCCCCCACACGTGACTGGAGTTAATAATAAAAAAAAAAAAGATTATTTTGGTTTTAGAGTTAATACTTATGGATCAGTTACGTGTTCATACTGCACGGGAGAACAACACACTGTCATACACACGTTTGTAAGTTTACCGTAAAGCGACGTGTTCTTTCTCCATCAGTCCCAGTAAATGAGCTGTTTGGTATTTTTCTGCTGGTGCACCTGATATTCTGCTATACACTTATTAATGCATGACCAAGGCAGTATGTGGGCTAATAAAACTGTGGAAAACCGTTACTGGCATTTGTTTTCATCCAAATGTATCAATTAAATTATTTTAAAAAAGCAGTTGTGGGTTTATTTCATATCTTATCATTGACACTTTGTTTGAGATGGACTTGCAGGACAAGGCTCTGAGCGCTCAGAGTTTAATAACACCCTGGTCACATCCCAATCCGCGTATTTCTGTGCAAAACAGAAAAAAAACCCACAAGAGTGCACTGTGGCCTCTCACAAATTTGACACAGGCCTACTAGTTAGTGCAGGAGTATGCAGGGTTTACATGTAGCCTCCTCTACTCTGCCTTATCTTGTCTCATGGTAACATGATCCCCTTCATCATCATATTTAATCTGACGCAGAAATGTTTTCTTCTGTTTCTCGCTTCCTTTTCTGTCTCTCTCTTTTATTAATGCATGTCATGTTTGCAGAATGTGTTGGAAAGCACTCTGTAGTAGAAGATAAAACTGTGCTTTAGGATTCCTTGATTTGGAGAAAAGTGCGGTCATCACAGCGTATGACATTTGAATAGAATTTGCATCTGCGTCCGTTTCTCTGCCTTCACTCTTTCTTTCATCTGATCTTATCTAATAAAGTACATCCACCTCAGCCCTGGTCTGATTGAGACTATACATTTCATAGAGAATTGTTATGGAATATAAACAGCTGTCACTTCCTGTCAGTCTTCTAAACGCCTGCGTGTTCACAAAATTAGTCTGTTTTTGTCGTGTAAACTCCATCAAGTGCAGCAGGATCCATTTGCAGGATGCCTGTAATGAATGTCAGTACCAGTCTGTGTTCCTCATGTATTTTCTTTCATCTCCCTGATGTTCTCCCTTTGAAATGAATACATACATAGAAATAAGACATCTTTATGTAACAGTCTAAAAGTTAAAAAATAAAAAAGGGACAATTCAACACAACCACATGTATCATTTGTACACAGAGGTTAACTTAGGCTTTGTACAACTGTTACAAAAAAAAAAAATAAAATTGGTCCACATGATCACCCACATAGTGCATAAATGTACACGCACAGGGCAAAGACAATATAACACACAGGACAGATATGTTAGGTCATACACAACATGAGGCTGGAAGTAATAACTGGTCAAACATAATAAAAATCTGCAGTGGCTGCTCAGAGCCACCAGAGGAGAACAGTTATTGTAGGTCAAAACACAGAAAAGAAAGAACGAGACTGATTGGCACGCCAGAGCTGAAGGTAAGGTTATGTCATATTTCAGTGCAGCTGCTTTCAGCTGTTTTTGCCACAACCACTTTGTGTGTAATACTGTCATTTCCACTCAAACAAGGGAAGACTGTGTTTATTTGGGGAATGGGTGCAGGAGAACAAGACACATTTGTGAATCACACCAGACCCTTTTTAGCAACGTATGTACAGGGTGTGTGAATTATGAACAGGTGGCAGCATGTATTGTTATGGCTGCTCCACAGTTCTCTGTTCTGGCACCTGAGGTCGGGAGCCATTTTGTGTTTGGTGTTGCTGATAAGGTGCAGTGCAAAGTCTTGCAGATGTGCAGTGAGGATCCTGCTCTTTCCGCTGAAGTGCCCTCCTCCAGTGATGAAGGAGATGAGATGGAAATGAAGCTGGAAAGGGCTTCAGTTATTTATTGCACCAGTGCAGAATGCCGAAAGGCCTTAAGCCTTTATTGCATAAATGTTACATGAAACACTTGCTTTCGGCATGGTGCAAATATGCAATTAATAACCGAAATGGATTCATCTCTAGCCAAGCTTTCCTTCATTTTAAGACTTAAACTGAACCTTATGCCTTCACACTTGATATTTGAGTACTGTGCTTTATTTCCCTTCAGTGTGTTAATGCATTAGCACTCAGGGTGTTTAGATGTCCTTGTTTAGCCTTCCCCACTATTTCCCACCACTGTATGGCGTCTCCAGTCTCTCCGCCTGCGGCGCGTCTCTGGGGAAGCATGTCGCCTCTGAGTCCCTGACCTCCACAAGTCGTTGGCAGAGGAAAGTAAGTTGGCATGTACCTGACTCAACCAACTCTGCTGGACAGAGGGGTCTCTGCTGGGGGACATGGCCTGACGCAGCCTCTCCTGGCCGCGCACAAGTGAGGCTTTGACTCGGGCAAGACCCACAGCCTGCTCCAGACCTGGTTCCTCATACAAAGAGCGAGGGCGTGCCCTCTCCCCACGCAGCTTCTTACGGCTTGCTGAGTTGACCTGGCTGAGCCTGTGGGCATCACTGGAGCAGGGGGACGAGGGATTGCTGGCTGACTGGTCTGTGTCTCTTGGCCCTGGAGAATTCTGGTGGGAGTAGAGGAAGCTGCGAGGCCGCTGTGGCTGTTCTCGCCCTAACTGCACCCTCATGCTGACCCCCACTTGTATATCCTCTTGCTGGCTACCTCCACTCTCCCTCCCTCCCACCTCCTGTTCTCTTCCCTCTTGTGACTCCATCATACGTTTTCCTTCTACATCCTTTTCATCTACTTCTGTCGTCTGGCTTTCTGTGCTTCGGGCAGCACACCCCATCTTGCTCTCCTCATGACCTCCATCGCTCTCATTCCCCCCATTCTCACTCAGCTCTCCATAGTTGCTGGCTTTCACAGGCTCGTGCTCTGAGTCCTCATCGCTACTGCTGTCTGTAGGGCAGGCACTCCGATGCTTCTTTCTCTTCCGAGTCACAGCAGATATGATGGACAGGGGAAGGAAATCCTTGGCACTCACATCTTTCTTTGAAATCGAGGATCCCTGCCACAGCGAATCAATAATGTTTAGGCTTCAGAGGTCACTGTAATGTCACACAGTGTTGATGTTTAAATAAAGAATGTAGAATATTACCTTGGATTTAGCTGAATCGCTGTTAGTGGAATCTGTGCAGGTGGAGAAAAGAGAGAAGTCAGGAGTTTGCAGAGCTGGATAAACAGTTGTGAACTGTCTGTTCACTATGTTCCATGTGCTTGATTAAAACGTACTTTGAAAAAAATGTATTATGGAATTGATTTATATTTTAAGGTGTGATGATGACTGTGAAGATCTGAAAGGTTCCTTCTGCAAAAAGTGATAGCAAGTAAAAATATATTAAATATAGGCAAATTCAACTAACATTTATCTTTATTAGATTTTTTAAACAAAAATGAGATTATTAAGCCTATTTCTAGATATCTTAATGATTTCAAGCTTGAAATTGTCGTCTTATTCTGTTTGAAGATAATTTTGCTGATGTCAAGTTTATTTGTAGAAAGAAGCAAAATTATCTGCCATTTGAATAAGACACTTTTGAATATGTCTTATGTGATTCTCTGCACATATATGTGAAAATATGTCTAGAAACAGACTTCATGGTCTTATATCTGTTATATAATAATCTCATAGTGGGAACTATTAGATAACTTTTCCTTTACACAAAATATCTCCACTTGATATCATTTTTGCAGTGATTGATGTCTAATGTGAGTTTACTGTATATGTATCGATGTTATTATACATATCATGGGTAACTGAAAGGTTTATTATGCATGAAAACGGGATGCTGAAGATCTTTTAATCATCCCAAACACACAAACACAATGTCAGGTGTAAATCCTGCTCCTACCGCAGAGTTTGCTCCACTGGCACAGCTAGGATCAGAATTAAGAGAGGTCCCGAAAAGAGGTAGAAAAAGAGACAGAGAAGAAGTTGGCAAAGAAGAGTTTAAGGTGAGATTATAACGAAGAGGAAAAAGTGAGGTAAAGCACAAAAAAGCCAAAGCTGGAAAAGAGGTAAATGTCTACAAAGTTACAGGATAGGAAATGGAATAAGTCTGTGATTTTGTACATTTTCTTTTATTCTTTTTAAGCTTTAAGTGTCAGAGCACCTGAAGCAGCAAACAAAGGATAACATAAACTGTAGGATGATTCACCTGAGGTGTCCCCCTGTGGTGCTGTTCGGCCAATGTTGGAGAGGAGGTGGTCGATGTTTGGAATGGGCTGCTCATCCCGTTGGTCTTCAGGGGTCTGAAAAACAGAGCGCGCTCACTCAGATATTAATCCACATGCTAGTCCGAAGGCTTTGCAGAACATTGATATAGTAATGTGGCAAATTCTAAGAATAGTCTAATCTGATAAAGCTGTCTTGCTTGGCTTTGACACTGCCTGAGAGCTCTGCCTGAGAGCTCTTAATATTATAAGCAAGCACTTTCATTATAATCAGGATGCACATCATGGTTTCACAACTCTCACAATACAACAGTTTTAGTGAAAGAGCAACTATTACTCTCCTTCTGCATATGCACTTATTAGGGAAATCAGTGGCAATTAATCTGGAAAAAGGAAAAAGGAAAGTCAGAACATAAGACAAAATCTCAGGAAGATGTGATGATGTGGCAATCAATCAGGATGAGATCTAGTACATTTCCCAGGAGATTATCTGAATGGCACCCTGGTGAACCAATATGTTACAGGGAAAGAGGATGGCATGTTACTGACTATTCATCCTACTATGCTCTGTCACTTTTTGAGATGGCTAAAAAAAAGGCAACAAAGAAAAAGAACAGTAGGATTGTCTGGAAACTAGAGCAACTTAGTTGACCATTTATGCTGTGAGTGAAATTGTCCATCACATTGAATGATTCAATTGTAGATGCAGCCATTTATGAGCAAATCAGCAGCAGACTCTAAGCATGTGGCATGAGCAGCTTGAAGATTCAGGTGATAAACAGATGCAAGTGTTTGTTCTATGTGGAATTTGTTGTACATCACATTCTGTGTGAATCCTGATAAAATACTGTTCCAAGGCTGCTAGTTTGAATGACTCAAAGCCTGAACATTACAGATAAAGGTATGCTAAATTGTCTGCTGTCTGCTGTGAGGAGATCTGGTTGATCTGGTTTCAAGACCGGTGGGAAAAAAAAGATTATTATACCCTATTCTGGCTGGTAGATGAGAAATTAAAGAAATCTAAATAACAGCTTTAATAAAGAAATAAAGAAACCATAACAGTCATAAAAGTCATAAGCTTTGAGCCCACGAGCCCAAACCAGGTGTGTAATGAGTATGCTGTTTTTCCAGTGACTCGGCTCCTATCTGCCAGAGAAATGTACAAAACAGACAGACAATACCTTCTCATCTTTATCCATCAACTCATCAGTGAAGAACCAGGCATGCTGCGAGAAAAAGAGAGATTCAAATACAATTCAAGAGATGCATCCATATTTTGATTAGCTTTGTTCAAAGTAAACAGATACATTTATTATAAATGAAAATATGTCAAGGATTTGTAAAGGGAATGGAAAGAAACGTCAAAGCATATAACGCTTACATGCAAAATGAGAGTTTCCACAATCTTATAGCGGTCAGGCATGTGAGTGACCATGTCCGTCATATTGTCCTCTGAGGTACGCACAAGCGTGGGACCAAACACAAGAGCAAGGTTTCTGGGCTCCATCTAAGACAAAGAAAGAGATGGATACAATAAAGAAATGGCATGAGACACAGCTGTCTGTAGCTAATGAAATAACATGTTAGAACATTTTGAAAATGTATTAATGAAAATGCCTCAATATGTGATGGCCACGTGACACGCATTTTCGTGCCTTATTATTTGCTTTACTACCATATGGTGTTCCACCAGGGGGCAGTGTCACACCAACGTTTTACACCTCTTACTGGGCCTATGTGTAATTACTCAAGTCAAGCAGGATAATATAAATTAATTCACAAACTTTCACAAACCTTCAGGTTCATACTTGTGCAAATGTCATGTCTACACACTGTTTATTGTAAGCAAATAAACAAAATATGATTTAAATAATATAAACACACAGAGTCCAATAGAAACAGCATGTAACTAAATTATACAAGCCACAGACCAGACCTATATCCTACATGCTATAGCTGACAGAAGCTGGTCTACGTTATTAATAAGGAATTTGTCCTAATATTAACAACTCTTGCATGCAGAAGCTAGGCCACATGGCTGTGATTTGATAAAAAAAAAAAAAATAAAACATTGTGATCTCTGCGTAGGCAGCTCATTAGTGCTACATTAGATCTTCCTCTTCAAATGATGAATGATCTGTAGCTCAGCTAAATTTGCACATCTCTCCTGACAACACTGTCCTTTGAGAGCCTCTCCTGCCTGAGGCTGATGATGTGTTACTGCAGATGTATCCAGAGGAGGATTAACGCACAGACTGGCCAAGGCTGAAGCCCACAACAACAGAAATTTTTATTGGGCCAGAACTCAGTTGGTCCATTAACATGATAAATACTTCATGATTGGGTTGATTGAATGAGTTCATATATTAATAACCTTTTGGAAGATTAGATTTCACTTTGGCTAAATTAGTGTACTGACTAAATTATCAGTCAGACTCTAACCCTGATTTCACACTGGATGTGTTGCGGCACAACAACGTGCTTCATTTTTATTAGGAAATCTGATGCAAAAATATATATAGCAGTGTCAATTAAACATGGCAGATGGGGACAGCTGAAGCTGGCCTGCTATAATTAGAGACAGTCACTGTTTTTGTTAACCAGAGAATCACTAACTAATAAACATAATGCTATGCAGCTACAGGTTACAAAATCATGACATCTTTGTAGGGCATGATCTGAAGTGCACAGTGTACAGGAGATGTGACTTTGTGATTTCAATAGATTTCTATGGTCAGTTACATGACCACCACTGACTGTGTTACACCGCTAATATCTGGATCTGGACACTGTTTGTAGGTCCAACTTAAATGTTATGTTTAAAATGAGTTGATATGCCTTTATGATTTTATTTGTAATAAAATAAATGATGAAGAGCCTGCTCGGTCTCATGTTGGAGATGTTACAGAGCCAAAGACCTATCCAAAATTAATGCTGTTGCTCTGCAAATAGTGACTTTTAAATTGCTTGGTTTATTTTGACTTGTATGGTAATCAATGACACTCCACCTTATTCTTCTCTGAGTGATCTGCCACTCGCTTAAGATGGCTGATCAGAAATTTAAGTGTGTGGTAGCAATGATCAGGTAAGTCACGAACCTGTGAAAGAGATAAAGAAAACACAGTAACACAACATTACCAGGGACATAAACATATTAAACATCTGAGTGAACATTGCTACTGCTGAAAGGTCGTCAATGAAATACAGCATTTCTTCAGCATTTTGCTATTACAAACTGTATCTACATACCAGTTTTCTCATTGTCTTCAACCGGTCTCCAGCATCCTCTAATCGATTGGCATAGATTAAATCACTGTATTTGTCTGAAAGCAGAGGGCAGCAGTGAGCAATGTATACAGACACTCCTATACACGGTGAAATAACTGCTGAAATATGATTGTAGGGAATTCATTTACCATCAGTGAAAAGAGGTTCTGGAAGCTTCCTAAAGAAAGACTTAAGGAGACTGCTGATTACATTCAGGTCCTGCCATCTCTGTGGAGAAATACAACATGTGAGCCTGGTGCCCTTTCTCTGGCTTACTCTGCATCTGTCTATCTCTGTTTCTCACCTCTTCAGTAGTGTTGATCTCCATGCCCTTGTTGAGTTGGTCCTGTAGGGTGGACACCATGGCATTGTTCCCTGGCACTCTGTAGATTCCTGTATATTCCAAACCCATCTCTTCCACCAGGCTGCAGCAGGTCTCCACAATCAGAGGCACAAACTACAAAACCAAAATATATCCAATACACTTTACTGATAATACAATGGCTGGAATATTTCCAACCCTAAATCAACCCTAAATTTTCAACCCTAAATTGTTCAAATTTACACTGCCCTCCAAAAGTTTGGAAACGCCTGAACAAAATAGGGTTTTTGGGCAATATCAGCATAAATCCTCTTTAGTTAGTGACCATTTTGCATTGATAATAAGGGACAACACTAGGCATCCGAGCAGTCAGTTTATTCAAACATTGACTTGATATATTACTCCAAGCCTCCTGGAGGATTGCCCAAAGATGA
>CM040986.1:9121947-9225251 GCA_022985145.1 Pangasius djambal | reverse complement strand
CAAAATTTGAGTATTTTTTTATGTTATGTTCATGTTTATGTTCATAAACTTTTTATTTAATAAAATATGTTTTCATAGTTTGTGTTGTCCCTTATTATCAATGCAAAATGGTCACTAACTAAAGAGGATTTATGCTGATATTGCCCAAAAACCCTATTTTGTTCAGGCGTTTCCAAACTTTTGGAGGGCAGTGTATATACCAAAGTTTTTCATTTCAATTTAATTCAATTCAGACATTGCCACAAAGCAGCTTAACAGAAATCCTGATATAGATCTAGATCCCTAATGAGCATGCCAGAGGGAAAGTAGCAAGGAAAAGCCCAAGATGGAATAAAGAAGAAACCAGACTCAAAAGGTCCTCTCAATAATCAGAGCAACAAATTTTGCCACACAAGTCTCTCTTCAGTGTTACTTCACTGCTGCACATTGACTCACCTTATTATTGGCTCCCGGAAGGCAGTCCTCTAGTCTAACCCCAAAGGCCTTAGGCCCTGCTTTCTTTCCTTTTTTCATAATGTTGATGCTCCATGCCTTAGGGGGACTGCTCTCCTCTAGAAAAAGACAGATAGTTGTTAAGGACACAATTAGCTAGTTGCTTCTTTGCTGTGCATGGATGCTTGCTGACTTGTGTGTTCTTCAATATGACTGTGCAGGACTAACCTTTGCTCTCTGTCTTCAGGGATCGGTTCACTCCTGAGCTGCTATCTGCCTTTGAGAGGAGAAATGGTTGCATCATCCTGTGGACTCTGGGAGAAGTGTCTGGCTTAGTACCTGTTAGGCTGTTATGGATGCCAGAAAGACACAATAATAAGAGATGATGTGCGTGACAGAAAATTACACTGCAAAATATGCTCAGTAATATGACCATATAATAACTTCTATAACACTGACCAACTGCATTGTTACTCATAGTAACATGTGCCAGATGGGATGTTACATCATTTATTTTTGTACCAAATATTTCATTTTACCTATTTTTTTCATATTAAAATATTTATTTTGTAGATGTTAAAAATAAAAATCATTACACCCGTTTTATTTTACTGGATTTGAATATCATACCCCTCTGGTGTTTACAATAAGTCATTAGCTGTTTCTATAGTACATAGTGGAGTTACACTATATCAGTTTACCTTTGTTTCCTGTAATCGTTTAGTTTCTTATTGATGAGGGCCTGTCTGGAAAAACCAAGTTCCTATGAAAAGATAAATACCTCATTAACTAATAATATACATATTACAAAAATTTTGAAAAAAAATTACAGAGCGTTGTTGCTATTGAACATATGATATACCTTCACTGAGCATTTTATTAGGAAGACTATAGTAATACTGGGTAGGGCCTCCCTGATTTGTTCTCAAATCAGACTCAATTCTTCATAGCATGGATTCCACAAGATGTTGGAAACATTCCTTTGAGATTCTGGTCCATGTTGGAACACTGAACTCATTGTCATGTTCATGAAACCACTTTGAGATGACTTTTGCTTTGTGACATGGTGCATTATCATGCTGGAAGTAGCCATTAATAAATGGGTAAATTGTGGCCACAAAGGGATGCGTGTGGTCTGGACTGTTGACACAAGGCTTTCCATGGATTCATGCTGTTGGCTCCAAATTCTCATCCCACCATCTGTGTGCCTCAACAGAAATCAAAACTCATCAGACCAGGCTACGTTTTTCCATTCAACTGTCCAGTTTTGGTGAGCCTGTGCCCACTGCAGCCTCAGCTTTCTGTTCCTGGCTGACAGAAGTGGAACCCAACGTGGTCTTCTGCTGTTGTAGCCCATCCGCCTCAAGGTTTGATGTGCTGTGCATTCTGAGATACTTTTCTGCTCACCACAATTGTACCACAGAGTGGTTATCTGAGTTACTGTCAGCTCAAACCAGTTTGGTCATTCTCCATTGACCTCTGTCATCAACAAGGCATTTCCATCCACAGAACTGCCACTCACTGGATGTTTTTTCTTTATTGCACCATTCTGAGTAAACGCTATAGACTGTTGTGCATGAAAATCCTAGGAGATCAGCAGTTATAGAATACTCAAACCAGCATATCTGGCATCAACAATCATGCTATGGTCAAAATCACTGAGATCACATTTATCCCCCATTCTGATGGTTGATGTGAACATTACCCGAAGTTGCTGGCCCGTATCTTCATGATTTTATCCACTGCACTGCTGCCACACAATTGGCTGATTAGATAATTGCATGAATGTGTAGGTGGACAGGTGTTCCTAATAAAGTGCTCGGTGAGTGTACATTAGCAGAGAGGTGAAAGATGCATGGCTGACTCACCTCGTTGTCAGTCTTGCTGTTCTCGCGGATGATGCGGATCCAGCTCAACATGTCATCCCGGTCCTCTGCCTGCAGCAAGTACTCACAGAAGTCCTGTGTGGTGAGTCGTAGTGTGTGTTTCCGCTTCGTCTCGCTGTAGGCTATGTCAATCAAGCAGCCACGGATACTGATGGGCTGCTCATCCTCGCCGCCACCACCACCATGGCCCAGTGACCCAGCTCCATGGAGCACCGCCTCACGCTTGTCCTTGTACAGAAAGAGCGAATGGGAGCGCAGCACAGAGAAGACCCGTTTCCATGGCCGCATACCACCACCAACTTTCTGCATGGAAAAGACAGAATCACAGAAATGCTGATAAGATGTGCTGCATTAATTTTTTCTACATTATCTGAGTGTGTGCTTTGAAAGTGTGGCTTCCAGCTTGCTCATAGATGCTTTTAAGCTCTTCTGCAAAATTTCTTGGTGGAAAGAAATTTCAGCTGAACTGCCTATCAGGTTAAAGTACTCTCTCACGAACTTTTCTCAGGCACCTTTATTAAGAATATACTGTTGATACTCGTCAACCTTTATAAGCATGTACAGTGGATAATTTTATGAGAACCTGGAAGACTGCTAAGAGCTTTGTTAATATGTTAATAACATTTATAAGGTTAATATAAGTCAATAACAAATAACCCTTTCTCTTCATATTTGGAAAATATTTTGTTTTGTTTAAGCCCTTCAGTCATGAAACAACTTAAACACATTGCTACAAGTAACATAATCTGTATCTATGGGATACATCATGTTGTTGGTGTTGTGTGTTTTAAAATGTACTCCCCTGAAAATAAGCCTTCTGATTTCAGTGGTGCCTCCCTTGTAAATAAATACTAAATTCTAAGCTCAGTTAGCAAACAATCTTTTCTTGTTTGCTTTGTTTGCACTATTTGGCTGAATTAGCCATTCAATAGGGAGGAGTAGACATGAGTCAGACCTTGCCCTTCTCTGTAAGGATCTGTTTGTAGTGCAGCCAGCCCTCTTTTCTGATATCCGTTAGCGTGATGTTGCCAAGCTCAGAGGTGGAGTGGCGTTTGGAGCGGGCTTCCTCTGCCGCTCTCAGACTCTCAAGGGACTGAACAAACAGATATCCACAATTATCCATAAGATAAACTTACATTCTGGGCAAAATGAACTTTCAATATTGTGAAGGATATGGAAGAACTTACACCCTCTGTAAAAAAGCTTTTGACTCTTTTTGGTAATCTCCTGTAGAGGGAATACAAAATCAGAACAAGAAAACATCAGTTAACTGTTTTTACATAATATAATATATATATATTGTTTGATAATTAAAGTAAAGGATGATGTATTATTATTATTATTATTATTATATAGTAATTACTTTGAAGTACACCGACAAACAATGCAATATATGCTTATAACACATTTAAATTCAGACAGCAGGTAAACCAGAATAGACTATGGCTCTAATACAATTCTCCCTCATACGAATGTCAAACACTCACATAAACACACGGCCTTCATCTCTGAATGTGTTCAGACCCTCATCACAAGACTTGGAGCGCTCGGTCGTGATGGCCAGCAGGTAGGAAGAGCGACGGCTGTTCTTGACAGTGCCTGTTCAGTAAATAAAAGAAAAAGAGAATGAGGATCTATTAGGTAAAGGGAAATATACATAAATATAAGAACTACAGATATGAGTGAGGTTGAGGAGAAAATACATCCAGCAAATGATTTGTAGAGAAAATCAAGCTGCATATAATATTTTTGGGATGACAGTCATGTGACTAAATGCTAATTGCATCAGGTGGGTCTGGTGAACTTGACTTACCAGTCATTAGCAATATTTGCCAATGTTTGAATGAATGCCTGTTAAATTTGTACCCTGCAATGGCAAGCAATGTGAAATGGAGGAAACAGATGATGGACGTTAGAAAGGGAAACAGAAATGGAAATAAACAGCACATGGTGGACATAAAGCATGACAAGAGAGAGACAGACATATGAGATTGACAATAAGAGGAAACGTTCAGTTTGAAGAGCCTTGTGACATACGGCAATGTCAAAAATATACGTGGAACAGTGATGGAGACATGGTCACTACTGATGCTCAGGACACATGAAAGGTGGAAGATGGGGATACAGTTAAAAGTATGATGGAACTGTGAAAGGGAGACAGGAAGAAGCAAGTTAGATGCTAACAGTTAAACTGATGCACTGGACTTAATAGGAAATAGCAGGGCTCAAATAACCATCAGTGTTGGGACAGAGATAATTAGACAGGGTGTTAGTTGAGGAGGCACTCACTGAAATCTGTGTCGAAGAGATGGGTGAGAGGGGAGGTAAGGGAGGGAGGGATAGGGCTGCTGGTCAGGGTAGGTGCCTGGCACAGGCTGCTGGACACCACAGAGGAGGCAGGCACGTGCTGGGCAAGCAGGTCTACACTGGGGCTGGTGGGCTCATCTGTGAGGAAGGGGTGAAAGTTATGGGGATGAAGGGATTTAAGGACGACAGGGGTGAGGTATGCTGAGGAACAAGACACATCCACTCCAACTAGGCTAATTCTCACAACATCGACACATTATACATAGCAATACAGAGCTCAAATGTTTATGCACCATGTGAGGAACAACTGAAATTACAGTAGTTGAATCTCTTCAGTCAATTAATATCCCTTTTTGATATGGTAAAGTTAACCTCCTATCTTTAATGATACTGTGAGTGACTCTTAAATCTCTGCAAAAGTCGTCCGAAAGTGTACTAATATTTCTGTATTCATTCAGAATCTTTGTTCTGAATCTTTGACCATTAGGAATCTTCTGGACTCACCTAAATGCTCTGTTATATGATAGTTAGGTGCTACATTGTTCATAAATTAATATGTACAGTGTCTGCTTCACCTTGCAGATACCTGGATGAGCAGCTGTTGCTGTGGTTGCAGGCCTCTTTATGTTCCTGTCTAGTTACCTACAATAACAGTTGCTTTAATTCAATAATATTCACAAAGCCTAGAACCAGTTGCATGTCCAGGTTTATAGATATGGAGTGGCAACAGGGGATGGGTGGTGGGGGCAACAGCACAGTAATGGGAGAACCCACATAATTACGTTTAAAATATTCCTGCATTTGCATATATCTTGCTACTGACCATGCTGCTGTAACACAAGAATTTCATAACTATCTATCTATCTATCTATCTATCTATCTATCTATCTATCTGTCTGTCTATCTATCTGTCTGTCTATCTATATATGATTTGCTCCTTGTTGCAAAATGAATGGCCATATACTATAATTACATTATGGTATTGGCTTTACAGCTGCTCTGTACTAAAGGGATACTAAAGGGATCATTATTTTCCAATAATGATTCAATGATCTATGGTCTAATAATTGTATCAACATGGGCTAGATACACTTAATTTAGTCTCTGTTAATTACATAGGAGTGAGAGTTGTCTAAGGTCTTAGCTTAGAGTTGGGGTGGCATTTGGGATTACATTGCTACAAGCTTACATTGAGGGTGGCAACTACCTCCTGCTGCCATTCATCTGGCCATGCCCTTGCCTAAAATCCCTGCATTCAAAGAGATCCTCAGAGTTATATTCCTTACTGCAGAGTGTTCTCACAAGTTCTCCATTTCTTTTTTGAATGATAATGGACCATTACTTTTAAATATGTCATAGGCAGATATTCAGTTTTTAACACATCATAAAACTGCACGGTGATTTTTCGTGCACAAGCTACAACAAGCAACCACTGGGGAGAGGTGACAATCAAGCAACCATTGGGGAGAGGTGCTCCCATACTGACCTATAAAGGGAATGGAAGCCAGGGAGTCCTGCTCCACAGGCAGGGGTTGCAGGTTACCATTGGACTGGGCAGGGGCCGAGGCAATAGGAGGTTCGAGTAGATCCACAGGCACAGCATAGTTTGGGTGGCGCATTGCATGGGGGGTACATTTGCCAGAGGGAGACTTCTGTCTGAGGACAACCTCTTGCATCTGTGCTTGAACAGGCTCCTCCACTGTTGGTCCACTACCTGAGCTCTCCTTTGCAGAGTTCTGCGTCTCAGCAGTGGAAGACATGGACAGAGGGGACGAATCTCTGCCTGAAGAAGGTATGGTATCTGGGGGGCTGGTTCTAGGTGTGGAAGTCCAGCTGAGGTGAGGACCAGTGTAGGAAGAATCTCTAAAGGAGTGAGCCTGCTGCATGAGGTGGCCCGCTTTGCGACAGAAAGAGGGACTATAGCTGCGGTAGCCCACCATCTGGTCATCTACTGTCTGTGTGGGCAAACATCTGGGCTGGGCTGACTGGTAAGCCTGAGAGCCTGTCTGCTCCTGGGCATGGCTGGATCCCCGGCCCGGGGGCGGCACATCTGCACAAATTACTGCACGCTGATTAGCCAAGCAGGGCTGCTCTTCTTTCCTGATTGGCTGGCCACTTTGTGGGGCACAGGCTGACTTCTCATAGCGGGGTGAAATCAGAGCAGCTGCCTTGTCCAATTTCTCTAGCGAGCGCCCATGGCTCTTCTCGTAGTCAGCATAAGCAGCCAGTAGATTTTCTGAGCAGGAGCGGTTTGATTGCTGGGCCCCAGTCATACCCCATCTACCCATCCAACATGAGTCTATGTAAGGGGACTGGTTGACTCCTGTGGCTGTTCCATAGTGGCAAAGCAGTGTGTCCTGAGAGATGCTGCGGTGGTGGTGTGACATGCCTGGGCGCTCTGTTGTCTGGCTGTGGTACCATTTAGCCAGGGCCTGGTGACACAGCTCACTCTGCGACAGTGGAAGGCTGCCCTTCCGTGGGTGGGGCAGGGAGGCTGAGGTGATGGCCGCATTGTGGTTGGCAAAGTGAAAGTCCAGAGGGCTGATGGCTATGGTTGAGGAGCGAGCCCGCTGGTTACGAAGCGCATGGCGGCTTGGGATATCTGAGCGGTGGCCTGTACCCCCAATACTGTCTCCCATGGAGCGGGTGTCTAAGAGACCTGCTGACCCACGTCTGCAGTTCAGGTTGCCAGGCATACCGGAGGAGCTGGGTTTGCTGCGAGAGTAGCAGATTGGAGGAGGCTCTGGAAGGTTTTGAGCCCCTCCGGTGTATGGTTGATTCCCTTTCAGATAAGCATCATGAGAGTATGCCTGTGGGAGTGGGAAAAATAGAAGCAGAGTTACACATTTATGAAAAGATGAAAAGAAGAGGGGCAAAAGGAGAAAATGGGTAGAACTGAGGAAGGAAGTCAAAGCATTTATTTTATAGCAGCAGCATTATCATATAACAGGGCTAACTAATCACTAAGTAGTTGTCAGCACCTCATCTATCTCCAAGACAAAAATGGTAGCTCATCAAAATTGTCATGCTGAGTAGAACTGAATGTGGTGGGTATCTTGGAGAGAAAGAGGAGAGGAGGAGGAAGAGCAGAAAGTCATACTCACACTTACCAACTGGAGCACATCCTCATCTTTAGGCATAATGGAAAGCTCCAGCACACTCTTACTACAAAAACACAATTTCTTAATAAGCACAAATGCATAAATGAAGAATGTTATCTGTGTAAATACATTAGGCAGTAAGTATATATCAGGCAAAGCACTAGTAGGGTGTGAAACTCATACACATTCCTGTACCTGTTTTGGATTAGTGCTATAACCTGAGAGTAGGTTTTCCCCAGAATACTCTCCCCATTTACTTTTACTAGTCGGTCTCCTACACACAGAAACATAAGAACACACAGACACAGACTTAATACAAACAGTGGACTGCATCTTGTGCGTTACAGAATATACCAGAGCTTTAGTTTCTCCTACCTGTGCAGAGCCCAGCCTGGTGGGCAGGACCCATTTCCTTCACGCTCTTCACAAAAATAGTATCCATTGGCTCCAGACGGCCCCTATGAGTCCCTGAGGAAAACAGCACAATCTAATTTAGAGGCACATATAAACACACTCTGATGAAATGTTATGTAGATGAGAAGAAGACTGTAATCACCACTGAAACTAACCTTTTCCATTGCCATTCTCTACATCCTAGAAAAAAAGACAAATACAGAGCCATGAGTTGTTCATGTAATATAATCTATGTACCACCAGAGGGAACCATTGTCCATTGTCAAGTGATAAGGTCATAAACATAAGATAGAGTGCAGTTCATAGTATTGACTAGACTAGCTAACAGTAACACTCTGAATGCCCAACCACACTAATAATTATATGCACAAACACAGTCAAACACAAAGAAGATACACAGGATAACATCCAATCTCTTCATCTTCAGAACACACACACAAGAGCTGAGTGGTCAGTCTGGCTGGATCTGGCTGTGCACAGGCTTTGGGGCTTTGCTGACACAGCTCATTCCCGACACACGCACAAAAGCAGGAGGCTTTAGAGTCAGAGACGTAAGCGTCTGTCTGTCCTGACCCCTTCACTGCTACTGGAGTTGGGGGACAGGAGCGCACTGCAGGTTGCAGAAGTGAGGGCCACAGCTCACATGGAGATTATGATTAAGGTCTTTTTCTGCAGATTGCTCTGAACTCATGACCTGCATACTGATCTCATGTCTGTCTGAAAGACTGAACCTTGCAACTGCTGTGACCGAGGTCAGGGGTTAGCAAATTATGTTGTGGCAGTAGCAAGGGAGTAGTATGAACATGAATTGCATCAATGGGAAAAGGAAAAAAAAAAGGGCATAAGAATAATAGTCTTAAATTAGCAATGAATCTTTTCCAGATGTCATGTTGTGAAGCATCATGGTATGTGTCCACTTGCAACATGGCTGGCAACCTGGCAAAATATGGCTTGCCAAGGACTGAAAAGGTTCAGCAGAGCTCAACTTTATGTGAATAAGTCTGTTTGCTGTATCGTGCTAAACCACTCGGGCAAAGGTAGACATCATCTGAGTGGGAAGACTTTTAATTTCTTTTTAATATCATATAATGTGGAACACCTATTTTTTATTGTATTATTACTATTGTATTTTTACAAAATTTAAATAATATGAAATTCATTAGGCTACTAGCTAATAAGAGCTTGGTAACTGTGCGAAATTAAGGTTGACTCAAGTAAAACAAGCACCTACCTAATGTCTATATTTTAATCTTATGTCATTGTAAGCCTTTGTATTAAATATGAACACAAAAATAGCAACCAGAGTATAAAACTGTTTACTCCCAAAACACGTGTTCATTATGGTTCATTATACAACAGTTAGTTCCGGTCCACTAATCTGATTGGACAAGTGGCGTTCCAAGACTGCTGATATGTAGTATAACTGCACTGGGATGTTTTACTGTTTGTATCACTCCACTTGTCTGTTTTCGCCACGTAAAAAAATTCCCATTCTAACAACAGTCCCACTCAAACTGTTACTGTTACAGGAGAGTTAGTGAAATAACATGGCAAATGAAATAACATGGCAAACAATACATTTTTCATGAATATAACTTCTGTCTTAAAATATGAAAGCTCATTAGATGAAGGTGAAAAAGGATGAAGGGAAGCCAATTTCACTGAGCTAGCTAGCCAGCTAGCCAACAGGCTATCTGTGAGTGTGGCTTCTTCAGGATCTATTTCCAGTTGCACAGTAAAAATAAACAAATTATTTGAAAAAAGCCATATTGTGTCCAAAATGCCAGTTAATCAATATTAATTTTTTATTTATAAAATTGTTGCAATCATGCTGTTACACTGAATTTCGGCACCTCTTTTTGTTCAGTATAACACACTCTGGCTCGTGCAATATTGCTTAAATATTGTTCCCTTGATTTTTGGGACTACAGCGATGCCCACCAGCAGCAAACAGAGAAAGGCAGCTTGTGGGCATGTACTATTATACAACAATGATCTTATTCTTAGTAGATTTTATGAGAACCAGTGCTACATTACCTTCACAGAGGTGTGGAGGGCAGATTCTGGTGGGTACACTATGAAGTGCCGCAGTGTAAACCCAAAGCCCTGAGAGTTCTTCTGCAGGACCACTGTACGAGGGCCTTTCCATGCCACACCTTCCCTGGGCACTGGACGTGCATGCTCATTGGACAAAAGAACTCCATCTCTTGGCCCTTTTGCCTACAACACAGCAGCATAGAAACCGGGTTATGAAATGGTGAACAAAAACACTCAGGAACTTCCACAAGAGAGAATAATTCGCTGTATTAGTTACGAGCTATAGTATTTTCTGTCTGTAAGATGTCCTGTACGTGCAGATGATTCGGTTATGGTGAATTAAGCTTGCCTTGACCAAACATAAAACATGATGTCTAGATTAGCTTTAGGGGTGGGTTCAGGAATACACTAAGGTGACAGTAATCTCCCCCTGCCCAGTGTGAGGGCACAAGATCAACCCCTTTCCTTTTCACGCTTGAATGAGGAATGTCTCAGGAATGTCTATTTTAAACATTGATGCTATAATCAACCACCACATGGGACTGACCAACAATGGCACAGGGCAAAAGTAAATACAGTGGTTCCTGATGTGGAACAACAGGAGCATTAAAACATTACACACTCGCACGCATTCTCACTCTCACGCAGACAAAAATGCAAAATGTGTGAACAAAGGTCATCCTTCACTACAGGTCAGGTAGGGAAGAAGGTGGAAGCACTGGAACAACAAGAGCCCATTAAATTCCAAAAATACACCTCACTCGGAACAGGGCAGATGTATTTGACAGATGGGCTGCTGATTTGGCCTATTCATAGTTTTCATAACGGATATACCAGCTTAAGCTGCTCATCACTAGAGCGAAGTTAAGTCTGGGGTGTACAAACTATTCTTGGTGGGGGCCAGACAGAGAAAAAAGGCCACCAGCCACAGGTTCTCTGAATTCATATAAATAAAGACGTAATAGGCCTACTTGATTACCATCACTAACACTACATTCAAGTGACTAACTCAGTAAGTGGGTTTTAAAAACTTTCTGCTGAATACTTGACAGCAGTGTGTAAAGATTTTGCTGATTTCATCTTTACTGGGCACATTATAGCGATTACTTCTGTGAGGCACTTCTTTATAATGTCACCCTCTGCAAAGATTTACTACACTAAGCTATAAGTTTGGCCACCCTGAGTTAACTAATCCTTCTGAGAAATCTGATTAAAAGTTCATTAGGGCTTTTGAAAATGCTGAATTGTATGATTCAATAAGTATGCATTAGCTTGCAGCACTTAAACTTTTAAACTTTTTTGCCTTTTTTTTAAAAATCATTTTAAAAAGAACTGGATTAACTCTTGGATTTTTTGTGCTTTGTAACATCAGCAGCAGAGGAAGGCAATACAGTGGTTAAGGCTTTAGGATACTGATCAGAAGGTTGTGAATTCAAATCCCAGCACTACCAAGCTGCCACCAATGGATTCTTGCACAGCTGCTCAGTTGTAGCTTCTCTCAGTTATAAGTGGCTTTGAATAAAAGTGCCAGGGAAATGTAAACAGACTGGTAGTGGTTGGTGTTTCTCCTAGAGCTCACTCATCTGCCTCATGCACCCACCCTCTTCCTGTCTCTCTGGGCTCCTCACCCCACCATTCCATCACCTCACACACTGCACTGTGCCGCACTGCCTGGAAAACAACAACAGGAAGTGGAAACGTTGAAGCAGGAAGTGCAGTACCTCCCTTAGTTAGCCATTAAGGGGATCCTTTACTCTCTAAAAATATACCTGACTAATATGGAAAAGCTCACAGCTTTCTACTATACAGTAAGTCTTATAAAAAGACTTCCTAGAAGACTTGTCCCACCACTTCCTTAATCCTTCTTTGTCTATTCTCTCTTTAGCACCTCTTCCTGCTCTAGTTTCTCAGAAATGTGTCAAAGTCCTAGAGTCTCTGTGTTCTCATTAACCCCTGCATCTGCAGATATATACATCCTTCCCAAATGGCTTAACACAGCCTCAGGAAATAGAATCGAGAGAGAGAGCAGAGGAACAGAAATATTTAATATTCAAAGAATACAAGGTGATAATATATTGAAAAGGAGCCTGAAAGGATATAAGAGGGCAGGAATTTGTGCAGTGCCTATGTACTGATGACACACAGGCAGAAGAATGAGAAGGAATGAGAGTGAGGCAAGTGCTGAGTTTAAGTGACTGGATTCCTCTCTGAATTCCAGCACTAGGCATGTCACACTCAGGTGAGGATAAACATACACACAGGAGCGCAAGATTCCGGGACACCAGAACACTTACACACGTGGACACAGTATCACACACACCAAATATGCAAAAGGGGTTGGGAATCGACATCACACTGCACTGAATTATGGGATCATTCCACCATTTTGGAAGGGTTTGTTCCTTGTTAGCACGCTACAAACACATTTTTATTGTGGTTTTAGGACTTTTCATTCTTAAAAGCGAATCAAACAAGGAAGGGTTGTAGCCTGTCAAGCCATGATGACATAGACAAATGATGACATACAAATTCCCAAACAGAGTAGAGTAATGATCTTAATATGCTACTGCCTCTTACATTACTACACATCAATTCATATCTGACATGGGGCTTGAGTTCCTCTTTTTTGAGTAATTAAAAATCATTATTTATTCCTTTTTTATCAGAAAAACATGCTGTGATTTACCCCTAACAGCTCTGTATATAGTGACAGAATCCCTACATGACATAAAATTATGGATGGGAAAGCATTATAGACACTAATGCCATGAGGTGGGTAACTTCCTGCCTTGGCTAATTAAGCATTCGCATCAGCATACAAGTTCACTTCTCCTATAATGTCAAATGTAAGGAAATGTTTTAAATAGAACAGGTTTTACACAACAGAATGTTAATTTAGATATCAATAAAATATTAAACTAAAATTTCATGTTAACAGTGTCCCAGTCATGGAAATGCACTGTCAGGAATATTGATGCTAGATGACTGATTAACTCATATAGATCATCCATAAGACATTGCATCATGATATCACATAAGCAATGATCATAGCCCACACAGGCAAAAGTACTGTAAATTTAAAATTTGCCTCTTGTCTATGAATACTTTTAAATAATATAATAATATTACATGATCATATACTAAATTTGACTTTCTTTTTTCCTCAACTAAATCCTAGCATTTCTGACCTATTTAGCCCATTTTTCTTCAGGATAACCACTGACAATGGTAGGATGATGTAGCGTGTCGTCCCTGACTCACACTTACACATACTCAACAAGCACACAAATATATTCCTATTTTCTTCCTCTCTACCGGTCAGTAGTGGCCCTCCAAGCAGCATTCCTTACGTAAGGCACTGGAGATGTAGAAACAACTCCAACAGAGCAAAGCACCAAGACAAGCCAGCACAGACCCTACGGCCCTCAAAATATCCGTACCACCAACCGATAAAATGCACACTTGGGACAGTTTGAATTAAAATATCCTCAACCAGGTTGGTGAGTAACGAAATACAGATATAGGCTTTGAATGAAGAAGATAACACTAATGCTAACATAACATACTCTTTGGACAATTACAATGAAATAAAATATAATTAAATAATTAAATTTAATTATATATATATATATACACACACATACATACATATTAACTCTTATTCTGATAAGCTAATCCAAATCAGTACGGAAATACATATAAAATATAACAGAAACTTTCCCCCGATTATAAAGCTCTTGTCAACCATTGAACATATATGATGTCTTACCCCATGCAGATGCCAGTGCAGCATGTTCCTCCTGGTGAACCGTATATGACCATGTCGGACATTTAAGCTCCTCAAAGCCGCCAGCCATATACAGCGAGGCTCAGGGTCACTGCAGTCCACCCCCACTGGGAACTCAAAGTACCATTCCTTACCAGCTGGAGCTGGAACCCCCGACACTGAGCGTCTCATAGCCCACATCCCCGCCTAAAGTCACAACCACCCCTTGACAGGAAATACAAGGGTCAGTCCTCCACTGGGGTCATGCCTACAAACAGGTATATGCTCACTTTTTCCTGGACACGAGCATCTGCACTCAAATATAATCTCCAGGACATTCCTAAATCATTAAAGAAGAAGATCTCCTTATTAAGAGGTTTCTGAGCCTGCTTCTGACTTCACTCTTGACTGGTGGTCATTTAATGCAGTCAGCTCTGAAGTAACTGCTCTCTTTTGCAACCCTTCAAATCTTCCAGGCTTCAGTTTACGTGGATTAATCAATTACTTAATTAATCAATTAATCAAAATAGTTCTGTTAATGCTGTTCTTACTCTCTGTATAGAAAAATGTAGAAGAAAAAGTCTTGCCAAGCCTTGCTATTAACATTTCTTGTCTTACTATGCAGTGTGGAAGTTTTGACGTAGTCCATTCATCTCCCCGGTAAGGTCTTCAGTGGCGCTTTTCACCCAGTTGTGGTTATCAATCCAATGATGTGTCCAATTGTAAAAAATTGATAACATCCTCTTCTGCCAAACTCAGTGAGGCCTCCGTTGCCTTTTACATAACAAGCCTGTTCTTGTTTTGTTCATTATCCATTGATGATATCCACAGCCAGGTACTGAACCGTGAGCTATAAGCGAACATTATAGAGGCTCCATAAAGTGGAAGAACATTACACTTGTTCATGCTCCTAAAGTCTCCGCTGGTGCTCTTACCCAGTATCCTCCTCCAGAGCTCTTCTTCCAAATCCTCCTATTTGTCAAGCTGGTGTGAACACTGTCATTAAAATGACTGGTGTTTCATCCTTTTCTGCAGCCCCTCCTCTAACCCCATCCCTCTATCCCTCTGTCTATCTTTCTGCTGTGCTTGTCTTTAAAGTGTCCAGCTCAGTGCAGCCTGCTGGTGGTGTGATCAGCTGCTCTTTCCATGCACTCTCTCTCTCGACTCACTCTGTATCTCTGTCGACTCATTTTAGACTCAACGACCTGGCTGTCACTGCTGGATTCCTGATATAGTAGGAGGAACGCACCCACCGAACTGAATTTAGGACTAAGAGAAAAAAGTCTGTTTTTAAGTGTGCATACACATGCATTGTTTAAGCAACGGCAGTGTGAAAGAAAAAGTTTTAAAATGTTAATCTAAATTTGTGAAGGCTGCAAGTAGTAACGCTTGTAAGAGGTGGTGAAAGACTAAAGCTGAATCTTTTTAAATGGTCAAGAGAGAGGCTAATTGATAAAAACAGACTTCACAATGTAAATGGACCAGTTTGATTTTTACTCTATCCCTCGATTGAGGGATAACTCCAGTGGAAGAAAAAGAGAGTGTAATTACATACATACAACACACACACACACACACACACACACACACACACATATATATATATATATATATATATATATATATATATATATATATATATATATATATATATATATATATATATGTGTGTGTATATATATATATATATATATATATATATATATATATATATATATATATATATATATATATATATGTGTGTGTGTATGTATATATATATATATATAAAACAAATATACTAATCTACAGCTGAATTGAAAGAGGATGAGAAGAGTAGGCAGTGAAGACAGATAATGACAGAGGATACAAAGCCATTACACAAATATAAACACTGTGACAATGCAGTCACTGACAGAGAGGAACAATGGGACATGTGGGGCAAATCCAATCAACCCACACACACACACACACACACACATATCCTCACTTCAATCACAAGCTTAAATTAGGATTCTGTCTAACATTCATCTTACAAAAACCTATGGTTCATTATTTACATGTTGTATAAATTAAAAGGAAGCCCTGTGATTAAACGTGGGGAGACAGGAGTGGGCAGTTACAGTATATGACCACTGGAGGACATCAGCACACAGTACTCATTTTACTACACTGATCCTTTACTAACTGGTTATTGATATCAGCAAGTAATTGAAATTTTGTGATTTCCTGATGATAGCACAGCTCTATGCTTGAAATATCAGTAAGTATCCTGTCTTAATTGTATGTTGCTTTGGCTAAAAGCATGTGACAAATTTAATAAATGGTAAATGCAAACTGACCAAATCATTATACACTGGTTAACCTTTTACTTAATAAAAAATGATGCAAAATATAGGCACAGAACAGCTCTGTATCTTTAACAATGTAATATTTAATAAACACGAGTTGTTGCTTTTGCCCACTACCTAAATTCACTGAAACTCAGTGAAAAGCAGCAAAAAGTCATATATAATACTCTCTGTGCCAAAGGTTTTACTTACACATAGCAGTGTTATAGAAACAATTCACATGGTTGTGTAATGTGTAGAAATAATTGGGACCTTCTCCAGGCATCCTTCACACTCTTGTGAAAATACACACAATCACATACACATGAATGGCAGGAAAGGACTGTATAACCATGCTCATAATTAGCTGACCCCTCCTGCTAAAGCTCCTGATAACCGTAAGTGGACCTGGCTCTAACGTGAGCACATCATACGATCCCACAGAGAATAAGCGATCAGTTCAACCTAATAAACATAGAAAGAGCAGGACAAGATATTTAAAAAAATAATAATTAACAAAAATAATTTTAAAAAAATTAAAAAGGCTGCCCATTGCTCCGGGTGTGTGTGTTCACGGTGTGTGTGTGTGTGTGTGTGTGTTCACTACTGTGTGTGTGCACTTGGATGGGTTAAATGCAGAGCACAAATTCCGAGTGTGGGTCACCATACTTAGCTACACGTCACTTCACTTTCACTTTTTCACTTTAATCATTGTTAAATCATTGCTATCTTTCCTATGTTTGAGCTTCTTGTCAGAAATGCACAATGACCACACAGCTTACTTTTTTTTACCTGCACATGGTGGCTGGAATAAAAAAGGTCTCTCACACAATGTCACTTCGTCACTTGTTGCACTTAGCTTAAAGGTTTTAAAATTCCACCCACCCACACATACCTTCTCTCTTAGCCTCTTCTGCTTTCAGTCTGCGTTATTACAGCAGCGTATACAGACAAGCCTGGTGTCATGTGTACTTAAATCCACAGAGTGCCGTTTGGAGGATAAGGATAAGCAAACAGAAAGGATAAATTAAAATATTTAATCTTCTTCTGAGGACTGAGGTCTATTTACATAAAACTGCATGAAGATCTGTCTATAAACAGATGTCTGTATATATACACTCTATAAACCATCTATAAAGAAAAGCATCCTATTTTACCTTGTGCTTTTTACAAATGAGAAGCCTATGACATCTGTGATCATTAATTCAGGATAGAAAAACCATCTGAGAATTGATTTGACCTTTAAATAGCTGGCATGCTCCACAGCAAAGGAAAAGGAGAAACTACTGCTTATTCATCTATAGCTTTAGGATTTACCAGTGGCATTTCCACTGTTTTTGCATGCATGTGTGAGTGAGAATGTCTCTATAAAGAGCAGGTATATTTTGACATTATGTAATATTTCATGCTTTACCCCTTCTGAATGCTCCTGTGGTACGACCATGTAACAAACAGGTGTGAGGCATCAGAGTCATGCCACAGTATGTTACTCTAATGTACAAAGCAGCAGCAAAACAAACTGCTTCCCTGGGAAAGATGGCAGCATAGCACTGTTTCCTGCACCTGAGCTCATACTTGTTCCATCCTAGACTACATTCCTACTAATCCCACCCTTAGTGGATCATTCCATATGATTACATTCCTCTACTAGCCCCCGTCTGGGCTAAGAATTTAACCCTCCTGTATTTCAGCTAGAGAAAGTGCTTTCTCTATCTCTCACCTCCCTTTGAGTTCCTGTCAGTCTTCACACCAGGATCCCTTCAAATATATATAACTTACTGTTTCCACTCAAAAAGAGAGCCTGGACAGTTGCGCCTGACCTTTCACCTCTGACCTACGCAGGACGCCGCCCCTCCCGTGACACAGGAGCATGTCTCACCCCACTCTGAGCCTGGCAGAGACAGAAGCTCATTGTCACCACTGCATTTCAAAGACAAGACCAAGCCTGCCTTGTACCTCCCACTCTCAGATATGAGCAAAGACCATTCAAAAGCCCACTCTCATTCTCTAGCCCTCTCTCTCTCTCACTCTCTCTCTCTCCTTACTTCACTTGCTGTTTTCCCTTATAAAGAATGCCAGTCTGGGTCAGCTTAATTTGCTCCCTGTCACTCCACACACTCATGAGTAGCTCCCCTCTCCTGACATGCTCTCTAAAAAAAGGTGAAAGGCCAGACAGATTCAAAACTTTATCATAATGAGCTAAAGAGCCTGTCAGCCTGTCCTAAACAGGAAGTAAAACAGAAGTATGACATGAGAACTAGAAACACAGATAAACAGCTGATATAGTTTCACTTTAATGTTTTGACTGGATTTGGATTTAATTCTACGAAGGTCATGACTGCACTCTGTCAGATAGTCAATGGCTCACTTCTAGTGTCTCCCCAAAGAAGAGAGTAGTTCTGTTAGGCCCATAATCTCCCTGACACAGGGAAAGGGCATTCCTTACTGAGACTTGAGAAGCTCACTGGATTAGCGTCATTGCAGCAAGAGCTTGGCAAGCCCGAGCCACACACATGCACACACTATTACACACAAATCACACACAAGGGCAGGAGGTCAAGTTAATTATTGAGAAAAGTCTGCAATGTACACAGAGATAACTGGCAACTCAAGGCCTCTATCCCATGGGAGAAAAATCGGCCTTCTAAACTGAATGTCAGTCACTTCACACCTATTGTTATTCAAGCTAAAGCTGGTTCCTGGCTAAACGCTCTGTAACATAGATGTCATTCAACTCAAGATATCAACAAAGATTATATAATATTCATCAGAATGTAATGTGAAATCAGGAAGGATATGGAGAGCTGTAGTCACATGCTGCTGTGACATGCTGTCCTCACTCCCTTTCACTACACAAGAGTCCAGGGACAAATCCTTGCTTTTAATTTCAAAGGATTGGTGTGTACTGTTGCTGTTAACTGAATCATGAACATAAAAGAGGAAATAGTGCACTAAACACAAGGTCCTTCCCAGTTTATTCAAGGATGTTTCCAGCCAGTTAGTCACTCTGTCTACATAAGCAATGCCCTTCATCTACTCTTCAATTACACATTATGGTTAACCCTGCTTATCTCCCTTTAATATAATCTTTTTAATAATCTTATTAATAGGACACTCAAGTCCAAAGGGTGTTTAAAATCATCAGAGTAGGTGTCAAGGTAAAAAAAAAAATGTCGTTCTTCAAATATAGGCTATATTGAGGTCTACATCAGTCACATGCATGAAGTACTACTTTACTTAGGTGAATGCGAAATCTCATGGTCCATTGACCAATATAAAAGCAAAAGCAAAGAAAACAACAGTTAGCACATTTTTGCCTTTTGCTTCAGCAAGTGCTTATGATTTAATATGAACCATATAATGATGCACAAACATGTATCAGTACACAAAAGCACATGAAGGGAGTTCAAAAGTAAGTTTAGACCTAGCTCTGAAGTCATCCACACTTTGGACAGTGCTGGGCCCTGAACTAGTGTAAAATACACTTAGTGCAACCTCAGCAAAGTCAATAAAAACAGCTGTCTAATGACACTGGGCTGAACTGCAACAAAGCTTTAACCACAGCTCTGCTAAAGAGAGTAGGGTTGCGGTCAGGATCCAGCCTTCCCATGCCTCTGAAGTAACTTGCAGGGTCACGCCCACGTGCAGTAAAAGTGTTCCTAATCCACAAAGAGAAAGACAGTAAAAAAAACAAATAATCTAGGGTGCATCTTTGAAGTCTAACACTGCTTTGTATTCACAAAATAACATTAGGCACTTTGTAACAGAATTGGCATAACAAAGCTCATACTTGCGTACAAGTAAAATGTGTTAAAAAAAAAAAAAAAAGCAATAGTCTAAAAGTGAGAAGAGAACCGCAGACTAGGAGGTTACAGCCTCCTGGTTATCTTGTCATATACTCCATAATGCTTTATTACTCCAGCTGTTGCAATACATCATCCCACACATCCCACATGTGGTGGGCTTGTAAGTGGCGTTCCAGTGCTTACTGCCTATGTTTTGAAATATGAAAAAGATGCAGCTGGCTGCAGCAAGTGTAAGCACCACTGTACAGTACAGAACAATAAGCATTGACACATATCTCCTCCTCCTCTATGGGGGCTTCAGTGATGGCCACAATGTGCCTTCTGTCTGCCTGTGTAGCCCAACATATGCAAATATACACCACCTTTCTCCCTCACTCTGACTTCTAATGTAGATTGTTTGCACAGATTTTAGCTACAGTTTACATGCCTATTCATATATTCATACAAACTGAATATATGAAGATATGCTGACAGTTTTATTTGTTTTGTTTTGTTTATGGTGATTCAGTTCATGGTCAACTTCAAAAGGTTTGGGGTGTGTCACGTGACACAACCACAACACAGCGCTGCAATGGAATATAACAACAACAACAAACAAACAACTATATTACACGGATAGGCAGTCGGGAGCAATGTTGTGTTATAACACATAAAAACTACTGGTAGGTTAAAGTTTAAAGTGTATATGAAGAACTTACTTCACTTTGAGAGTCCGGTGGTATTCCAACAAGGCAGAAGGCAACTCCATTCATGACATTTGTCGCAGGCTGAACCGTTCAGCACAGACTTGACAAATGGTTAAACTAACAATACCTTCCCGCTTAGCAGAAATGGAATACAGTCACAGTAATACTTTGTGTTATCTGCCACGACAACGGACTCAATATTCATCCCGTTTTCTCTCGACTGACCGTTATATTAAATATGACCGCACCAGCCCTCATGAACTCCCCAGCAACAAACATCCCGCCCGCCACATCTCTCACATGGGGGCGTGGTCATCTAAAACGCGACAGCTCGTGCCAGCCAATCAGCACTCAGTGCTATATGTTCGGGCGTGTGGAAGGGCGGGGTCTGTGTGAGTCGCGGGGCCCCTGGGCAGGTGCAAGAGTCCGGGAACACATTTACACTCCACAGAGCATGTTATTATTGTAGGCTATTTCTGAATGGAACACTTCCAAAATAGAGAAACAGAGATTCCTAAATGTGCATCTTAAGAAGCTATTCTATAAAAAGCGAGATGCACAGTGCATAGAGTACCGAAAGATTACTGAGAGAGCAGATGGTGCTTGTGGTGTTGTCCCTACACTCTCAGAAACAAGGGTACTAAACTGTACCATTACTTGTCACTAGGATGGTACTATCAAGTGTACACCTTTTATACTGTTACTATGCTTTTGTTTGTTTGTTATAACCTGGAATGATGCACACAGTGTATCTTTAAAGCTTTAACTTTAAAAGGTAATTACAGTACAATTACATACCTTGCATTATTTAATGGTACACTATATCCACATTTCCAGATGATAGATATATCTTAAAGGCACAGAAGATAAGGGTACCACCCCAGCAACAAAGGAATGTACAGTTCAGTACCCTTCTTTCTGAGAGTGTGTAAATGGAGGAACTTTTAAAACCTCACTGCTAAAACACAGCAAAGAAGAAAATGAAATACAAATGGCTATGTGCACCTTAAATGCTAATTTTAAGCTACTTAAAAAGAAGCCCCAAGCAAGACAGTAATCTGTTGTAGAAGTTGAACTGGGACTGAAAAGGGCCCAATAAAACATGAAGATGCAAATCTATGTGCATTGACTCTAAATATCCATTTCAGTGGCCTTTCAATCAGGCACAATTTACCAGTTGCTGCTGGAGTTCAGCAAAACAGCAGGTGGGCATTGTGCACAACTGAATAATACAGTGCCCATGACCTGCTGATTAACCCCCTGACACTTACACACACACACACACGCAGACACACACGCATGCCTTTTATACAGAATGCTGGCTCTTTTATACACAAGCAGTGCCTAGTTCACAACCACACAAATTTCCCAAAGACACAAACACACATTCCATAAAATGTCTATAGATCCCAAAGAATCAGGCAAAAACCTAAAATGTTTCTTTCAAACTTTCACTTGAGAAAATAAGTTTCTTTAAATACTTTGACTAGATCTTGCGGCAATTAAATATTAAGGATTACAAAATGTAAAAAAAATATATATATATAATTCCTTTATCACAATCCACCCACCCACACACACACACACACACACAAAGATGTTATGCATGTGCTGGTTCTGAGGAAAATTGCACATTTGTAAAAATGTAAAAATAAGTCAAGGTTAAGTGGATAAATAGACAAAGAGGAAATGAAGGAGATTCCTTGTCCTATCTGTGTGACTGTGTGCCAGCCACTTCCGTTCTTTCACCACAGCAGCGTCATTGTGGCCTGAGGCTGGAAGATATTCTCAGTGAAGCGAGACACCATTTTGAAGCTGACATTAGGTGACATCCTCCCAAGGGCAAAAGACACACACATAGTAATCTATTACATAATAAATGCTGCGTGCAATGACATCAAGGGAAAGTGGGGGGATTTAAAAGCATTAACGCTTACTAGAGTTTGTGCAGTCAAATGTGTGCCTTGCTGATGTTTTCATGAATTCACTGACACATACACTCATGACTCAAAGAAATGTTGTACATACACAAAACTCTTAAGGACATGTTATTAAAACGCCCTTAGTCTCTGTGTTAGACAACTTATCAATGTGGTATAAAAAGTTTTTTTGTGAGAGAAATTTTACCCAGAAGAGGTTACAGACTAAGCGGAAAAATGTCACCAATTTATCTGAGTCAATGTCTTGACTAATAATTCACTAATAAAATGTAAGCACATCATAAATTATAAGAATAGAAAGAAAAGTACTTCAGATGCTGACCCTGGTCCCCATGCCTCTACAGGAAAACTCAAAGGCTCAAAGATGATATTTATTTAAGTTAAAGTAGTTAAAGTATTTAATATATTTGTATGGTAAACCTAAATGTGACTATAAGTTTAATGTTGAGTCTTGAGTCTCAGCTTAAAGCCGGAGGTATTTTGAATTTTTTATGTTTCTGTCTTACCCATGTCCTTGTGTCAAATACTATAGCCAGAACACCAGTCAAAGGAACACTACAAATTGTATTAAGCTCCATAATTGCATGGGCAGGCCCTCTTAAAATCTGTAAGAATTATCTTAACACCCCTTCATCTCACAAGGGTGGGTTTAGTCTAGACAGAGTTAGAAAGTGATGAGTGGGGGTAGAGGCATGGCGAAGCAGAGCAGTGAAGGAATGGAAGAAGGGTGTGGATGGAGTTAGGAAGGTCTTCTGGGAAGCCACATGCCACAGAGCCTAATCCAGTCCCTGACAAGGGTCTCATTCCATGGCCACCATGTAACATATTTCTCATTAGTCGAAGATGATGTTACAGCTTAAGGGCTGATTTCTGACCTGAGACCAGTAATCAAGTTATGTTAATTCCCACATAAAAAAGAAAAGGTGCACATTAGAGGGTTTTCATTGCCTTATTGCAACATCAGATATACATTCCTGGGGGAAAAAAAATGGGCCAACAAATCATTTGTCAGGAAATTAGCAAGAATTAAATAAATACTGTCGATCTCTCCCTGCTCTATCAAATCCTGGTTCCATTAGTGATAACAAATAATGAAAAAAAATAATAAATCATAGAAGATATTTTGGGGGAATTTTGTACACCCAGACGTGTTAGTTTGAATTTTACATCAAACATTTTAATCATTACCATGATTTTGCCCCTACATATGAGTGATTTTCCCCGTTTCTAGCTTTTCCTCAAACAGTTCACTGCAGCAAAAGTAAAGAAGCAAATGGTGGCACAGGAGGTCTCAGGAGTGCATTGTTTAATTCATGCTAATTTTCTGACCGATGATTTTTTTTTTTTTTAAGACCTTTAAAAGCTTAACATTTTGCCATTTTGGACTTGTTTCCATAAAACCTCTTCAACTTGTGAAACAGCAAAAGACTCATAAGTTTATTTACTCAGAGTCACTGGTGAATTTAAAGGTGCGTTATGTAAGATTAGTCTTTTTTTTGTTTGTTTTTCAAGATTAGGTCAGAGGTCACTAACATGGATTGGGTTAGTTTGACATTTACTCTGCCCCCAGGACCTACAGCAGTTCGTAGAGTATAATGTCTATAAAATTGCTGACAGGAAGTGCATCCAAACACAAACAAGCCAGAAGTCAGTTTTCCAAACAGATGTTTAAGGCGACTTAATTACACTTTTGCTAAGGAAAAGGCTTAATGCATTGTTTTGTTTTTTATCATGTTCAATATCCCTTCCAGGTCATTTATACAAGTAATGAAAAAAAAAATCGTCTATTGCACCTTTAACTGGATTTGGTCATTTGATTGCTGCAAATAAAAGAAAAAGACCTGCCTATTACCACTGAAATCTGAATGGAGTTTATAGGTCATGTACGAGTAGATTCAAAGGCAAAAGATGTTGTTGTTGTTGTTGTTGTTGTACAAGAGAAGGGAAACATCTGCTCTGTTCAGGACATCTGTCTATTTACAGAGGAGAGATGCTCCTAAATATATAATCACTAATCCTGCCAGCATGCCAGTCATGTAGGCGCACCATCACACTCTGACCACAAGAGGGCGCCAGAAAACACACACATTTCATAAGCACAACTCCACTCCCTTTAATAACAGTCAGTGAAGTGTTCCTGTGTTACAGTTTACTATGATCACACGCAAACTATATAGATGCTCAAAATAAAGGAGTATAACAGAGGTTAAACAACCATCTGCTGCCCCAACGTTACAGAACTACTAATTAAGGAAATGTTTGTGTGTAGGAGTGTGTGGTGGATAGTCAAGTGTGTTTTAGCCAATGCCAAGCCAGGCCAACATGAGTTAGCTCTCATTTCCCTTACAGAGAGAGAAGAAGGAATTGTGCTGGATTCAGACAACCACAGAATCTCCTAGATCGCTCATATTACACTCTTATCACTGCTCCGGGTGTGTGTTCACGGTGTGTGTGTGTCCGCTACTGTGTGTGTGCACTTGGATGGGTTAAATGCAGAGCACAAATTCTGAGTATGGGTCACCATACTTGGCTACATGTCACTTCACTTCACTTATTACATGCCACTGAGAACCGTACAACTCTGACACATTGAGTTGACTTCCACTGATCCTGGGACTTACTACATACTGTTTTCAATTTAAAATAGTCAGAGATTTTATCAGAAGTCAGCTGAAGCTAGCTTTTTTGGAACATAAAAATGCACACACACAAACACACACACACAAAGCTCTTCCTTCATTTGTTCTCTCTAAAGCTACACCCCAAGACACAGGTATCCTACAGTAGAACACCTGCATGCTAAAGAAGGAGGGGGAGCTTTCTGAATTGACCAGCAACATAGAAACACTTTATTGTCCTGACTGGTTGGTTGCTGGTGGTACATCTTTTTTTTCTCTTGTTTTAAAGAAGCTGTGGTGGCAAAGTGTTTCAAATAACATCACTGACTACACCTTTATTGGATAATCCACATAAACATTAACAAGTTATGGTTTGGTGTCTGATCAGAAGATCCCTGGGCTGTGATACTCTCTTCCTCATGTCCATGTATACTTGGAGATAGCATCCCGTAAATCCTCTGCCTGCCATGATACACTAGATGAACACATTCAATTTTGGGGAAAAATGTGCAGCATGTAGCTTCTACTTCTGCTAATCTCCTCCTACAACGAATAACAGTGAGGCCAAGGAATGCACAACACGCTTATCTGTTCAATGGCATAATACATGAGTTATAACTTTTAAAATGAATAGTAATAATTCAAAGCCGCTTAGCAGAAGAGTATGGGCGTGATTTTGTGAGTTGTGTAAACATATTGGTGTAAGCGCTCACGCAGATTCCTGTTCACCCCCACAGACCCGCAATAGTTATGCAACAGCTTTTAATCTTACATCCTTAAGCTGCCCATATCTCCCTTTATTCCGTTTCTACCACCTACCCCATTTATTCTACATTAGATCTAAACACATAGAAGTCCACAATAACCTGACTGCCCAACCCTCAGCCCCACTTCTCTTTCCACCGTATCTGGAAAAGGGTAAAAAAAAAAAAAAACCCAAAAACAAAACACAATATACTGTGCCATGATTATATCCTGGAAACAGCTTGCTTTGTTTTCTCAGAGGCTCTGATTATTTTGAAGGGTGAGAGACTGACGCCCACCTAACTCATTTTCATGTCTGGTAATTCCAGAGAATCAAACATTTTCGTCCACCTTGTTTTCTCATTTCCTTCAATCCATACCAAGTCTTTCTCCTCATTGTCCTATGAGTTAGAATAGTTAGAATAGACTTCATCTACTCTGAACGACTAGATATCCCAATACTGTGCATTTTTTTCCAAACCCACATTTAGCAGGCATAAACACTAAGCATGATAAAAGCTTTGATAGTTGCACAAGCTTACACAAAGTTTTACCAGGGTGACAGGTTGTTTGTTTTGATGCAGAAAAACATTCACTCCCTTCGTAGACCTAGCAACACTAGACACACTCTGAAGACTGGAAACACTGCAGAGACCCTGATTTAGACCCAGGAGTTGAATTCCATTAAGTCATTAGACTAGGGTTAATGCATTGCAGAGATGTTTGTCTGATGGACCAACCACTTACAGGGTAAGAATAAAACACAACCAAACAAAACATTCCTGTGGATATAAATACACAGATGCACCTCACCCACTCAGAACTCATAGATGCCAAGGCCAAGAGGAAAGTACCATAAGTGGCCCATGAGATTATCACTTCCTAAAAAAAATTGACTTTAGTCATTGACTCAGCAATGAACACTGAATTGAACTACATGTCGACCCATTCCAATAATCACAATAAACAGTCTGACTCTATTGTGCTCCAAACACAAGAACAGCACTATTAGTCTTTCTATTGCAGTGTTTAGATGTGTGTGTGTGTGTGTGAAGGAGAGACAGAGAAAGTTAAGAAATATATAGAGACAGCTGCGCACCAAAATGAGACCCAGTATTTCCCAGCCTCTCACTTGCTATTTGTTTATCCGTCAATCACATATTAGACAGTAATGCAGTGTGTAGGCTTGATCAGCGATGAAGCCCTATTATCTTTCTATTAGGGCTAAGCAACTGAAACTAAGTGGAACTGGAACAGAGCAAATGTTTTTGAAACAACCTCATTTTAGTTTCAGAGTCCAGCCTGCAGCATATACACAGTGATCATTACAGCGAATAAACAAACAGAGGGCACGCTACTTTGGAAAGCACTTTGTATGGGGAAAGAAAGCTTCTATTTCTAAACCTATTCATACAACCCGAACACAGGAATCTGAAACAGAGCTACTGAAATGCATATAAGGCAAGCCTGCATTGTTTTGAGACTTGGATACAAAGTCTTGTGTCTGCGGTTTGAGTGACAAAAGTGTGGTTTTGAAAAGCGGTACAGAAGCTCCTTTAACTTGGTGTAATGATGTGTTTTGCCTATGGGAAAGAGAGCAGGGAAAGAGAGCAGAGAGAAAGAGGGTGTGCCTACCATCTCTGAGACACTGAGAACCCAGGACGGAGATGGGAGGTCCGGGTGTGTCGAGCTACACACACATCTTTTACTGCAGATTGCTGGGAAGAGGGGGCCCATTGCCCCAGTCATGTCCAAAAACATTTATCGTAAGAAGAGAGGCAGAAAGAAACATCCAAGTTATGGTAAGAGATAAATCATGAGAGAGAGAGAGTGTGTGTGTGTGTGAGAGAGAGAGAGAGAGTGTGTGTGTGTGTGAGAGAGAGAGAGAGAGAGAGAGAGAGAGAGAGAGAGGTAATTGGCACAACAGAAGATCTGAGAGACAGGATGAGTTAGATTAGACCCTTAGGGCAGAAAAGACCAAACTAACGACTCAGCCTTCATCTCTCATACACATGTATACATAAACACACTTACACACTCACTGCTCACATAATTGCCCTGTTTCTGCACTTAAGTGCATTGTGACTGATGTCTTTTCTTTTCACCCTGAAGTCTTTCCACTCTATCTTGCTGTCCATTTCCTCTCCACTCTAGTTCTTTCAGGTTACCTTACTTTGACTGACATCTTTTTGCTCTCTCAGTTCCTAAATTCTGTCAGACCATATATAATGTCACAGATATCTCACGCTTGGACAGAAAAAGTGTATAAGTTACATAAGCAATTAAAAAAAATCAATATACCGCTCCATTAGCATCAGGTAAAAGAATTTCATGTTTGAAAACATGAAGTAGAAAGATCTTATCTTGCACTGGGGTCCTCACCAAACCTCACCAGACCTAAATCCCTTATCACTCTCCACATCAACTGATAGTTTGTCAATCTACTCCTTATACCACTTATATAACCTAAACTAAAATACAACCAATTGTTGTATTTTAGTTTAGATTATATAAGTGGTATAAGGAATTCAGCAGTTCCTAGTGACCATAAACACTGTTCACACCATATGCTAACAACAGGAACATAGAAAGAGGTGGGACCACACTCAGTGAGCCAAGTTTCCCCAAAGCATCCTTGACCGCAGCACTAATGAAGTTACAACAATCAGTTTTTTTTCTCCGCATTCATGGCCACTGAGGAAGTTCCTGTCCTGTAGGCGCCAGCGTCGCTTTACCTTAGAAAGTCTTGAGTTACCGTAACAACTACTGAATCATTAAGTCTATGCTATTTTATGACACATGAGACATGTTCACATTAGTAGGAAATGAGATTGCTGGGAAATACATATGGCTAAAACAGACACACCCATATGTCTATAGCACACACTCAAATGCATACAGTTCCACTCAGTGGCTTGTTTGGCACACTTAGATAGCATCTTTGTTCCAAAACATGTCCATAAACCCATATATTAACAATCTGCTCTTCTTTACACTCACACAACTATTTAGCATAGCAAAGAGACCAAACACAGTCAGCTGGCATTGTGTAGTAATTCTCCTTCCTTTTTCCAGGCCACCCCTGTCCCTCCACAGCTAAAAACACACTGTTGCTCCAGTGACAGCCAGCAGGGCTCACCGGTATGCCTCTGGAGGACACGACTGTTATAGCTGCACCTTCAGTTGGTGGTATAGCTTCACATGTTTACAATGTGTGTGTGTGAGTGTGTGAGCAAATGTGCATTTCTGTATAAAGCAACATCCAACCTCCTCTGCCAAACCTCCTCACCTGGGCCATGTCTTCAGTGAGCTTGTTGAAGCTTCCTAGATGCTGGCATGGCAATGATCCTCGGCTGTTCTCTTCATACACAAGCTCCAGGTCAGAACACACACTCTCATGTTGCTGCACCTTTCCAAAAGCACCATGCCCTCCTGTCACTGTTCCTATGTCTGTCCTTCTGTCTCCCTCCAGCAGCAAAGTCAACGATGTCAGGATTGCTGTGCAGATCTTCCCTCTTCCTCTCCCTCTGATCTCTCTTCTTCTCTATCACTGGTTCATTCAGATGGCAGGAGAAGAGGTTCGTGGGTGATCCTCCTTTCCTTCCTTGAGGTCACAGGGAAGCGTATACGACCGTGCTGCTCTTTCACACACTCCTCTTACTCATTTGCTTGCTCACTCTCACTAAGCTGGTTTCATCTCTGTGCCTCAGCTCAACGCTCCCTTCCCTCCCTTGCTTCCCCTCCTCCCCACCCTCAGCACCCCTCCCCCTGCCTCCCTCCCTTCCTCTGATGGTACAGTACACACACACACACACACACACACACATACGGCATTACCATCCTGAAAGAGGGGGATCAGAGGGAGAATGAGAGGATGTGTCATGTGACCCAAGAGCAGTGAGTGTATTGGATCCTTCAGCAGTCGTCACGCCCATTCCTCCATAGATGGAGAAAGCGGTCACCGTTGACAACCACTACTACTGATCCTGCTGGTGTTATGGAGCCATATGGCTCCTTGTTGTGCTTCCAGCCCATCCTGTAGTTACAGCCTGAGGGAGTATGGGTAATGCAGTTCTCAGAATATCTCTGGAATGGCCATTTTGGTTTGCCAAAGGAAAATAGGTTCTGAACCAAAAATGTACTGACTGCATCCACCAGCACATACAACTCTCCTCTCACTCACTCATTTATTCCCTTATTCTCCATCTCTCACACACATTCTGAAGCGCTCAGGACATCCTCTGGTGTTTCCTTCAAGCTCTATGACGGGAAACTCCCAGTCCTCAACAACAGGAAGCTCGCTCCTGCTGTGGCCCCATATTTCCCTTCACCACATCTCCCTGCCTCAAGAAAGCTTTAAATTGCCAGAGCAACACCTCTCATATGCTAGGCCATATTTATGTTCATATTAAGGCTCATTCATTTACAAAATGCTTACTTGTTTTTAAAGACACTGAACACAGAATTAGGTTAGTGCTGGGGTCATCCTGGTCATGTTACTAAATGAAGAAAATGGAGCAGAAATGGGTATAATGACACATCTCTGTGCTCCCATACTCAGAGGAATAGTTTTGCAGCCACACAGACCACAAGACTTGATAAGATGGTGACATCTACTGGTCACGTAGGCTGCTCGCAGCAGTGTTGCCAGATTGGGCTGTTTCTAGCCTAGCTGAGCTGTTGGAAAAAGCCTAAGGCTCATAATATGGTTTAGACATTATTTAATTAGGGCAATTTATAGACAATTGGCTATATTGAGAAGAAAACATATCAATCCAATCTGGCAACTGTGACAGCAATTTTTCATAATCTATCTGTAACAAGCATTGGCCGTATTTTTTTGTGCATGACTGAGACCTAGGCTGTACTGATAATGAAGATGAAGATGATGATGATGACAGCTGGGAGGAAACCAGAATTAGTAGTTTTTAATACCTGCAGATAACTTCATTCTGAGATAAACTACATCTATCACTGTCTGACGTAAATGTGCAGCAGACGTCAATACAGCAGGGTACACCAAGTACAGTTGTAACATTTTTTGCTTTGCCACAGATAATGTATTTTTTTCTGCTTAATGTTCATTTGATCTGCTAATCAGCAAAATCAGGGTCAAAACCTTGCCACTCTCTCATGCATGTTTTTGACAATAAGCATGTAAAGACAATATGTACATTGGTGACAACTGTTGCCATGTCAGAGACAGCTGTAACACTTTGTTATAGGAGGGTTTTTTTTTTTTTTTTTGCTATAAACCAGGGGTTCCCAAACTTTGTATTCCTGAACTTTCCACATCCCGCACACATTAGATCAAATGTGACATAATCTATAGGTTGACCTGTTTTTAAGTTTGATGTTTGGATTAAACCCAAACAATTCAAGTGACCAATCAAATGGTCTAAAAGCTATAAGAATTCAATAAAAAAAAATAATAACTTTGATAATGACGGGTATATTTTCCACCACTGTAACTAAATTAAAAATCCCAGACCCCCTGGCTATGCTTCACGGACCCCGGTGGTTCCTTGGATCCACTTTGAGAACCTCTGCTATAAAGTACATAGACTATAGCAATATCTGAAGTGAAATGTAACTATTTGTGACTCCTTGCACCAAAAATGTCATCCTAACATGTATGAAATGTATCATTTTTTGTCAACAAATCAGTTATTATAAATATATATATATATATATATATATATATATATATATATATATATATATTTAATCTTAAGAAATAGACAAAAAGCTACTATAAAAAAAAAAAAAATCAAGGCAGAAAGAAAATGGATAAATGAACCCTAAACAGACATTTGCTGATATATTATACAGTGTTCTATTAGGTTATGTATATAAAATTTCAGTATGTCGATATTAAGCATGGGTGACACGGTGGCGCAGAGAGTAACGTTAATTTGATCCTGAGCTTGGGTTACTGTCTGCATGGGCTTCCTCTGGGTTCTCCGGTTTCCTCCTACCTCCCAAAACCATGTCGGTAGGTGGTCTGGTTACTCTTACACTGGCCCTGGTGCCTTGTTTGGGAGTGGCGTCCCATCATGCCTTGTGTTCTCAGGAGCAGCTCCAGATCCCACCACACCTGAGCAGATATATCGGTTACTGAAAACGAGAGAGAGCGTGAAACCACAGATTACAGCAATATATATTTAATTTTAAGAAACAGGCACAAGAGCAATCCAAAACTAAAGCAAGGTAAGCTGATTTTGTGTACTGTTATGTATTTGTAGTACAGGTACGGTACATGAAATTAGAACAGGACCTGAATTAGATGAGCTTGATTTGTGTAAAGGCATATCTACTACTTGATGAGCCAATTTGTTTCAATATGTTTAATCAGTATTATCTTACCATGTTATCTTCTATCTGGGTAGAAAAGGCAGGATGAATGTGTGGCCTGAACCCACTTCTAAATTCAGTTATACTTTGACAGTTTTAGACTTACTTTACAATATTTACATTCCATGGGCGCAGAGGAACCTCAAGGAAGGAAAAGGAGTTTCCCATCCAGTGTGTTTATTTCTTTACTCAGACGGTTGGTGTTTATTCTCAAATTTATTGTGTATTCAGCTGTGTAAACACCGACCAGAGGTGGCGTGCTGTGTTGACATAGCGTTTATAAGGTAGTATGCGGCTTGTGAGACAGCCTGCGCCTAATTCCTCTTCCTGGTGTGCTGACTTTACAGTAGCTCATCCTCCATGGAGATTGTTACCGAGTTACCGGACTGTGGGTCGCGGCTGATGGCGGCTCCTGCGCGGAGCGATCATGTAGCGCTGCTGCTGGGAAATGTGCTCCACGTCTGGGGCGGTTTACAGGTGAGGCGCATCACACCTGGACTTTTTATTTTATATCCGTCCGCAGTAAACGTTAGAGGGGGATGCGAAATAGATTCACAAGTAGTTTGCCATTATAGTAATCCCATCTATTCGGACAAAAGTAATTTTTTCCCCCTTTGTTAGTATGTTATTTGGATGTGTCTTCTCGTACTTCTTCACTGTATGTAAGTTTCCCCCGGTTTGCTGTTTGCAGTATGTAGATGGAGAAGAAGTTGTGTTCCCCAGTGATGAGATCTGGCTCTACGATCTGGAAAGTGGAGTCTGGTGAGACACACAACACACCTTTCAGGTTTTTCAGCAGCTTGAAATCCTATCTCATTACTCAGCCCATAGACATTCCTGAGACACAAGTCTTATACTGAATGCACTCAGATATGATCTTTAAATTCCCACTGGAATAATCAGTCCTTTTTAAAATATGTATTTAATAGCTTCATAACATATTTTAAGTTGAAAACTTCCTACATAAGCCTTTGGCTTGCCTGTAGTTATGTTCTTTTGTATAACACCTTAATACCATATAAAAAAAGAGGTAGTACACTGTGTGACCTATGCCACCAAAGGCAATAACAACATAGACAAACAACAATTTTCCCTGAAGACTCTCTCTCTCTCTCTCTCTCTCTCTCTCGTCACTGTGTGTGTGTGTGTGTGTGTGTGTGCACAAGGGCTCGCATGGTAATGGGTGGAGAGTTGCCTCCTCTGCTTTCTCAGACTTGTGGCTCACTTCTCAATGGTATGCTTTATGTTTTTGGAGGCAGAGACAGCGATGACTACACCAACCAGGTAAGCTTTTTGCCAGGGGTGGTGTCAGCTTAGCCCTAGAGGAACACAGCTGAGAGAGACATCCCATTATCATAGAAGTGGCCAGACATGTTTGTCAAGATGCATAAAAGATGCATAAAAGAAAATGCACAATAAACTATTGTGCATTACATGATATGCTTCATGTTTTAATTTCATCCAAAGGAAAAACAGCCATGGAATGTGAGAAAGAAATGATAGTAATTAAAGCAGGCTCAGCAAGTTGTTACAAAACTCACTGAGATTCCATAACCACATAGGAACCACATTAATGTGTGCTTGCATAGTCACACAGAAAGATGAACACACCCACTACATTGTTTTATGAAGATCATTTAAGCTTTGTTTGCCTTTTTATAATGTACATTTTGCTATCTTGGTAGATGTATTGCGTAGACCTGCAAGATGGAAAATACACCTGGAGGAAATTGAGTACCTGTGTGGGAATCCCTCCCTCACCCAGAGACAGACACTCCTGCTGGGTCTACAAGGACAGGTGGTGCAAGGGCTCCAAGCAAAGTCATACTTCACTCGGGATTTGCATGCAAACATGCACTCACAAGTGTATGGGGATGTGGTCATCTTACATGACATGGAAATTTCATTGTTACTGGGTTTGTTAAAAACAAATACACAGACACAATTAATTAAATAGCAAAGCTAAACAAGATTCTACCCGTCTAGCTTGTGGTTTCAGTTTCATAATCAGCTATGAGACATAATCCCAAATAACAACAGGAAGTAGTGACCCTCTCCCGACAGCAAGTCAACCAATCACAGAGAAAAAGACATTTATCCATTCATGACTGCAGGAAGAATCAAATGCATAGTAGTCACTCATAAATACAGCTACTGTATTCTGTTTTGAATATATAGACTTATAATGGTATCTCTGTTATATTTGTCTAGGCTCATCTATTTTGGTGGATATGGATGGAAAACAGTTCGAGAGATCAACAACTACAAAAGTTTCACAGTGGATGAGACATCATGGGTAAGGATGAACACAGTGGTTCCAGCAATTGATATACCTCTAGTTGTCTAAGACACATCACTTTCTACATAGGTGACGAATGGCCGTGTGTTTTTCCGCTTTTGGGGTTGGAATAATGAGGTTCATATCTTCGAACCCGACTCAGCCACATGGACTGAAGTCCAAACCCAGGTAAAGGGCCCTATGACAGCAAGTACAGCACTACTGGAGAGCCCAAAACAAGACTGCAGGATATTACATTTGTGTAAATAGGTGATTACTTATTTTTCCGTTGTCTGTCTATGGCAGGACCGGCCACCTGAACCAAGGGCTTCCCATGCTAGTGCCACTCTTGGCAGCAAGGGCTACATCTGTGGTGGTTTGGTAAGTGGATTGTAATACATTCCTTTACCTCAAATCAACTTTTCATTAATTTTAGACTTTTTATTTTTTTAAATAATGTTTTACACTGACTAATTTGATAGTGACATGCCAGTACGGATTGTATATGTTGGCTAAAGGCAATACATTTCATCATGAGTACTAGTTACAAAAAAGCTCATCTTCATTCAGGAAACACAGACTATAGACATCCACTGTTTAGACCTGGTCACGTGGACATGGACACAAATGTGAGTACTGTCTACCTTTCCCCGGTATTTACGGTGGTGGCCCAGGAATACTCTCTCTGAATTTTTTGGAACAACAAACAAAAGATATAGTTAACAGCAGAAATCTAAGCAGAAGTTAAATCAATAACATTCAAGTTATCAGCAAACTGGTTGGAGCACATCTATATCACAAGTCTTCTGTTCACGACATGGCTGCTGCAACTTCTGCATGCCTCGGCAGGGCACATCTGTTCAAATTTACAGGGATAAGGCTCTGAAATCCATTCAAATGTTCCACCATCACTTTCTCAGTCTGAGATTTTTTTGTAAATTATTAAAAAAAAACGTTTGCCACTGAATAAAGCACGTGACTATCACTGCTATCTCAAAGTAAACAGCATTAGTGACTTTCAGTGTCAACAAAGACATCGAAGCCTCAGTTTCCACTGGATTGTGTATTAATAGCACAACAAATCCTTTGGAAAAGTCTAAGTAAACACAGGTTTTTTTTACTGGATCGCTCAAATGCTCAAAACATGGATAAACCATGATGAAACTCAAAGGCTAAAGATGAAGATGAAGGCTAAAGATAAAGGCTTGGTTGAAAAAAAAACTGGAGTAGTAATTTAGTAGTGAAATAAACATTTTCAACATAATTGTAATATACACTCACTGAGCACTTTATTAGGAACACTATACTAATACTAGGTAGGGCCTCCCTTTGCTCTCCAAACAGCCTCAGTTATTCATGGCATGGATTCCACAAGATTCCTTTAAGGTTCTCGATTTTTGCTTGGTGACATGGTGCATTATCATGCTGGAAGTAGCCATTAGAAAATCGGTAAATTGTGGCCATGAAGGGATGCACATGATCAGCAACAATACTCAAATAGGCTGTGTCATTCAAGCAATGATTGATTGGTATTAACAGGCCGAAAGTGTGCCAAGAAAACATTCCCCACACCATTACACTACCTCCACCAGCCTGGACTGTTGACACAAGGCAGGTTGGGTCCATGGATTCATGCTGTTGGCACCAAATTCTGTCCCTACCATCTGTGTGCTTCAGCAGAAATTGAGATCCTAATAAAGTGTTCCGTGAGTGGAAATAATCTTTTGTTACAACTAGCAATTCTTTATAGATTATTAACATATGTCATAATGTAAATTAGCTAAAGAATACATGTAGATAAATCTAAAATCTCTTCTTGCAGGCTAGATCTATAGTTTTGTAGCTTAATGTTATGTCAGTAAACATAGCCAAAACCTGACTTTCACATTGCAGATGACCAACTACATACATTTTCCCGTTACCTATCTGCAAACACACAAAATGACCTTATTTATTCACGGCTATGTGCTTGATACAAAACTTTACTAACTTTTAAAAACTTGATTTGTTGAACAGTCCATTGACTTCAGCTTTCTCTGAAAATGCTAATTCTCTCCCAGTGTTCACAAGTTTGTTCTTACTTGCCACTCTATTGCAGATTAGTCTTCTTTGGCTTGTAAGATTATACTAGCACTTACACTACCTTTCGATTTAATTGCCATTCTTTGTTTCATTATCTTACATGTATTTAGTGAAAATGAAGCACTTGACAGCAGTCAGCTCCTATAACAGCTTGGTCTGGATTCTGCTTCACTAGTATGAGGCTTTGGATTAATAAATAAACGTTGATTACAGCAGTGGTCAGTAGTCTTGGGGCTACTGATTAGGGCAAATCCTAGCACCATCAAAGTTGCAAGCCATTGAACAAAGTCTTTAATGTTCTCAGATGTAAGGGGCTTTGGATAAAATGTAAATGTAGATGTTAGCATATAAATGAGTATTAGGCAACATAAAGTGCTTTTCTTCAAAATAAATACTACAAGAAAAGAGCCAAACTATCATGCCCTTCTTCACTACTGTGACTAGTTCAAAAGTGAAGAGCTCTAAAAACACACTTCTGTTCTATGATTGATATTACCTATGACTCAGTAGCAGGACCACAAATGTAAGTATGCAAGTCACAGTTACTATTTGCATACACCTTTGCCTTGCAGAGACTAAAACGAATGGTGTAGTTAATGAGTCACATGTTAAATTCACATGGGTTTTCTACTGTTCGCAACATTTATATAAGAAAAATCTCAGATCTTTTTTCCAAAACAGAGAACCGTAACGTATTTCTAGAATCACATCTCTCTCTTTTAAACAGTTAACAGTCATAATAAGTTCGTGAATATGTTATGAAATTATATCATGCCATATTCATGGTGTATTATGACATGTGATACTGCCTAGAACTTCTATGACTTACTATTGAATTTCTGTTTATATGAGCTATGAATTAGAGTAGCAACTACAGAAAAAAAGGAGAAATCTGTTAGTCTTAGCATCAGTAGCGGCATCTGAGAAGGCTTTTAAGATTGCACTGTTTCATTGTTAGCTGTAGTATCTGTAGTTTATCTACATTTTGGAGGATTTTGACCCTTTTCTTTGGGTATTTGTCTAATCTTTGCTATTACCTCCATTCGGTTGAAAAAAGAGAAAAAGTCTGTAAGGACTCAGCTTCTCAGATTTCTGCTTACATTCTATTGTGCCTCTTTTGTAAAGTGCTTTGAACAAAGCACCTGCTAAAAGAACACGTAAATCTTTAACAACACATTAATATGTGAAGATATGTGAACACATTAACTTGCAAAAAAGTGTTGTTTTTTTCCCCCTCAAAACAGTTTCATGATTCTTCTTACGGTGTAGATTGGCACAGTAACTGATGTGTTATTAACAACACTTTGTTTGAGCTGTCACACTATTTGACATGCAGTGCAACATTTAATGTGACATTTTTACTGCTATCATAAATTATTTTACTCTGTTTCATGGCTTCTCAACTGGGGACCAACTGCACTGCTCCAAACACACCTGATCCTTAGGGGATAGGAGAGGCTTGAAGCTGGGCAGTAGGACCCTAGAATTATGTTGTGAAACATGCAATGTGTGTCTTTGTTTATGTCCTCAGTGAGCCTTTGGCCCCTCCCCTCCCGATGGGCCGCTCTCTGCACACACTCACCCCCACCTCACACGACACGCTGTTCCTCTTCGGTGGCCTAAGCATATGTGGGCAGGTTCTTTGTAAGTTCAAAGGCTAAAGTCCTTATGTGTGACACCGTAATATTTTTTGTAATGCTGTAATTCATTCCTGTTTAGGTGATGGCTGGGAATTTAACACTGTAACAAGAGAATGGAGAGAGAGGCCGCATCCTCACAAAGACAAACCCAGGTATGAGAGATAGAACATACATGGGCTATCAGCAGTGTTATTTTAATTTGAGGGATCTTGGGGCGTTGAGACTCCGTAAGTGTAGCTTGAGCCGACTAACTGTGCCCCAAAATAAAATTTGGGTTGGCTAGGTCCAAATAGTATATTGTTTAAGAAAATATAAGAAATGTTTGTGTAATGCACACATCAGAAAGTCATATCTAATCATTTTATATGCAGATTTTTACATTTGTATTAAACAAGATTAAAATGAATAGGGTATGCCTCTAATGTCATCCCTTTGTTTTGGTAAGCACTATAAGTGAGATCTGCTTATTAACCTATGATAAGCAGCATCTACATGTACAACTGACAGTGAGGATTATTAAACTGTAAATAATTTTTATAATCCCCTATTTTTATTTCTTATCAAAATTGTGATATGCTACAAAATATGTTAACTATGTAAACAGCTGTGGTGTCAAATCAGCTTTTGGTCTGACAATGCCCCCTTGTGGGACCCCCAAGGAGTTTCAGTATAAGATTAAAAACTGGGTTGCAGTGATCTGACCATGGATTTTTATTTGTCGAATGACTGAATCTGTCCTCAGGTTGTGGCACTCAGCAGTACAGGGGAAGGACAATGATGTAGTGGTTTATGGAGGAAGCCGAGACTACATCTTAGTCATGGATTCGGTATGTATATTTTTTTTATGGAAAAAAGGTACCAGGAATTGCCAGTAAAAGGAAATAATACTAGATCCCATCATCAGATGAAAGAGAGACTAGATCATAGGCAATCATTCAAGGAGACTGAATCACAAGGGACAGATTTAGTGCAGGGTGAAAAGGAGTGAGAGTGCATTGATATGGAAATCAAGCAGGATGAAAGATGGTGCAGTAAAAAAAAAATCAGTCAGCAGCTCAAAGCACAGTGAGAAGTGCAGTCTCCAATAATCAGACACCAAATTATTGAGAGGCCTTGAGTATTTACTTCCTGCAAGTCAGCTGTGTTTACCTGTGGTTCCACATTTCAGTTTCCCTTATTGTGTTGTGTTCTTTTGGTTCCTTGTTTTTTTTCTACTGTTATAGTCCTGCCTGTACTGCTGTCTAAACTTTTCTGGTTTTGATCTCAGCATTTTGCTTGGATTATGAAAAAGGTGTTGCAGATGATAAATTCTGACCATCAGTTTGGACGATGACCAATATCATTTGATATGCCCTAGAGTCAGCAATTACACTCTGCTGACTCTGGCACTTTTGTCACCTAAAAAAAAAATTAGTTTTGCACATTCAGCAGCAGAAAGCACTGCATTGAGCAACAGATAAAACTCTTGAGACTGGGTCTTGAGACCCAGTAAGTCAGTTCTACTCGTAGTTGTTCAGGAAATAGTCCTGCGCTTTACACTATAGATGAACTAAGCTTTAATTTAGCCATTGGTCATCTGATCCAGTACTCAGTAACTGAAACTGATTTCTTTTCTTAGGTTACAGTGCTCAGATCTCCTTCACAGAGTCACTGTAGAGATGTGCTGGTGTTTCAGAGCCAGCCTTATTCACTCACCCGGTAGGTTTTATCAGTGGTCTCCAACAAAGCAACACTCGGATTACCCTGGATCCTTAAAAAAATCCAATCTAAACCTTTTTTTTGACTGACGTTTATACATTAAAAACTATATATTTAAAAAAGAAGGTATAGGTACCTGCAGCATTTTAATGTCTTGACCCTGTATGCAAGAGGATCAAGCGTGTTTTAAGAACCTGAGAAGGCTTCTTTGGGAAGTATTAGGTCTTAATATTCTGATTTTCCTTGTCGTAGATTATGTGAGGACTGCATAGGCAAACATGGATCTGTTTTACGGGAGAAGGTGTCGTCTTTACCACCCAGAGTTCGGGAGACCCTTCACAAGAGGATGTCTTACTTCAGAAGAGAAATGCAGGAGCAGAGTGGTTGTACATGAGCTCATGGACAAGCTTATTATATTGGCTCGATCATGTGAGCATTTCTGCTCCACTAACATTCCTTTGTTTCAGAAGAAGCTGAAAACATATATTTATTGATTTACTGGCAGTTTTTATTTTTGCTAAACAACAGGTTATTAGATATTAATATTGTATATTCTTAGTAGTTGCCTTCAACAACTTATTATTATTACTGAAATGTAGAGATGTGGATTAATTTAAACTACTGAATCTTTAAATATTTTTGTTCAGATTTTTATAAGGATATCGATTCTTTATGCTTTTTAATCAGACAACTTGATGGGGTTGATTTATACAACACAATTTGAATATTAACAATAATTTAAATAAATAAATTATATAAACAAATCAGTGGGTATTAATTTCTACACGTGAAGAACCAACCAGAATACAGAAAGGGTGGTTTGGATTGGAAAGGATTTTTAGCATCCTAAAGGGGTTTCTTTTTGGAACCTTCTTCTGTTACAGGGTTCTAACATACAAACTTTAAAAGATACTTTCAGAGGAATCGACATTTAAGGCTCTATACTGATCATTTTAGTGTACTCTAGAACTCTATAAAGCATACACACCTTTTTTTAACTGGTTTAATCATAAGTTTATTATTGAATATATTCATGAATTGGAATGCTTTCTTACAAAATAACAATGGAATGATATGTCACATTTAGGCCAATATATACTAATAAAACCTGGAGTTTTCTTCTTCTTTCCTGATGACATATTTAAGAAATTACTGTACCATATCTAATATTTTTTATATAAAACCATTAAATTTTTTTGGTATTTTTCCCTCAAAGTGCATAAAAAGAACTCCAAAGGGCTTCACCCACCCAACTGCAGCGCTTGACATAACAAGCTCATGATTAAGACAATGATTGAGCAATGAGTGCTGGTCACTCATTCAACTGACTGAAACTGCATTTCCCAGCAGCCACTGCAGCTTTGATTTCTAGAATACAAATAATCCTTACAGGCAACTTGATAACTCATCTCAACATTTCACCAGTGTCTTTGAAGCTGAAGGTAGAATACAATCTGAGCCATAATTCTGAACACAGGGCAAAGCAATGCACAAAACCAACAAACACTGCCCACATGGGAAAAGGAGAAGTAAATAAAATTTAAAAAGATAAAAAATAATAATGCTCATTCAGCTGATAGGAGCAGTGTTTTTCTTCTAAGCGTATTAGCATTGTCTAAAAAAAAAAAAAAAAAGCTAAAGCTTAGATGCCTGATCAAGTTTCTCTTGCATTTAATTAAGACCATGTTAAACCAATAGTGAAATTAACTTGGAAAGAGAAAAAAAAAAAAACGTAAATGGAGATGGCACCAGGGTCGTTCCAATGTACATCCTTCCTCCTGCATCCTTCTCCTCCGCTCAGCCACGCTCACTCATATAGCCTCCACGTAGTTGGCGGGCAGCATGCCCTGCTGGCCCGTGCGCTCCACACGGCCGAACATCCATCCCTCATCTATCTGCTGCACATCCACGATCACGTCTCCATCGGCAAATGAAACCTCGTCCTCGTCAGCTGCTGCGTAGTCATAGATTGCTCTGTAGCGCTTCTGCATACACACAGGCATTGGTTTAGCTGAATTTCAGTTACATTTTAACACTTACCTTGACTTATGTTCCATTTTAAAGTACTCCTGAATATGTCATATTAAACCATTAAAGAAAATCTATCTAGAATAGAAAACGCTTAGCAATATCCATAATATAGAAATTATAGCTGGACATCAGCGTCTATTTATATAACAGTAGCCAAAACCTCAAATTATACATAATAGCCATGATTTTGTCCTTCCCTAGCATTAGCCAAGTTACCTAACTAGCTTAGTATGCAAGTTCTTTGGCTTCTAGTAATTTGCATATCAAACAGGTTTAGGCAGTTCTTTTGAAAATATTTCTTGACATTACAAGCTGAGCTTTAATGTAATGCTTCCATCTATGTTTTTTTTTTGTTTTTACATTAGTACTCAAATCTATTTTAATTGGAAAAAATTAAATGTAATGCTCGGTTAACAAAATTTTACCCAATCTATATAATCAAAGGCACAGGTTCCTGAGCTGAAGATATATTATTGTCTGTGAATGAGTGTGTGAATGTGTGTATGCATGGTGCCCTGTGACCACTGGGTGTGAGACGGGAACAAACACATGATGGACTGCTGATCCATCATGTCTTTGTTCCCATCTCACATCCAGTGTTCCTAGGATGAGCTCTGTGACCCTAACCAAGATAAAGCAGATACTGAAGCTGAATAAATGAATATATAATCAAAGTCACTGAAGAGCAGTTAACCATATAAAAACATTTTTCGCAGAGATATTTTAGTGCAGTCTTATCTGGAAAGGGCCAACGTGGGTGCAGGATTTCATTCCAACCAAGAAGAAGCCACACCTGAGTCTATGAAAGCCAAGATCAACTGATTAAACAGGTGGAATCAGCTGTGGTTCCTACTTGATTGGAATGAAGACCTGCACCTACATTGGCCCTTTGGGGATCAGAATGGACACCGCTGTTTTAGTGTGTTAACATGGAGAATTGAACTTGATGTGGTGCAATTCCTCACCCCGCCACTAGAAGGTGGGGGAGCTGCAGCAGAGCGAGCAGGCTGGGGGTCATAGTTGTAGTTCTGAGGGCTGGTTGGGCTGGTAGGCTGGTAGGCTATGCATTGCAAAAGAAAGAAATTATGCACAGGTATTAGACTCATGTTCAGGATGTACAATCATTCTGATAAGAGAAATGTGAAACATAAAAGAGACAAAAAATAAAAGAGAACTGCAGCCATGTACTGATTGGTACCTCTATTAGCGTTGCTCTCAGGGGGCTGAGCCTCACCTCCCATTCGGGTCTTTTCAAACTCCTCATGATACTTGATCTGATGCATGAAATATGACAAACATCCACACACACAAACACAAACACACACACAAACACACACACAAACACACACACACACACACACACACACACACACACACACACACACACACACACACACACACACACACACACACACACACACACACACACACACACACACAGTGCTGTGTTACAACAGTGAACTTCAAACACAAGATGTCAGTGTATTCCACTGTGTTGGGCTATTCTAAGAACAGTTGAACACGGACACAGGCAGAGGAAATGACTCCTCAGCACTGGCCATGTGATCTTAATGTTGCTTGGAAACAAGCCATGACATAAGATCATGAAAGTGGTGTAAGAGTGAAAGGCAGGTAGCAGTAGATAATGACAAAAAATTAGAGAGAAAGTGGAGTGGAGGCAGAATGAGTACATTTCAAAGACTTTCGAGTCTCATACTGAACAGACAAAAAAACGCAGGGAAACAACTTGTAGACAGATGGGAATGAAAGGAAGTGGAGCTCAGGACAGGGAGGGGAGGGAGGAGTCTGAAACACAGTGAAACATGCCTCAACATGTGTTCCAGACCTTAAGTAACATGTTATATCAGATATTCCTCAATTGTGTGAAAATTCGTCTTTTGTATATAAGGTGATATTATAGTTCCTTGCCAGTTTGGCAGCTTACGTTGCTGATCTGGTCCTGTGTTTTCTTGATTCTCTGCATCTCTGGTGTGTCAGCCACCACACTGAAGCCTTTCCCTTTGTTCTTCTCAAAGTCCTCTTTATAGAGCACCTATATGGGACATAAGACAAAGAAGAAACAGACAGAATTATTCATTTTACAGTTAATACACTGCATTACACACCTAGTGCATACATGAACCCCCCTATCCAACTGGTAGTTCATTTCAAGTTGCTCAGTGACCAACAAGAAACAAAGACAACAGATAAGCTTTTGAAAAGTCAAACTATGAATAATGATGTGTGGTTTACATGAAATATCATGGTCTCTGCAGTGAAAAATGTGGCTCTGGCATATACACACCCTCTTTTGCTATGCCTCAATTCATTCTCCACAAACATTGCTCAAGTGCATGCATGCAAGCACAAAGACATGCACACACAGCCTTGAATTACAGCCTTTGAGGTATTTAGGGTTACTATATCTGAAAAACTGCTGCACCTATAGTGAAACCTCAGTACTCAAAGAGGATTCTTATTTGTTCAAATAAAATATGCATATTTTTGCATTAAAAAACAGTCCCACTGTCAAAATTGTCATGTATTTCTAATATGCGGGAATTAATTCCCCATAAAGCACTAAATACATGCCCAGATGCAGCCATACACACAGGATGTTCACCAAATTGTAGGCCTGCATGCAGAAAGTCTCTAAAATATGAGCTGAAAATACCCCACGCTCCAAAACACAAAATAGTCTGGAAAGAAGATGAAACACCCCACCCCCAACCAAACAGAAATAAAATACAGAAGCAATCGTGTCTGTATGCTTTGTAGTTCCACCTTTCACACTTCACTTACAAAAGGCAGTGTAATGGCAAACAAAAGTGACAGTGTCTGCAGTGGCCTTTACTTTACGGAAGGCCTGTAAAATCAGACCTGGCAGTTTCAGATTGGCTGTAGTTTACTGCTGTATAAACTGTAGGTAATCTCAAGACTCTCTTAACAGAGTGCTGTTCTACTGCTGCTCTTATAGTGATTTTCACTGCAAGATAATGAACAGGCTCTGGCAGCGTGCTAGTGAACAGCAAGTGTGTTTTTTTAGCCCCCAACCACAAGTACCTCATCGTGGCTTTGAGATAAATTATTAATAACAGCATGTAGCCTTGTTGGGTTACTGTGGGCTTTCTGTGTAATGATTAGCCTTTGCTGAGGTGGGCATGTGCAGAAAAGAAAAGAAGTGCAGGAAGTGCATCATAGAGGATGTCTAACCAACATTTAGGTACAGCTACAGACAAAGGTGCATGTCACCAAACAGGCCATGCTTCACCACACAGCCTGACCTAAATTGAAACACCCCATTGCACAACAACACACATACATTCCTGACTGGTCTGTAAAAGGGAGAGGGGGGATTGTAACACACATACACTCACAAGGCTGACGTTCTACAGATCAACATCCCCATCCCCCTCTCTTTACTTCTCCATCATCCCGGAAATTCCCCATAAAGCGTCCAAGCGTGCTGACCCCAGAGGGCCTGCTGCACTCCCACAGCCTGTAAACAAAGCCCCTAAATAGAGAGAGAGAAATGAAAGACCCCCTCTGCCACACAACTATGCCAAAAATGATGAGTAACGCCGCTGCTATGTGTGTTATGCGTCCACTGCAACAGTACCAACCATCAGAGTGTTCTTGTGCTTTTAAGGGCTTGCATCGTTGCTGAATGTCTATGCAAAAAAAAAAAAAAAATTAAAAAAATAAAAAAGAAAGAAGTTAAGTCTGTCTGAGTTTCCTTTACCAGACTGCCTTTTAGTCATCCTTTTGTTTAATGTTTTTGAAATAAGGCCAACTAATTGCACAGTTAACTTCCTTAGCACTGTTGAATTCTTCAGACTGACTGGTCAGATGTCTATATTAATGTGCTCATTGTTATATGTTATTATTTCTTGTAACAATTCATTCACAAGGACTTGTATGACATCTACAAAATCTAAGGCTAACAGTAAGCAGATTTTAAAAACATGTATAATTGTTGATATGTGAAGCTTTCTGTAAGGAGCTGTTTATGGAAGGAGTCACTAGTATCAGTGCTTTTTGTAATAATCAGTAAGTTTATTAAAAAGCTCTGAAAAATCTTCAGGACAGCGCTTTTTTGCCTTAATTAAATTCGAGAGAGAGAAGAAAGAGGCTGGTGAGGGAACAACTGTTTATAGCTGTGATCATGAAAAATATAACAGGAACTAAGTTGTCTTGAGGAACTAACATGACACCATAGCATCAGATATAATGATAAACGCATTAAAAAAAATGTTTCACAATTGTTGGCAAATTGCTGTGTAAGAAGACGAATAAAACACTCTGAGATATGTTGGTAGAAGAAAATAATCCACTTTGGGTTGGCAACTGTAACACCGCTTTGTTTCAGGCCACACACACCATGAAATTGTGGATAATTTTCCTTTACCACCATGTCCTGTTGTGTTTTATTCCTTACTTAAAACATTGCACCTGGTTTTTAATCAAATCTGGATTGCCAGTGTTAATTACTGTCCTTAATCCATATAGCTGAGATGACAGGATGGTGCTCAGAACCCCTAAAAATACCCTGGTCTTTGCAGAGTCTTCAGGTCTGAAATCACTCCCTATTAACTGCAAATAAAATAAGGCTAAGGTTAAGGAGGGGCTCTTTTTAAATAGAAGGAAGTGTTACGCTATGTCTATTCATTTTTTGATAGGGCAAGTGACAAAGAAACAGAGAAAGGTCATTGGGAAACAGGAAATGGAAGGGTGGGGTGGGTGAGAGAAAAAGGTGGGTGAAAGGAGGGCAAATGGAACGAATATGGCACAGAACGAGAGCAGATGGTGCGTATACTGTCTACATGGGAAGTGTGACCTCACAGGAAGATCACTGGATAAAATGCCGTCTATGCATGGGTCACTTATAGATCTTACGCATGTTGTTCATTGCTGATTATTATCACTACAGTGTTTAACATTTTTCTCTTTATTAATCCGCTCATATATACACTGACCTTACTGTACTAATTTGGAAAGGTCAGTTACTGCCTGTTACAGGCATCAGGTGGTGTGTGTGTGTAAGTGGGGGGTAGAGGAGGAAGGGAAGTGGCAATAGCCTGTATTTTGGATGGTATGGAGAGTCCGTCTGTTGTAGATTGTTGCCAAGGGGATCCAATTGTCATGACAGCAGGACCTGCTGATCAGTGAGCCATAGAGGGGAGGATGGCCAGAAAGTATCAGAGAAGAAGAAAGAACTTAAAACAGATTAAATACTGTGTCAGTGAGTAACTATTCAAATATAACTAGTTACTGTGACCAGACCAGCATGGCCAATACTACTGGATTTACTGGAATTGAAGCAAAGAGGCAGTCAGAAAATAGACATGAAGGGTTATAGGCTGGAACAGGAAGGGCAAGGGAGGAAGAGGAGGATGAGCAACAAGGTTAACCTACCTGGCTTTGCATCTTGCTCTGCTGCTTGAGCCGGAGGTTCTCTGGAGTATCAGCCACACTGGTGAAGCCCGTCTTGGGGTAGTGCCTGGAAAAAAAAAAAAAAAAAAGACACAAAGAAGTGACTTGTCTGAATGAACTACACTCTGTTTACTACAAATGTAGCTAAAAAGACAAGGCTACAGTAGGAGGACTGACAGGACAACATAAAGAGAGCAGAGGCAAAGTGAATAAAAATGTGTTTGAGTGTTTTGCATTATCCCTGCAGCTGAAGACCTGCTTGGACACGTCAGTCTCTGCAGTCTATGCATCTTTCTCTACTGGAATTTGGGAGAAAGAGTGGAGATAATCGTGATAATGCCCCAACACTGTTCAGACCCTTAAGGATTCATCACACACACAAAAAGGATGAAAACCATAAGCCTTCTGTTGCAGTCAAGCTTATTTGAAGTCAGTGCTTACTCAACCCAGCTTGCTATTAAAATATCTGGTCAAAAAAAAAAAAAAGATTTTCAGTGATCAGAGTCTGATAAAGCAACACTGCTTCCCTTAAACTCAGTTTCACCAGCTCTCAGTGCAGACCGGTGGGAGTGACTGAGTGTTTGGACAGCATTTAGTAGCATTCTTGTCTCAGTGTCCAGCTGGGAGGAGGAGTTTGGTCTTGGTTCCCAAATGTATCCCACATATTTGCACGAGAGAGGAAAGGGAGCATGCAGTCATTTCTGCAAACATTCAGTGCTATAAACTGCTTCAAAATACAGTGTTGTATAGATGCTTTACATTTAACATGCTGTCATTCCAAAACCAGAATCTCTATTCGGGCTAGGCAAAGTGATGTTATAACATTAATGTTATGATAAATTATGCCAAAATAAGTTGTAGAATTTTTTTAATATATATTTTTCAGTGTTAAATATTTTTTCTGTACATAATTAAAAGTTTGTATATTGTAGAAGGTATCATGATATAGTATTTTTGTCAAATCACCCACTCTTACTCTCTTTTTTTCTGATAGTTTTTGTGTTTGTGTCCATGTGTGAACATGTTCCTGTCCTTGTCCTGGTCTGACCTCGTGGCCACTTCCACCACCTCGGGGAAGCAAATTTGGATTGGTAAGCAAACTACACAAGCACAAAGCCCTTATTCACAAACCATTCAGCTCAGGTTAAATCAAATAGCAGGGATGCGGAAACTGCATTCAGGGGCAGCGTTGCCATGTTGCATTGCTCCGAGCAACAGTTTCAGGCCAAAGGCAAATAGGCTGGCTTCTAGAGAGATGACACATAGGCAACTAGTGGGAGGAGGATACAAGCTTGCTTGTACTGTTTCTCGTACGTGGAGACAAACAGACAGGCCGATTCAGAAATAACAAACTCTCTGTGCATTGTCTCGCCACACTATTTTGACAGAAATAGTGTTAAAATATTGAGATGAAGAAATAGCCTGAATCTAAACTGGATCAGATGGAAATGAGGTCAGATTAAACCTGTCTAAATAAAGCCTATTGCTCTTCAGATTGAAATCAAGAATGCTGTGTGTCTCTTTCTTTAAGATGGTGAACAAATAAAAGCTACATGACTCATACTCAGGGAGGATTCTGAGTCAAAGATGATTCTTCTCCAAACAGGTATTAAGCTATGAAGAATAAAGAGAGAGAAGCCGTTATTTGTCACATATTCCTTTCAGCATAGTGAAATTCTTTTCATTGCATATCCCAGCTTGTTAGGAAGTTAGGGTCAGAGTGAAGGGTTAGCCATGATACAGCGCCCCTGGAGCAGAGAGGGTTAAGGCCCGGCTCAAGGGCCCAACAGTGGCAGCTTGGCAGTACTGGGGCTTGAATCCCCAACCTTCCGATCAGTAACCCACAGCCTTAACCACTGAGCCACCACTGCCCCGTAAGGGGGTGCACCATTCCCAGAAGTGGTGCAATACTGGGTTGATGCATGGAGTGGACGGATCAACCCTCTATTCCATCTCCCTGTTCAAATAATCAATTTAATATACGGTCCTCGGATAGGGGACGCATCAGGCTTTAAACTAATAAGAACAGATACTACACCAGAAAGTAGAGAAGTGATCAAACAGTGAATAGTGTTCAAACACTTCAACAAAGAAATGGTGTGTTATGGTAGAGAATGTCTCATTCTCCCATGTAGAGAATGATAAAGGTGCGGAGGTGCCAACATTGCTAACAAGAAAATTCTAGCAGGCCCAATGTTTGAAAAAGACGCTGGCATTTACAAGTTTACTACTGATATAAGAATAAAAGGAAACAAACAAATCAAATAACTTGTCTGCCCAAATAGGAACACCAAATTGCGCAATACATAAAAATTATTTTCTTAAATATAAGATACCCACTGAAAGAAAATAATGAATAGCAATACAGCGCATTTTACAGTGCACTTTTATTATTAAACCGTCTGCTTATTGACACAGAAAAGCAAAATAATCACCCTTTTGTTTTCATAAATTCACAGGTCAAAAGTAGTCCTAGGTAAATTTGGCACAAAGCAAAAGTAGCCGCAAATGTGTCGTTCATTTCGCACATTCTTTCCCTGTCGGTGAACTGGCTTTTCTGACAAACAAATTTTATTCACATTTAGTCTGACTGCTGCTTTAGTTGAAAAATAGAAAAGTGTCATTTTCAGGTGGCTCACGTATCACTGTAGCAAGTGATCAATAATCATAAATGTTCCGGCTAAACTGGTGATGATGGTACCACTGCAGCTGGATACACTAACATGTATCCTTTCCTCCTAACCATGGGATATTCTTGAGCTGAATGTAGCATGATACACAAAAAGCCAAGGAAAGGTACCTGGGCACAAATACAGCCAAAAGGTCATTGTGCAGGTCAGTGCAGAAGTGAGACTGGCAGCTGTGGAAAGAACCTTGTAAACTATCTATTTTAACACTTCCATGTGAAAGTAGCATTTGTCTGCTGTAGTCAAACACCATATTATAAAGGGTTTGTATATAACTCAAGGGATTAATGGATAAAAAAAATCAGTGTGGTTTGGCGTGAATGTGCAAAAGTAAACTGCCACCCATCCAATGAGGAGTGTACGGAGCCCCTAAGGGGACATGGTGCTGGAAAAAAAATTGAGATGGGAGGTAATTTTTATTTCATTGTTTTTTTCTTACGTTCACAAAACTTCTGTTTTCATGAGAGAAACGCAAATATTTGCGAGAGAACGCGAAGGTTTTGCGAGAGAACGCGAAAGCATTGAAATATAAATATTCCTCCCATCTCATATTTTTTTCCACCGCCATGTCCCCTTAGGGGCACTGTAGGAGTGTTTGTGCAGTCTGAGAACATAACTGAGCTCCAACCAAACAGAAGGCCTGATGTTTATCACTTAGTGAAGTGATATAATATTGAAATGAGATGTGCACATGTTTGCATGTTACTCAAAATTTGCTTTGCTCACAGGACTTAATAACAACCCACAAGCTCTGGATTGTTGTCCAATGACAAAATAGGCAAATGTTTAAACTCCCACACATCTCCCCTACGTGTGAGAATGATGCTCAGAACACCGAAACTTAAGGCTCTTGCATTTTTGTAGGTAACCTGTCAACACACACACACACACACACACCAGTACAGATACTGGGTCGTACTAACGTTCAAACAAAAGAGATAAAAATGAAAGAGAAGTGCATTCCTTGCCAGAAAGATATTTTGCCAGCATTACAGGGAGGAAAGACAGATTGAGCACACACCCTCAGGAGACATGAGGACAGGCAGAACGAAGGACTGAAAAGAGGGTGAAAGTGCTTACTGGCTGCAGTAGGGTTTCTTGTCGAAGCCTTTGTAGTTCTTCATGTTTAGAGTCATTTTGCAGACCTCGCAGCTGAAACATCCTTTGTGCCAATACTGCAACACATGAAAGATAGAGCACACAGAGCATAAATTTGGAATACTGACTATCTAGCATCAACACAAAACATGGTAAATATGTTTATGATTGTCCCTGATACACAAACATTGACCCATTAAGATAAGCATATGACCATCTGATAGCAGCATTAAGTTGCCAGCTAAATAGTTCAAGGTTTTTAACTCCCGTTACAGATTCTGACCTCTGAACTGTGACTTGTGACCAATATTCTTTATTTTTACTAATGTGTGACCTTTGACTTCTGGGATTGTGTCTCATATCTTTGTTATTTGCTAGTTTTAGCTAAACATTATTTTGATCTCAAATGTCTTTTGACCTCTTTTGATCTCAAATGTTTTTTTGCCTTCATCAAAAATACAGAGAAATCTATTCTGAACTTTCATGTTCCATAAAAATGTGCTTCAGGATAAAGAAGCATCACCATGCAGAATATTTTGACCTGTAATAGACCCAAATAAAGGTAAAGCAATTATTATGAGCCAGGAAGCAGTATGTAAAGTAGGGCTGCCTAAATCCAGGCCACTGCAGAGAAAGTGGTGTATAAAGAAACATACATCAGCCTGGTCTGTGAGATCACTGTATGTTCCTTTACGTTTTTCACATTGACACTGAGTATGGTATTATTCCCTGCCCAAAAATACACTCACACCCAGACAGGAACATATGAATGTGGGAAGTCCCTAGAGTAAGACGCAATGACTGTCTGATTTGACTTGAGAACAAAGTGCATCCTCATTTTTGTGCAGAATTCTCCTGTCATCCTTTCACATTCATACATACCCTGCCTTCCCTGAATTGCCATGACTTATACTGACACCACACATCTGACAAGTTATAAGTCATTTACTTATCATACATTTATTACCATAGCATTACCACAGAGTAATACAACACTGAGCCATAATGCTCATACCAACTCATCCAGCAGTTATTTTACAGTTCTTCTGAGACCTGTACTGGCTAGGTGGGATCTTCTGGTACTTACTTGGTCCAGTTTCAGCATGTTTCCTACATGCTGCCTAACGTAACTTTTCTCTAGAAGGCTAAGCTGACTTCCTCTTTTTTTTTTGTTGTTGTCTACATTCAAATGCAACAGCGGCTTGCAAAGAGATGACAGGCAGAAATTTGCCCATGAGCAGTTGCTCTTCAGCCCAGCACTGCAACACTCAGGCCTTTCACACGATGTCTATCACGCACAGCTCATCCAGCACTGACTCACTCTTACGTGATCTTCCAGAGAAGCTGCAGCACACCTCCACAAGACTTTCACACAACCTTTTGCACAAAGCACACCAAAACTGAAAAGCAACAAACACACTATGAAAAGGATGTGTTATCAACAAACCAAAAACTACTGCAACTATTATTATCAAGGCCACTTAAACACTTCAGGCAGGAACTACAGAATTTAGCAGGCTCTAATTCTGGAATAGGTTCTGAGAAATGCAATGTTATCTTGTGGTTAGAAACTGGAATTTTAAAAAAAGTATAGACATGAACAGAGCAGATTTGGTTTGGAAAATTTGGTAGACAAGCAAACTGTAGCTCTGATGTAAGTGGGTTATATCCCAAATGATTGAATTGCCCCTGGTTTGAGGCCCACCACAGTAGCTCACACAAACCTACTGCTGCCAATGACAACGCCCACATTTTTCTTCAACACAAGACGCTTTGAAGATCAAGAAGGCATGCAAAGGTAATTGCACATAGTTATTGTGTATATGGTCCACTAGTTGTGTTCATCTGTTTTTCAGAATGTGATCTATGTAAAAAATAAAACAGTGTTGCAAGACAGAGGTGTTGTGCAGAGCCTCCTTTGTGAGGTTCACATTCAGAAACGGGAGCTTCAACAGGAAGCGCCTGTTCTAGTTAAGTGAAGTAAAGTGAAGCCAAACTCAGACCGACATGGTCACCGGCTCCACGAGAACTTTTACCACCAAACATCCCAAATATGTGATACACTTTATCAACGTTACACTACACAATGTTAACTTCCAAACGTATGGGTAAGACAAACGCTTATTCCCAGCCCAGCTGGACCAGCTGTGTGTCAAATAACAACACAGGAACGAGGAATAAACACATTCTACTTAGTTACATTATCTTCTTTACAACAAGAAAGTGGGAGCATTACTCACCTTGTCTAGGCAGTTTACTTTTTCCGTAGGATAGACAACCTTGTTACATCTGCTACACAAGGGATTCATGTTCCTCTGTTTGGCTTTCCTTTCTAACAGAAGAAACAGTTCTGTAAGTCTTCAGCGCCCTGAGCACGCCGCGAGACCGGTACTTAACGGTTAAACCACTGAAACGATGCTAAATATGCTTAAATACAATCGACTTTGTCGGCGCTTAACTATTAACCCTCTCGCTTAGAGATCAGGCGCGGGCACGCACCGCCCCTCGTGCACGCGCTTTGTGGGACTAATGACGGGTGGGCGGGGCTTACAAACCCGCCAGAAAGAGCTGCCAGTACCATATAAGGAGTAAAACAGGCAGAAGCCAAGAAGTGAACTAACGTGTGCGTAACAGGATGTTAACGTAGTAAGCCACATGTAGTAACTACAATAACTTGATCATAAACTGTGGGATGAACAGTCGTAATAAGGATTTATTATTTTTTTTATATATATGTAGCCGGTCGTGATGAAATGATAGGAAGTCAGAAATGCGCAGAAGCAAAAAACAATAAAAAAAAAACCCTGCATAATTAGGTAGGTGAAGTCAGGTGGATGGGGACATCAGGTAAATTGGGACAGTTTAATTTAGCAACATTTATTTTCTGCCCTGATAAGTGATAGTCAAAAGTGATGTTACTAAGCTCTTGATAGAATTGATTTAATCCAGGTGACATCATATAAGAGGGTGTGGTTATCATCAAACAGGAAGCTGGCCCCAAAATCATAGGGTAGGAAAATGACATGCTATGGCTATGTAATAATAAAATTGTCATGTCTAATACATTATTTATATACCTATTTTTTATGCATATATACAGTACATAAGATGTAGGTTACTACTGTAACAAAGTAAGCATAAGGTTATTTCAAATCATGTACATGTGTTTATAATTAAATTATTTCTAATCAAATTACCAAACAAATGATCAAACAGAGGACAGCATGACAGCATGGTTCAGGTTAATTGGGACAGTCTTGAACTTCAGTAAATGGAGTAAGAAAATGTGAAGGGATATAATGAATGCATGAAACAGCCCACAAGTATAGTTAAATGATGCATTGATGGATATTATGTACATTAAAGGGTGTTATTATAAAACATCTTGATAAGTAGATGAATAGGGTAGACTAGGAAATGTATGTTATTTAGGCCTACTATGCACAGATTTGACTTAGTGTAGTGTGTTCATATAATTTTAGATATTATGTGTTGATGTTTTTTTTTTTTTATAAACCTGTCTTATGCAAGAAATAAATTATAAAATGTAACTTACCTTTCACTGTGATTTATCTTTTACTGTTTACTGTTCACACTAAATTCTAGAAAAGATTGGTTATGAATTTGGAAAATACTGAAGACTTTCTAAGCTCTGTTATTGTTATTACTGTAGGAAATGAATTATAGAATGTTACTTAGGCCAACATATTAAAATGTGGTCAGTCTTACTCACTGTACTCTACTCACTGTGGTCAATTTTACTCACTTATACAATATTAGATTAGATGCTGATGATCAATTTGGATAAGAATTTTAAAAACCTTTTTATTGAAATGTGGCATGCACATTAGTCTGTGTGCCTCTGCACACTCACATCAAGTGTTCTGTGGAGTTTAAAGGAGCAGTTTGTAAGTTTCAGGCCCCTCTGCTGCCTGTGAGGTGAATTGCAAACTCCATCCCTTATATTCTTTGTACTAAACTTATAATCGTTGTTACATGATGAGACACAGTCCTACGATTTTGGTATACTAATCTGGACAATATTATGGATAATAGCATCTGTATAAAAACATGCACTTAATATGCTTTAGGATGTAACCAATGCTTTGTTAAATTGAGCATTTTTGTGTATGAAATACACTGCAGATTACTGCCAGTGTAAAGTAAAGAATTGCCTGCAGAACTATATGAATCCCATAGCTGTTTTCAACCGTTTTCATCCACCGCTGCATGCACTATTTCGACTTTTGTAATGTAATTTGTGCTCCCTGATCCTGCGCTCGTGCAAGCTGTGTGCTGCAGTAAGGTGTTACTCGATCGCCCCCTATTGTCAATCGTTGGAATGGCAGCTGTGTGTGTAGAACAGATCCGAAAAGGCACACTGTGCTAAATAGTATATGAGAATACTTTGCCATCTTTCACTGTGGTTAAAGGCGTAGCCACATTTATTCTAAAGCTTTACTTTCTTTCTTACTGGGAAACAAAATCTAAATCCGGAGCTCAACTGCGTTACAGCGAGTAACAAAGCAGCCACCCGTTAACATTAGCCAACTGTTCTCTATTAAGACAAGGATTCATTATCATTAGCTAGTTAGCCAAACCAAATGAGCGACAGAAACAATCGGAAGGAACGACAGAAACAGTCTTAACTTTCCAAATATAAATATTTCGAACTAGGTATACGTTTAATTTTATATAGGACTAATTCGCGGTAAAAGAACGCGGATGGGGGTATAGCTCAGTGGTAGAGCATTTGACTGCAGATCAAGAGGTCCCCGGTTCAAATCCGGGTGCCCCCTAATTTTCATACTTCGGTTTTTAAAACCTAATTTCATGGTTTATACCTATAAACAGGTGCACAGTATAACGAAATTGATTTAATGTGCAGATGATAATACAACATGCAAACAGTGTAGTTACACAAACAGAAAAAGTAACTACAAACAAATCAGCAGACCATTAAATGTACAACATAAGGAAGGATAAGATTAAATAGGAAAAAACCCCACACAGACTAAATACAACATACTAAGTACACAACAGCTGCACAAATGTAACAAGAATCACTTGTAATATAACAAGATGCTTAACGTGTCTAACGTGTATGGTGGTAGCAGCCTGACAGCTCTTGTACAGAAACTGTTAGTCTTGAATATGGGTGTGCTTTCCAGATGACTGTTGGGTCAAAGGTAGATTGTGACATTTTGAATTTCCTGTATGGGTGGAAAAACACATACAATTTCTGTTTCACCACCCTTTTCCAGTCAGCACCACTGGAGTTGGCATACCAGATCATGATGCAGTTGTTCAGTATTATTCCCACTATGCACCTGAAGACATAATGATGTTAGAAGTTTTATTACCTCCTTATAGGCTTCCTCACCATCCTTAGTATTAAGGGCTATGACTTTTGTGCAGTCTGCAAACTCAAATTGTGTTTAATGTTTGTGAATGAACTCACAGGTGTATAGGCTGTAGAGCAGACGGGTAAGAACGCCTTTTGTGCATTAATGCATATTAGTTACTGGGATTTGCACAATTAGTGCACAAATAGACTACCTCACAGCCATCATAAACTGTATCAACTATAATGGCCTGCAGATGTTGCTGTTGGCCCATGCTGCTCAAAGTTCAATCTGTATTATTATCATATCTGCAGCACAATGGGTGAAGCAACGTGAAAGACATTTTTAATCATTCTATTTCTATCAAATGCAACAACAACAACAAAAAAACCCAAAACAAACAAACAAACAAACAACAAAAAAAACAATAAACACTGCCACATTACATGGATTTCAAAACAGTATTTTCACTTTATTGGTTCACTAAAAGCACACTTTATATTCAAAATGACATTTTAATGCAATTTTAACCCTCAGCAACAATGTACCAGTTTTTCCCTTTTCTTTGCCAAAATCAGATCTTTGTATCAAACATCTGACATGCAATTACAATTTCAAATTGTAACATTTATTGCTTGCATATGAGTTATGTCAGAACAGTAATATTTTAGACAGTAATTTCAAACCATTTCCCTGATTGGAACTGGATTCCATTTGTATTTCTAAGAAAGTGATCATCATTCTTGGGTAATGAGATTTTACTTTTCCTTTAAAGGTGCATGCTTATGATCTTTAAAAGTTTCTAGACCTTTAACAGAGATGCTTGCAAGTCACTTTTTGCAAGTCCAAGTCAAGTCGCAAGTCTCCGAGCTGCTAGTCTGAATCAAGTCACAAGTCTCTGAGCTGCTAGTCTGAATCAAGTCACAAGTCTGTGAGCTGCAAATCTGAGTCAAGTCGCAATTCTCTGAGCTGCAAATCCGAGTCAAGTCACAATTCTCTGAGCTGCAAGTCCAAGCCAGCTCTCAAGTCTCTGAGCTGCAAGTCCATGACAAGTCTCAAGTCACTAAGCTGCAAGTCTGAGCCAAGTCACAAGACTCTCAGCTGAAGTCTGATTCATGTCTCAAGTCCTAATTTATTAGTGTTTGTGTTCATATTATTATCCAAGCAGGAATTTCACAAGTGTTCAGTCTCAGGTCCAAATGAAATCATGAGTCAGTCAATGTGCAACTCAAGTTCAACTCAAATTCAAGTCCCTAACTTGAGTACCCATCTCTGTATAATAATCATATAATTTCAATGATACTATAAAGAAAATTCAGTATTGCTAGTTTAATTTCAGGCTTCTTTTCACATTTTTCTGATGCAGAAACCTGCTCTGTCCCAGCTGGAACAGAGCTGCTCATCTATTTCTCTTTTCCTTAAAAAACATGAAGAATACATAATTTCACAGAGGGACTGGGGTAAGCTGGGGGGAGAATTTATTTATCATTTATGCTTGTCAGTGTATCATTGCAATTCACCTCACAGGCAGTAGAAAGCTCTAAAAGATACAAACTGCCTCTTTAAAAACCCAGTATAGTTTTTGTAGGTTTTTTTTTTTTTTTTAATGTGTCTATTGATGAGGGTGCTATGCTTGCAATACTGATACCTGAAACTTGATCCTAGGGCACAAAATATAAAAAAGGTCAAAAAAATTAGATCACATCATATCACTATTACTACTGAGATAATTGTTTAAAGTGCAGTCCAGTCCATGTGGCTAACTGAGTATTATTTTTTTTCCTCATTGAACATATTATAAAACACAAAACATCTTCTTTTAAAAATGAAATTCTACAAAGTTGTATTGTACTGTACACTAACTGCAGGACTCTTCATGGTTAATGCATGTGCCACTCTCACCGCCTTTACCAAGAGCGTAGCTAGCACATTTGCCATTAACATTGCCTGTTCCTTAATAAAAGGAATTAACAAATAGCACAAGAGGTGTTGCAGGAAGGACTGTCAAATCTATGGAGGCAGAGAAAGCTTGCAAGGTAACTATCCACAGTCTCTGGTGTCCATTCATGTGGTGGTTAACAGCCCCTCATTGTCTTTTTTTTTTTTTCATGTTTGAACTTTTACCAAAAAACAGAGATTAACTGGCTCCTTTGTAGAGGAAGTCCTGCCTCCTCAGCACTGCTCCGCCTCAATAAAGCCGTCCTTTTCATGAAACCCAAGTTCAACCTCAGCATAGCTGGAATGGCAACCCTGATTGCGAAACTTCATGGACGGCCAATAGTTATTGGTTCGGCGCTACAAATGAACAGAACAGTAACACTTTATTATACAACTGATCAGTGTGTTATCTTATAATACGACAGAACTGAATTATTGAATCTGACTGTATTTTTAATGTGAAATGTAGTCATTAGATTTACCTGCATGAGGTAGAATGGGGGGGCAACAGTGGGGTGTGTGTTTATATAGTACACAGCCAGCAGGGTCAAGAAGACCAGTAGGACCAGGGCTGCCACTACACCCGCAATGATTGCAGTGTGTTCTGGAGGCTCCTCCTCACCAGGAGATCCCTTCTGCAAATCTGAGAAATCAGGATTGGAAAAAAGATCAAAAAGAGGTAGAGCTGTTAAAGAGTATGCTGATAAGTAGATGACGTAAATGTTCTCTATCCATAGCTGTGAACTGCCAAAAAGCATAAAAGATTATGCAGAACACATTTATAGTAGACAGCAAGTCAGCAAATCCGACACTAAGAAGCTTATATACACACACTGGCCACTTTATTAGGAACACATGTACACCTACTCATTCATCCAATCAGCCGTTCATGTGGCGAGCCATGTAGAAACCAAGCAGTGCAATGCATAAAATCATGTAGCTACAGGTCAAGAGATTTAGATAATGTTTTCGCCAAACATCAGAATAGGGTAAATGTGATTTCAGAGACTTTGACCATGACATGGTTGTTGGTGCAAAATGGGCTGGTGTGAGTATTTCAGAAACTGCTGATCTCCTACAATTTTCTTGCAGAACAGTCTCTAGAGTTTACACAGAATGGTGTGAAAAAAAAAAAAACATCGAGCGTGCAGACGTTCTGCATGAGGAAATGTTTTGTTGATGATAGAGGTCTTTCTGATTTGAGCTGACAGGAAGGCTACAGTACTTCAATTTACCACTCTTTACAACTGTGATGAGCAAAAAAGCATCTCAGAACACACAACATGTCAAACCTTCAGGTAGATAGGCTACAACAGCAGAATACCACATTGGGTTCCACTCTTGTCAGGCAAGAACATGAATCTGAGGCTACAGTAGACATAGAGTCACCGAAATTAGACAGTTGAAGATTGGAAAAATGTTGCTGGCTCTGATGAATCACGATTTCTGCTGTGACATGCAGATGGTAGGGTCAGAATTTGGCATCAACAGCCTGCCTTGTGTCAAATGTTTTATTTGCATAGATTGAGCCCCTTAATACAAATTGAGCATCATTTGAATGACTGTCTGAGTACTGGTACTGACCACATGCATCCCTTTATGGCCACAATTTACCCATATTATAATGGCTACTTCCAGCATGTCACAAAACACAAGTTGTCTCAAGCTAGTGCCATGAACATAACACTGAGTTCAGTGTATTTCAGTGGCCTTCCCTGTCACCAGCTCTAAATCCATTAGAGCACCTTCAGGATGTGGTAGAACGATAGCAATTCACAGCAGGAATGTAGAGTAGATAAATCTGCAGCAATTATGTGATGGAATCATGTCACCATGGACCAGAATCTCAAAGGAATTTTTTAAAAACACCTCATGGAATCCATGCCACAAAAAAAAGCTGTTCTGAGAGTAAAGGTATCAGCCAGTCTAAGTATGGCATTCCTAATAAAGTGGATGGTGAGTGTAGAAATACATGTAGCTTTAGCCAAATGATACTCTGTTTAGGAGTATATTGCATACTGAAATATAGTTCAAGCAGTGGCTGCTTTCAAAATCACTCACTCTTGATGCATGCAAAATGTTTATTTGTAACAGAGTGTAGATAAAATCGATGGGGGAGAATCAGAAAAAAGAAAACAGCCACTGAACGTTATTAAGCGCCACACATAGACCAGTGATATCAGCCATCATAAAATGTTTTTTAAGAGGTCAGATCACAAATTGTATAAGTTATAATTAAAAAATTGCACTCAACCAGTTTTGTGCTACAAAGCCTTAACTATTATTTAATTAGAAAAACTAACACAGTGGCCGACTCACCATTATCATGGTGGTGAAAGAGAAGTTTGGTGTCGTCTGCGGGGACAGAATGTTGTGAGATAGCAGGACAGAAGCGGAAAACAGCACAAGAGCAGTTTTAGCAGAAGCGCCCATGCAAGATGAATTCAACAGACATGGGACAAGCACCTCTAACATGTTAATGCACAACTTATAAGATTTCATACAGCCAGCACCTGCCAATAAGTATTAATCCAAGAATCTTGTGCATAATATATTTAATAATAACAAAAAAAACCCTTATAAATGCACTTGATCAGACACAGTGACTAAAAGTATATGCTTGTGGACAAGTAATAGAAGAGGGACTTTTGTTTAGCAGCCATTGATGGCATTTAAATACAGGTCAGTCTGATAACTTCGAATATAATATTTTAATCAGCAGGATATGACCCCATGAAAAATAACCTTCATGACCTTCAAATAAACTGCATGGCATGTGCGAATGTGGCATATACTGTAAGTGTGTGTGGGTGAGATGACTCACCCTCAGTGACAGGGCTCCCTGGCCTAGCTGCAGGGGACGGTGTAGCGGCAGGAACAGGGGAGCTGAATGGACTCATCGAACTGTCTGAACCTCCCTGATTGTAATCTTCACATGTGCTCTCCTTCGCCTGACATAAAAATACCAAAAACACATCATAGACTTTTAATCATTCTTCAGCTGCAGATTGGAATGGATTATACTTATACAACTGAGTTCTGGATTTTAAGGCATCATGTATTAACAGTACTTTTAATATTTAAAACTCTTCTACACTCTCACCACTGACCTTTCTCCAAAGAGCTTTGTCAACAATTTTACTGGCATTAATTTATTTTCTGTTGTAATGCAAATTCTACAAAGAGCAGATGTGTAACATATTTTAAATAGTAATCATCATATTGGATACAGAATATAAACTTTATGATCTAGCGACTAAGGGTAAAATTATTTTTTTTCTTTCTGCAATAACGAGCAATACTGTTTGTCAAACAAATATGCTGCAATTCTTCCAAAAGAACAATATATATTCCTGACCTTTAAGTAAGGAATAAAACACATCAGGAAATACTAAGAAAGTAATCAAGAACAGGGTGGTGTGATCCCTAGAGTTTATTATTTTTCAATAACAGCACACCCAAAGTGTTTATTATACCACAGCAATTTGGCAACAATTATTATTTTTATTAATTAAAGAAATATACATTATACATAACACATCATGCGAAATAAGTTAGTTCCTGTTATCCTTTACTTCATAGCAGCTATAAACACTGACCAATCTCACAGCTTGTCATGTTACTCAGAAACTGGAAAGCGAAAAAAAAAAATTGGTTGTCCTGAAGGCAATGTACTGACAAAGTGCTGACACTGGAGACTCCTTCCATAAATGTTAAATAAATGTCTCTTTACAGAAAACTTCACAATATTAACAATTAAATGTTTTTCCATTATTTGTTAAATAATGACACATTTTTAAATAATCTGTTTATTATTACTCTTAGATTATGTAGAATGTCCATCGTACAAGTCCCTGTGAATAAGCTGTTACTAATTCAACAGGGTTAGGTCTCTTAGTTCCAGTGAAGGGAAAATGCAATGCTACTGCACACAAATACAATTGTGTGCTTCCAACTTTGTGGCAACAGTTTAGGGAAGGCCCACATACGGGTGTGATGGTCAAGTGTCCAGAAACCTTTGGCCATATAGTGTACTACAATGAGAGCATTAACATAAATCTGTGATTTGAATTGCATTACTGTGCAGAGCTGCTGTAATAGAAAATTAACCAATACCTTCTGACCAGTCAGACCAATTCAACAGTTCACTAATAAAAGTCACTAATAAAGAATGTAATGAAAAGTTTATAACACATTTATAACTATTACTATTATTATTATTTTCATCTAAATTTCTTAAGTACCCAGTCCATCCTAAAGCAAAAGTCAACACAGTTTCAAAATATGAAAAATGACACACACTGTATCCCTCAATTTTTTTTTTCATTCAATGTTCAATGAACGTCCAAGGTTTTCGTGCATTCAAGAGAAATAATAATTCACCTATTTTATTTCTGTAATCATGTGGAAATCTTTTGGAAAGCACCAGGAAATTAGTTCAAGAACAAGAAAAATGTGTCCAGCTGGGTGAGTGGGAATGTGGTGGTCAGGTATTTTGTACCTCCTCTGAGCAGCTGAATTCAATCCATTCCTGTCTATGCCGGTCTATCCCATCTGAACACCTGAAAACACACAAAAGCATACACACAGAATTGTACAAGTAGATATTTTATTACCATATAAACCTTTAACAAACATCATTTGTGTAGGTGGTACCTCTGCAGGATGTTGCACCAGCCGCAGCCCGTGGTGAGGTTGGAGTGGAGACACTGGTCGCAGTTGGTGTGTTGGAGGCAGGCTGAAGTGCACCAACATGGAAGAAGTGCAAAGAAAACATTGCAAAAACAAAGACATCTCTATGGGTAAGCAGAATTTTATAAGCAGTCCATAATCTATGTTTGTTTCACCACAAGTTCAATAAATTATTTTTATCAATAAAATATTTTTACAAAAATAAAGTTATCAGTACTTTTTAATACTTTTTACATTTTTCTTTGCTACTCTCAGGTCAAAATGACCCTGAACATAAGATCTGATTTTAAAGTTATTTTGTGGTTAAGGGAGAAATATAGCCATAAACTTTAATGTTGGGAAAAAAACTTATCTAACTTTATGTTAGAAATTACAATGGGTTAAATGTAATGTTGGTGGTGTACCACACACTCACTAGGTAACGGGCTGAACACAAATGCAGAGCGGTTTACAATCTCAGTGGTGTTGACTTCAACCCGATGATATTCGTAGATCGTCCTCCTTTTCGATTCTGCTTATGTAAGAATAAAATACTATTAATGATAGGAATAGGATTAAGAACTAGGAATAACACTTAATACTATGAGATACTATAATACTTATGAGAATAAGAGGGTTTGAAAAGACCCTCAAAAAAGATTTGAAAAGAACTAACCTGGGGATTGTGGGGAAGAAATAAAGGCCATGAAGGCATCAGACAGACCAACCTTCACTGGGTGCTCAGTAGAGTTGATCTTTACCACTGGTAAAGGCACCTAACGACAGACAACATCCCAGAGGGTCTTTCAGGGGGAACTGTATGTGCAAAATCCTGTGTTAAGGATTTAGTAATAAATTTGCAGCCAGTAACTGAAGTGTTAATCACTTGACATATTTACTATAAATATAGCAGAAACAATCGTGCAATCACATATCTTTCTGGCAATACTACAGCACTAGAATTGGGGTATGTGAAATAAGTGGAGCAGCATCTTAACAAGATCAGGTCAGGGGAAGGCCTAGAACTGGTTTTTAGTCTTGGACTGAACCTGGAACATTCCAGGTTTATATTCAAGTTCCTGATGCAGAGCACTAACATTTTGCTGCCAAGTGTTCTTACAAGGTTTTCTCCTGTTTCTTGGCTCTCTGATATTTATCTTACTTCAGGCATTCTGACCATGTCCCACAGAACTCACGTCTCTGTAGCCAAAAACAATGGTCCCATTGCGGTGAAGAGCAGCCTGGAAGGTGAAGGCTCCTTCTGCCTCCCTGCCCTGTAGCCTCACCTTATCCCACTGCACAACAAACACCTCACCTGGAGAGACAGGAGTCAAAGGTCAGGTAATAGGTCAAAGCTCCAAGACTCACATGATGTCTAGCTGACATCACTCACCATTGTCCAAGTAGCACACAGTGGAGTTCCTGGAGAAACTGGGGTCAAAGTTGGCCATGAGAGGTGCAATGTACTGGGTGGCCGTCAGCATGCGATGCGTAATCTCTCCAGTGAAAATGAACCCTAAAGAGAAAATAGTACAAAATCAGAGCCACAAATAAAAATAACAGCTCGTTGTGAGTCATAACTGATCATTGAAAGTAGCTAAACAGTCTAGAATCACTTTTATATCTTGTACTATCTTGTAGTAAAGGTTCTACTGCTATATCCCACTGTGATAAGATTCCATTTCCTCTAAGTGATATGAAAATAATTATGAAAGTTAATTAGTCGAGAAGATCTAGGATGCATGAGGTTGCAGCCAGGCAAAATTATAGTCACTTTTCTCATCAGTGAAAGATACAAGAGACCAAATCTTTAATTAACAAAGCCTTCCTCATTAGTGCTCCATTTTCCTGATGCTAATTTAAGAAGCAGCAGACCATTAGAAAATTTCCTTAGATGAAGTACAGCTGTTAAAAGACAAAAAGAACGGACCTACTCTTTCTATACAGAAAGATTTGACTCATGCACATACGTAGCCTATGGACTTTCAGACTAATGTGCTCTGGTTTGGTACATTGTTCTGGGACAAACCAATAGGACAGTGACCTGGTATATGGGAGGGAAGAGAAGCTACAAGTGACTGTGTGTGTGTCCTACCTCCAGTTGCTATGGTGATTTGCCTCACTTGATGTCCATAGAAGGGGAAGTCAAAGGAAAGGGCCACCCGCTGGATAGAGAGAGAGTGCGGGGGAGAAAGAAAAACAGGAAAAGTGGGAACAGATGGTAAAATGCTCAATAAAGAGATATTTATAAGGGTTGACAATGTGTTTGCTTGTGCTTACAACCACACCCATGTACATGACATCCACTTATAACTGTAGAAACATTCTTTAGGTGTAGATTTGTGTGCTTGTGTGTGTGTTTGTGTGTATCAACACATGTTTCTTACCGCTGCCTGTCGGTGTGTGTTGGACAGGATGCCGTGCACCCTGACTTGGCCCTCCTGGACTGAATTCAGGTCCACCCAGAGCTCCTGAGTTTGTCTGTCGCTGGGGCCAAAGCTACGCCATGAGTAATACTTTTGAGCGTCCTCCTTAGAGAGGGAAGAAAGGTGAGAAGATGCAACAACAAGAAGAAGATGAAACAACATGAAAAATTACAACCTGAAAAGTGGGTTTTTGAGCTGATGTGACACTCTCTGGCACTACTTTCACACTGTGACGCGTGATAAGTCACGACAACAAACGGTTCAGTCATGACAGCTGAAGAGAAAGTTGCACTCCTCTTGGATCATTTTCACAGCTGCATCAGAAAGCTATGAATGAAGACTCTTCATTTTTTAAAATTTATAAAGCACAATAGTTGCCAACGAGTGCAGGTACATATAAGAATAACATATCAAAAGACTCGAGAGTCCACTTACATTGAGAACACTTTGATCTATATCAAGAAAATACTGTATTTTCATTTCCAATATGGATGGAATCTCTTTGCTCATATTGTGAGGTTTTTGGATATTTGAGGTTTAGTTTGACTCTGTCTTTCATCCAAAGTGGTTTTTAATGTGTTCTTTGTTACTGCTTTTATTGTAATGAAGACATTTAATCTGTCACCAAGTTCTGAAGAAATCCTTTTGCCAAGTTAAAAAAGTTACTTACAGACTTAGAGACTACAGACGTAAGGCAGAAATTAACAAAAAAGACAAGAAGACAGCTAATAGGCATCTCACAAACCATAACACAATTTATTCATTATTGTGCCTGGAACAAATTCAGCACACAATTTCAATACCTTATACTGTATAACACACCACCAAGAATTCTTCTGTGGGATTAATAAACCCAAAATTCATGATTACACAGTTTCTAATGCAATAAATGGTTTAAATCAGAGACACACCGGGAGGTTATTAAAGACGTACAGTGGAATGTGAGAAGACAGACTTTAATAAATGACAGAGAATGTGTCTTAGTTCACCAGCCAAGAAAGAGCGTGAGGAAAGTGTGTGTATGGATCTGGACTGCAAGTGTGACACACACACTGTGTATGTGTTAAAAGTGTTTCCAGTCCAGCTCTCCATCGTGTTATTAATGTATTCTCTAGGTGAAGGTGACAGAGAGGGATGGAGACAGTACAGTGAAGAGGTGTGGGTATCATCGAAAGTGGAGCAGTTAAAAGCAGCCTCTCTCGTGCACGCACACACACAACTGCAGCAGTGCTCCAGATAACTGCTTACGACCCAGATTCCCTGATACACTCGCCCCAGAATGGCTTCTGTTTCTGGGGGAAGCCTTCAGCTCCAGCAGCTGCCATTCCCTGCACTGCCTCCTGCACAGAGCTCCTCTTTCCCTGCGTACTTGTGACCAAGAATGTCCATTAAGGTTTAAGGGCTGACCATGACACTTTTAAACAAATGCATAAAGCACCCAGGAAAATTGCAGGCATGATAATCATGGGGTTTCTTATGTGCGGATATTCTAAAAAGGTGCTAAGACGCGCACACACACACACACACACACACATTAAAAAATCTAACAAATTAGAACTCCAGCATGCTTAAAAAAGCCTCTGCTGGCAGAGTTATTGGCAAATCTGGTTCGAATTTGGTTTGAAGAGTGGGAAGCGTAACACAGTTTATGGAAATCATTCGTATTCTGTTTGATACAAAAAAAAGAGAAGCACTTAAATAAACCCACACATCCGAGGTTGCTGTGAGGTCTCTTTATCCTCCGCCCACTGGGATATTTAAAGATTATCAACACATGCTGTCTCCTCTATTCCATTTAGTAATTTCTCTACACATAGCAGAGGAAAAGAACAAAAGCCTTCTATCCATCATGCTGCACATACACATTGTAGAAATCTTCTGTAACTCTTTAACGCAAATAGGACCTAATCTTTAACTCTCAGGGATGAATGACAGTGTGTCCAAATGCTGAGGAGTTGTTGAAGCCTCATGTTCTGAATAAATGATTTGGACAAAGTAAATGAGCTGAGTGGATTAGTGCAGGTGGGACATGTGAGGACCTGCAGCACACCTGCAACCTGAGCAGCTCCATCAACAACAGCTGCAGAGGAACGACTAAAGAGCAAGAGCAGAAGAGAAGAGAAGAGAAGAGAAAGTGAGGAGGGAAGAGTAACACAAAAGAGCAAAGAGCACGAAAAGAAGAAAAGAGGGGATAAGAAGAGAAAAATGACTAACAGAGTAAAAGGCAAGAAAAAAATCTTAGGAGAGAGGAAAGGAGAAAAGAAGAAAAATAGAGTAAAGGTGATAAGAGATGAGCTGAGGTCAGATCAGATCAGAAAAAATGAGAAGAAAGGAGAAGAAAGTCAAAAAAAAGACAATTGAGAAGTGAAAGAGTAAAACAGAAGGGGACAACAGACAGTAGAAAATGAAGAGAATGAATGAAAAGCAGAGAAAAGAAGAGAGTAAAAAGAAAAAGTGAGAAGTGAAGAGAATAGCAGGAAAAAAAAGAGACAAGAGGAGAAGAGAGTCAAAGACCGGAGAAGAGAAGAGCTAAGATGAAAAAAGAAGAAAAGGAAGGATAACAAGAGTAAAAACTACAATAGATTAAAAGAGAAGAAAAAACAAGGCAAGGAGAGACTTAAGGACAAAAGAAGAAAACGAGAGTAAAGATGATAAGAGATGAGATGATGTGAGATAAGACCAGAGTAAAAGAGAAAAAGGTGAAAAAAGAGATGAGAGTAAACTGATCTCAGCAGAGAGAAAAAGAGAGAACAGCAGCGAGTAGAAAAAGAAGACTAGAGAGAAGAAGAGAAAAGAAAACAAGAAATACAGAGTAAAGACACAAAAAGAAGAGATGGGATAAAAGAATGTACACGAAAGAAAAGAAAGAAAGAAAAGACCAGAAAGTAAAAAGATAAAAGATAAGAGGGGAGAAGAAGACAGAAGAGAAGAGAGGAGAAGAGAAGAGATGAAGACAGAGTAAAGGAGAAGAGAAGAAAAGAGAAGAGAAGAGATGAGGACAGAATAAGGGAGAAGAGAAGAGAACTCACCACCACTTTGGTCATGTTGTCGGGCAGTGTGTCGATGGCGAGGCCTCCTCCGTTTGCCTCCTGGCCTGTTCTGTTCTGTGTACTCCGGCTCGACTCCTGCTGATCTCTCCTGACTCTCTGTACATCTGACTGTCCATGCAGTGAACCTGAGAACAGCACAAACATTTTAATCCACACAGAAGTAATACACATGCACAGCTACACAGCCCCCAGTCTGTACCAAAGAACAATTCAGATCATAAGCATAGTAGTCATTAATATCATCACTGCTCGTCAGAACAAATTCAGAGAATGCTTTATGATCAGGCTTAAACCTCTGGAAGCAAATGCGTTTTGAAAAAATGAGTTTACTAGTTTACAATCTCTGGCATTAAACCTGAATGCCTGATTTAGAACTAGAAGTACTCTGTTTTTGCAGAGCCACCGACACTGCTGAGTGATTTTTTCCCCTGTGTGCATGTCGTGGATTGAGGAAAGTCTGATGTGTTTGTGTATTTGACAGATTGGAGCAAGAAAAGGAAAAAGATGGAAATAAGACACCCATCTGCTCCAAAACATCTTTAAACACAGCAGAATAGTGTAGTTAAATCAGAAATAGGCTATGCTCACATTACATCTTGTTGCTCAATTTTGTTTCTTTTTTGCTCAGATCCAATCTTTCAGTTTTAATGGTTTACATTTGTGTTTGTAAGTGACTTCTATCTGTCATTAGTGTGTACAGACCCCTGCCCTGAAATACCCTGCTTGCACACAGTTTCCAAATCAATACTGTGCATGAGTCACATGTGCCAAGAACAACAAAAACTGTCACATTTACGACATAATCCATCATTGCCATAGTAATAAAATGAGCAAACTAGCAGCATAGGTCTTCACTGGAAAAATTATTTGCTCTGAGGGCGGCTGCAGCTCGTCATCTGTAATATGATTAAGATGAGAAGGCCAAAGAAGGCCAGATGTAAAGCTTTTGCTGTTGTTGCAACTTTGTAATTCAGAGTGTGTGTAGGTGTCAGAGACAAGCCGGCAGTGATACAAAATATTAAAAAGAAAAAAAAGAATTCTGATCAGACACTCTCATTATGATTGCACAAACACTTATCAGATGTACGTATATCCAGTTTCCTTTAAATGATAACTAGTTTGCTATAGACAAACATGGAGATTTTTCCATGGAAGGATTTGCCAAAAAAACTGTCTGAGCCTGTCTGAGCAACGTCTTATGTGTCTCTCTCTGACATCTTCATCTTTTACTAATAATGACACATTAGTAATCCTATCACAACAACCTTGGTCAGAGAGTGTAAAAGTCTCCCATATATAATCATGCAGCACCTACACGGCTCCAGCTCGGCAGTTTTTCTGGCAGGTAAAGCCACATTTATCAAAGGAATTTCAAAAGTGAACTGAGAAGCAGGACCTTGAAAATCCATGCTGCCAAGTCATTCTTTCCAGTAATGTGAAAGATATCGCAGGGCTTCACTGGAACAATTTCCAGACCTTATTCTCATGACACATCTGTAATCAAGTGTTGCTGTGCACTCTATCTCATTCTCTTCTTCCTTCCCTTTCATGTATAATGATTATAAACCAGCACCTTACTTTGATGATAACAATACATCTTTTACCTACTGCAATGCTATAACAGGATTGTAGTGGTCTATGGGAGTGCAGTAGTACCAAGTGTGCGTATGTGAGCGGATCAGACCAGGTTAGTGAAAGTGACCCAGTTAGCCATTGCCAGAAAAATGATGAGCTCTGGCATGAATCTGCTGGGCCATACATCAGGGTTCTATAAAATACAGACTAATGGTGTGTCCTCAAAAGGACATATTGAAAACTTTCATTCTGGCCAAAATCTAGATGTCACACTAATGTCTGGCATAGATGCTTTTTTCACATCTTTCAAATGTCTTTGTGCTCAGTGGGAAGACACACTGTAGAAAAAATTTGTCTGGACAAAAATGCTGGCGAGATGGACTGAGGGTGACATTGATCCACCCAGCTGTGAGTTAAATGCCAGTGCTGTAAAACAAGCCACTGCTGCTTGTGGTTGGCAGACAGAAATAAATACCAGAGAAATGGGATCCAGTATGCACTTATGTTAAGCAGTGGTCAAGCCTCTCACCAAGACTCCATTGGTTTCGTGAATTAAATCAAATCTCCATGCTATGTTTGGTGTAATTACAAGTTTGGATTTCCGATTCAGTGCACTTGTACACATATTCACACAAACACATATGTATGTGTTCTGTGAAAGAGATCAGAGTCTGTTGTTTATGCTGTTTTTATTTGGCACATGTGGCTTGGATTGGGTTTCCAGAGCTGCATTAAATGCATAGTTCTTTTACAACTGCATGAAACAGAGGAGCACACACAATTCTCATCACATGTCCACAACAGCAACATACCACAGAGAGAAAAAAAAAGTCTCACTCTGCAGGAGAGAAAGCAAAAAAGAAGTGGTGAAGGAGAAAATGAAGAATGACCAAAAAATAGCTTTTGACTTTAGCTGACCATGAAACCCTGATTCCCAACTCTTCATCCCCAGTCTTCAGAAACAGTTTTACTACCTTAACTATTAAAAAGCAGCAAATATGAGGGAAGGGCCCATAAGTAGGATTTTCCTTTTTCTTAAGTAGAGAATGAGTGAGAGCAGGATGACTCAGCATTGTTTATTCGGCATGCAGTAGAGAATGACTTGGCCAAACCACAGGGACTTTTTCTCTCAAACAGGTCATAGATATTAAATTCTCTCCTGGTCAAGTTGTTGACAAGATCCTCCTCATCTGTATGAGGACATGCACCAATAAATAAAGGATACACAGAATGAGAGATAAAGGAAGTCATAATGCCCATTACAAAGATTAAAAAAGTGGTATGTAGAGTGTAAAATCCAATCCATTTGATCTACTCACAGACCACTCACGGCTGCTCTGATTTCAACTGGTAAATATTAAACATGTTCAATATTTACCACTCAAAATCCTGCAGTTTGGGTCTAACATGCAATTGTGTGAAAATGCAACCTTGACATCATTCATGAAATACAGATAATCAATGACAAGCTGAACTGTCATTCCCTGTTCGTTTTGATATGAAGTCACATTTGAGCATGAGAAATCTGCAAGATACCAGGTTCTTTTAGTTGGGCTCATTGGACTTGCTGATGAACATTCATGTGCATAATCTGAAAGTGTGGGGTGTTTTATTTTAGAATCTTGTAGTATTGGGTACTGCACACATTAATCCATAAATAATTGACAAAGCAAAAACATGTTTTTAGAGTTTTTTTTTTTTTTTAATTTATTAAAAAAACAAAAACTGAAGTAACTCATTCAGATAAGACCCCTGGCTAATACACTACAAATTGAGCTCAGGTGTATCCTGTTTGATCTGATTATCTTGAGATGTCTCTAGAACTTGACTGGAGTCCAAATTCATTTGAATGGAAATGATTTAGAAAGGCACAGTAATTGTCAGACATAAAACCGAGCCATGAAGTCCAAGGAATTATCCTTAGAACACCACAATCAAATTGTGTAGAAACACAGATCTGGGCAAGGGTTTAAAACCATTGCTAAAGCTTTCAATGTTCCCTGGAGCACAGTGGGCTCCTGAGAGCTATTTAATTGAAAAAGAGAAAAAGCCTTCCTAGACCTGGCTGCCCAGGAAAACTCAGAAGGGCCTTGGACCATGAACCAAGAAGGAAGGCTAGAAGGAAGCCACTCCTGAGTAAAAGGCATATGGCTGCCTGCGTAGAGGTTGCCAAACAGCACTTAAATAACTCTGTGAGCATGAGGAAAAAGATTCTCTGGTTTGATGAGTCAAAAATTTAACTCTTTGGACTGAACTCCAAGTGCTACATCTGGCAAACCCAGGTACTGCTCATCAACTGGCTAAAACCGCCTCTATGGCGAAGCATGGTAGTGGCAGCAGCATCATGTTATAGGGGTGACTGGTCTATATGGGAGACTGGTCAGAATTAAGGGAAAGATGAATACAGACAAATAAATAGAGGTCCTTAAAGAAAACCTGCTCCGGAATGTACACAACCTCAGACTGGGACAAAGGTTCACATTTCAGCACGACGACTCCAAAGCTTACAGCCAAGACAGCTTAGGAAGAAGTTTCTGAATGTACTTGAGTAGTCTAGCCAAAGCCCAGACTTAGAGACCTCAAGATGGCCATTCACACATGCTCCCCATCCAATCTGATTAAGCTAGAGAGAATCTGCCAGGAAGAATGGGATAAATTGACCAAATCCAGGTGTGCAATGGTTTTAGAGACTTACCAAAGAAGACTCAAAGCTGTAATTGCTATAGATGCTTCTAAAAAGTACTGAATAAAGGGTCTGAATAGTTATCTAAATGAGAGATTTCAGTTTCTGCTTTTTAAAAAATTTGCAAAAAAATCTAAAAACATGTTTTTGCTTTGTCATTATGTGTCACAGTGTGTAGATTGATGGCCATATTGAATCCATTTTAAATTAAATCTATAACATAATAAACTGTGCAAAAACTGAAGGGGTGTGAATACTTTTCACAGCTGCTGTAGGATTGCATCAATCTTGTAGTGTGTCCCAGGCATTAGACAGATGAAGAGGGAGAGTTGGGATAGTGTGTCACTCGGGAGCTGGTTTTAATAATGAGCCTTGTTTGATTTCATAGCCGGAAAAGCTCGGCTATTTCTGCTGCCACGCAATGAAAGCCATCTAATTAGGTCATTTAGACCACATTGCTGTGAGACTAACATACCTGAATGAGACAAACTGGAAGAGTAAGAGAATGTGGGATGACACTGAGTGGAGGAGGAAGACAAGGCTGAAAAGAGAGTGATGAAGGTGTCAAATGGGAAAGGAGTGAACAAAAAATGGAGGACTAGAGAATGGTAGGAAGAAAAACCCATGGAGCAGCCCCAAAACTACTCAATAAATTCAGACAGAATGGCCATCATAGTAATTCCCAACACAGTATTTTCCTCTCGTCAGCCTGCTTATTCACTTTACTTCTCAAATGGAGTAAATACGCAAACCAGTGACGTATTCTCATCAGCATCCAGCATAACTGCTAGATATAAATGCTGATAGGTGACATGTGGCATTGCTGTGTAACCTGCTGAACATATCAAAAGGACAGCTTTAGAGTGCTTGAAGGTGTTGAGCTTCTTCAAATGTTTAAAAGAAACAAATATTAACTCAGTGAATAAATACACACAGGAGAGGAGAAGAAAATAGGGCATGTTCAGAAGATATTGCACAGACTCACAAACAGACACATACTCTTTCTATTGCTCTCTCTCTCTCTCTCGCTCACACACACGCACGCACGCATGCACACACACACACACACATACACACCAATCCCCTACAGTCTCAATTCCATCAAATCCTAATTGAATCAAATCAGCAAGGATTATTGCACTTTATTCTCCTGCCAAAAGCTCCTCTTTATTTCACAAAAAAAAGAGAATAATCACAAACTTCCTGTGGGGACTTTGAGTTGTTTTCAGTCAGTGCTCTCTCCCTGTTATTTTGCAGTGTCTGTTCTGGGTGCTCTGCTATGCTTAAACATTGCTGTGGCTGCCCACGGGCAGTTTTTTTGTCATCTTCTTAGACTTACCTCACTTTTAACAGATCACTGGTTATTGTCTTTGCAACAGAGCTCTTGACCGGGAAGAGACATGTAGAGAGAGAGAACAAGTTGGCAGCTACATTTAAGACACCAGGATTAAAAACCAGTTCAGATGGGCTTTTGTTGTCTACATGAATGATATATGCAGTGTCAGTGGGTAGTGCATTACTGTATTCCAAGGTTAAAAAAAGGAATAAAGTAAAAGAATTGTATTCTAGTGAAGTGAAGCCTTCCTTGAGAGCAGCATTTTGTCGGCAGATTTGTTCACAGTACAAATAATACCAAACATTTAAAAAATAAATGATATGGCCAAAGCTGTCAAATTTTTGATTATGTAATTTATTTTAATTACTTAAATGGTTTAGTATTTAAGTGTGTTTGAATATAAATTTGTTCTGACATCTCTAATGAATGATATTAAACCTAGTGTTATCCATGGTGGATGAAAATAAAAATAAAAGATAATAAAAGAAGCAAGTCATCATAAAATACCATAAAAGGAGGTTATAGAGAAAAAAAAGTACATACACCAAGATGCACAAATAATTGTTTTAAAATTGTATGTTGGTCCCAGAATCTAAATTACTTCAAGTCCTGAGATGCCTGGAGATTTCAACCACTATATTAGAAACGTAAATCCTTCATTAAACTGCTGCCTCAAATTGATAAATTAGTCTGGCTGTTCCCTTTAGGTTTATTAGATCACCAAACACATATCAGAGCCAGTCATTTGAGTCATAAGCTCCACATGTGTGATTTGTAGCATGCAAGAAAGAGGGCCTCCTCTGCATATAGGACGAAAGATCACAGTTTGGAAATCAGTTGTGGACAGTAACCATAGTACCCAATCCCAAACACATTCAGCTGTGCTGATAAGAGAAAAACAGAAAAGAACTCAAGGATTGAGAGAGCTCATGGCTGGGGTGCGTGGCTGACATCTTTTGTCTAAGAAAATGCTTTGAATTCAAAGCAGATGAGCTACATGTCATCAAAATGTAAAGAATGTGCTAAACTGGAAACAGGTGCTCAGTGTCAGCATGTTATAATTAATTTCTGTATCACAAGACTGGATTCACATTCCACTGAACATGAATCAAACAACACGATCATATATTGGTCATCTCTATGTCACTGAATCTGTAGCTGGAGAAGTGTCATGCCAATGTTCTGTCCTATAACAAGCAAGACCCTTAACCACTAATTGGGCTAGAGGCTCTTAATACCCTGTGATCCTGTACCCTTCTAATGTATGAGAATGATGTTGAGATATACAGTTAGGTCCAGAAGTGACATAGTTTTTGTGATTTTGCCTTTCAGTAGACTTTCAGCTTTATTTTAAGAGGTTCCACAAAAATATGGCATTTACCTTTCAGGAATTACAGCCATTTTCAGCAAAGTATTCCTCCATTTTCAGGGGCTCAAAGGTATTTGGACAAAGTGACATAACCGTAAATATAACCGTAATTTTAATACTTGGATGAAAATCCTTTGCAGTCAATGACTGCCTGAAGTCTGGAGCCCATGTTCTCAAAACTCAGATTCTGAATTTCCTCCCTGGAGAAGCTTTGCCAGGCCTTCACTGCAGCCAGCTTCAGTTGCTGCTTGTTTGTGGGTCTTTCTGACTTCAGTCTTGTCTTCAGTAAGTGAAAAGCATGCTCTTGGGTTGAAATCAGGCGACTGACTTGCCCATTGAATATTCTATTTCTTTGCCCTTAAAAAATCTTGAGTTGCTTTCGCAGTATGTTTAAGGTCATTATCCACCTGCACTGTGAAGCGGTGTCCTATCGGTTTTGTAGCATTTGGCTGAATGTGAGCAGAGAGTATAGCCCTATACAACTCAGAATTCATCTTGCTACTTCTGTCAGCAGTCACATCATCAGTGAACACCAGTGAGCTCGTTCCATTGGCAGCCATACATGCCCATGCCATAACACTGCCTCCACCATGTTTGACACATGATGTGGTATACTTTGGATCATGAGCTGTTCCTTTCTTTCACCCTACTTTTCTCTTCCCATCATTCTGGTACAAGTTAATCTTGGTTTCATCGGTCCAAAGAATCTTATTCCAGAACATGGGAGGCTTTTTTAGATGTTTTCTGGCAAAGTCTAATCTGGCTTTCCTGTTCTTGTTACCAGTGGTTTGCACCTTGTCTTCCATGGTCTTCCAGGCCTTTCGATGTTGTTGAGCTCACCAGTGCTTTCTTTCTGTTTAAGAATGTACCCAACTGTTGATTTGGCCACACCTAAGGTTTTTGGTATCTCTCTTATAGGTTTAGGTTGTTTTTTCAGCCTAATGATGGCCTCCTTCACTTGCATTGAGATCTCCTTGGACTTCATATTGGTAGCTCCAGTTGAACTGAGAACAGAGACAGCACTGGGAACTGAGACTGAGAACTGAGAACAGAGACAGCACTGGGAACTGAGAATGAGAACTGAGAACAGAGACAGCACTGGGAACTGAGACTGAGAACTGAGAACAGAGACAGCACTGGGAACTGAGAATGAGAACTGAGAACAGAGACAGCACTGGGAACTGAGAATGAGAACTGAGACAGCACTGAGAACTGAGAATGAGAACTGAGAATGAGAATTAAGAATGAGAACAGAGACAGCACTGAGAACTGAGAATGAGAACTGCAAATGAGAACTGAGAACAGAGACAGAACTAAAAATTGATATTGAAAATGCTATAGGTTGCTATACTGTAGGATAGCCTACAGCATTTAGGCTCCTGTTTTATGATGTCAGAAAGAGAGACTGACAGCAGACTCTCCCCATGCAACAGCTGAAGAAAAGCTGGTCATCACACAAACTAGCAGGCTGTCCACTTCAACCAAACACAGGAGGCAGTAAAACAAAAGAACAGGATGTGCTCACAACATAAACTGTGATCCAAAGATCGCTGTCTCACTTAGGGCAGAATTAACTTTGCACAAGCTGAGTGTGTTGCTACGTGTGCAGCATGATGCGGAAGTGGATCATATAGGACAGATAGGACATATAGGTCCAGGTGTACAAGTGGGTTACACAGGACATTTTTTTTTAATCTAATAAATATTTATTATGGTTTGACAATAAATAGATCTGTTGTGGTTTGACTGACAGTTCTGCAGCTGCCTCAAACATCAACAACTATGCCACATACAATGTATGAGCACGCAAGATTGAAGATTTACACACACACACACACACACACACACACACACACACACATGCTCTGTGCCTTGTGGGCTCTTTAAAGGTGCAGCATGAGAAGAGAGAGGCACAGGAGGGACAGGGGCCAGAGAAAGTGGAGCAGTGCTGCCTAGCAGAGAGAAGAGGAATCAGGACTGCTAAAAATACAGCATCTCCAAGGAGGACAAAAATACACACGCCCACACACACCCACCCATGCACAGACACAAACATGCGCAGAGTGTGTGCCAGTGAAATGAGAACAAGAACATATGTATAAAATGTCCACATATATATATTTTTGCTACATTTACTATACCAGTAAAAGGACAAACAACAGAGGACACATTGGTTAATAAGCACCAATTCGACCCCAAAAAAAAGGTTTTAAGGTTAAATCTAAAAGTTGAGAAATGTTGGAGCCTGCGTAACTGTAATGAAAAGAGAATTTCAGGACAGAGGTCACAGTTAAAAATTAAAAGTATGCATTAAAGTATTTATGTGCTAATAGTTACATATCCAGTGTTGCATTTCTCCTATCCTAATGACAGTGTGTTTATAACACAAAGAAAATCAAGACATTTTTTTAACACAGCTGTGTTACTGCCGTGGGATGTGTAGGCAAGTGCGTATTAGAGTATGTGTAGTTTGACATACACAAACACACTTGCACGCACACACACACACACACACACACACACACACACACACACGTGTAGCTTGACTTTTTGTGTGTTGAACTGAGGAACCAGGCCAGTACAGAGAGAAGAATTCAACACAACAGATGTAGCCCAACTTTCAACCTGTATGTTGTCCATTTCCTCTGAGTCATAGGGCTCCTCGGAGCGAAACACACAAGTTTACACAAGCATCAGCACCAAGTCTTGCAGTGAAAAGAAACAGATACACACTCAGCAGAACAGAACTCTCAAATCAGAGTGCACAAACCCAAAACAAAAAAACAGCAGGGCACCAATACCTCAGTTGGAGTTTTTCTTACTTCATTAATATGCACTGAGAGAATTATGGGAAATAGACTTTGCAGTGCTGCAGTTACCTTTCTTGTAAATGTTAACATCTAGACCTGCTGAAAGCTTATGCTAAATGTGAGGATATACTTCTGCACATCTTCTAGCACAAGTCTGTCCCCTGTGTGTGTGTGTGTGTGTGTTTATGAAGAAGTTCTTACCTGATAGCCCTTGACTCCAGACTCTGGCAAGCTCTGCCTGGGACAGACAGATGAGCAACACAGCGCACAGACCCATGACCAGCGTTCTCTCTGTCCTTCACTCACTCCTCTCCTCTTCTTCCTCCTCCTCTCCTCTCTTCTCCCTCCTCGGCTCCTCCCGTGTCACCTTGCTCCTCTTTTCTGTGTATACTCTGACAAGCTCTTTTTCTTACTCTACTTTATTTTCTGTCTCTTCCCTCCCTCTGCTCTTCCCCTCCTCTCTCACTGTTTTCCACTTAGGAAGAAAAAGAAACAGATTCTTGTCTTCTTCTTTCACTCTGCTGCTGTGCTTTCTTCCACTAAATTCTCGGATGTTGTAGTCATGGTAATGCGAGAGTTCAAGGCGGGACAGGCAGGCAGACCAGTTGAGAAAAAGAGTTCTCCACCTCCCTGTTCTTTCTCTCTTGATGTCTCTCTCTCTGCCTACTTTTGAGGGCAGGCAGAGACTACCCCACTTCCAAATATTTATATATTTCTGCTTTTCTCTTTCTTTTAAAACAAGACTGTATGAGGGTGGAGCTTTATCTAGTGCCACCTAGTGGAAATGACAACCTATAGGTAGACACACACACTTTCTTTTTGTGACTTTTCAGGACATGATTTTATATATATGTAGTGTATATATTGTATGTATGTAACTACCTGTAGGTAATATGACTTTTCTACACCTAATCCTAAACCTAACGCTAATCTTAACCTCAGTAACCACTACGAAATGATTTTACCCTTTCAGTTTTGAAAAAAGTAGCATATAGCTTTATGAAAAACACTTTACAAGGCTTTGCTACACAGTTAGGAAACTTTTGTCCTGACATTTCACAACTCAAAACTAACACACACACATGCACAATTTATAGTGTTTAGACATGTTACAGTTTTAATCAAGCTCATCATCCATGCAACCCTGTTTGTGTTCCCATGAAATCAAACAAAATGTTACATGAAGGTCTTGCAAACTAAAAACATTCCATTTAGACATGCTATCCAGCAGTTAAATAAACTCTTCCCCTGAGCCTACATGTATGACAGTACAAAAAAATGGCCAATGCTAATATTTTTGCACCCTTTCCCTGACCCATAGCCTGTCACTATAGTGAGAACAGTACAACAATTCTGCAGAACGTCTCTGAAAAAGAGAGAGGATCAAGTGGAACAACTCGAAAGGATCCCACACAGCTGCCGAGCACCATAAAGTGCCAATACTCCCACAGAGAGATTAGCTTTCCAAAATCAAACCCATGAGGACACACACAGACACACACACCGTCTCTTACAGAAGCACACACTCTCACAGCTTGTGTTCCCACCATTCTTGTTGGGGTTACTGAACAAGGCCCTGCAAAAAAAAAGTGATTTCCTGTCAACGCTTTGCTAACACCTTGGTGTGCACAGCAAATCCAATTTACAGGAAATGTCAAAGCATCTGTTAAAAATAATACAACCCACTTAAACAGATCCTTAATGAATCAAAATCTCCAAACGATATAGTTTATCTGAGAAGGCCACAGGGTATTACTTGCGTTCTTGTGCTGTTCTCAGTGCGGTGTGATGAATTTGTCAGGCAGTCTGCATGTATATTGATCTGTGAAGTCATCCCTGTTTCCCACACATTTTGCAGTGAGGAATGTCATGACAGCACATCTCAAGCCACATTCTCACTCTGACACTCCTTAAAAAAAAACTGTTTTTATTTCTACTCAAAACTGGCATGTTCTATCCCAAGGTTATGCAATGTTGGTGGTTTGTTCTTCCAGTTACACAGCACAGATGTAGTGTGTGGGATCAATTTTAAGGGCATTTATGAGTGTAAATAAACTGATTAAACAGTATGAACACTTCTGTTTTGAATCCATGACCTTCAACCAGAACATGTCCAAACAGCAAACACATATATTTGACCAGATGATTTAAATCAAATTAACTACACTTTAAATCATGACATTTCTCTTAAGACAAAATGACAACAAGTCTTTCTGCTTTTGGAAGACTAACATTTGAACGTATTTAAGTGGCAATCTAGAGAGCAACCACATCCTGGCACTTGAAATGCAGTTCAGATGGACTACCCATCAATGCAGCATATTTACATCATATAATGTAATTCTAAGCTGTAAATTAAACAGACACATTAAAAGAGGCACCAGTTCTTTTGTGCTCTGTCCAGGTCAGAATGAGTTGTCAAGAAAGGGTTCAGCGTGTTCAAGTGTGGTTGTTTTAACTAAACTAAATGGTCAAAGCAAATGGAAAAATGGAGATAATCGCTTCTTCATTATCTAAGCAGAGTGTTCCACACTTATTTATTTAAAACCACCTGTGGTAGGCATGCATGAGCAGGATGAGGAATGGCTACTGACTCAATCTGTTTCTAAAATGATGACAGAGTTGTTATAAGAATCCTATATAACCCCTACTCTAGATATTCTTCTTGATCCACTTCCTTATCCTCTTCTCCTTCATTCTCTCCATTCATCTGGCACCAAACAGTGGCATGTTTCTGATTAGATCAGAAATCCTGCTTGCCCTGCTGTTATTAGAAACAGATTCAGGGGAAAGAGAGGCTTGTAAAAAAAAAAAAAAACACTAGAAATGGAGCATTCAAACAAATAAGAACTAAACAGGTTCTGTATGTGTTGTCAAGGTCTGTGTAAATCTCGAAATGATTACATTGAGATTATATTTGAGCAAGTACTTATTGTAAATGTGCCTCTACTTGGTGCCCTGGTGTTTGTTATAGTCAGGTGTTTGATTTCATCTATGACAAATAGGACACATATTTATGTCATCACAACCCTTTGGTAACTGTCTTTTTAAAGGACCCTACATAGGGACATTATGAAACATGCCTAGCACACACAGGACCACCTCATAAATCCAATATAGACATTTATGTTTTTTTTTTTTTTTTTACTATGCTTTCTGAGATCCTGACCAGCTTGGTCAATTGATCTCTCATAATGGTATTTTAGCATGCAGCTTCCCCACTTGTCGACCACTATGTTAAACCGTGGAGGAATGCTTCCTTTTTTGGGGGTTCATACTGCTAGTGTGTCTGCAGGGTCTGCCCTTTCCCTCCACTTTTTGGTGTTTGGTGTGGATGTTGGGTGGGGCTCTTGATCTGTGTCCGAGTGACCCAGTGCTCTGTGCTGATCCCACATGACTGGCTGACTGGATGGATGCATGGATTTTTTTTCCCTCTCTCTCTCTCTCTCTCTCTCTCTCTCTCTCTCTCTCTCCTATTTACAATACCTTCTTCCTCCTTTGTCCTCTTCCTCCTTTTTCATAACAATGTCTGCATAAGTTATGTATGTATGTGAATGTATATGTGTAAAAAAAAAAAAAAAAAAAGACATTTATGGTTTCATAAATGTCTAAAAAATCACTTATAGGCGAGTATAACACACCAGTAAATCCTTACATAAGAAGTGTTGACTAACTTCCGTCATTTAATGTCTTATATTATTGTAGGCATCAGCTTTTGCAAATTTAATTCACCAACACAAAACTCCCACACATCTATAGAAATCTGAATCAGCAGTTCAGAGATACCATCTCTTTGCAGATTATAAATTTATATAGATTTATGTGTCCGATTAGCTAATACCAAGTGCATCAGATAAAAGTCACTCCAGAGAGCATACAACTCTGACTGTGACTGTGTGGAAGAATAGAAAATGAACATACAGAAATTACAAAAATGTGATGTCACTTCACTGAATAAATTAAAAATCAACCCAATCATAAGTTTTATAGATAGCAAAATGAGAGTGAGCACTAGAGAACCAAATTATTACATCATTTGTTAGAAATAGCATAATTGAAACAACTCAAATCAGATGTAGTACAGGTCATGCAGAGCCAGATGTCTAGTTATTAATGATTCTGTGTCTGCAAGTTTTACTGCTATGGAGGAATGTGCTTGTGACGCCATTTGCAATTTGGCCTGTAAAGATTTCAGCAAGGCTAAAGAGGTGTATTCTTTCAGCTTTTACTCCCTAAACACCAAGTTTCATTATCCAGCCATTGATGTTAGTCAGTGTAGTACAATTTTCCCATAATATGACACCACATAATAGCATATATATAGAGAACACTGAGTTCTCTGCCGAAGCATATAAAACCCATTTTACGCAAACCTGTGACCAATGAACTTAAGGTTACCAACAAACAGCTGTTGAAAAACAACAGACACACTTTGTAGTTTTTGTGCGTACTTTATTGTTAGAACTAAATGTACCACAGCCTTGATACCCCCCTTTTTTTTAGACCTGCATTTGTCTGCATAAGTCATTGTGAGTTTTTGCTGTGACAAAAACAAAAGTCAGCTAACAGAACACTGGTATACAGTGATTTTGGCCATTAGTGACAAAGATTAAGGAGAGGAGACAGAAATAACATTAGTGGAAAAGTCTGTAATGATGTTTTGTCTCTGTGCTTGTGTTAATGTCACAATGAGATCAACCCTGACAACTCGCCAGTAACAAGTTCTCATGCTTATTTCAATTATTTTCGATGAAAACTGCTGGAAGAAATAGAAGATGATTTAGTGATAATACACTAAATGGCCAAATGTTTGTGGACACTTGACCATCACATCTATATGTGGGCCTTCCCCAAACTGTTGCCATAAAGTTGTATAGGATACAGTTGTATAGGATGTCTTTGTATGCTGTAGCATTAGAATTTCCCTACACTGGATCTAAGAGGCCCAAACCTGTTCCAGCATGATAACGCCCTTGTGCACAAAGCGAGGTCCTTTTTGCCAAAGTTGGTGTGGAAGAACTTAAATGATCTGCACAGAGCGCTGACCTCAACCCCACTGAACAATGACTGCACCCCAGGCCTTTTTGCCTGACATCAGAAAATCCCCACTGCCATGCTCCAAAATCGAGGGGAAAGCTTTCCCAGAAGAGTGGAGCTTATTATAACAGCAAAGTATTAGCTAACTCAAAACATATATAAACTTGAACAAAATTCATGCCCAGGTGGCAGTGCAGCAAAGACAATGTGTGAGGCTTTATACATTAAATGAATCCACATTCATCACACACAAAAATATACATACAATACACACAGGCTGCCCATCAACATAATGGATCCTTCCTGCTTTACAATGGCTAAATCTACGGGTTATTTGTAAATCGCTAATGTAACGGTAACTGCATGGTCATCTGAGTGATTCACCCCCTGCAGTGATGATTAACACCTAATTAAATGGTATGCATATGTGAGAGTGTAAGTACTTTAGAGAGGCAGAAAAGAGAAATTGGCTACACGTCACATCAGTTTGTTAGTGTACACTCAGACATCTGTACTGGCCTTTTCCAAGTAAAGAGTCTGTGTTGGATTATGCTGTTGAGCAGAGAATGTGGCCTGTTGTTTGCATTGGTATGTTCAAGGTCTCTACCTCCAATCTTTGTTTGTTTCTTCAGTAAGTTACAGTGTGCGTGTATGTAAGGAATAAAACACAACTGGTTGTGCAGTGACCACCCTGAAGCAGATTATTTTCCTATAAAAGCACATCCCAAAGTATATACTATGTACTACAGTGATTTGCCAATGATTTGACATTTGAGACTCCTTCCAGAAATGTTAAATAAACATCTCCTTATAGAAAGCTTTTTTTTTGCTAAACAACAACACATATTTTAAATCCATTTATCATTAGCCTTAGATTATGTACACTCCTGGGCAAAAAAATGAGCCAAGCCCAAAATGGCAACTATTAAGCTTTTAATGGTCTTAACAACAAAACATTGGTCAGAAAATTAGCAAGAATTAAACAATGCACACCTGAGACCTCCTGTGCCACCATTTGCTCATTTACTTTTGCTGTAGTGAACTGTTTGGGGAAAAGCTAGAAACAGAGAAATTTACTTATATAGTCTTCTTGTACGCAAAGATAAAAGCATGATAACGATTAAGCTGTTTGATGTACAATTCAAACTAACACATGTCTGGGTGTACAAAACAATCTGCCACACCTGATGCAGCCCTTCAAGGTCCATAAGGCTTAAACATTTAAGGAATTAAGTGAAAAGCTATCCTGTACTAAGTTCCTTTATGTATTTGTTTAATTCTTGCTAATTTCCTGATCAATTATTTTTTCCTAAGACCATTAAAATCTTAATATTTTGCCATTTTGGGCTTGGCCCATTTTTTTGCCCAGATCATGTCATACAAGTCCCTATGAATTATTTGTTACTACAGAAATGTTAACGCATTACAAAGAGTGCATCAATATAAACTTGTGATTGGAATTACTGTCACACTGCTATCACAGCTGCTGTTATAGAAAATCAATCAACACCATTAGAATCGAGAATTCAACAGTGTTATGCTAAAACGTTTACCTTAAGCAGACCATGCTGAATGGATCAGCAATGCCTTCAAATACAAAAAAAAACGTAAATACTATCAGTACTACATCTTTCTATATTTGAAGGAACTGCTGATCCATTCAGCATGGTCTGTGTAAGGTAGGCCTACTTGTCTATATTACTTAACACAACCATTAAGAAAATATGTCTGACTTGGCAGAGAAGATAGGTACAGTATGGTAGCACACACCTTCAGCACCACATTCACTTAATATCAATATATTGGCCCGTAGTGGAACAACAGTATTCCAAATAAACAGCTTGTATTGGATTAGCTATGGACCGATTCCTGTTTCTCATGGCCTCCTTACACATCTGCACTTACAGGAATTGTTTGTCCCCTCTGAAATTTGTGCTCAGTCCACTTCCCACGTGCCTGTTCAGTCAGGACCACGTGTGCCTCATATCCATGAACAGTATGTGTATAAACCCTGATTCCTTTTCCTTGTCAAGACCTGTTTGTCACATTATTCAAAACTAAGTCTTCATCTATGTTATAATGTGTCTATTATTACTGACTTCTTGCCTGTTTATTCGTTTGTGTATTTTGGATATATATTGAGGTCTGTTCTTGGTCTGTGTGGTGTTGATGGTGCAGATGGATAAATTTGTTTTGAAATATATGGAAAACAACATGGTTGAACCCAACAAACTGCCTGACAACAATTTTTTTCTGGTGTATATGGCATGTATAAATGTTAACATTGCTGAAGAAATCATTTTCTCAGCATGATGAAGTATTTTTATCTATATTATTGATTGGCTATTATTAATTGAAGGCAACCATGCAGACTGACACAAACACACCCACTACCCTGACCACTCCGACCATCCTGACCACCTCCTACCCCCACTCCCTCGCTCTCTCTCTCACACACACACACACACACGCACACACACACACACACACACACACACACACACTTCTCTAGCCTGATTCCAATGTCTCACCCTCATTATCAGTTCAGTCATCATTTACTGATAAGGGCGTTTAATTGGCTCCTAATGGCACTCACACAATCAGAGCAGACTCGTGCTGTGCATACATGAAGGGGTAAGATAATGCCTTCAAAATAATGAGAAGTAATTACATGATAGACAACAATCAAATCACTATTCCATGAGCTGGCCATTTTTATGATTTTTATACCAGCCGTCTTTCAAAATGTCTATTTAATATTTAATTGGAATAAAATTATGTTTCGGTGCCAGTGACAACAAAAATAACAGTAAATCCCATTAAATGAAATCACATTCATCCACAAACCCAGGCAGAAACAAACATACAATACACACAGCCTGCCCATCATTAGAATGGATTCCAATTGTTTTACAATGGCTAAATCTACGAGTTATTTGGAGATCGCTAATGTAACACTAATTACGGTGTTATCTGAGTGACCCACCCCCTGGAGTGACGATCAGCACATAATTAAACATTGTGTGTGTGTTTGAGAAAAAGTGTAGCAGCAAATGCAGTTTTAAAGGGGTTATTTTGATGGTATACACTACAATGGCATTTACAGCTGTTAACTACAGAACATGTGTGCTAAGATATCTAGCTAATTTAGCTGATGTTACTGATCGTGATCTTGAATGTAGTGCTATATTTTGACAGGTTTTACTACTGTTATATAAGGATATGAAAATACATTTCAAGACTCGGATATTAAAAATTCTACTTGTGTCTACCTGTGACAAATGTTAATTTGCCAGTTAGCTTTGCGCTAATGTTAGGTAAGATTGCAGTTATAATGTCAGTAAATACAAGTCATTGTTCTTTGCAATTTTCATATTCACTCAAATCAGACCGTTCTGACATGTCATTAATTTCCTGCTGTTTCCTCTTCATATTCTGAATCAGTATGAGTTTCTGAGTATGAGTCTTTTTGGCATAAATAACATTAAACATGCATAGAGGCCTGGCAAAGAAGGTAAATTGGCTAGTGCAGACATAATCTCAGTTTCAGTTCCACAAGCACTTAACACCAATATATTGTCCTGTAGTCGAACAACAGTGTTTGTGCATCCAAATAAACAGTCTGTGTTGGATTAGGTACAGACTGCTCCCTGCAGCTCACAGCCCTTTACACATCTGTTCAGAAAGTGTATGACTCCTCTGAAATTCATGCTCAGCATAACGATACACAGCAGGATATGCTATTATAATGGTCCCTTTAGACACTTGGATACATTGGTTTTGAAATATTGTTCACAAAATTTTGGCGACACAAATAAACCAACAGATGTTGTTTCACAAGACTTATTTTTACTTGAACATTAAAGCACTGACGAGGTGGTTTGTAGCACCACTCCTGATGTTCTAAGGCAAAAGAATAGGGTGGAAGAGGAATTTTCCAAGTGAAAATATATTTTAAAAAATAATACTGATTTTAAAAAAAGAACTAACTAACTAAATAAATAAAATATTATAACAAATAAAATAAATAAATAAATAAATAATTTTAAGAATGCTATACGTTATGGTACTCTGTTCCTCCATTGACTCTCTCCATTGTCTCTCTCTCTCATTATCAGTTTAGTCATCATTAATTGATAAAGGCATTTAATTGGGTCCTAATGAGACAACAGAGTGGCAGACAATCAGACAGCAGACAAGCGTTGCATACGTGGGAAACAATGCGTCTGCTTTCCACCACAATGATCCAGCCAAACTGGGGAATTAGATCTTATCCACTCACTGGGTATTAACATTATCACTAAGGCCTGTCGCCGCTGGAGCAAAGACATGTCCACTGCTTTGCTGCTAAATGTTTCTTGTTATTGTGACAGCTTTTTATAGCTAAATGGTAAATGGTTTAAATGGTAGAAATTTTGGTTTAGGTTTGTTTGGCACAAGACTACGCAAAAGGAAGACAAGTCAGTAATTGAAACCTGAAAAAAGGCAGTATTTTTGGCTCTTACCAGCATGTTTTCATAACATTTGCAAGATTTATTTTGACTGGACTAAAATATAGGTTCAAGTGCCAATAACAGCAAAGATAATGTGCAAGGCCTTAAATAGTAATCTAGGAGATATAAAGCAGGAAGTAAATAAGGTGTTTGGCATTTGTCACAACATTGGAATTCAGCATTTTGTACAGAAAAGTGTGTGTGTGTGTGTGTGTGTGTGTGTGTGAGAGAGAGAGAGAGAGAGAGAGAGAGAAAGAGATGCAGAACATACACTACAGATGCAGAACATATACTACAGCTGATGTATTCTTAAACTGCTTTAATATGATTTATTAGCCTATGATCAGTAAAATGACATACAATCTACATTATATTTAACACTTGTAGTAACTTCTTAATCTGATTTGATTTGCATTGTTAAAGAAGTGGTATCTTATATCTGTAGGAAAATAATACATTAATACAGATATTCTAAATACTAAAATAAAATGGGTGAGTAAAAAAACAGAAGCCTTCCATCAATTTCCATTGCCAGTCAGTGCTCCTGCTGCAGACTGCTGATCACTGATGATAATTATGTTTACTGAGATCGCCAGGGTCGTCTGTGCAAAGCGCTTCTGCAAATTACTCCCAGCATGGGGCTGAAGGGGTCTATAGGGGGTCTGTGTAAGGGTTGAGGGGGACTGTTTGTCCAGAGGCAGGGGCTGAGGTCAACAGCAAGCAACCCTCTGCATACCTCTCCATGCTCCAGGTCTCTATGCGCTGTTTGTCTGCCATTTAGAGCCTCACCCTGTGTATGCCTGTGAATGGAGGTGAGCTGCTTGCTTTGCCCCATTGTCAGAGCCTGTTATCTGTCCATTAGCCCAAACGACCTCATCCCTGCCCCCTCCTTTCACCTCTGCAGCTCATAAATTCACTACAGTCACCAAAGCATGGGGTGTTGAGGGGCGGTGCAAGCAATTTTGCTAATCCTGTAACTACTAATTGTCTCCTCCTATCCTATGGCTTTAACAAACACAAGCACAAGAGAATGAGTTGCTGCATCTGGGTATATAAGGTGCAGGACATGTGCTGGTATACCACTGATGCCATGCAGAGAGAGCTTCACAGATAGGACTGACAGCCATTTGGTGACACAAACAACGACCAGGCATTTCTAGCTATTTTCACGCTTTATTCAGACTGTTTTGGACTTTTGTGAGCACTGAACATGAACACTACAGCAAGGTTCCTGCACATCCTGTTTGTGTGTATGTGTGTGTCGGCCGTTCAAGCGCGGATCTGGGCCTGGATGCTATCGATGCCATACAGCCCACCAGAAGAAGGACCTATGGGGCTGAGAGAAAGAGAGACTGAGACATCTCCTAACAGCCAAAAGGGTGATATGGTGAGTTGGTGTTTTCTATGTGTGTTAAAAATTGTGATCAATCTGAGTTAATCTTTAAGCTGTATTAACCTATCCAAAGTTAAATTTAAAAACATGAAAACTGAAATTTGAACAAAGTTGCCTTTTATGACAAGAACTGGCCCATACATACAGTATGCTATGTTATCTTAGATTACTGCAATGAATAGATTAGTTAGATGAAAAATAGAAAAAAAACTCTCAGCAACAAAACTGGTCTCCTTTGCATTCACTACTCAACCAAAGTGAGCTCAGATGTTAAACAAGCTATGGTATTTGTATGTGGTTGCCCAAATTTGGTTCTAAATGTATGCATCTGGTTGTAGGTGGCCTGTGACCACGATCGTGCCTGTGGAAAGGGTTTCTCCTGCGACCGCCACTTTGGCCTGTGTGTTCCCCTAAGACAAGAAGGGAAATATTGCCGGCGAGATGCCCAGTGTGTGCGAGGACTCAGCTGCATGTTCGGCAGATGTATCCGGAGCATTCCAGAAGGACAGGAAGGTAAGGGCGATATTATTCTATGTGAAGTCAATTAAAAGCACAACAGTGCCAATGCATGATGATTAGGAATTCAGCCTGTGCATACGTATCTAAAGGTCAGCTGTCTATTGTTCTCATCATCATCTCAGGTGCTCGGTGTAAAGTAGACAAGGATTGTGGGGCTTCGATGTGCTGTGCCCGTCATCATGGTGAGAGGGTGTGTAAGCGTCGACTGGTACTGGGGGAGAGCTGCTTCGTGCCAGATGGAGGACTGGCATTTAGCATCAACCAGATCTGTCCATGTGATGAGGGCCTGCTGTGTCGTGGAAATGGTCAGCCACAAAAAAGAGAGTAAGTTTTCTTTTCCTTTATACAGAATTCCTGTAGATTTCCTTCCATTATAAGGTGGATAAAGATGGTATTGTATGTCAGGGCTAACATCTTTTTTTATTGTTCTACAGGACGGAGTTTGCATACAGTCCTGATTCAACAAGCTGGACCTGCCAGGTTCCAAAACACTGAGAGCGTCCTACTGTAAACCTAATTTATTGAACTGTTGTATATACTGCTTTTAAATTGTACATATAAATAAAGGGTTTATTCTTTCAAGCCGTCTTCAGAAATATGAAAGTATTTATTTTCATTACACAATGAACTTTCTATTCTTGTTTTGCTTACCACACCTTTTTAAAACAATTTGCACCAATATGATTTTAGAAGCGATATTTCAGCACAAGCCAAGGTGTGGAAGCACAGCATAATTATGTTGATTGTGTATGATTCTATAGTCATGAAAAAATTCAGTATGAGCACATCATATGGAATTTATAGCCTCAACCATCATAAAAAAGTAGTGCTGGCTGTAATTCTAATCACAGGTTTATATAACATCCTAATATGTGTTGTATGGTGGACAATCTACATAATATAAGGCTACTAATAAACATATTTTAAAATGTGCTGTTATTTAACAAAGAAACAAACAAAACCATTGCTATGGTGAAGCTTTCTGTAACTAGACATTTATTTCCAGTGTAAGAGCTTTGTAACGGTCAGTAAGTTTTCCACCACTAGAGATTCTTCAGGACAGAAGACTGTGCACTTTCTCATTTCTCAATAACATGACAGGCAATTTTGTCTTATTAACTTTAAAAAAGAAAACCAACTCATCTCTAAGATGTGACATAATTAATGTAATTATAAATGTTTAAAAAGCATGACATGCCTTTCATTAATAAATGTAAAACTGTAATCTTTGACAAACTGCTGAAGCATAAGAGGAACAAGTTTTCGGAACATGATGTTATTGTAAAATAATCAACTCTGGGGTGGTAACACTAACTCTGCTTAGAGAAATGGTGCATTAAACCATCATATTATTGATTATGTTCAATGAGAGCATGCCCTGTTGTGTTTTATTCCTTATATCAGGGATCTTCATTCTTATCCACGACGGGCCGATGTGACTGCAGTCTTTTATTCCAGCCAAACTGGAATTTGATAATTAACTGGAGACCAAGATGAACTGATTAAACAAGTGGAAAAAGGTGTGGCTCCTGCTTGGTTGGAATGAAAGCCTGCAGCCACACTGGCCCTTCGTGGATACAGCTGAAGACTCCTGCTTTAAATAATACATACAGTATTTGTCCTGTGTGTTTCTGCTTCTTCTTCTTGGAGTTTTATGACAGTTGACAAACCAATGTTAGGTGCATTCCCGCCACCTACTGGGCTGGAGTGTGATAACGGTGACGATAAGGAAGGAAAAAATTCTCTAAATCCTGTTAAACAGTCCTACTTTCTTTAGATATCTCAATAATGCATTATATATTTTATACTGATCCAAACCTTTATGCAGCAGATTATTAAGTGATAAATTTCCTACTCCCATTTCTCTTAATTCTTCCAGCAGATAGGCCCTTTCTCTTTCAAAAGCATCACGATATAATACAACATGCTCAACAGTTTCTGCTGATCCACATTTACTGCAATTTTCAGATTTGTGTTTCCTGATTTTATACAGAGAATAGTTTAAAACTGTGTGCCCAAGGTGAAGTCTAGCTTTAATATATCTTCTCTTCTGTTACCAAAATGTCTTCTTTCGCTACCAACCTGATTTTGAATATGAAATAGATGTCTTCCTTTCTTCCTCATCCCACACTTCCTGCCACTTTTCTTTTTAATCATTCTGATTAAAGCCTTGAATTCTGTTTTACTTAATGGGATATTTATCTCTATATTAGAAAATTCCAGAGCCTGCTTTGCCAGATGGTCTACCTCATCATTTCCACCCACCCCCCACATTTGCTGGGACCCAAAGAAAGAATATCTTTAAACCAAATTTTTAACTCTAAACAAACTTAGAAGTGTTTCATACAGAATATCTTGTCTGGAAGATCTACCAGTTAATAGGCATGATACTGTAGAAAATGAGTCTGAGCATCAAAGGTCGAGTATCCTCCATCCACTGAATAGCTAACAGAATTGCTACCATCTCTGTTGAGAATACTCCTACTTGATCAGATGTCCTTTTTGCAATTTTAATTTGACAATGTGGAATATACACAGCTACTGCAGCTCAGCCAGTTTCCGGATCTTTAGAAGTATCAGAAAATATTGTAATCATTGAGTAATAATTCTCCTCTAAATCTTTTCAACCACTACTTCCTTTGATATAACTCTGTTTTTATCGTTGATTATTTCTTGTAATCGAAGATCCGGATAGGGAATAACCAAGGGGAGATAGGTGACACAACCACAGTATGGCTCATCTCTATATTTTACAATCCCAAAGATATAAACACATCCTGTCAAAAGTGTGCAAAGCAGCAAAGCTATATAATGAGTGCTGTAATTACTCCTCTGTGTAGTACTGCTGCAAAATATGTATGAGGCTGCTTTTGAGTAGAGATAAAATTAATTAGTTTCAATGTTTGTGTTTCAATCAAATAGGGATGTTATTATCCTGTTTTATTTTATTTTATTTTATTTTATTTTATTTTATTTTTACAGAGTAATCATGGCTTGGTTTACTGACAGCACAACGTCAACAAGGTGTAGAATGCCCTCATAAAAACATGGTGGCTTTTATTTTGAAGTGTGAAAACGGAAGCGGAAGCGATTGTTTCGGCGTGCTCCAGATGAGCTCCTCTCAAACAAAAGCGCTCAACTTTTCGGTTAAATGCAGTTTTAGCAGCAAAAAAAATCAACAATGTCGACGGCAATGAATTTTGGCACAAAATCATTTAAACCACGACCTCCTGACAAAGGATCATTCCCTTTAGACCATTTCGGTAAGTTATGTAATGTATATAAATAGGGAAGTTACGCATTAGAGCTGAGCGCACTACGTCACCTTCATCATGTCATCTGCATATGAATAGTCTACGTCTTGAATATTACGTAGTGCGGTGCGTTTGTGTTTACAGGTGAATGTAAAGAGTTCAAAGAGAAATTCATGCGCTGTCTCAGAGACAACAACTTTGACAACACTCTGTGCCGACTACAGTCCAAAGAGTACCTGGAGTGTAGAATGGATAGGTAAGATGGCTGGAGAGATGGTTATCTAAATAAAATGTCTACAGAAAATGTCTACAAGTCGTGTTTTTTTCTTGTGATCACGACTTAATTTTTCTGTGTACTTGAAATAATGATGATGTTTTTATTGTTCTGGAAGCAGCAAAAGGTTAGCGCAATCCAGCAGCATCACGGATGACCAAGTTCGTTTTTACTTTGATCAGCGTCTCACTCAAGCTGAAATAGCTTTAAGTCTGTCATTGACTGACAAATTCCACATCAGTGCCTGACACCTGAGAAGGAGGCTGTCAGGTCTACGCCCCTCTCTCTTAATGCGGAGATAAAGTCCATCTTTACAGCAAGCAGTTATTAAATTTATGATGGCAAAGGCGAAGAAGCCAACGTGCACAAATTCATAAGGTGCGAGATTTTCTCGTGATATGAGATTTTCTCTGTTGTGAGAAAACAACTTTTGTTACATCAAGATCACGAGAAAACAACTTTTGTTACATCAAGATCACGAGAAAACAACTTTTGTTACATCAAGATAACGAGAAAACAAGAAAGAAAAAAAATGCATGGCCTCTTAGGGCTTCTGTAACTTACAGATGTGTGTATGTGTATTTCTTTAGGCAGTTGATGGCGAAGGAGCCTCTAGAGAAGCTCGGCTTCAAGGACCTGATGGACCAAGTCAAAGAGGAGAGCCAGGAGAAACCTTAATGAAAACAAATGATGAAATGTATTATTATTTAAGTTGATATAAAGTGTGCCAACAGTGTGTAAATTGATCTAATGTATAAAAGTTATAAAATGTATAAAGATGTTTCATATACTTTAGGGTTGTACATGTTTTTGGTTTTACGCCTCACTGTACCTTCACACTAGAGAGTGACAATTCGTTTGTGTCACTTGCAGTTTGTCTCTTGTGGGCAGGTCCTTTTTAGTTCCGATTACAAACCGTAATGGTCTACATGAGTCACAAAGTCAAAGTCAGCTTTACTGTCAATTCTGGCACATGTTCAGCGCATACAGAGAATTGAAATTACGTTACTCTCAGACCCAAGGTGCATACAGATAACACAACACACACACACAAAGAGGAAATGCAAATGGAACAATAAATAAAGTATAAATGTAGAACTAATAAAGTAAGAAAGTATATCTAAAGGCACAACAGATAGAGTGCAAACAGTGCAGATGTAAAGTGAGTAGTGCAAAGAGCTTATCAGACTGTTAAAGTGTCCGAGGAGGTAGGTTACAGTCCAATGCTGTATGAGGTAGAGCATGGGATAATGCTGCACAGGTGACTGGTGCAGGTCCTGGGGAATTGGTTGTGGGGTGTCAGAGTTTGTCAGTGCATGAGGCAGGGGAGGGGAGGGGAGGGGAGGCAGAGCCGGGAGAGAGTTGAGCTTCCTGACAGCCTGTAGCTAAGAAAACATTTCAGGTGCAGGTGTGCAGGATGAATCAACAGTCACTAGCCTGACAGCAAGCTGCAGGTTATAAAAAAACGGGAGTTTGTCAGGAGAAAAGCAACAAAACACAATCAGAAGAATCTCAGGGTGAAAGGGAGAGTTGGTAGCTAGTCATGACCAGCTTGCTAATGTTAGCCAACTCACCTTCACTGCAAACAACAGTGTTAATGCTGGTGGTCTTGGTATTGGCTGCAGACTTGATAATATCCTTGGTTTCAGTAAACGCTCGATCAGCACTCAGTTCTCCACTAACATGTATTGGTTAAAAATAGGTTGAGATCACTGGTACATTAGCCAATGCTGTCATCCCTCTCATTTCTTTCTCTTTTTTGTTTTCTCTTTGCTGCTCCACTTTCACTTCATTTTCAAATTTGCCAGGCTACAGCTTGAGTTCTCTTGGACTTAGAGGCCCGTGAACAACGCCCCAATTAACCTTATGATTTATCTGTCATCGACTGTATTAGCTACATACCACACACCAGAGGCACTAACAAGCTCTACTATTTCATTTCTAGCTTTATTTTCTTTTGTAATAAGTCTATACACATTTTGTGAGCATTAGTAATTGGGAATTATTTGCAGGTAGAAACTAAAGTTGTGAGTGGGGAACTGAAGAAACGTCTGACTACATGCCATAGGACTGGGCTGAGGAATCATTTGAGCTAATTGTTTGGATATGTTGCCTTACATTGTTATAGTTAATCTGCATAAAATTGAGAAAGTCTCAGTTTAAATGTAACTTGTAGCTTTGTTGCTATTGCTGAAATCACGGCTTCGTGTCACATAAAAATAAGAATGGCTGCTTTGTTGCTTGCTAGTGTGACTGATTGAGGAGTATAATTTAACTAATAAAGCAAATATTTAATGGCAATTTACAGAACAGGTTTAATCTGGTCATTCTTACAAAATCTGGTGCTAATGCTTTCTAAGATTTCTGCAGCCTGGTTTTAAGTAGAAGAGATTCATGATAAAATGAAAACTTTTTTTAGAAAAAATGAAAATTTTAAAGCAGGACATTGCCCCTGGATCGGTGGGATCCAGCGGGACCCTGAACAGGATAAGGCTGCTACTGCAGATGAATGATGAAAATTTACATTTTTTTATTTTGACTTTTATACATCTAGTTGCCAGTTTATTATTTACACCCATTTTGTATAGTCTGCACTGACTATCCCATCCGGTACGTGTACTAGGTAGGTCACTTTATATGTATACAGTTACTGACTGTAGCCCATCTGTTGCAATGCACAGTTTGTCAGCCCTCTCCCCCATCCATCAGAGACTATACAGGACATCAGATATTATTTGATTGGTAGACAAATCTCAGCACAACTGCGACATAGTAGGTGTATAGTATGAGAATATCATCTATGGTCCATTTACTGTGATGGACAGAGTAGAAGGAGGCTGACAAATAGCAATAGATGAGATGCAGTCAGTAATGGCATGCTTACAGACTTTAATAACAGACCACTTAGAGACCTTTTTAGAAGTAATTTAGCTTCCATGATTTAGCTAGGAAAAGCTAAGCCTCAGTATTACCGGCAGAAGTGATGAATGAACTCTGCAATAGGATCACCAGTATGATTAGACTGACCACATGGTAACTGGACAATAACGTTGCTAGTATATACAAGGAGGATCCTTGTTCTTTTGAAAGGGAAATTTTAGAGTCTTTTATTATTAAAAAAAAAAATTAATTTAAAAATGTTTTCCTTGTGGGGACCAGCGCAATTTACTCACAATATCAAAACTGTCAGATACACACAGAGAGAGAGAGAGAGAGAGAGAGACACAGACACAGACAGCCTGCGGTCCGGTGAGGCTCTAGCCCAGAGACACAGCTATAGAAAGCAGGTTTATAAATCTCTAAGCCCGCTGCAATAGTTAACCCCCAAAAAAGTTATTTTTGATGCTACGGAAGCAGGTAGCGTGGCCGAGCGGTCTAAGGCGCTGGATTAAGGCTCCAGTCTCTTCGGGGGCGTGGGTTCGAATCCCACCGCTGCCAACATGTTTTGAGACTATTTTTCTTGATACATAACCAAAATGATAAATGTAGTTTAATGTATAATAAATGTAATTGATCGTTTTCGTACATAATAATATAATCTCTCGACTAGGTATAACATTAGAACATATTAGAAAAGAGTGTCCCTCGTGACTCGTCTCTTATTTTGAAAACAGTCCCCGTACATTGGAAGTAATTTTGTGTCTTCCTTCACAACTCTTCAGAGTAGCCGGTTAAACGTCAGTTGGTATTCTGCTGAGGTCATTGGAACAGACTGTTCGTTATATGTCAGTATTAGACTTGTGCTTGTAAATGATCTCTTATATATTTTTATGATTATTAAAAATGAATAGATCAATGAAGCATGGTAAGGGTTGTTCTTTAACTCTTGTACTGACTGTGTGCTCTGCTGCTATTGGGGGAACTCTTCAGTACGGCTACAACTTGGCCATCGTCAATGCACCCACTACCTACATCCAGAGGTTTATTAATGAGACGTGTATGGAGAGGTGGGGCACAGCTCTGGAGTCCAATCAGTTGGTCCTTATCTGGACCATCATAGTTTCTGCCTTTTCCCTTGGGGGACTGTTTGGGTCGCTGCTTGCTGGCCCAATGGCTATCCGCTTTGGACGCAGGCAAACCCTGTTGCTGAATAACTCATTCCTTTTGGTTAGTACACTCATGGTCCTGAGCAGTCGCTCAGCCAGATCCTTTGAGATGATCATCATTGCTCGTCTGCTTGTAGGAGTTAATGCAGGTGTGAGTATGAATGTCCAGCCTATGTATTTTGGGGAGAGTGCTCCTAAGGCCATGAGGGGTGCTGTTGCCTTTTCCTCTGCTGTTTTTACAGCCATGGGAATCCTGCTGGGGCAGGTGACAGGTTTGACTGAACTGTTGGGGAGTGAGGCTCTCTGGCCGTATCTTCTAGCCAGCAACGCTGTTCCTGGCCTGCTCCAGCTGCTCACTCTGCCCTGGTTCCCGGAGAGCCCTCGCTACCTGCTCATCGACAGAGGCGATAGAGAGGCCTGCAGTCATGCTCTTACCCGCCTGAGGGGCTGTAATGTGTCTGATGCTGAGATGGAGGAAATCCTGGAGGAGCAGAAAGCAGTCGGTGAGGCTCAAGCCAAATCACTGTGGGAACTACTGTCTGATGGTAGTCTTCGGCGTCAGCTGTGCATCGTCATGGTAGCCAGCAGCTCCATGATGCTCTGTGGGAACGACTCCATTTACTTCTATGCCTCATACATATTTCAGGAGGCAGGAATACCCATGGATAAGATCCAGTATGTTATCATTGGCACAGGTGTTTGTGAATTCACTGCAGCTCTAATGTGTAACTTACTGATTGAAAGACTGGGACGCCGCTTGCTCATTGTTGTTGGGTATGTGCTCATGGCTTGCTGGGCAGCGGTGTTCACTCTGGCTCTGTCTCTGCAAGGTAAAGTGACTGGCATGCCCTACCTCAGCATGGTATGTGTCTTTGCTTACATCCTGAGCTTTGGCATGGGTCCTGCAGGGGTAACCGGGATACTGCCCACTGAGCTCTTCAACCACATGGCTCGACCTGCAGCTTACATGATGGCCGGCTCCATGCTGTGGATCAACCTCTTCCTGATGGGAATGGCCTTTCCTTTCATAGTCAACAGTATGGGCCAGTTTTGTTTCATTCCTTTCTGTGCTGTGTGTGTGGTCTCATCGATATTCATCGGTCTTGCCTTACCTGAGACAAAGGGGAAGACTATAGCTGAAATCACTGCAGAGTTTGAGAAACGCAACACGAAGGTCTTATCTAATTCAACACAGGACCACTTACAGCTACAGGAATCTCAACATATTATCCATCCTAATTCTGATGATTGATAGAGTTCATACAAAGTGATTATACCATTTTTTTATACCATTATTATATATTCTTGTCCTTGCTGACTTTGCAATATCATATGATATGAAATAAGAAATCTGTGCTGCATCCCCTTTGTTGAAGGTACAGACATTTGTTTTGGGAAAACATTGGATTTTTCTAGCAGACACCATTTTTAATTTTTAAATAATTTCTGATTGAGTTAGTTATTTATACCTGGGCATAATTAATTTGTTGCTCGATAGTAATCCCAGTGTCAGTGTCTGAATAAATCTAAATAGAGGACTTTAGGCATCTTAAAGTTTGCTAATTTTGCTGATGGCAGCTTGTGACTATTGATACAAACTGTGATAAAAACTCTGATTGGGAACAATAACCCATACCTCCAGTGACACAGACACTGGGTAGCCTGATTTAATGACAATCAAGTTATGTCAGATTTTTTTTCAGATTATAAAAAATCTGAAAAAATATTCTTCAGATTTATTCTTTCTTTAAAATGCATGATTGTACCAAAAACAAACTATGCTGTCTCTGTATGTATACATGTTAATATTTTAGTAGGCCATGACTTATTTATGACTGTGTATGCACTGATAAAAACATTGTACAGGACAAGCTATTTATGACCTAATTAGAGCTTTAAAATGTAAAATTTATATTTTTGTTGCAGTGTAAAGGGACTGAACTATATGTAATATATTATTTCAAAATTTCTATACATAAATTATAGTACCTCCTTTATTAGGAAAGATATGAATAGATAAAAAAGTCCTGGTATTTGATTGTACTTGAAATGAACTATGCTGATGAAAATGCTAGGCATGATTGTAACTGCATGTCTAGACCTCAGTACTACCCAGTAGTTCTAGCTATTATATAAACACTACAGTGCACTTTTAATGCATAACTTATTTATTTCCAGAGCAAACTATATTTATTTTTAACTGCTGTTGAAGCCAACTTTTTTGAGAGAGCTTTTTTTCTGTTTGTATGTCATGAAGACCAAGGCAATCTTTTTAAACTGCATGTTGACAAACTTAGACCTGCATTACGTGTGCTATATTACCCTCCAGTAGGTGGCACTGTATACCAAAGACACTCTTAACTGTGCTCATGTACTGGGTTGACACTTTATCACTGCATACTGATTCTTGTCTCATGTGAACAAGGTCACTCTCAGCATGCCAGTTCATGGACAACAGATGACATGATAGCAGATGGAAAGAGTTCTGCTGTTCCTCCTCCGATTTTAAAACTGACCAACTGTTTCCATTCTACTCCCTGTATACAAAAAAATGTATACTCATATCAAGCAGTGATGCAAATAAAGCCCTACATGTGTATTACATGATAATGTAATTGTTGAATCTATTATTGGATACTATATTTCATTTTTTTTTTATTTAACCACACAGATTACATAAATACAAAAATACAAAATTTAATACAATATATACAAAAATACAAACTGCAGAAATTTTGCCAGACTTGCCAATTATATGGCAGACAAATATTTCGCATATGCCGCTGTCTTCAACCTGGTTCCTACCTAAAAGGGAGACATAATGTAGAGTCAGTGGTGTCACAACATAATGGTATCAAAAAAGCATAGCGAGGCTTCATACCATAATTGAGGAATCTGTCTGAAGGGCAGCAGAACACAGACAAAAGGATGAGGTATGAGCATTTCCTTCCACCATCAACAAACTACCACAATAAAGAAAAAAAAAATGCTGTTATCTTCAGATATCACTATTGGATTCCATAACAATGGAATAACCTCAAGAGACACATGGACACCATGTCAAGAAGCACAGGTCATCAAACTGGCTCCATGAACATGAGAATGAACTCAGTGTACTTCATAGGTCTTCCCAGTCACCAGCTCTGGATCCAAGAGAGCACCTTTGGGATGTGGTAGAATGGGAGATTCAAAGCATGAATGTGCTGAAAAACGTGCAGCAATTATGTGATGCAATCACGTTAACATGAACCAGAATCTCTAAGGAATGTTTCCAACACATTCAGAAATCCGTGTCATGAAAAAATATATTTTTGTTCAGTGAATTCAGTATGTAGGTAGCAAAATTTTAATGGAAGTTAATCTTGTGATACAAATGACTGAGAAATGCTTTTGGTGAAAATTGGGATGGTGTCGTATTGATCACACAAGACCTTTTTATGTCACTTAATCATTCCTGCCTCCAGTATAGCAAGATAAAGAACACGATATCCTCTGAAATGTGATGCTTTGGAGCTATTTTGCAGTGATGGCATCATGAATTCCATTAAGTATCAGGAGGTTTTAACCCAAAACCTGGTTTCCTCTGCTAGAAGGTTTAGACTTGAAATGGTTGTGGGAAAACAAAAGCAGTGTTTTGCAGTGGCCATCCTAGTCTCTGGCTTTGAAGCCTACTGAAAACACGTGGAGATAGAATCATTCTGCATAGAAGTGTGGGACAAGATGTTCTGTAAATGTCTTCCATCCTTGTTAGCCATTACAGGAAGAGGATTAGTGCTACAGTGCTTAGTGCTTAGTTTCTCTCCAAAGCAAGCCTCATCATATATTAATAGCAGTAATTTTGAAACCAGTGTTTTGCAGAAAAAGAAAACTTTTTAGGTTTGAAATATTGTATTTGAATAAATCTGGTGTCCCCATATGTTTTAGCTCAAAATGTTTCGTTGTTTATTTTATATACACTCACTGTTCTCTTTATAAGGAACACCTGTACACTTGCACATTCATGGAGTTATCTAATCAGCCAATCGTGTGGCAGCAGCACAATGCATAAATCATGCAGATACAGGTCAAGAGCTTTGAGTAATGTTCACATCAAACATCAGAATGAAGTGTGATCTCTGTGACTTTAATCGTGGCATGGTCGTTGGTGCCAGATGGGCTGTATTTCAGAAACTGCTGGTCTCCTGGATTTTCACACACAACAATCTTTATAGTTTACACAGAATGACTTCATGCATTGTGCTGCTGCCACACGATTGCCTGATTGGATAACTGCATAAATGAGCAGGTGTACAAGTGTTCCTATTAAAGTGACTGGCATATCCATTTTGTTTGCTTGCATTAAGGGTGCAATTCTGGAGCAGACTGTAGACTGAGTCTGTGACTATATGACCTCTCTCCAGCTTGCAAGTTTCAGTGCCTTAATGTAGCTCTGAAGATGTTATTAGGAGTATTTTGGCATGACAATGACAGACATTACTCAGTGTTCTATCAAGGAGAACATGGTGTACCTCATGCCAGCTTTCAAGAGTTTTTATCAAAAAGCTCTAAAAGAAGGGACAGTAAGAACCAGGGCTCCATCAACAGAGCTGGTGGCATTTTAATAAATAATATGTATTTTTGGAGAGTTCATGTTATTAGAGATACATTTAGGAGGGAAACATGTATGACTTCTTACGTTATTGCATTTGTAAGATTTCTGACAAGAATGCACTGAAAGTTGTGCCTCAGAATTAAACGTAACCATCTGAAAGCTACAGATATGAAATGAATAGGACATTTAATTATTGCAATAGGACAGTGATTATAGAAAATGCACAACGAGAGAAAGTAAGGAACCTAATCCTAATCGTTTCTCTCCTCATGCATTTTTCTTAAGACTGGATCAAGTGGCTAAACTATGGCTTGTGGTCATAAACAATGCAGTAAGTTTTGTTTTACTTAAAAAAAGGAAAGAAAACATACAACTTCACACACATTTTGATTTACAAATGATGTTTATTATGCTAGTTAATAAATAACAATAAGTATAACACCAACTGAACTGGAATAAAAATAAAAAGTAGTAATGCTCTTGCACATGTACTAATGTTTCTTTATATATAAAACATTACACACTTAAAAATAAAATAAGAGGACTTAAAATGATGTAATACAAAAATAATATAGTGGTCGATTAAGGCTATCAAGGCTATTAAGGCTAAAAATGACTTATGTACAAGTGAAGTTAATAATTATAAATGTCATCCATAAAGACAGATAACAGCTTCAACCACACCTCACAGGGCATATTAATGCAGTAGGTGCAGGGTTTGTTCTGGCATTAGTTTTACTCTGGTTACTGGTTGTCAAAAGCCTAAAATTACATTTTATTATTGCTACACTTGAATTTAATTATGCAATTCTGAATACAGGGTCACCTGTTACTTATAAGACGCCCCATATAGATGACTAGGCATGAGAGAAAAGTCTTTTGTGGTAATGATCTCTTTAAAAAGCACATAAACACACTGTAGCACAAGGAAAAAATAAAGCAATAAAGCAAGATCAAGTAAAGCTAAAAATGATTACGTACCAAAACAATATCAACCCCGCTCACTGTGGGCCCAAACAATTAAACTCTTTTGCAACCTAATGCCATCTTTATTACCACTCATACAAAAGGTGAACTTGACAGAGAATTGCAATTTGCTCACAATACAAATCCTTCCCTATGTACGATTTGTACATGTCTTCAGTTA